>OZ030023.1:28040057-28640057 GCA_964023405.1 Apodemus agrarius
CTGCTGACGCCAGGCAATTATTGAAGATGACAAGGGCCATATCCCCCTCCCACCTCTGAACCAGCTTGTTCCCCAACCAATAAGGACATTCCCCTGCCTTGCAAAATCAGGATTAATACAAAGAGCACAGTGACCGTTATTGTTTGACCACACCCATTTCTCTCCCTTTGTTTGCGTTCTTCTTCTGTTTAAGTTGGTGTTTATGTCATACCATGAGGATAGACTTGGGGTGGGGTGGGGTGGCGGTCATTGAATCCTATGTTCTTACCAATGTGACCATGCTGGTTAAATCTCCTTTCTCTGTGGCTTTCTGTGACTAGTCTCTTTCTTTCACACATTGAGACCAATGACTACACCTAGTTCTTTCTAGAATTGAGGGCTTTGCCTCTAAACTCTTGATTACAGGGCACACGAACTCCTGTGGCATGCCAGGAGTTCCAGGAGCTGCCTTTCAGTGTTCATGTTTTTTTTATTTTATAGGCATGATAGATCAAATGTTGCACATATAAGTAAATTTTCCTGTCCAGTTCTCTTCCCTTTCTTAAAGGTTAGTTGGTGAGACTGGGAATTCAACCCTCAAGGTAATTTACTAGAGATCTTTCTGTCCTGGTCAGTCCCTCCTTGAATCTATCTAAGAGCCAATATTGAGTTCTCTCATCAGCATAAACTCAAATAGAGTCTGCAGGATCCCAAAAGACACTCTTTAACTATGGCTGGAGAATGGAGATCGGAGAAAGCTATGTCAAGATCAACATGGAAACAAAGGCAGTTGGCAGAGAAAGACCTGAACCTCATTCCTGACTTGGCTTTAGACAACGAAGGAGCAAGGTTTAGGAAAGCCCGAGATAAAAACATGGTGGACACAGGTGTAGGCGCCTGGCCCAGTGTTCCCCACTTAGCTCGATAGTCTGCTCTTGGTCTCAAGGACTTCCTTTCCTTTCATACTATACTGACTCCATTCTTACCTCAAACCATGTATCCTGGTCCAGTTCTTTGCTGTTTCCTTCCTCTTCCCCCTCCTCCTTCCCCTTCCTCCCTCTCCCCTTCCCTCCCTCCTCCCCTTCCTTCATCCCTCTCTCCCTCACTCCCTATCTTCCTTCCTCCTCCTTTTTCCTCTTCTCAAAGGACTTTGATGAGGTTTGAGTGGAGAAATCTAAGTGAGATCACCAAGGGCTGGAGTGGGGTGGGGTGGGGGTCACCAGACAGGAGGACAACCGAGAAGATCTCTGGAACACCGGGAGGTAGGGCATCTTCACTGCAAAGATAAGACTCTTGTTTGTGGTTTTAGGTGATTTCTGGGGAGAGGATGGGAGCCTGGGTCACTGTTACTTTAACATCGACCATCTATACACGACAGGACTGCCTGTTTTACAGTGAATGTGGATTGTGCTGGAATTCTTGCTCCTCGGCTGGTGAGGAGCTTTAGTCAGACTCCAGGATGGGGAGTTCTTTCCCTCTCACGTCCCCCAAATCTCCTTTCTACCCTGTCTTGGTTAGCTTCTCATCCCCCTGTTCCTTACCCTTCACATCTCAGTATGTAACTGCCATGGCAGGGGCAGAGGTCTGTTAAAGACTATTTTACTTTATTTTACGTGTATTAGTGTTTTGTCTGTGTGTTTGTATAGGTACCACACATGTGCCTAGTGCCTCTGGAAGATATCAGATCCAGGCCTGGAACTGAAGTCACAGTCACATTGTATGTCACCATGTGGGTTTTGGGGACCAACTTGAATCCTCTAAAAGAACAGCGGATGCTTTTAACCACTAAGCCACCTCTCTAGCCCCAGCAAAGGTATTCTAAAGAGAGACACGTGTGTCCTACTCTTTAGCTCCTGGGCTATTGAGGCAATGGGTCCTAGGGAAATGGAATTTCTTCAAAAGTCTCATAATAGTGAAGGAAAAGGTTAAAGCCTGTTGCTAGCAAGAGGGGCTTGTCTCAGGACAGGAGTTCATAACAACTTTTAGGACAGATCTGGAGCCAACATCTGGACACAATGAGGTCTTGAGGGTGGGAGAACACTCCTTAACCAGGACTGCTTAGGCGTGTGTACCTCCTGCCCTAGATTTGTGAACAAGAATTTCTGAAATGAAGCTACAGAGGCTGTTTATATTCCAAGGACCATGGAGAGTTTGGAATGTTTCAGATCCAGAGCCTAATTACAGTGCTTGAGCCATCATTAGCCCCCTAGGAAGTCATTCTTTGCCCAAGTCTCTGTTACACCTAACAAGCTGACTATGGGTTGAAATTCTTTTGGAATGTATTACTTAACAAAACTGGATTTTCTGCCATTTAAAGTGCTAAAGTTGTCATCAGATAACACCTAAGCCCTGTAACTGCGACCCCCACCTGCCTACCCTGCCCCTGATGTTTCTTCCAATGTGTTTAAAAGGTCTATTGCATACCTTTATTTGTTCTGTTACCATAAAAGCTCCATGAATCTGCTTCCGTGTTGGATCATGGATTTTGGGTAACCTAAGCCCGTGTTTCTGTGATATGGTCACTCAAATATGGCTTCGGAATAATCTCTCTCTTATCCCCTTTGAGTCAAGAGCCATGTTTTGCATTGACAGATTAAACCTGAACATGTCATATGATTTTGGCGAGGGGGGGGGTGTCACTGAATCTTTTTATTTGTTCCTCTTTCCAGTGTGTCAATGTTGAATACATCTTCTCTGTCTGCTTTTTACTGTTGCTTGTCACTTGTATTGGTTATTGTGAATGGGTCAATGGGCCTACCTTGTTAGAACTGCCAGGGGCCAGACAACTCCGATCACAAGAAGATTCAAAGGCAGAATGTAACATATTATAATATATATATTATATATATATGATATATGACATATATGATGATATAGGATATATATTTTATGCAACATATTATATATAATATATAAGTATATCATATATAATTTTATATTGTAATATGTATTGCTATATACTTATAAAATAATGTATATAGAAATAAATTTTATATGTATATATAATTACATGCCTTCATTGAAACACCCTCTGATTCCAATTCTAGCTGGTCCCCTGAACAATGTGATTTCTCCCTTGAGGTCAATAGGAGGTTTGGCTTCTTGCCAGTCAGATCCCAGCTACAATGTGTTCATTCCAAGTAGCACAGTTCAGAGATACATATCTCTCAGTTACTAATGCTTTTTTCTCCTGTTTCCACTTTTACATTCCCAGTTTAGACACCCAAATAGACAACCCTATGAAGCAGGTGGAGAAGCACAATATTAACTCAGAAAGTTTAGCATTCAACAAACTCCAAGCCCTACTGTAGTTGGACTCAGTGCAATTCTAGGTAAACAGAGGCAAGGGGATACAATCTGGAGTTGCTCCCCTTGGACGGAGAGACCATTGCTTGCATGGGAGTGAGTGACATGCTCAAGGCCATGCAGGCCTTTTCTCTGTGCTATGCCTACCTTGGGGTTCTAGAACTTTCTAGGCTGCCAAAATGCAATTGTGTTAAGTGTATAAGAAACTTCTTTCCCATTCGCTCAACAAAGACCTGTATTGCCTGAAACTCCTTCTTAGTTAGGGTTTTATTGCTGTGAAGAGACACTACGACCATGGCAATTCTTATAAAACATTTCACTGGGGCTGGCTTACAGTTCAGAGGTCTAGTCCATTGTCATCATGGTGGGAAGCAACGGCAGGTGCGAGCAGACATAATGCTGGAGAAGGGGTTGAGATTTACATATCCAGATCCAAAGGCAGATGAATGAGAGAGTTACATGGCACCTGACTTAAGCATATCAAACAACAAAGCCTGCCCCTAGTGACACACTTCCTCCAACAAGGCCACACCCACTCCAACAAGGCCACACCCACTCCAACAAGGCCACACCCACTCCAACAAGGCCACACCCACTCCAACAAGGCCACACCCACTCCAACAAGGCCACTCTTTATGAGTCTGCCAGAGAGGGACAATTTCCATTCCAATCACTACAACCTCCCATTCCCACTCTGTGCAGATTAGCCAGTCCCATCAGATTGTGAAGTCTAGTTGACACCAATGGGAAGAGCCCACAGCTCAGGAATGAAAGGGGCGGGTCTGGTAGGTGTGTGCATTAGCCCAGTTCCGCTTCTTGGGCACCCTTTTGAAGAAACAGAATTGCCTTGCGGAGTTACTTTACTTTGTGCATTCCTTTGTGTGGTACTGAGATAATTCTTTTCCAGACAAAGGGGGCCTGTCACCCATATACCATTGATTACCTCTCTGGTATGTGTAGTCCAAAGAGACTTTGCTTCTTGACTTCTTGTGGCTGTCATCTGTGTGTGTGTGTGTGTGTGTGTGTGTGTGTGTGTGTGTGAATGTGTGTGTATATACATTTGAGAATTTCTTCTTGTTTAAGAAGGACATTTCTGATTGCACTTAGAGTTACCTGGATAATCTGGGAGTAATCTCCCCATTTCAAGGTCCTTACATCTGCCTAATATACCCCTTCAGTATCCTCTCTTCCGTTTTTTTCAAACAAGCTAGCATTTCGACTACCAGAGATTACTTGGGGGGGGGAGGGGGAAGCATTATTCAGCTGGTCATGGCATTCCTGTAAACCAAAGGACACGTTGAGAAGACGCCACTGGTCTTTGATCTCCGAAGAGCTCTGTTCAGAGGCCAGAAGGCTGAATTTGGATAGTCCAGACCCAAGGACACCCAGAGACAATCTTCCCTAGGTTACTGTTTACAGAGTTTACAGCCACAGGAGATCTGACCTTCTATTGCCTGGCTCACGGCAGGCCCCCTGCTGTCTGCTCACAGTCTTCCCACACCCCCACCCCCACACCCCCTCCTGGGCCTCTCTGAAGCCCTGTCTTGAACCCCTGGGCTTGCCCAGGGCTGCTAAGGTAAGAAATGAGCAGAAGGTTCCAGAGTGATCTGGGGAGTTGGGGGCGGGAGGGGCGGGGTGTGCACAGAGGGGATGTTACGCCTCTGGCTGGGACAAAGATCTTTGGTCTGATCCCAGGCTGAAGGCTGCCAGCATCTCTTTGCCCTTTTCCTCAGAGCAGAATGCTCACAGAACTTCCCAGGGGAACTGATTCACAGTCTCCCACAGACTCCCAGCGCTGCCAAGACTGATAAGGGGCTGGAGCAAAGCTTGGCCACATCTTGTTAGAGCCGGCTGCGAGGCAGGGCTCTATGAATGCAGAAACAGAGACCTTTGAAGTGCAAATGCCGAGCGACTGAAGGCTCCTGGTTTTATAAAAGGAGGTTCCCTTCCAGCCCACTCCCCAACACCCCCAACCTTCCCCCACTGCCCACCCACCCCCCTGCCGCTTGCAAGGTTTGGGGGGTAACATTGGGCGTTTTAAGTCACACATTGCCTAAGAGTCAAATATTAGCAGTGGCTTTGCCTGAAAGGATAAAATGCATCTGAGAGAAAACGAATGTCTTCCCCCCCCCCCCCGACCGTGACCGCTCCTCAGGCCTAGATGCTGACCTAGAAGGGACCAGCAGCTCCCTTCTCTGTCCGAAGCTTGGAGGCTTGGGGGTCTTGGCTTTCTGGTGTTCCATGTCCGCTGGTCTCTAACCTTAGCGACTTGATCTTCCCCACATCAAGGGATCCGGTCACTCCTACTGCTTCGTTCCTGGCCCTTGCTTACTACTCTGCTCTTTGGTTACAAAAATAGACTTTGCCTATTTTGGAAAAGGCCAGGCGCCTAGGAGAACGAGCAGTGCCGATGTAGGAGCTGGCACAGATGAAGCACACCTTCTTCCCTAAAGCCGCTTTGGGTTTTAGCCCAGGGACGTTCGTTTTGGACATTTGACCTCCCAAACTAGTTATTTCCAGCTCCCGAGTTTGTGGCAAATTTGTTGCAGCAGCCTCGGGGAACTAGAACAGGTTTCCCATCTTTTATTAGTAGGATCCAAATAGTTTATCATCTCCTTGCTTCTCACAAGTTTCCTTGGCTCCAACCCATCTTGGCGGCAGTGTCTCAGACATCGGTCTTGCTGTGTTTCAAGACCTCTCTCTCTCTCTCTCTCTCTCTCTCTCTCTCTCTCTCTCTCTCTCTCATTTCTGTACTATGTAGTTCAGGCTGGCCTCAAGCTCACCGTATAGCTGAAGGCCGGTACTGAACTTCTTTCTGTTCTTGCGTCTGCCTCTCCAGTACTAGGATTACAAGCACGTGTCTTCATGTCTCCGTTTGACTTTCATTTCTTGGAAATAAAACCCACATTCTCTAGCTCAGAGCCCCAGAAGGTACTCACCCAAACTCCCATTGTTTTATCCCGATGGTGGATGATGCCTGGATTCTGCGACTCTGTATATATGTATGCCCTGTCTCCGTGACTGGGTTGCTGTATTTGAGGCTCTGTCTTTGGTTTGTCTCTATACAGATGCGGGTCAAGTGCGAACTCTTTCAAGGAGCCCTCCCTGCCCTCAGCCCAGGCCAGGTGAAATATCATTTGCTTTCTTTGAATATGCATAACATCTCACTTTTGGTATCTGTCCATTTTGCCCAGTGTCTGATGTATTTTTGAATAATTTATATACTTTATAGTACTTAAATATTTTTGGCTTATTTGTTCGTTAAGCCATCGGGTGAGATAAAACCTGAACTGTGCACCACATTGAGGCCTACTTGCTGCTGACGTCATCACACGTGGATACCCATGGCTGACAGGAAAAATCAGCCTTTGGGAAAGAGGGCCAGACAAAGGGACCAGGCTTCTGTTTCCAGACGGTCTCACTCTGACGTCACCGCGATGTACAGCGAGAGACAGAGGAATAAATATTGGTTTAAGAGACAAGGACTTGAGAATATCTGATACCACCAGGTTCAAAAGTGACTCTCGTTTGATTCTGTTGTTGAAAATGCTGATCAGGTTATTAACAGGTCAGTCTAGACAGAGAGGGGCCGCCCCAAGGCCTAGGCAGCCATCTTTTGGTCCACCTTATATCAACAAGACCACTGTTTCTCAGACCCCCGATAAGCACAAGAAAGGATTTTACCTCCAAGAAATTCTGACTAAGAAGCCAGAGGAGAGAGAGACGAGGACTCTGACGTGGAATCAGTACAGAATGAGCTCATGTGCACTGCTCTTAAAGACAAACAAAACCAAACAAACATCAAAAACCAAACCAACCAACCAACCAAACAAACAAACAAACAAACTCAAGGCTGTTCAAATTTGGAATTGTAATAGCGCAAGCTCTGGTTGCTACCCCTGGTGGTTCTCACAGCGATCAATACCAAGTTTTTCACTGTCACTTTCCAGCTGAAAATACAAACAAACAAAAAACCCACCCACCCCCAAACCCCCCCCCCCAAAACCAAAAACCAAATACATCAGTTGACAGCTAGAAGCAGGAATGGCTGCCTTATTCATTGTCTTAGTTATTTGTTTAACACATCAAGACTTGATGTCCCCTGCCAGGAAGGCAGACTGTGACTTACAAGCCTGGTCACTTCTTTTATGATCAGCACAGGCCTACACAATCACTGCAGCTGCAGGGCTACCAACGACAAAAGTAAGTCAATGCCCCAGGTCGCCTTAGTTTCCTCATGGTAGCTCAGTCTTTTTGGGGTGCTCACTCATGATAAGATAGCCAAGCACAGCAAGCAGACGGGTCAGATGACTTCTGGGATGCCTTGGGTGGAACCCAGGGCCTCGTCCAAGCGAGGCTGGCCCTCTACGCTGAAACACACCTCCAGTCTAGATGACTCCCTCAGACCAGAACTGGTGTCTTATCTCAGCTGCTCTTGTATTCTGGGACTCGACCCAAATGATGAAGAGAAGTCTCATTCTCATGACCTTTTCCCTCATTCCAGGGGCAGAGCAGGGCAGGCCATTCCCGGGGGTGGGGGTGGGGATTGGGAAAAGCTAACATGGTAGAAAGAAGCCAGGGCTCCAGGGTCGTGGCACTGGTCACTCTTTCAGCAGTCCATGCTAATTCCTGAGATTTATTGCTGCCTCCTAAATAAACCAAGCCCTTGGAAAAGCATAATCTAGATGGATGACCAAGAAGGGGAATTCATTTTTCAGCCTTAGCAGTGTTTATCTTTTGACCATGACTATTAACCCTAAGAGTGGAAGCAGACTGGTCTGCCTCATTCTGATCGTCTAGTTAATGGCACTGTTACAAAGAACCGAGGGAGGGCTCCCCTCTGCCCATCCCCAACAGGCCATGTGGAGGAGGAAGGATCCTAGTAAAACACTGATGGAGGGTCTGGATGTGCATCTCTACCAAGGTGTGGGAGTCCGAGGCCTTGTCTCACCCAGTTCATGGACACTCCCTCAGGCATTTTGTATACTGATTCAGTAGTCACCATCTGTCCTCAGCATCACTGTCCCAGGGAGAAGGTACAGGAATAGTGCTTAGAGTCAGCAAGGGAGGGACAAATCAATTTGAATATTTATTATTATTATTATTATTATTATTATTTTCTAAAGATGTATTTATTTATTATATGTAAGGACACTGTAGCTCTCTTAAGACATACCAGAAGAGGGCACCCAATCTCATGACAGATGGTTGCGAGCCACCATGTGGTTGCTGGGATTTGAACTCAGGACCTTTGGAAGAGCAGTCGGTGCTCTTAACTGCTGAGCCATCTCTCCAGCCCAAATATTTATTATTTTTAAACAAGATTTTTGTTTCTAGTAGTGTGTCTATGTGTGTCAGTTTGAGCGCATGAATGCAGGTGCCTAGAGACATCAAAAGAGGGGGCCTGATTCCTTAGAGCAATTGTGAGCTGACTGATAGGTGTGGACTCAAAAAACAAAACAAAACAAAACAAAACAAGCAAACCAAAACACTGCTCTCACCTTAAAAGGGAAACAGTTTATCTGGAGTCAGTTTGAATGACCATGACCTTGGAACACTGTCTTAGGTTTTCCCAAATTTTATGTTCCGATGCAGAAGCCATCTGTGAAATTGCATAGCTTTACAGAACAAAGAAAGTCATAAATCAAGGGGAGTTTAAAACACACTGGTGAGTACATCAGACAGGTGGCCACAGAGAGATAGGAGTAGCTTTTCCATATGCCTCTGATGCTATCCGATGACATTTTAACTTTCAGTTTGGTGGAGGCTAGTGGTCCGTAAAGTTAATAGGTCTGTTTCAAGAGACTTTAACCTAATATTATTCACAGGATGTTAGTTCTGACACAAATGCGGGTAAGAAATGGAGATAAAGACATCTTGGGATGAGAGAACTGGCTTTCAGACCTGCACCATCCCAACCTTTCTACGTCTCTGCAGTTTAGTTTATGAGTACCTAGGCGTGACGTTTCTAGAATTCTCACTCACTCCTAGGTGCCGGAACCAGACTCTGTCGTCTAAAAGAGCAGCGCAGGATGGTTCCATCATCATCTCTTGTTTTTCAGATCGAAGAAGTGGAGGATTGGTACTTGGAACAATGAAAAAAAATCTGGAAAGGAACAGCAGTGATTGTTGTCCAATGTTGTTGAATATATTATATGCCACCAAACAGTGGCATCAAATGGCTAAAAAAAAAAAATTCCATGGCTTAAAAATGAGGAAATAACTGCATTTAGAGGTAAATTTTCTATTTTGCATATTTTATCACAGTTTTCTTCAAAAGGAAGTGTGTCTACTTACCCACATGCTTCTGTCCCTCCTAGGACCTCCTTACCCCATTTAACAGCCCAAAACACGCATCTGAGCCTTGTCTCTGGAGTGGCCCATCTTGCTTTTCCTATGAAGATGAGAAGCAATGTGTCCCACTTCCTGTAGCTACCCCAACAATGTTTGATTATCCCATGCTTCCTTGCTACTTCTAGAAGTGGATCCCTCAGGGCAGAGCTGGGCTAGGGGAAAGCCTTTAGTCTTTCTGGCTCCGACTTATTGTACTATGTCACATTTGAGTCAGTAAGTCTTCAGATATCAACAGACGAGATCCTCAAGGTTGCAAGACGTCAGACACACCCCTGTATCATTCAAGCATTGCCTGTCAGTTGTCACTGTCTGTCTTAGGGTTTCACTTCTGTGAACAGACACCACGACCAAGGCAACTCTCATAAGGACAACATTTAATTGGGGCTGGCTTACAGGTTCAGAGGTTCAGTCCATTATCATCAATGCAGAAACATGGCAGCATCCAAGCAGGCATGGTGCAGGAGGAGCTGAGAGTTCTACATCTTCATCTGAAGGCTGTGAGCAGAATACTGGCTTCTAGGCAGCTAGGACTAGGGTCTTAAAGCCCACACCCAGAGAGACACACCTATTCCAACAAGGCTACACCTATTCTAAAAGGCCACACCTCCAAATAGTGCCACTTCCTGAGCTAAGCACATACAAACCAACACCACACAGTCCTTGTGACTTCTTGTCTACCTTGAATTCACACAACTTCAATATGGTTCCTGTCTCTGAGATTACCTTTACAGAGATCCCCTCAGACACTAGCAGACTCAGCTATAAATCATTTCACACACACACACACACACACACACACACACACAAATATTGGTGGAAGATATACACATTGCATACATGTATATATGTAAATGTAAGTATATGTGTATGTCTATATGTAAGTATAAATGTATATGTATGCATAAACATAAATGTAAATGTTTATGTACATGCACATGCATATGCTTACATAAATATATATGTATATCTAGTGCACCAATCTCTATTTCTGTCCTAGGCTTAGATTGAATTATTTTAATCTTCGGGGCAGAGTTTTGTTACATTCTGGCATTTTAGATGAATTCACATTTTCTACCTATAAATCCTGCCTGGAAATTACTTGTGGAAGCTGAGTCACCTCCCTCTTTGCAGAGGCCTGAGCGGCCCATTGCGGAGGCCTTTCTCATTCTTCAGACTCATTCCCGGGAATACCAGAGCAGCGCTTGTTGGCTGGGGAAGATTCAGACCTTCCAGGTCGTGAAATGCAGGGGGACGCTTTGCGGTTAGCACCTTGGTGAGGATTTATGACTACCTAGGTGCTATATTTCCAGAAACTATATTCTGAAGGAACGCTTCCTGCCCTGCAGTAAGGATGGCTTCTTTATTCACATCAAAAATGACAGCAAGTAAAGGGCAAGAATAAAAAAACACACACACACTCACTTCTATTCAGAATGGAAACTTATTCAAATGGGACCTTTACTGCGCGCCCTTCCACTGTGCGCTCCGGGAGATACTTTGCAGGTGACTCGGACACCCTGCGATGTAATCTTTTATCTGCAGCTTTAGAAGAACAAAGGGTGTGCCCCTTGGAAGGAAAGGTCCGCAGAACCGGCGTGTAAGTTATTTGACAGATTCTACCCATGGATACCCATGTTTGGGTACCGAATGGATATTGCTACTGAAGCAATTAAGAGCGGCAGAGATTGTCGGGCGGCATGGCTGAACCGTAGAACTGAGCATCCCTTAGCAAAGTCAACGATCTCGAAAGAAACCAGCTGTGAAGAGATGCCATGACCAGGGTGACTTATAAAAGAAATCATTTTGGGGGGAGCTTGTTTACAGTTTTAGCCCGAATCCCCGAACCCCCCAGAAGGGAACAGAAGGGAACACGGTAGCAGGCAGGCTGGCATGGGTCTCAGCAGTAGCTGAGATCTTACACATTGGGACATCACCCAGGAATTAAAGACCAAGATAACTCAGTTTGGTCTTTTTGAGCCCTTAAAGCCCAACCCCCAGTGGACACGCCTCCTCCAGCAAGGGCACATCTCCTAATCTTTCCCTAAACAGTTCCACCACCTCGGGACCAAGCATTCAAATATACGAACCTATGAGGGCCATTTTCATTCAAGTCACTATAGTAAATTTTTATTATTATGAAGTGATGGGTGGTATTGGTTGAAACTGTGCCCCTCCCCTGAATGTCCCACAGTACTCAGAATATAACTGCACTTAGAAATAGTTAAAATGAGGTCATCTTGGAATAGGGTATGTCCCAATCAGAAGCACAGGAATTTTTATAAATAATGAAAACTAGGGCCGTCGAGATGGCTCTGAGGTTAAAGCTCTTGCTTCTTTTGCACAGGACTATATATAGTTCAGTCTCCAGCATACATATCGGACATCCCCAACCACCTGCAACTTCAGGTCCAGGAGATCTGACACCCTCTTCTGGTCTCTGTGGGGAGGTATAGGAGTAAAAACAAAAGGTATTGTTCTTTTCAAAAAATAATGCAAAGCCAGATACAGAGGCAGAGGTGTGTCTGAACAGTGGAGAGAAGAGACAGAGTGAAGACAAGAGACAACGCCATTTACAAGGACCATCAGAGACCAAGAGCAACCACCAGGAGCTAGGACAGATGGACAGAGCAGGGACCTTCCCACAGCCCTCTGAAGGAACCAAGCCTAAGCACTTCCTCATCTAGCCTCTAGAGGCATGAAGAAATAAATGTGTATTGTTTAAGTCACTCAATTGTAAGGAAACTTATTACATAGTCGTGGCACACAAACAGTGTTCGGACAGAAGGCATTCAGCACAGAGTCTGACAAACGGAAAGATGTGACTCTCAACCTTCCTAATGCTGTGACCCCGTCATCCAGTTCCTCATGGTGGGGTGCACTCCCAACCTGAAAATTATTTCGTGGCTACTTCATAACTGTAATTTTGCTACCTTTGTGAATTTGAATATAAAGAACAGATGTGCAGGATATCTGATATGTGACCTCCAAAGGGGTTGTGACCCACAAGTTAAGAACCAGTGGGACAGATACACTGTAACAGCTAAAGCTACAAGTTGGTTTTTAAAATATTTACAGGTAGAAAACTATTTCTTGATACCTTGACTTCTATAACATGTTCATATAGATGGCGTGTGTATGTGTGTGTGTGTGAGAGAGAGACAGAGAGAGAGAGAGAGAGACAGAGAGAGAGAGAGAGAGAGAGAGACAGAGACAGAGACAGAGACAGAGAGACAGAGATAGACAGAGACAGAGAGTGACAGAGAGAGATTTCTATAAAGACACTTGAGTATCACTGATTCCTTTGCTTAGGATATCTCTCATCAGCCCTCGAAAACCTCAAAGACAATAAAATATTTGCATGTCATCTCTGTCACCTCAGAAGGTCACATCCGTGGTTTCGTATGCCACACCCCGTCTTGAACTTCCAGATCTTTCCACTTTCTTACCGGGCTGCAGGGTTCCGGGCACAGTCCCTTCCTCTGAGAGGGGCCGCAGCTTCGCTTACGTGGGCTCAGTCTGGGAAAGGGGCTGGTGTGTTTCTGAGGATTCTAGTGGTGGGACCAGGCAGTGGGGACCTTTTGTTCTGTTTATACACCACATTTGCTCTTAGGGAGGACATGGGTAATTCCTCTGCCTGCTCAGGGCCTGGTCTCCAGGTACACCTTCAGTTTGCACTTAGAGGGTTTTTGCGTTTTCTACTTCCTGTCTGAACTTCCGGTACCTCAGAGGTGCCCTTTCTTTCTAAACTACTTTGAATTTAAATGTAAAGAATTTGAATAGAAAATGTTACGTTCATTAGCCTGTCCAGTGAGCACACTCGTCCACTAATGTTGGTAGGTTTGCTACTGTGATCAGGCTGATAAAACTCGTATAACATGGAGTCTTCCGGTGTGAAGGCTCGGCAGGTGCCTCTGAACTTGACAAGCGCCAGGACTCATGACTGTCTCAGCTCAGTGCCACCTCACATTCAGCCACAAGGGAGCTAATTAAACATCTTTATAATTTATTTCTTTTTATTTTATGTGCACGGGTGTTTTGCCTGCGTGTAAGTCCACGTGAGGGCGTTGGATCTCCTGGAACTAGAGTTGCAGACAGTTGCAAGCTGCTGTGTGGGTTATGAACCCAAGTCCTCTGGAAGAGCAGTCAGTGCTCTTACCTGCTGGGCCATCTCTCCAACCCCTAAATTAAAAAACAAACAAACACATTTATTTATTCATTATCTATCATCTATCTATCTATTTATCTATCTATCTATCATCTATCTATCTATCATCTATCTATCATCTATCTATCATCTATCTATCTATCTATCTATCTATCTATCTATCTATCTATCATATATCTATCTGTCTATCTATCTATCTATCTATCTATCTATCATATATCTATCTATCTGTCTATCTATCTATCTATCTATCTATCTATCTATCTATCTATCTATGAGCTCTAGCATACAGAGGTCAAAGGACAACCTGTAGGGGTCTGTTATCTCCTGAGAGAGCCTGACTCAAGCTAGCTACTACCATCTTCGTGAGATCAGCTGATGGAACCTGGGGGTTGTTTACATCCCCTCTTAGAACAAAGGGGCTGGGATGAATCGGACCCTTGCCTAAGTATCTAGCCACTCCTTCCAGCCATTTGCTTGTAAGTTAGCTTGAATTGTGTGTGGCTTCTGCAGTTTGAATAGGTCTACAGTGCACAGACTGGGGAAGACCAGAGAAAGGAGCCTCTGTCTCGAAGAATAGGAAGAAGCCATCATCCATGCTGAGTGAGGACTTCCCAGTGCATCTTGGGGGCCATCCACGCTCTAGTCAGTAACCCCTCAAGCCCTGTAAGTAAGCCTGGTAAGCATCCTCCCCCAGGAGGAACTTTGGTAGAAGTGTTCTTTGGTTTGTATTTGGGACTGTAGGAGGAGGGGGTAGATCTTGGTCACATCTCCCTGAGGGACGGAATTTTCACATCTCTTTCCACCTCATGGGTTAGCCAGGTTGAACTCAGTTTGCTATCTTTCTGGCCCACGCTGGCTTATCTAAAAGCAGGGCAAAGTGACTCTGGTCTTCGTTAAGTAGTCACCCGGAGGGGTGTCTGAGCTGAAAGCACCATCTTCCAAGCATCAACGGTGACCACACTCTGTCCCAGCACAAAGTGAGCAACCTGCCCGCTGCAGCGCCTCACACCTGTCAGCCTTCTTTGCGCTTGACCTTGGGCTTACGTCATTACCATCCGGACTGGTTGGTTTAGCCTTCCTTTCATAGAGATTTCCAGAAGTCCTTTTCCTCTTATATAAGCCATTGGTTTTCAAAAACCTTTGAAGCTAACTACATACTACATACTTACATATTTTCTTCTTCTTCTTCTTCTTCTTCTTCTTATTATTATTATTATTATTATTATTATTATTATTATGCTAGGGGTCCAGCCATGGCTCCCACATGCTAATATGTACTTTACCGATGGTCAGCTCAAACGTTTCTAAAATTGTATTGAATCGAGTTACTTGTTTTGTTTGTGTGTGGTGGTAGAAGGCGCTGTAACAGAATGCTTGAGACTGAGATTTTTTTTGTTTTCGTTTTTGTTTTTTTAGAAAATGAACAGAAATGTGTTTCTTATGCGTAGTTCTGAAAGCTGGGACATCCAAGATGGAGAGGCTGTCACCTGGTAAGGGCTTTCTTGTTCTATCATTCTCCAGTGGGAGATGAAGATGGGAGATGAAGAATAAAGAAAAATGTGGGGAGGGATTGCTGGAGTCTCCGCAGCCACCACGGCCAATAGTAATGATCCTTGGGAGGTGAGAAGGCACGTGGTTTACCGTGACTCAGTAGCTGGTGTTGGCTCAAGTTTCAGGAGTCTGACCCCCAAGGAGTTTCTTTTAGGTATATTTAAGCACAGATCAATTTGGTGAAAACTTTCCTGGTGATAATTAACTCAATTCCATGTGCTCAAGATATATATATATGTGTGTGTGTGTGTGTGTGTGTGTGTGTGTGTATGTGTATGTATATGTATATATGTATGTATATACATACACATATATATATATATATATATATATTTTAAGATTTATTTATTATTATATGTAAGTACACTGTAGCTGTCTTCAGACACACCAGAAGAGGGTATCAGATCTCATTACGGATAGTTGTGGGCCACCATGTGGTTGCTGGGATTTGAACTCAGGATCTCTGGAAGAGCTGTCAGTGCTCTTAACTGCTAAGCCATCTCTCCAGCCCAATATATCTTAAGGCATGACTACAGCCAAACTCTCTGTAAAGTACATGTGACATATTTCACACGTTCTATAGATTGACAAGTTCATTATAAAAGTCTGGGGGCTGGGCGGATACGGCATGACCTGGGCTACACAGATAGCACAAAGGTCTCAGGCTATGGACCACATCTGCTCGCAGACTTCTGGATGGAAAGAAGGTTATGTATTCTTCCTTTGTAGGGACAACCCAGAGGATTCAACCTTCTTCGTTCTCCCGTGCTTATCCGAGCATAAGGACCTCTGCGCCTCCTATTAGAGATAACTTTTGATAATGAATTCGCTCCTGTGATAATGGTTTTATTCAGTTCACGATGTCAGAGTCTATCTTGGCCTAACGACCTTTTAACGTTAAGATATCCTGCATCATCCGTCTCCTCTTTAATTGTGTTTGGACTCGAGGTATTGCGCAAACTGAGCAGGTGCTTTCTAAATCGCTAAACTGCCTGACCAACTCAGTCCCGCCTCTTAATGCTTTCCCAGTGGGACTTGACTTAGCCCTGAATGTAGAGGAGTTAAGTATCCAAGCAATAAGACCAATCCATTAAAAACTAACCATGATGGTTTAGTCCCTGGGAGCTCTGGGGGGTCTGTTTGGTTGATTTTGTTGTTCTTCCTATGGGGTTGCAAACCCCTTCAGCTCCTTCAGTCCTTCCTCTTAACTCCTCCCCCATTGGGGACCCTGTGCTCAGTCCAATGGTTGGCTGCAAGCATCCACCTCTGGCATCCACCATTTGTCAGGCTCCGGCAGAGCCTCCCAGGAGACAGCTCCATCAAGCGCCTGCCAGCAAGCACTTCTTGGCATCCACAATAGTGTCTGGGTTTGGTGAGGGACCCATGGCTCCAGCCGCATATGTAGCAGAGGATGTCCTTGTCAGGTATCAATGGGAGGAGAGGCCCTTGGTCCTGTGAAAGCTTAATGCCCCATTGTAGGAGAATTTGAGGTCGGGGAGGTGGGTGGGGGATAGCCTCATAGAAGCCAGGTAACGGGGATGGGATAGGGGACTTGGGGATAACATTTGAAATGTAAATAAAAATATCCAATAAAAAATTTAAAAAAACTAATAATGAGGGTTTTATGAATATTAGTGTAATATATCTTAGTACTACTATATTGTATATTATGATTTCTGAATTAAACAATATGCAGAAGAAATGTTTAAAGTTTGAGACAGAGCTGGCCAGTGGTGGTGCATGTCTTTAATCCCAGCACTTGGGAAGCAGAGGCAGGTGAATTTCTGAGTTCGAGGCCAGCCTGGTCTACACAGTGAGTTCAAGGACAGCTAGGGCTATACAGAGAAACCCTGTCTCAAAAAAAAAAAGTTTGAGACAGTCATACATCCCAAAGCATACACCACATAGGTCAAAATAATTTTCTATTAATAGGTTTTTGTTGTATGACATTTATCAGTGATATCTTCTAGAGATTTGTTTTCTATTTTATGTGCATGAGTGTTATATATTTGTACTTATGCAACCTGTGTGTGCCTGGTGCCTGTGAAGGTGGACGAGGTCGGTGGGTCCCTCAGACTTACAGGTGGCCGTGAGGTAATATTCTTGTTTTAGTCTCACCAAATAGGTTCATGCACCAAAAGCTTTGCTCATCGGGATTTTCCGCAAGGCTTTACCCTGCGTCCTACTGCGTTAATATTGGGCATCTCATTTTGAAAATTATAGATGGAGGTCAAACGCTGTAAAATTATTTTTTAAATTTTATTATTTTGTCATGTGTCCGGGGGCTTCGCCTGTATCTGTGTTCATGTACCGTGTGCCTGCCCGGTGTCTCTGGAAGGCAGAAGAGGGTGTTGGATCCCATGGGACTGAACTTACTGATATTTGTGAGCCACCACATGCATGCTGGGAATTGAACCCAGGTCCTCTGGAAGAGCAGCCGGTGCTCTCAACTGAGCCATCTCTGCAGCCTCCAAAGTTCTTCACTACTTTAAAGCATCGCTTGTCTTTTAGATTAACTAGCTGTGTATAACTACGGTGTGTACCGTCCTATTTTAAATCATGTATATATCAGGGGCTTAACATATGCACCGTCTCGCACAAGCCCTTCAGTGCTTCTGATTCCTGCCTGGTCCCTGTCACCCTAGCGTGGGGAAGCAGACTGACGTCATCATTAGACAGTCAGGAACACTCAGCACAGCATCCGTTGTCTCCTGATGAATTGCACATGACTGGAGCCACCTCTGTATGTCACTTCGAGTCATCACGTTCTGTTCTCCTGCTGTCCTGGCTTCAGTGGAGCCAGAAAATGACATCACAAAGAAGTTCTCCAGCGAATCAGAGTCATTGGCTAGGATTTCTATTTGGTCAATTAGGGGGAAAATGCCATAAAGGCACCACTTTGCAAAGCTAGTAGGGCTAATGAGGTAATGCTCTGGGTTTTTTTGTTTGTGTTTATTTATTTTTCCTCATTATCCTCTAACTAAGATTAAACAGACACCCTGGACTTCTCCATTTCAGGATTTTGGAAACATTATATTACAAATGTCGTTGAAGCTGGGCAGAGGTGGTGCATGCCTTTAATCCCAGCACTTGGGAGGCAGAGGCAGGAGGATTTCTGAGTTCGAAGCCAGCCTGGTCTACAGAGTGAGTTCCAGGACAGCCAGGGCTATTCAGAGAAACCCTGTCTCAAAAAACCAAACCAAACCAAACCAAACCAAACCAAACCAAACCAAACCAAACCAAATGTCATTGAGGCTTTAACAAGTTTTATTTTTCAGTTAAAAGTGAAACAAACAAAAACCCAAGAAACATAAAAGACCAAACAAACAAAATATGTTCAGAATCACTTTTATTTTATTTTATTTTATTTTATTTTTATTTTATTTTATTTTATTTTTTTATTTTATTTTATTTTATTTTATTTTATTTTATTTTATTTTATTTTATTTTATTTTATTTTCCATCACAGAGAAATTCGTCTACACTGACCAGCTTTTGAGTGATAGGTGAGGAGATTGAAAAGTCATTCGGTGAACATCTGTGTGAGTTGGTAGAGGTAATCGGCTGTGAACATGTCACATCTCATAAATTGCACATAGCAAAGTGATACGGTGGGGGATGGATGGTCCAAGCTCTTGGTCACAGCATCACTGGGTGAGGCTGCTCAGGGCTGCGAGACTCGGGATCTTTCCCCATGATGCGGTCATACAAGCCACAGTGTGGATGACTCTTAGGAGTCAGGTTGTGTGCCAACAGAGACGGAGGCATCAGCCCAAGAGGGCTGCCACCGATATGTGCAGCCCTACTGTGTCCTTCTAGATCTATCCAGAGCTGCTGCTTGGCTCATAATGTTTTCTAAGAGTAAGGAACAATTTCAGTGGTGAATCTCTTCCTTCGGACTCTTGGCTGTCACTGTCCTAGCGTGCCATCTGTGTAGAATCCCATTAGATGCTGTGGACGAGGCAGGGCACCTGCCATACATGGATGCACATTGGAGCAGAAATGTCATAGGACACTTCAAGCCAAAGCAAAAGGACAGAAATAAAGCACGAGGAGACCTTTCTAGGAAATGCCTGACCAAACCCACCCCATGGGGATGTTTTCTTAGCTGCAAATAGAAACAAAACCAAGGAGAGCCTGGGAACCAGGGAAGGAAAAGCCCAGTAGGACTGGTCTGGGATGGCAGGATCAGGAGTGGTAGTGGCTGGTTAGGGCCAGTTTTCTTGACTTGTGTTTCCTAATGTGTGTTCTTTAGAACATTAATCCTCTTTACTTCTCTAAGAACACAAGCTCCTATGATTAATCCCTTTCTTAGATAAGCTCAATAATCTTTAAATAGTTTTCTGAATAGAAATAATTACAGATTCACAGAAGGTTGCAAAAGAGTGCGGGTAGTATCATATATCCTTCTCTGGGATTCTCTCATGAGACATTTGTGTAGCATCCACCATTCATCAGAAAACTGCCATTGGTCCAATACTGTTACATGCACTAGAAGCTTAGGGAGTTTCCATAGTTTTACATACAGTCATGTATATGTGTGTTCCATACCATACCCTTTACCTCATGTGTAGATTCATCTAACCTGGACCTAAGTGAGACAGAGTTAGTATTGATCTCCCTTCAATGTTCCCTTCATGTCACCCCCTGGGAATGATTTGTGGTCCTGCCTCATAATTTTGTCATTTGGAGAATATTATTTAGAAATGGAATTATACAATGTAACCTCATGAGTTCAGCTTCTCCTCCCGCTGAGTACAATCCATTTTAGATTGTTGTGGGTTGTCCCATGTATACTTGGAGTTTGTTTCTTTGTGTAGCTGAGTAGCATTACAAAGTATGGAGACACTGTAAGGCAGTTGCTTCAGAATTGGAACATTCTTTCCCCTGGGGAGGGGGGCAGGAGGGGGGGCTGGTGCAGAGAGGTCATGAGCCTTGAAAGCTAACAAAAGGTCATATGTCTGGGAGAGACTAGACACTTGGAAGAGCCTTGAGAGCCTCTCAGAAACAGTATAATAAGTAAATAATCACTAAGGAAGGCTACTGTGACCAGCCAAATGGCAGAGTGGAGAGAGAGAGAGAGAGAGAGAGAGAGAGAGAGAGAGAGAGAGAGAGAGAGAGAGAGAGAGAGAGAGACCATCGAGCTCTGAGGTTGCCGCTTTAGTGAGTCAATGCTGCAGTATCATTTCAGCCTTCCCTGCTCATTGTAAATAGCTCTTCGTCTACAATCCTGTAAGGATTCTCCATAAAGGCTCACTGATTCACCAAGCTGTGCGCGGAAACACTACTACTTGAGAGCACAGTTTACCATGTCTGGAGAGCTCCTCTGACCTCATCCCAACATGAAGGACTAGCTTTTCCAGTAGGGTTTCCCCTTCTCTGACCTTACCCAGGGATCCTGACTTCCAACTGAAGACCGTCTTGTAGCCTTGGCAAACTTACAAGTCAACTTCTTTCCTGATAAGAATCCACCCAGCAAGTACCTAGGATTCCTGGAATGCCTCTCTATACAAATGAGGCATTTCCAGTACTTGAAATGCCAGCCAATGATTTTACACTCACTCTGAAAACTCCTTCCTACTCTCCACGGTTCATATACAGCCCTTGTCCCAGCCATTCCTGGATTCTGCAGACCCCACCTGTTCGGGATCCCACTTCACCCTTCCAGCCAGGAGTACAGCTGCATCTGGACCACCTGGGGGATGGGGGAAGGGAGGGAATGGGGCATGCAGAACCAGCTGGTCCCCAGCATGCTTACCACAAGTTGGACTTTGTTGCAATTACTGCTTTGGTTTGTCATGGGTTTTACTTCTAGGGTGAGTAGGGAGGTGTGTGTGTGTGTGTGTGTGTGTGTGTGTGTGTGTGTTATGGTCCCCAAGGAAAAACCTGTCACACAACATAATGTACCGTATAGTTCACTTAACCATTTACCTTTTGGAGGACATTTGGTTTGTTCCCAGTCGTCAGCTACTAGAAGCAAAATGAACAGAGGTCTATAGTTATTTGTAGGGATATAAACTTGAGCTTTCCCTGGGGAAGATGCCCAAGGGAATTGCTTGAATTGCCCTTGAATTGTGGTGATGTGTTTGATATTTGGTTTTATGAGATAATGTAGTGTCCCACTCCTAGTAGAGATGTATGAATGTTAAAAGCTGGTTTTTACCAGGTACGTATTGACATCACATTGGAATTTGTGTGTGTTTGTATGTGAAGATTCACACTTGTGTGTGTAAATGTGCTGTGCCAGAGCATGGGAATGGGGGTCAGAAGGCAAACCAGGGACTCTGTCCTGCCTCCTACCTTGTTTGAGACAGGGTCTCTTTGGTATTTTTCTATTTCATATGTCAGGCTAGCTGGCCTGGGAGCTTTTAAGAATTTTTCCTATTCCTATCTTCCTTCTCCCCATAGAAACACTTAAGTGATAGATCCTTATACTACATACTCTGTTTTTAACGACTCTGGGGATTTGAACTCAGTTTCTGAAGCTTGCATGGCTGTCATTTTTACCCACTTTCCCATTTCCCCACCCTACTTTTTTGTCTTCCCAATGGCCAATGGTGTTGAATGTATTTAACATTTATATATATTTTTTTTGGTCTGTATCTTCTCTTTGATGGCGCATCTGTTCGTATCCTTGGTTCACTTTATAACTAGATTTTTTTGGTTTTGCATTTTAAAAGTTGTTTAACCTGTGTGTGTGTGTGTGTGTGTGTGTGTGTGTGTGTGTGTCTGCATTTTAAAAGTTGTTTAACTCTGTGTGTGTGTGTGTGTGTGTGTGTGTGTACCTGAGTAAAGGTACCTGCAGACACCAGAGGAGGGTACCAGATCCCCTGGAACTGGAATTACAGGTGCTTATCAGCCATCCAGTGTGGGTGTTGGGAACTGAACTCAGCTCCTCTGCCAGAACAGTATGGGCTCCTAACTGCTGAGCCATCTCTCATGCTTTTGTTGGTGGGAATTTGTGGTGTTTGTCTTTCCCTCCCCTGCTCCTTCTTTGGAGAGGGAGAACAGGGTCTTTCTACACAGTGCTGCTCGTCACTCTACGTATAGACAAAGCTGGCCTCAAACTTGTGGAGATCTGCTTGCCTCTGCCTCCCCAGCGCTGGGATGAGAGGTCCACATCACCATCACCTCCAGGTCTGTGGTTGAATTCTAGACATTCTTTTTAAGCTCTAGATTCTGCTAGGTGTGTCCACGCTGTAGCCCGCAGCCCCTGCCCAGCCCCCCACAGCCCAGGATGCTATGAAAGGGATCAACCCAGAATCCTAACTTATTTAAACTTTTATTAGGGATGTGTGTGTGTGTGTGTGTGTGTGACACATTCTTGTGCACATTTGTCCCTTTCGTCCTCTTTCTTTCTTTCTTTCTTTCTTTCTTTCTTTCTTTCTTCCTTCCTTCCTTCCTTCCTTCCTTCCTTCCTTCCTTCTTTTGTTCTTTCGTTCTTTCGTTTTTTCTTTTGTCCTTTCCTTTCCTTTTCCTATTTTTGTAATTTGGTTACTTGGTTCTCAGGCATGGACTCGGGGGATGATGACCTTGTGTTCCAGTGTCAAAGGTTGGACACGCCTGTCAGCCCTCTGTCCCTGACAGGATGACAGGTGTTTCCTCTGAGGCTGGCGGTTGTCTTTTCATTTGTTTAACTGGGTCTTTCATATCACAAAAGTTTTTCACTTTGATGAAATCCAATTTATTTTGTTCTTTCATGCCTTGCACTCTGGTGTCACGTCTAATAACCTTCCTCCCGGCCCGCAGTCCTGAATCTTTTATGTTTTCTTCTGACACTTTTGCTGGCTCTACTCTTACATTTAAATCTATTGAAATTGAACACACCCTTCTAGTTTTACATTTAAATCCATAATCCGTTTTGAATTAATTTCTGTATAAGGCCTGCGAGGTCGAGGTTTATTCTCAATGCTTTTTCATATATTAAGGCTAATTAAAGTTCTATAATTAAAGGCATTTATTTTTATGTTTAATAAAAGTTGTGAAATTGGGCCATCTAGTCATGCAATACTTTCTGTATCTAGGACCCAGCTTGGACCCTGAGTGTAGGTAGGCAGAGGATCCTCTAGGAAGTGGGATTTAAGCATTTGTCTGTATACACCTATTATTTATTTGTTCACACAACATCTTCAAAGCTGTGCTCTGTGGAGAGACTTTAGGAAACTCTACTCAAGAGAGTCAGCAGTCTAAGAAACGGAGGTAAGTGACACCGCAAGCAAGCAGAGGTGTGGTTGATTTCCATCAAAACGCATGTGGTCTCTTGGATCCTCGTGCGGGGGATGCTGGACGCTAGAGCATGCTGGGAGGTGGCGGAAGAGACAGAGGCCTTGCAAAGAGACTGATGCCTTTCTCTGGGTGACAGGAGTGAGTGCAGCATGGCTCACAGGCCCAGTTACCTCACTGTGAGTTCACCGCAAGTCAGGGTTGCCTGGTGCCCCTCTTCTCATCCATACACTTCTGCTTGTCCGACTCCATGAGGTCCTCAATGAGGCAAAATGAAGTCCTCTCTGGGAGCCAATCTGGGCATCTTGGGACTGGGCTTCCCAGCCCGTCGAACCGTTAGCGTGAAAACACTTCTACTCTTTGTGAGCCCCCACGTCTCAGTCTGTGTCTACTGACAGCGCGCCATCAGCCAGGATCTGCCGGAAGTCTGAAGACCAAATAGCCCAAAGCCAGAAGAAGAGGTTAACAGAGAGGGCTCGACCACTGAGATGTGAGAGTGCCAGGGATAAAACGTCTTCTGATAGATAGAGGCTGTCAGCGCCCAGCCTGCTCGCCAAAGACAGTTTTCTTTCACTTCCCGAGAAACCCAACATGTCGGTGTCTAGGAGGAACTTGCTGTGTTTATACACACATGCATGAGTGCACATGTGCACACACACATACACATATATATTATAAAAAAATGTGTTTCTTAAATGTAAAGATGTTTCCTTGTCTGCCCAAGTTTGGGAGCGAGACACATGGTCACAGCAGCACATCCTGCCAGATCGTCGTGGTGTGCCACGTGTTACCCCTGTGTTTCACATCGTCTCTGGTGACTTAAGAATGGCCCCCATCCTCGGCCTTGTCTCAGCTCATGGGGACAGTATGGGGGTGGGGCAGAGCCTGCGTGCCCAGGTCAAAGACATTACTGAGTTTTGTTCTGCAGAACTGATTGTCCTGCGGCAGCCTGGTCTCCACTGTGCAAAGCATTTCCAGTGCATTTCAGCTCTCAATGCATTCTCCTTGGGTTTTGCCTCTTCTCTCTTAAGACAGGGACATTTACACACGCAGCCAGGCTGAAGGGTGGGAGTCTCGCCTCACAGTTCCCTTTGACTAACCATTTAGGAACCAGCATGACCCTGATTCCCTTCCTGACGAGACTGAGGCACGTCAGTCTCCTTCACAAAGAGATGGGTCCCGCCATTCAGAAATATCCCTATCTACTCCCAACTCTCAGCCCATTTCTGGCCATTTCCAGAAAACAAAAAGGAACAACCCAGGCTGTTCATAACCCACAGCGTTCTTGTTTCAGGAAAACTCTGAAAACCAGCAAGACAGTCATTTAGAATGTGGGCTTTGTCTCCCACAGCTCGGAAATTGCAGATAATGGGCAGCTCCCAGGGCTAGCTCCCGAAAGCCTACTTACCTAGCGGACAATCCACAAGGAGGGATGGGCTTCTGTCTGGATGCATGGCTCATACCAATGGCGAAGGAAGTCGAGAGGCAGAGCAGAGTAAGTCTTGAGCTTGCTTCTCCCTCGCTGATAGGACTTGTAAGCTGGGTACCAATGAGCCAGCCCCCAGAAAGAGTGATCAGAGGTGCTTACTAAGTCATCTCCCAAATCCTAGGAACTTCCAAAGGAACAGATCACTCTAATTTAGCTCCATGGTGGCAGAGCCTCACTCAATTCAGTAGCGTCATCCAAGCTTGGTCAGATAGAACTGCTGGTCTCGTCTCTGTGTCCTTCCTCTTCACTGACTGTGTCCCGGCTTTGGAAGCATACCCATGCTACAGTTTTTCAACCAGAAGCAAAATTACTCTAGCCACAAAGATGACCCATTTCTTAGCCACGCGCAGTGAAGGGGAGATGGCGACCGGGCAGTGCAGATCGAGTGTCTGAGGCTGGTCCTTCTCATGATGAAGGCGCAGCTCGCATGAGCTCTGTAAGACAGTGGGCGCTTGTGAAGTAAATGCTGTACCTGTCCCATACTTCGAGCAAGAAGCCACCTAGATCTTTGACGTTGTGCACGGCCCAGACTGATGCCATAAGTCACTGAATATCGGGGCAATTCGGTAACAGGGTGAAAGAAAACACGTTGTGGTAGAGAAGAGAGCGTTTGGTCTTTGTGGATCACATCGGGGAGCGGTGGCATCTAGCCCGACGGCACCAGAGTGAAAACCTAACCACAGAATCCTAGAAAAGCTAAGAGGGTTTGCGATTTTTTTGTTACAAGCATCACTGCGTAAAACCACTGATTTCACGCCGCTGCTTTCCCTTTAGACTCACAGCTCTTCCTGGTTCTGATTTTGGGGCCGCGTTTCAATCGCCCCCTGGTGGACAGCAGGGGCGTTACTTAATCAGTGGATGTAGGAGAGAAGTTT
Organism: Apodemus agrarius; assembly: GCA_964023405.1. NCBI lineage: Eukaryota > Metazoa > Chordata > Mammalia > Rodentia > Muridae > Apodemus > Apodemus agrarius. The sequence goes on from OZ030023.1 coordinate 28,066,003, forward strand.
CCCTTTGGGGGAAAAAATCTTTGGTGGAGGCTGACCAAATCCTTGAGCAAAACTAGTGGGTTTTTGATTTTTGTTTTTTTGTTTTTTGCTTTCCGTTTTTTAAACTAATGTAGGTAATAGTAGAACTCTCTTCCCAGACCCTCCGCCTCCACCTAGGTGCTCACTCTGGAAAAGTACAGGTGATGTCTGAATGTACCCTGCACATGATCCAACCTCTTTCAATACCATGCCAACAAGGGACCCAACTAACTAACGACAAGATGCGTCCAGATTGTGGTGACCACAGCGCTCATCAATAGAACAGCCTGTTCAGTTTCTACTTTTTTAAAATTTGATTAAGTTATTTATTTTCTTTACATTTCAATGGCAGCTGCATCTCCCACCTCTCCTCCTAGTCCCTCCCTCTCACCCCCCCACCTCCTCCCTTTAGCCTCAGGAAGGGGCAGCCTCCTGTGAATATCAGGCAACCTTGGCATATCATCTTGTAGTAAGACTAGGTGTTTATAGAAGGGTATTTTCTAAGCCCGCATGACCGTCGGTTCTCAACCTGCAGGTTTCGACCCCCTTGGCTGACCAACCACCATTTCACAGGGCTTGAATATCAGATATCCTGGATATTAGACATTACACTGGGATTCATAGTAGAAGAAAAATGACAGTTATGAAGTAGCAACAGAAATAATTTTATAATCTGGGGGTAGGGGGAGTCACCACAACACGAGGAACTGTATTAAAGGGTCACACAGTATTATGAAAGTTGAGAAACACTACTCTAGCCAGTTGGGGAGCCACGACATTTGCTTTCTCGAGGGTCAGACTTTGCCGGCAGGGGAGTGGCCCTCCCCTGATTTTTTTTTTTTCTAACAGATTCGCAATCAGAGTCAAGAAGGCGGAACAACTTGCTCCAAATCCCGGGGAAGCGTTGAACATCTGACTGTGACAGAAAGGACTCGGGTATGCTCCCTTGATGGCGAGCTGCTCACCAGCTCTGCCTTGGAGCCCTGCTCAGGGAGAACTGGTGGCCTGGCAGGGTGTGCTGGGCGAGTGGAGAGTGCAGGCTGCTTCACAGGCACACACCCACTTCCTGCTGGAGTGCTCCACTGGTACCCTGGGCTCCAGCTCTCTCCGAAAGTTGGGTTTGTAGAATAGCAATATGCTTCCGGAGAAAAGACTAATGTTGAGACCAGAACATGAGAGGTAGAGAGAGGAGGGTCAGAAGTTTAAGATCATCCTCAGCCATGTAATGAGTTAGGGGGGTAGCCTGGGCTACATGAGACTGGCTGCCTTTAAAAAAGCGAGAACAGAGAAGGGGGGAATGATTGGGGAATAGTTGGGGGGAGAGGAATTATGGGACATATGGTGGGGGGGAACTGGGAAAGGGGGAAAGCCTTTGGAATGTAAACATAGAATATAGAAATAAAAATTAAATAAATAAAAAAAAAAGCGAGGATGCCCTGGGAGGTGGGGGGCGCTCAGTATTTAAGAATGTTTACTGTTCTTCCAAAGCATCTGAGGTTGGTTCCCAGAATCCATACTGGACAGCTCACTACTGCTTGTAACTCTAGCTGCTCCAATGCTAGTACTTTAAGGAATCTGGACTACATTGGAGATCTGCTATTGTTTCTAGCTGGTACAGGAAGAAAACTCCCATTGCCTTAAGGTCCTGAAAAATGTAGGGACATACCCTGTGGTGGTTTGTTTGTATATGTTCGTGTAGCCCAAGAAATAGCACTATTGGCAGGTGTAGCCTTGTTGGAGTACGTGTGTCACTGTGGGCGTGGGCTTTAAGACCCGCCTAGAGGTCAGTCTTCTGCTAGCAGCCTTCAGATGAAGATGTATAACTCTCAGCCTCACCTGCACCATGCCTGCCTGGATGCTACCATGTTCCTGCCTTGGTGATACTGGACTGAGCCTCTGAGCCTGTAAGCCAGCCCCAGTTAAATGTTGTCCTTATAAGAGTTGCCTTGGTCATGGTATCTGTTCACAGCAGGTCTTGCCTGTGAGACCCACAGAGGAGATCCAGGAGCCACTCTAATGTGCTGTGCCAACTCCCCTTCTTCTTTGGGGTGATAGCTAACGGAAGTTCCTGAACTCTGGCTCCCCTCTGCAGCCCAAATGGAGTAGAGCTAAGCCCTGACAGTGTTTCATAAATGGCAGGCACAACTGAGCCAGGTCAGATCCTCCTCCCTCCTCCTTTGACAGTGTTTAAAAGCGTCTCTTCTACACTTCTTAGAAGGTATCATGAGGCAAGGAAAGGATGAAACTATGATCCCGTGGGCTCTGGGCTGTGCTGTCAGCAAAGGGACTTTGCTATTCACTTCAAATTGCGCGGAACGTGCGTAAGGACTAGGCTCTGCATCAAGGCTGGCTCCAGGGCTGACCCTACAACACCATCCATGCAACGCCCAAGGGATTACCTCCACACGCAGGGGAGCATGTAGCTGGCTCAGCAGGGGTGCTGCTGGTCCCAAGGCTGGGTCTGTGCGGTTGAGAGCAATGACGTCGTGCTCAGCCTCAGACCCACTGATCCCGGGCTCTAATCGTTACTGGAGTGCTTGTGATTTTCTACCTATTCCCAGATCCCCAGGCATCCCAAGTAGGTCACTGTTCTAGCTGGTTTTGTGTGTCAACTTGACACAGGCTGGAGTTATCACAGAGAAAGGAGCCTCCCTTGAGGAAATGCCTCCATGAGATCCAGCTGTAAGGCATTTTTTCAATTAGTAATCAAGGGGGGAGGGACCCTTGTGGGTTTTTTTTGCCAAACTCTTCTGTGGCCCACCACAGACCCCCATGCCTGCCTGGATGCTGCCATGTTCCTGCCTTGATAATGGACTGAAACCTCTGAACCTGTAAGCCAGCCCCAGTTAAATGTCCTTCTAAGAGTTGCCTTGGTCATGGTGTCTGTTCACAGCAGTAAAACCCTAAGACAAATCCCCATCCCCTGCAGAAGCCAAGTCAGCCTGCAAGACTCAGTGGAAGAAGAGTTTTAGTCTCTCTTCTTCCACCCCCTGGTTTTGTAATTTAAAACATTGTAAACATTTATTTGTTCATGCGTGTATGTGTGTTCATTGGGGCTGGAGAAGGGGCTCGATGCACACCACAGTCGGCTTGTGGAGGACCTGCCTTTCACCGCGTGTGTCAAGGCTCAGCGGCATCCATCTTTCCTGGCTGAGCCAGCCTGCCAACTTCTTCCTCAGCCCAGAGGAGGTGACGGTTGGAACTCACTCTGAAGGTGCGCCTCTCTGCATCATGGTGCGCTCGGCTGGGTTGTGTGGAAGACCCGTGCCATTGGCACAGCAGCTTTCCTTGCCGCAGACCGTCTCAGGAGCCTGTTTCCAGCCTCTGTGGAACACCAACTCTTAATTCCTAAAGTTGGCCAGCAGCCGCAGGGGCCCCTGTCCAAGGTTCTGGCAAGAAACGCCTGCTTGCTTAAGAGGATTAAGCAGAGCAAAGCCAGCAACAGAGATGTTTTATGACTTTAGCTCTAATCTCTTGTGCACGCCTTGCCAGCAATCACCAGCCAGAACTGGGTTTCTTTACTGCTGATGATCTATTCCAAGGACATCATGGCTCTTCTCATGGATCTCATCTATTTTTTCCAACAACAGTCTCTAGATGGTTTTCTTCATCATCATCATCATCATCATCATCATCACCACCACCACCATCATCATTGTTGTCACTGTCATCATCATCATCGTCATCATCATCACCACCACCACCACCATCATCATCATCATCATCATTGCATGTGATTATGACATGTGTGTGTCATCATCATCATTGCATGTGATTATGACATGTGTGTGTCATCATCATCATTGCATGTGATTATGACATGTGTGTGTCAGGAGTGCGGTTTGCATGGCTTGTTGTGTGTATAGAGGTAGAGGACAACTCCCATCTCCCTTCGAGTGGGTTTTGGGATTCAAACTCAAGTCTACAGGTTTGTACAGCTAGTGTCTTTACCCGATGCGCCATCTTGCTGGCCCCACAATGTTCAGTTTTGATCATCTGAAAAGGCAGCCCACCCCCACGCCCTCTCTACGACCATGTCTAACATTCTTTTATCTCACCTGCTCGGGTGCCCCTGGTTCTCCTTGGATCTAGTGGCACTCTGAAGAGGAAGGAGAATTTTACATACAGGCCACACCTCCTCACCCTGTGGCACAGTTTCTAGTTAACCATGGCTGTCAGCTTGACTGGACTGAGAGACACCTCAGAGATTAGTAAAGACACTGTTGGGTGTTCCTGCCATCGACTCCTCCGAGACTCTGTTGACGGATTCCTAGTTTGATAGCGGTATTGGGAGAGGAAGCCTAGTTGGTGGAAGTGGGTCAGGGGGGCATGCTTTGAGGGGTGCACCGTACTGTGGTTCCTCTGCTTCCTGAGTGTCATGAGATCAGCAACTTCGTTCCACCCTGTGACCTCGCCACCATGGTGCTCTGTCTCAACCCAGGCACAATAGAGCCGGTGACCATGGACTAGACTCTCTGGCACTGTGCGTCAACATAAACCTCCCCCCTCTTTAAGTTCTGTCTGAATGTGTCATGATGGCAAGTTTCAGACTAATTATACTTGTTGGAGTAGAACGTTCACTTTTACCAAAAAACACCTGCCCTGTGACTGAAGGTTGGAGGGGGCAATTTCTGGAAATTTTCTGGAAAATCAGTTTATCTGCAACCCAGTTCTGGACCTTAATGATTAAGATTCTCATCTGATGGTACTAATGTTTGGCTCCATGAAAAAAAAAAAAAAAGCACAATCAAAATTTGGTTTTCCCATGATTCATTTCTGTACTATGGAGATAGTTTAACTATTTCTTTTAATGGGTATGTGTGTGTCAGTTTTTCCTAACCTAACCTATTTTATCCTAGCTCTCTCTCTCTCTCTCTCTCTCTCTCTCTCTCTCTCTCTGTCTGTCTCTGTGTGTGTGTGTGTGTGTGTGTGTGTGTGAGTAGTAGTAGTAGTAGTAGTAGTAGATTCATTAAATAATGTAAGTCTGCTGTTTTCATGAGTTTAGTAAAGGAATAATATGCTGTCATGACTGAGTATTGTTTCTTACTAGCCCTATTAAAAATTTTAAAACTTAATTTTCTTTAGAAATAATTTTAAAATATTCCATTTTTTTCTTTTGTTTTCCTTTTTCTTCTTGGTAGTGAGCCTAGTCTTTAAAGGCTAGGCATTTCTTCAGTCTAGTTTTTAGTTGAAGGCTAGCCTTGTGAGGCTATGCTGAACCTGGCAGTTGGACACCTTCTCAGTTTCATAGATGATTCTGAGCATCACGTTTACTTTGTTTTAGTTTAACTTTGTTTCCCTCTGTTATTTCTCATTCTTCTTCCTAATTTTATATAAGTATATGTTCTATTCTGTTCAACATTTAAGTATTAATAGTTTAGGCCAGGAGGGTGACTCAGCGGGTGAGGGTGGATGCCACCAAGCTTGATGACACGACTCTGATCCTTGAGGCCCAGATTTTTGTCAGGAGAGAACTAATTCTCTCAAGTTATCCCCTGATCTCCACATGAGCACAACAGTGTGCATTAAATATATTTCTGTTGAATATGTAATAAAAATATCAATATTGTATTTAACAGCACCAGATCACAGATTTATTTGTATGCTGAGTATCTAGCTTTAAAGTTTATTTCAGCTCTCATTATTACTTATTCCCCCCCCTTTTTTTCTGTCCATAATTACCTTGGATATTTATACCGGTTCCTTGAGTTGAATAATTAATGTATTATTTTGATTGGTTTTGTTTATTCATGTTAAGTGCTTGGGCCTAACAATTTCCCTCTATGCATTGATTTAATTGCATTCCTGGGTTGGGAAGGACAGCTTTCAAATGTATTCATAATTATCATGGTCTAGTTGTTTTCAAAAATGTGCTGTATTCTTCCCTTGAAGGACCAATGCACTTTAAGTTTTTAAATTTTTTTCCTTTTACTGTGATAAGCAGAAGTTGGTAGGGGGAATCGTACTGAATTCTTAACTGTGTCATCAATTTCATCCCCAAAGCTACATTAATCTGCTTTTTTTTCTCATTTTAGAATGAAATAGCTGAGAAAATCAGTTTGAAGGAGAAAGTCCGTTTTGGATCATAGTTTCAGACCTTGGTTAGCTAACTGAATTGTCTGGAGCCTGCAGTAAGACTGAGTGTATGGCACCAGGAAGCAGGAAGAGAAAGATTGTGAGAGATGGGGGAGGGGCACAAGAGACACACTAGGCCTGGGTACAAAATAATAAGTCATCCTTCTAGTGGCATGTGTCTTGTGAGGAGGCCCTGCTAAAGTGTCTGTCCTCTTCCAGTGCAATCATCAGCCGAACAGTAAGCTTTCAAATCTCTGGGAGATGGTCCAGATGTAGACCGTGAGATCAGTATCGGTGAAGGTGCCTTTAAAATCAAAGAAACAGAGGCCTGACCTTTACAGAAACACAATGAAAGACACAGTCTCTCTGCCCAACAGGACACAATGTGACCAGGGGTCTTGGCCTTCTTACGCAGAAGAGGGACCTATAGGGAGGGGTATCTGCAGATGTGTTCTCGGTAGTTTCCAGGCTCAATAATCCCAGCAGACATTCTCACTACTATGGTGTCTTTCCTGTCAGGCAGGTGTCCTGAGCTGGGAGTATTTCAGTTTGCTGGAGAGTCATTTTGTGAGGTCATTCATCCTTAGACTATAGCAGGACCATCAAAGATGGATGACCTTTGAGTACCACTCTAGACTCCGCCTTTTCCCTTGTATCTCTGGGAATGTCAATTCATCTGCTCATATTTAGCACTCTGGCTTGGAGTTCTTAGCATCCTTTTACTTTGACAGATGTTGACATCATCCTTTAGACCCGGCTTCACCCAGACATTTACTGAGCAGCAGACTGTGGAGTACTGGTTCGATTGCTGGTACCTGGCTGCTGTTTTTTCTTTGAGGTAGATCCAAGTATTCTTTGGAATATCATTGGTGTGTGTGTGTGTGTGTGTGTGTGTGTGTGTGTGTTTTAGAAAGGGACATGGAGAGATAATAAATAGTATGTGTATGTGTATATATGTGCATGCATGTGCGTGTGTTCATGTATGTACATGGGTGCTTATGCATACACATTTATGTGGAGAGCAGAAGACAACCTCAGCTGTTATGCCTCAGGTGCCACACCCCGTCTGTTTTGGAAGAGGGTCTCTCACTGTCCTAGCACCCACCAAGCAGACTGGTTGACCAGTGAGCCCGAGTGATCTCCTTGACACCTCCAAGCTCCGGGCTTACCAACACGCATTCTACCATGCCTGTATTTTTTTTCTTATGGGTTTTGGAGATTGGACTCAGAGCTTCAGGCTTGTATGCTAAGCACTTTATAGTTTAATCCCTTTCTCCAACCCTATTAGTAGTTAATGTTTTAGAGTAATCGAAGAGTGTTTTTGCATCCATAGAATTATGCCAAACTGAAAGATAACTTTGAAGTGATCACCCTCATCGATACAAAACCATTTCCCTGAACGTTGACTTCACTGACCCTCTCTCTCCCTCAGACTTTTCAGATCACTTTCCTCTTTAAACCACCCATCAAACAAGTAGAGTTTTACTGGCCAGATTTACCCTGTTGAAAACCCCAGCATGGCAAGACTGGACATAAAGAGTGGTAGACCTATGAATGCTCAGACTCTGAGGCTTTTGTGGGTTTGACTTTGAATTTTAAAATGTGTGTGGGATCTATGGGAATCTTTTGGAATCCATTACCTTAGCAAACCATGAGCTTCCATTAACCCAAAAGCTGAGCATATCATCAGAGAGCATCTGAGCCTCTGGGACCTATTGCCCTCATCTTGCTGGACTGCCTCTCTGAAGTGTGCACTAATGTCCTTTAAGATCGCCATGCTTTGTGACTTCTTCTGTTCTGCTGCTGTAAAACTTTATGAAGCCGTTTCCACACGGGAACAGGAAACTTAGGGTAACCTAGCTCCATGCTTCCTGGGCTACGGACACTCAAATTTGTCTCCAGGATAAACTACCTCTTATTTTTCTCTTTCAGGGGAGAGCTAAGATTTGTGTTGATAGTACAAACCAAGAACAAAATCAAAAGCAGAAAGATCACCAGAGGCTTTGCATAGAACCCGGTCAACAGTCCGATGGAGAAGTGTCCCGGTCAGCTTTCTGCTTAGGGCTCACTGATGCATGAGTGTTCACGGCCCCTTTTACTCTGTGCTGGATGCTGTTGATTCTGGAGAGCATCCTCACACACTGAGGCCAGCTCTGCTTCCAGGGAAGCCAAAGCCATGCAGGTGAGCTTCTGGTTCTTTCCAGCCACCTGTCTCGTGTGATGCTTCCAAATGCCTCCAGGCTGGAGATCCACTCCCTTCCCTGTCTCATGTTTTTGGAATAAAATATTGCCCACAGTTAGAGCTGGAAGGCTCTCCTCCAGGAAGGTGGTAAGGTAAGAACGCTGGCCCCGTTACCATAAAGCTTCTTAGGATGTGCATCGTCAAATTTGGCCTCTCTTTCTAGCACTTTCTGAAAAAAGGAGATTTAAAATGAACCAAAGCAAAACAAAAACCCAAAGCAGATGGCTCTTCTGTATTCATTGTTCCAGAAGAATGTTTGGGAACTGGAGGGAGGGAATAGAGGGAGGGTGCTGGGAAACTGTGCTTTCCAAAGCACCCGGTGTCTGTGCCAGTGTGAGGGCTCCAGGGCTGGCAGCTCCGTGGATATTGCTGTCCTCTGGTAAATTGCTGCGGCATCTAGAGCTGACTTTGAGAAAGTGCTTCCCATCCGGACCTACCTCTCTCCAGAGGCAAGATGCATCTCCCTGGCCAGGAAGGTAGCGACAGCAGGAAAAGCAGTATTAAATTGCTCCCAGAAGACTAGCCTCAGTATTCTGGAGAAAGGACAGAGGCTCCATGTTAAAAGTGACCTCTCTTTCTGGAATTGTTTTTGAAACATTAAATCAGCTCTTCGTCCTGATGGCTCCTTTTCTCTGGAGCTTCATACTCTTTCCTTTCTATGAATATATCCTTATCTCTTTTCCTAATAGGAAGACACAATTCTGGGTTAGAGCCCACGCTAGCATTTCACTTTAATTTCTGCTTTCAAGGCTCAGACTTCGAAAGAAACCCCATCCTGAGGTACTAGAATTTAGGATTTCAATACAAACTGATGGGGAGGGAGCATACAACTCAGTACATAATAAGTTCTATAAATATAAGTAGATAGCACAATATTAAAATTATCAAGGATAATAAAACAAAGATCAAACTAGAATTTCTAGAAATAAAAAGATAAACTGGCCGGGCAGTGGTGGTGCACGCCTTTAATCCCAGCACTTGGGAGGCAGAGGCAGGCGGATTTCTGAGTTCGAGGCCAGCCTGGTCTACAGAGTGAGTTCCAGGACAGCCCGGGCTACACAGAGAAACCCTGTCTCAAAACAAACAAACAAACAAACAAACAACAAAAAAGAAAGATAAACTGAAGTTTGTTTGTTTGTTTTAAATGACTCTCAGTTGATAGTGTAAGAATAGCACAGTTAAAGAAAGAATTAGGAAACTGGAAGACAGAGTCCAGAAAGATGTTTTCAGAATAGATGAGACTTTATTTAGGGATGTGAGGGAATCCACAAAGGGACTCAGGTTGTTTTTTTTTTTTAATTTTTTTTTTTTTTTTATAAATAATGGGGAGCACACACTCTGATACAGCCTGGTCAAGTTTAAAAAATGACAGCACATTTAGCTGACTCTTAACAGTAAGGTCAAACAGGCACATCAGATGAAAGTCTAAGGGTTTGTTTCAAACAGAGGAATGTAATTCATCTAGCAATACTGAGATAACAGATGACATCTTGAGTTCAGAGAGTGGCCAATATATGAGCAAATGTAAAAACTAATGGTGATGCAGTTCTGTGGTGGAAAAAAGATAATGATATACAAAGTAACAAAAGATAATGATGCACAATGGAACAAAAGATAATGATACACAAAGTAACAAGAACGATCCACAAAGTAACAAAGATAAAGATACACAAAGTAACAAAGATAAAGATACACAAAGTAACAAGAGATAACGATACACAAAGTAACAAAATATAATGATACACAAAGTAACAAAATATAATGATACACAAAGTAACAAAAGACAATTATACTCAAAGCAACAAGAATGAATCAGGAAGTACAGAAGGATTAAAGGGCTCTAAGTTAATATAAAGAAGGAATGTGGACTTGCTTAAAATGTGATCAGTATGCCCAGTAGCATTCTAGAATGAATTCTAGGAGAAGAGAATTAAATGTGTAGTTTTCTAACTAGCACAGAAAAATAAAGGACCAGGGTGAGCAAAAACAAACGAATGTGGGGTATTTATGGAAGACAAATTAAGACACAGAAACAAAATATGCCAAAGATTATAGTTAAATGAACATCAACGAGCTGCTTTACATAAAATCCAAAGCCTGCCAGACTGAGTTTAAATTATTTAGCCAAGTCCTCTCTTACACAAGACACATCTCTAAAGATCAAAAGGTCTGGAGAACAGGATGGAAAATGGCACCAGAGACGAATCTAAATGAGAACAAGCGGCAGACATTTGTGACTAGATTTTTAAAAACCATTCTAACAGATCAAGAGGCTTCCTATGTAATAGAGGAAATGTAATGAGTCTACACTAATTGGTACCTAAAACCAGCCTGAAAATGAAAGGGACCTCATTAAATGAACTAGCCACAGTTGTGGCAAACTTTAAAATACAGTCACTTAACAAATACATCTTAAATATTGGGGAACAAGCACAAGATTAGAATAATGCATTCCATAAGAGGAGCTAGCTATGCAAAAGAAAAACCCCAGAAATTACTATCAGACCTGTGGAAGTCTGTGACTGAGGAGTGTACTGTGCACTCCGTGGGTAACATAATGGACACTTAGCAAATAGCAGCTGACATAGGAGAAGCAGTGTGTGTGTGTGTGTGTGTGTGTGTGTCGTCGAAGCAGGAAAAGTAGGCATGCCGAGGAGCCAATGGACCAAGCTGGGGTCCTGTAAGACTTCATTCACAAAACCCACAGTGCTAGATGTGCGATGGCTGCACAGCTCTGTGCATGTCCTAAAACCTATCGAGCAGTACAGATGGATTTCCTGACATATGGAGTCTATCAGAAGTAAACTGTCCTTTAGAAAAACAAAAATTAGACAGTGGGTAAAATTTGCCCTTCAGGTCACAGTTTGATGACTCCTACACTGAAGTTATGGTTGGTAGGCTACACTGGGCTCTTTCCTGGGTGAATAGTAAAACTTTATTAGAACATGGTCAAGTTCATGTTAACTTGACTGTGACTGACTTCATGCTGCCATGGTGGAAGGGATACATGTAACAGACCTGCATGTACTATGAAGTCTAGAATATTTGTTCTCTGACCTTTTAAGAAATATTGCTATCAGGTCATGGTAGCACACACCTATAATCCCAGTGGATGGGAGACAGGAAGATTATGAGATCAACCTGGGCTCTCCCCCATGCCAGATACTTGCTAAGTGCCTTCAAAAGATGTACAGGTTGGAGATGTCTTACTCAGGGTTTCTAGTCCTGCACAAACATCATGACCAAGAAGCAAGTTGGGGAGGAAAGGGTTTATTCAGCTTACACTTCCACACTGCTGTTCATCACCAAAGGAAGTCAGGACTGGAACACAAGCAGGTCAGAAAGCAGGAGCTGATGCAGAGGCCATGGAGGGATGTTCCTTACTGGCTTGCTCAGCCTTCTCTCTTATAGAACCCAAGTCTATCAGCCCAGAGATGGTACCACCCACAAGGGGCCCTCCCTCCTTGATTACTAATTGAGAAAATGCCCCACAGCTGGATCTCATGGAGGCACTTCCCCAACTGAAGCTCCTTTCTCTGTGATAACTCCAGCCTGTGTCAAGTTGACTCACAAAACCAGTCAGTACAGTAGACTTCATCACAGAATTTCATACAATAACAGAACTCCTACAGCTGGACAGTTTCAGTATGGTACATGTGGTACATGGATGCATGTGGCCACTGGACACTTGAACTACAACTGTAGAAACTATGTAGCTGGATGTTTCGTTTCATTTCATTTAAGTAACCACTCTAATACAAATTAGTGTAGGCCCACTCTAAAGGAAAGCCTAAAACCAAGTCCTAATAAGTTGCCATGGAAACAGTTTGCAGACCGAATCCTCTACAGTAGAAGGACTGACAAAAGACTTTTATTTATTTTTAATAAAGTATAATGCCAAACATGCACCTATCTAGGCCTGGTAACCTAAGCAACCTTCTGTCTAAAGTAGGAATTAGATTGACTTCGTTCTTGACCATTTATGAGCTAGTTAAATTCCTGATTAGGTGCTGTTAGAAATTGTCCTTCGAATTCACTTCCAGATGTTTTTCGTCTTCTGATCAGCAACATCACTGAAGATCTCAGGCGTTCCCTTTTTGTACAGGTCTACACATTAAACTATTCCCATGGAGCTCTGATTCGTTTGGGATGCCTTGCATCTTTCATTTATTTCAGAAGCTTAAATCTAGTAAAAATTATGTACCCAAAAATAATTGAATATTTTCCCAGAGGAATATAGTAGGATTCTGAACCTCCATCATGTATTATCTACAAAGTCTCTTCTTGGTTTCCTTGTCTTGTGTCAGAGTCTCACTGTGCAGCCCAGGCTACCTTTTGCCTCCAGATCTTCTTTGCCTCGCCTAAGTGCTGTATTACAGCATGCTCTGTTATGCCCGACTTGTACAGTGCTTGTTCTTAAATAGAACGAATCAACACACTTCCAAAGAAGCAGAAAAATGTAGTCAATGGAGCGGGACAGAAAGACAGGGGGAGATTAAAGGGACACGGGAAGAAAAGGAATCACTTACTCAGGAGTCTGCTTGAAATCTCTTGCCAGATGAGACTCAAGAGTTCCAGCAACAGGAACATCTGTTGGGATGTCTGCCTACGGAGGTGATACTCCTTTTATATGGAGATGCTTCTCGAAATAGTGATGAATCGTGTACAAACCTATGTTATATCTTTTTTTCTCCTTTTCAATTTTTCTAGGAATCTCACAGGAAACCCTATTTATAATAAAATACACATCTTAAGCCCCCCCAACCCTTGTGACTCGTGGTTTTGTAATTATCAGATAACAATCCTGTCTAAGGCATTTCTGGGCACACCCTTTAATATCACCAAAATGAGAAGGAGGAAGAGGTCTTTTGTTTTTAGTGAATCCTTTAAGATATAACTTGAGAGCCCCTAAAATCGCCTGTGAGATCACAGCTAAGGCACTTTAGCATAGCACAGCTCTCCCCAAGAGGACTGAGCTCACACTTAGGTGTGAATTGTTCCTTCCCAGGTGTTTCTCGTGTGAATATCCCCATGCTTATGTCTATGTGGATGAAACTGTCTCCCAAGTAAAACCCGACTTTTCTGTAGAGAAGTCAAGAGTCCTTCCTCTCTTTACCTGAGTGGTGCTCTCTGGAAAGACCTTCTCAGGCAGCTGCAGGTGGCAGCATAGAGCTGTGCCTCCAGGCCACGCCCTCCTGCCTGTGACACAAGGACCAAGGGTAAAAGCATTTTCTAGAAACCAGACTTGAGGTGGCAGGACAGGTGTTGGACTTAGCAGCAGTTAAACATTGATTCAAAGATGAGAGACACAAAAGAATTCTCATGGTCTGCACTCACTGATATGCGAATATTAGCCTAGAAGCTTGGAATACCCAAGATACAATCCACATATCAAATGACATCCAAGAAGAAGGAAGTTGTGGCCCCTGGTTCTGGAAAGGCTCTGTGCAGCAGTGTAGGGGAATACCAGAACAGGGAAGTGGGAAGGGGTGGATGGGGGAACAGGGGGAGGGAAGAGGGCTTATGGGACTTATGGGGAGCCAGGAAAGGGGAAATCATTTGAAATGTAAATAAAGAATATATTGAATTTAAAAAAAAGATGAGAGACAAATGTTGGAACAAATGAAGAAAAATATGGATTTAAACGGGAATTATAACGGAATCTCATTACAGAAATGAAGTCTGTTTTTAGAATACAACGGTAACTCCAGCACTGGCCTCTATGGCATCTGAAGGGAAAGCCATCCCACTGATACACCGCAGAGGACAAGAGAATGCCAACCAACCTGAGGACACACCAGGAAGAGTTGTCTCCTTGGCACAGTTGAAAAAAAAAAGAGTAAGTGGTATTTAAATGTTATTTAATAACACTATTAGTTATTAATATGTCCAGGCTAGCCTTCTAATAATGGAGGCAGAAGTCCTATGGATTTTAAAAACTAGCTTTAACACAATTACTGGGCAAATTACCTCTAACCTATTTTTTTTTTAATTTTTTTTATTTTCTATATTCTTTGTTTACATTCCAAAGGCTTTCCCCTTTCCCAGTTACCCCCCACCATATGTCCCATAATTCCTCTCCCCCCCATGCTATTCCCCACTCTTCCCCCCCCCCCACGATTTCTCTGTTCTGGGTCTACAATACTGGATCCAATCTTTACAGGCCCAGGGTCCTCTCCTTTTTTTCTTCTTGAGAGTCATTTGACTTGCTAATTGTGCCTTGAGTATTTAGGGCTTCTGGGCTCATTAATATCCACTTATCAGTGATTGCATTTCGTGTGTATTCTTTTGTGATTGGGTTAGCTCACTTAGGATGATAGTTTCCAGATCTAACCATTTACCTACAAATTGCATGAATTCATTATTTTTAATTGCTGAGTAGTACTCCATTGTATAAATATACCACATTTTCTGTATCCATTCCTCCTTTGAGGGATATCTGGGCTCCTTCCAATTTCTGGCTATTATAAACAAGGCTGCTATAAACATAGAGGAGCATGTGTCTTTGTTGTATGCAGAGGAATCCTCTGGGTATATGCCCAGGAGTGGTATGCCAGGGTCCTCTGGGAGTGGCATGCCCAATTTTCTGAGGAACCGCCACACTGATTTCCAGAGTGGTTTTACCATTTTGCAATCCCACCAACAGTGGAGGAGTGTTCCTCTTTCTCCACATCCTCGCCAGCACTTGTTGTCTCTCGAGTTTTTAATCTTAGCCATTCTGACTGGTGTGAGGTGGAATCTCAGGGTTGTTTTGATTTGCATTTCCCTGATGACTAATGATGTTGAACATCTCTTAAGGTGTTTCTCGGCCATCCACATTTCTTCTGGTGAAAATTCTTTGTTTAGCTCTGTACCCCATTTTTTGATAGGGTTATTTGGTTCTTTGGGGTCTAACTTCTTGAGTTCTTTGTATATATTGGATATTAGCCCTCTGTCGGATGTGGGGTTGGTAAAGATCATTTCCCACGTTGTTGGTTGCCGTTTTGTCCTTCTGACAGTGTCCTTTGCCTTACAGAAACTTTGTAATTTTATGAGGTCCCATTTGTCAATTCTTGATCTTAGAGCATAAGCTATTGGTGTTCTGTTCAGGAACTTTACCCCTGTGCCCATGTCCTCCAGGGTCTTCCCAAGTTTCTTTTCTAATAGTTTCAGTGTGTCTGGTTTTATGTGGAGGTCCTTGATCCACTTGGAGTTGATCTTAGTACAAGGAGATAAGAGTGGGTCAATTCGCATTCTTCTGCATGTTGACCTCCAGTTGAACCAGCACCATTTGTTGAAAAGGCTATCTTTTTTCCACCGGATGGTTGTGGCTCCTTTATCAAAGATCAAGTGACCATAAGTCTGTGGGTTAATTTCTGGGTCTTCAATCCTATTCCATTGATCTACCTGCCTGTTGCTGTACCAATACCATGCAGTTTTTAACACAATTGCTCTGTAGTACTGCTTGAGGTCAGGGATATTGATTCCCCCAGAAGTCCTTTTATTGTTGAGAATAGTTTTAGCTATCCTGGGTTTTTTGTTGCTCCAGATGAATTTGAGAATTGCTCTTTCTAGATCTATGAAGAATTGATTTGGGATTTTGATGGGGATTGCATTGAATCTGTAGATTGCTTTTGGCAAGATGGCCATTTTTACTATATTGATCCTGCCAATCCAGGAGCAAGAAATATTTTTCCATCTCCTGAGGTCTTCTTCAATTTCTTTCTTCAGGGACTTGAAGTTCCTGTCATACAGATCTTTCACTTGTTTGGTTAGAGTTACGCCAAGGTACTTTATGTTGTTTGTGGCTATTGTGAAGGGTGTTATTTCCCTAACTTCTTTCTCAGCCTGCTTGTCCTTTGAGTACAAGAAGGCTACTGATTTGCTTGAGTTAATTTTATAACCAGCCACTTTGCGGAAGTTGTTTATCAGCTGTAGAAGTTCTCTGGTGGAGTTTTTTGGATCGCTTAAGTAGACTATCATATCATCTGCAAATAATGATACTTTGACTTCTTCCTTTCCAATTTGTATCCCTTTGACTTCCTTATGTTGTCTGATTGCTCTCGCTAGAACTTCAAGTACTATATTGAAAAGATATGGAGAGAGAGGACAGCCTTGTCTAGTCCCTGATTTTAGTGGAATTGCTTCAAGTTTCTCTCCATTTATTTTGATGTTGGCTACTGGTTTGCTGTAGATTGCTTTTACTATGTTTAGGTATGGGCCTTGAATTCCTGCTCTTTCCAAGACTTTTAGCATGAAAGGATGCTGAATTTTGTCAAATGCTTTTTCAGCATCTAATGAGATGACCATGTGGTTTTTTTCTTTTAGTTTGTTTATGTAGTGGATTACATTGATGGATTTCCGTATATTGAACCATCCCTGCATTCCTGGAATGAAGCCTACTTGATCATGGTGAATGATCGTTTTGATATGCTCTTGGATTCGGTTGGCAAGAATTTTATTTAGTATTTTTGCATCTATATTCATAAGAGAAATTGGCCTGTAGTTCTCTTTCTTTGTTGGATCTTTTTGTGGTTTAGGTATCAGCGTAATTGTGGTTTCGAAGAACGAGTTGGGCAGTGTCCCTTCTGTCTCTATTTTGTGGAATAGTTTGAAGAGTATTGGTGTTAAGTCTTCTTTGAAGGTCTGGTAGAATTCTGCACTAAAACCATCTGGTCCCGTACTTTTTTTGGTTGGGAGGCTTTCTATAACCCCTTCTATTTCTTTAAGGGTTATGGGACTGTTTAGCTGGTCTACTTGATGCTGATTTAATTTTGGTATTTGGTATCTGTCTAGGAAATTGTCCATTTCCTCCAGATTCTCTAGTTGTTTTGAGTATAGGCCTTTGTAGTAGGATCTGATGATCTTTTGAATTTCCTCTGTTTCTGTTGTTATATCCCCCTTTTCATTTTTAATTTTGTTAATTTGGATACTATCTCTGTGCCCTTTGGTTAGTCTAGCTAAGGGTTTATCTATCTTGTTGATTTTCTCGAAGAACCAGCTCTTGGTTTTGTTGATTCTTTGTATTGTTCTCTTTGTTTCTGCTTGATTGATTTCAGCCCTTAGTTTGATGATTTCCTCTCTTCTACTCCTCCTGGGTGAGTTAGCTTCTTTTTGTTCCAGCGCCTTCAGGTGTGCTGTTAAGTTGCTAGTGTATGCTCTTTCCAGTTTCTTTTTGGAGGCACTCAGGGCTATGAGTTTTCCTCTTAGCACTGCTTTCATTGTATCCCAGAGATTTGGGTAGGTCGTACCTTCATTTTCATTGAAGTCTAAAAAGTCTTTGATTTCTTTCTTTATTTCTTCCTTGACCAGGGTGTCATTGAGTAGAGTATTGTTCAGTTTCCATGTGTATGTGGGCTTTCTGTTGTTGTTCTTGCTATTGAAGACCACTTTTACTCCATAGTGATCCGATAGGAGACATGGGATTAGTTCGGTCTTCTTGTATTTGTTGAGGTCTGTCTTGTGACCAATTATATGATCAATTTTTGAGAAGGTACCGTGCGGTGCTGAGAAAAAGGTATACTCTTTTGTTTTAGGATGGAATGTTCTATATATATCTGTTAAATCCAATTGGTCCAAAGCTTCAATTAGTTTCACTGTGTCCCTGTTTAGTTTCTGCTTTCCTGATCGGTCCATTGAGGAGAGTGGAGTGTTGAAGTCACCTACAATCATTGTGTTAGGTGTGATGTGTGCTTTAAGCTTTAGTAAAGTTTCTTTTACGAATGAGGGTACCCTTGCATTTGGCGCATAGATGTTCAGTATTGAGAATTCTTCTTGGTGGATTTTCCCTTTGACAAGCAGGAAGTGACCTTCTGTGTCTCTTTTGATGACTTTAGGTTGAAAGTCGATTTTATCTGATATTAGAATGGCTACTCCAGCTTGTTTCCTGGGACCATTTGCTTGTAGAACTGTCTTCCAGCCTTTTACTCTAAGGTGGTGTTTGTCTTTGACACTGAGATGTGTTTCCTGTATGCAGCAAAATGTAGGGTCCTGTTTCCGTATCCAGTCTGTTAGTCTGTGTCTTTTGATTGGGGAATTGAGTCCATTGATATTAAGAGATATTAAGGAATAGTAATTATTACTTCCTGACATTTTGGGAATTGTTATTATTATTTGTATTTGAGTGGTTCTCTTCTTTTGGGTTGGATGAGATGGGGTTTCTATCTTGTTTCTTCTGGGGTGTTGTTTCCCCCCTTGTGTTGGTATTTTTCCCCTATTATCCTTTGTAGGGCTGGGTTTGTAGATAAGTATCTTGCAAATTTGGTTTTGTTGTGGAATATCTTGGTTTCCCCATCTATGGCAATTGAGAGTTTTGCTGGGTATAGTAGTCTTGGCTGAAGTTTGTGTTCTCTTAGGGTCTGCATGAGGTCTGCCCAGGATCTTCTAGCTTTCATGGTCTCAGGTGAGAAGTCTGGTGTAATTCTGATAGGTCTTCCTTTATATGTTACTTGTCCTTTTTCTCTTACTGCCTTTAATATTCTTTCTTTGTTTAGTACATTTGGGGTTTTGATTATTATGTGACAGGAAGTATTTCTGTTCTGATCCAGTCTATTTGGTGTTCTATAGGCTTCTTGTATATTCATGGGCATCTCTCTCTTTAGGTTGGGGAAATTTTCTTCCATAATTTTGTAGAAGATATTTGCTGGCCCTTTAAGTTGTAGATCTTCATTCTCATCTATCCCTATAATCCTTAGGTTTGGTCTTCTCATTGTGTCCTGGATTTCCTGAATGTTTTGGGTTACCAGCTTTTTGCATTTTGCATTTTCTTTAATTGTTGAATCCATGGTTCCTATGGTATCTTCAGCATCTGAGATTCTGTCTTCTATCTCTTGTATTCTATTGTTGATATTTGCATCTATGACTCCTGATTTCTTCCCAAGGTTTTCTATCTCCAACATTGTCTCCCTTTGCGATTGCTTAGTTGTTTCTACTTCTGTTTTTAGATTTTGTATGGTTTTGCTCAGATCTTTCAGTTGCTTGTTTGTGTTTTCCTGTAATTCTTTAAGGGATTTTTGTGTTTCCTCCTTTATGACTTCTACTCGTTGACCCATGTTCTCTTGTATTTCTTTAGGTGATTTTTGTTTCTCCCCCTTATTGGGATTCATTTTTTGCTCTATATTCTCCTGGATTTCTTTAAGTGATTTTTGTGTCTGCCTTGTATGGGCTTCTAGTTTTTGATCTATTTTCTCCTCTATTACTTTAAGAAATTTATCTAAGTGATCCTCAATCTGCATCTTTACCAGTGATTTTAGATCTGAGTCTTGTTTTTCTGGTGTGTTGAGATATGTAGGATTTAATTGTGTTTGTCTTGCAATGGCTTCTAGCTTTTGATCTATTTTCTCATGTATTACTTTAAGAGATTTATCTAAGTGTTCCTCTATCAGCATCCTGACCAGTGATTTTAGATCTGAGTCTTGTTTTTCTGGTGTTTCGGGGTATCCAATATTTATTGCTGTTGGGGAACTGGGTTCGGATGCCGCCATATTGCCTTGATTTTTGTTAGTAGCGATCTTACGTTTGCCTTTTGCCATCTGGTTAACTCTGGTGTTAGTTGGTCCTGTAGATACTAGCTGGTGCTTGACCCTCCTGTGGGGTTGTAAGGATATTTCCCAGCGACTGGGATACCTGAATCACTGTCCTGCGGGGTTCTTGCTCACAGATGGCTGACAGGTGGCCTGAGTCCCCCGAGATCTTAAACTCAGGATATCCCAGGTATTTGGTTCCGCCTGTTGGGCGGCTGCTCTGCACTGCTCCTGCTCAGGGTTTGCTGTCTGATATCCTGTTTCCCCAGGGGTCTTAAAGTTGGGATATCTCAGTTATCTGGTTCCGCCTGCTGGTCCCAAGCTGCTGGGAAGCTGGCTGGGTCCGGTTTCCAGCTTCCCTGCCACTGGCTGGATGGGAGGCTGGTTCGGCCTCTGGCTGGGTCTGGGCACCTGGCACACTGGCTCCCCACCACCAGCTGGGCGGGAAGCTGCAGGCAATATGGCAGCTGTCTGCAGGGAGCTCGGGGTCTGCCCCGCGAGTGCAGAGTGCACCCGCTATTCTGTGCCCAACTCCCACTCCAGGCCTGAGTCCCCGAAGGTCTTAAGCTCGGGCTGTGCCGGGTACCTGGTTCCGCCGCCGCCGCTGGATGGTTCTGAGCACCTGGCACGCTGGGTGACACTCCTAACCTATTTTTCTATATGCTAGACTGTTAGTTGCCCAGCTGGGCTCCCTAAGCACTTGCTGTTTGAGTCTTGCCTAAGTTAGTTTTGCTTCATCAGTCTGTCCTCAGGGCACTTCACTTGGACCAGGCCCTCCTGATCCATCACATCCAATGGAGACCTCCTGTTGTCTCTGTCTTCTCCTTCCTCTCTCTCTCTCTCATGATCCCTACCTAGTCTGGTAATGGAAACCCCGCCTGCCTCTATTCTCCCCAGTAATCGGCTGGAACCACTTTTATTTAACCAATAGCTTTAAATTGGGGAGGAAGGTTCACATACGGTACATGTGAGAATCTGTTTGTAGGAGGCCACCAGATCTTGGGGTCCAGAATTTAGCATTTGTATACACAGCAGCATCAGACCAACTCCCCAAAAATAATCAATACAAGTGACCAAAATCTCAGAGAGTGAATGAAGAGAACCAAACACCCTGTAAAATTCACAGGAGAAGGGTGTATATTGGAAAATGACATTCTGAGGAAATGGCTGTTGAAAGACTAATTAATGATCTTAAACTTTCCAGTGAAACATCCCAGCCTTCTGCCATGCCCAATGGTGCCAGCCAGCTGGAAGATCACAGGTCTGAGGACAGCCTTGGTGACAGTGAGAGAAAGCCAGCTTGGGCATTATAGAAAGACCCTGTCTCAAAATAAAAACATGGATTGTAGCTGGGTAGCATTGTGCTTGCTTGTTATGTAAGAGGCAATGTGTTCAGTGTGTGTGTGTGTGTGTGTGTGTGTGTGTGTGTGTGAGAGAGAGAGAGAGAGAGAGAGAGAGAGAGAGAGAGAGGAGAGCCCAACTTTTAGATCTATTACCATGAATCTCAAGTATGATAATCACAGAAAAACACATATGACCTCATCATGAAAATGACAGACATGGGATACAGAGGAAAGACCACCCTGTCAATCATACAGAGTGAAATTAGGTGGTGGCTCATGCCTTTAATCCCAGCACTTGGGAGGCAGAAACAGGCTGTCCTGAATTCCAGGACAGCCAGGACTACACAGAGAAACTCGGTCTGGAAAAAGACCCACCAAACCAAACCAAACCCAAACAAACAAATTAAGTTTTGTTGTTGTTTTAGTTTTTGGCTCTTTTTCTTTAAAAAAAAAATATTTATTTGATGTGTATGAATACACTGTAGCTGTCTTCAGACATACCAGAAGAGGGCATCGGATCTCATGATGGATGGTTGTGAGCCACCATGTAGGTGCTGGGATTTGAACTCAGGACCTCCGGAAGAGCAGTCAGTGCTCTTAACCGCTTAGCCATCTTTCCAGCCCATTTTTTTTTTTTTTTTTTTTGGTTTTTCGAGACAGGGTTTCTCTGTGTAGCCCTGGCTGTCCTGGAACTCACTCTGTAGACCAGGCTGGCCTCGAACTCAGAAATCCGCCTGCCTCTGCCTCCCAAGTGCTGGGATTACAGGCGTGCGCCAAAAGCCAGTTGTTGTGGTTGTTGCTGCTGCTCAAGGTCCCCTGAATGATTCTCAGTGGATTTCCTCTTAGCAACCTAACCTCATGGGCATTAGTAAACAAAACAAAAATGACTATGACCTTGACAAAGTGGCCTCCCTTGCTGTGTGGCGAAGAGCTGGCTGTGCCTCCCTACTGGGCCACACATGTCTCATTCTCTCTCACAGAGGCAGATTGTGGTAGGAGATTCACTATTCTGTAACACACATTTAACACTGGACTGTCGAGAGAGTCACCCAACATGCCCCAGAATCCTGAGTGGCCAACACAACACAGACATGAAAACTTCCTAGTGCTGTGCTTTCCATTTGAGTGAGGTTGGTCCTTTCCTAAGAAACAAGAGGCAAGAGGAGATGGTTTATCTGATAAAGCTCTCTGAAGGCATTAGAAACAAATTCTCCCATTCGCCCACTCACTGTTGGCTCAGAAGATCTGTCTTTGGGTCACCAGAAGTGGTGACATCACAGAAACACAGCCTCCTCTAATAGCGTGTCTCTGACGTCATTCCAGCGTCCTTCAACCATCCACCCTTCAGTCATTCATTCAAACAAACAAACAAACAAACAAACACTTCAATAGGAACAATTATGCATCCCCTATAGTGCAGGAGCGGAAACAGGAGTCAGTTGTTGCCTTTGAGGAACTCATGAAGAAAGACGGTGCAGACAGGGGTAATTTTAATACAATTTAGTCTGAGAACTGGCATTTCTTTATCGTTTCATAGGAAACTCCTAGGTAGAAATAGCATCAGAGCACAAGTCATTTCCTCTACCTCAAACAAGCCAACAATCTCACTGGAGGTCGAGAGCACAGACCCAGTAAAACAGGCACCTAGTCCTAGGACCTCTCCATAATTGCCCGGGACTCAGAGTCCAGTGGGTGAAAGCTGAGAGGAAGCCCCTCCCTGGCCCAGAGTTGTGCTTTTCCCAGTCCCTCTGAGTCAATGACAGCTTGTCTCTGAGATGTCCATCTCTCTCTGTGTGTGGGCTGCTGGCAAGTCTTTTTACAAGCTGCTGTCATCAGCTCCGAGTCTGCCCGACTGAGATTCCCAAGCCGCTTGCAAGAGACTCATTGTCTATCCAGGGCAGAGCTCTATTTCCATGTACTGACAGGGCTGGCATTTAAAGCAGTAACCACAGCGGGGTAGATGTCTTCACTGTCCCAAGGACCCAGTTTCTAGACTGCAGTGACGGACATGTTCTCTCTGATCCAATACTGATGGGTCAAGGAGGTTACTGAGCACTTCAGATGTGGCTGGCGAGACTGAGAAACTAACTTTATTTCATTTTTACTAAATGTAACTCAAGTTAAAATACTTTTAATTAATTTGGATTTAAGTTTTGCCTACTGGGCTGGAGAGATGGCTCAGCCGTTAAAGGCTAGGCTCACAACCCAAAATACAAGTTTTGCCTACTGTTTAAGACCACAGAGTCATAGATAACTGAAGCTGGATGATGCACTGTGTATTGTTTTACATGAATGTCTTAGTCAGGGTTTCTATTCCCGCACAAACATCATGACCAAGAAGCAAGTTGGGGAGGAAAGGGTTTATTGAGCTTACACTTCCACGCTGCTGTTCATCATCAAAGGAAGTCAGGACTGGAACTCAAGCAGGTCAGGAAGCAGGAGCTGATGCAGAGGCCATGGAGGGATGTTCCTTACTGGTTTGCTTACCCTGGCTTGCTCAGCTTGCTTTCTTATAGAACTCAAGGCTACCAGCCCAGGGATGGTACCACCCACAATAGGCCCTCCCCCCCCTTGATCACCAATTGAGAAAATGCCCCACAGCTGGATCTCATGGAGGCATTTCCTCACCTGAAGCTCCTTACTCTGTGATAAAACCAGCCTGTGTCAAGCTGACACACAAAACCAGCCAGTACAATGAACTAGCAGGTGCTCCAGTTATACATAAACTTACCTACCAAAGCAGGGGAAGCCAGATGTTAGCTGCACGTGCACATGCACATGCACATATACATGTGTGTGTGTGTGTGTGTGTGTGTATGTCTGTGTGTCTGTGTGTATGTCTGTGTCTGTGTGTCTGTTTGTGTATCTGCATCTATAATATGGAAGACAACTGTTTTATAGGTATCAGTTGCTGGTTATCTTTTTTGAGACAGGATCTCACTCCGTGACCTTGGCTGTCATGGAACTTGCTATATAGATCAGTCTGGCCTCAGACTCAGAGAGATAGATCCTCCTCCCTCTCCCTGGGGTTAAGATGTGTGACAACACATTTCCTCTAACCACTTCGAGACCACGCTTTTCATTGGCCTAGAACGTGCCGAGGAGACTGGCCATCCATCCTGCGAGCCCCAGGGATCTGCCTGTGTCTGCCTCCCCAAGTCTGTGACTACAGACCATGGCACTGCGGCGTTCAGCTTTTGAATTATCTTCTATTGTTTTAGATTTTTGAATGTATTTTAAGTTTGTGAGTGTTAGCCTGGGTGTGTTTCCATGCACCATGTATTTGCCTGGTGCCTAAGAAGGCCAGAAGACGGAGTCAGATCCTTTAGAACGGGAGTTCTAGGCTGTGATGCCATCATGCGGGTGGCTGGGAACTAAACCCAGGTCTTCTCCCAGAGCGACAATGCTCTTAATCACTACATCATATCTCCAGCCCCCGGCCTTTTTAAAACCTGTGGTTTCTAGGCCTTAAACTCAAGCCTTTGTGCTCGCAAAGCAAGTGCTTTCATGACCGAACCACACTCCTATCCCTAAACTGTAGCTTTCAGCAGCTGGTTCTAGGCAAGTCCATTTGACCCTTCCCTCAACTTCTGCCTAGCAGTTTACAACAATTTTATTCAGGTAGAACAAAAGGCCCATGGGCCCCTTAACTCAAACCTGATTACCCTGAATGCCTACTTGGCCCTTCTTACTCTTTCCTTTTGAACCTTGTTCTGTCTCCTTTTGTCTCTTTGTTTTCTTTTTAGAGCCTCTGCCCCTCTCTTTGTCCACTTCAGAGCTTTTTCATTCGCGTGAACAGAAAGACTAGCACAGCATCAGGGCGGTACCGATGACATCTCAGACGAGACCCAAGAACGATTTAGTAAAAATGTGTCTAGGTAGTTCTGAGCTGCAAGATTTAGGAAGCATTAAGAAAAAAAAAATACAGCGAGAATATGTACCTGAATAAGAAATGCACATGGTATATAAAATAGCCATTGATGTAAGGCTATAAAAATAGCATCGGCGAGGACAAGGTTGCTGTCTTATGGTCTAGTATGGGACAACAAAAAAAACCATAAGTGATGAAGGAGGAGGAGGAGAAGAGAAGAAGGAGAAGAGATGAAGAGGAGGATGGAAAGGGAAGGAGGTGATGAGGGAGGGAAAGAGGAAGAGGAGAAGAAGGGGGAGGGGAGGGGGAGGAGGAGGAGGAGGAGGAGGAGGAGAAAGGAACACGGCTTTACATGTGGGTAGACAAGTGTGATGTGTCAGAGAATAACCGGGCTTTGAAGCAGCATGATCAGAGAAAACCTCCTCTAGGAAGTGACAAGGAACAGCAGAAGGAGCCGCCAGAGTAAAAGCCCCAAAGCAGGAACCAGTCGGAGCCGCTGAAGGGCTAGCGGAGATCAGCATCTTCAAACAGCGAGCCGAACAGGGGCCCTGTGACAAATCGCCGACATTTTGCTCGGCATTATTAAAAGCCGTTAGCAGGACTCTGCAAGGGGGTGACATCGCAGATTCATACACGGAGGAGATTGCTTTGTTTCTTGGGGGCATCGGATTGGGAGGTATGGGAACCCGCAGTGAGGAGGTCTAGCTGTGGTCAATGCCTACAGTCCCTGATGAGACTTGAGTCTGAAAGAGTTGATGTGATGAGATGTAACTTGATCCTGCGAAGAGCCGGCAGCACTGGCTGGTTAAACGTTGCGTGGTGACTGAAGAGGAGTCCTAGACTAGGCAGTCTTAAGCTGGAACTTTAACAATCTAGTCTGATGGAGCCATTTGGCTCCTGAAGGAAGCCGGGGGAAGAACGGATCTGGGAGGCACAGCAAAAGTGGACATCTCAGCTGGAGCTGTTTATTCAACACTCAGGCAGTCGGACAAGCGGTTGGACGCATGAGAGAACAGAAGGGACGTGATGAGGACTAGACTGGCATATTTGAGAGTCATCAATACACAGCTGGTATGAGAGAGAGAGAGAGATTGCCTAGAGAGAGTGTGAAGAAGGGAAAGACAGAGAGAGAAAGGAGAAGAGGAGGGACGGAAAAGACAGGGGAACAGAGAGACAACAGGTCTGTAGGTCCTGGGTAATTCAACATTAGGTCAGACGGAAGCAACTGAGAAATGTGGAAAGGAAGAAAGCAAGAAAACAGGGCATCAGGAAGGGCGACGTGACCCTGATAATCAATGCTGGGAACCTTTCTCTGGTGAAGCACGTCAGAATGGCGGTGCTCTTTAGCGGAGTCCAAAAAAACGGGAAGTTGATTGAGACAGACCAGCACACGGAATCATTGGTAATCTGCAGAAGGCTGGGCTAGAAAGCCTGGGAAAGTCTGACTGGCTTTTGTTTACAGGACGAGCAGTTTCAGGTTAGATGTACCTGTCAGTGGTGATGATACGGAGGAGGAAAGATCCTGCTGGCGCTGACTGACGAGCCGTTCCCAGCGTGCTGTGGGAAACCCACAGAAAACCAAAAGACCACCTCTTGTCCGTGAGTCACCCCGTGAGAAGCACTCCCGTGGGCAGTCCCCGAGAACCCCTGGACGAGAGCCACAGCTTCGAATTGGATTGGACCAAGGAAATGTGGCCAGGAGCGGCTTGAGATCACGGTCTCTGAAAGAAAGCCTTTTGGGTGCTGATAATCATCGGCTGGCCCATCCATCTTCCCACCCAGGGAGACAGGCTCTGCCTGACGTAGCCCCAGGAGCTGTGGGAGGCTCTGGCGGACTCACAAAGCTTGGTGGTTGCTGAAGTGAGGCCCAGGGGTGGCTGTCAGGCTCCTTCCGTCCCTGTAACCCCATGCAAGCCTCTTCTGCCCCTCCCCCAAGAGAAAGTGGGTAGGGCCGCAGTGGTGGGGCTGGGCTTTCCGATCCTGAGCCCCTGGGCTGCAGCTAGCTTCCCTTTACCTTCAGCCCTGGATTTTGGGATATTTCTGTTTCGCTCTTTCACCCCGTCCTTCCTTTATGATGGAGGCGCGCACCGGAAGTACTAGGAACTCTGTATGAGTTCTGATTCCTTCATCTCTTTTTCACCCCCAAGCTTGTCTGCTCTGAGAGTCGCTGCGGTGGAGCCGGTTGTGACATACATTCTCCAGCTCCAGCCAATCTACCGCAGCGGAGCCTGGCATCTGAGATCGTTTATCTCTATGGGGAGACGATCTCTGTCCTCCTCTCGATTTGAAAAGCACAGAATATTGTAAACCTTGAGGCCAGAAACACAGCAAAGGCCTTTAGATAGAACAAATACCTCCCATCCAAACCGAAACCAGGAGTCAGCAGGGGAGAAGCGAAAGTTATCTGCAGGGTCTGATTTCCAAGGAAACGGTACCCGGTCCTGCCTGGCTGCGGATAGGATAGGGTAGGGTAGGATAGCATAGGATAGCACAGGATAGCACAGGATAGCACAGGATAGCACAGGATAGCACAGGATAGCATAGCATAGCATAGCATAGCATAGCATAGCATAGCATAGTATAGCATAGCATAGGCTAGGGTAGCTGCTTTCTCGATGGATCATTCTTCCACATACACACCCTCTCCCCCAGGAGCCACTCCCTCAGTCTCATCAACAAGACCGCCAGATGCTCTCTGGCTGCGATTAGGGTTCCTTGATAGCGTTCCAGAACGCTGGGCGAGGCTCCTGCTCTCAGAAGAATCACACAGAGTTCAGATGAAGTCGACCGACTCAAAATGGAGCTTCTACTGAAAGAAAGCATTTGGGCAAATATTTAAAAAGCGCAGCTGCGTACCGCCCTGCAGGATAGCTGCCTTATTTATTTATTTATTTATTCTCACAAACCTGTATTTAAACGAAGGAGGTCCAGTAGGCATTAGGGAACAATAGAAATATTAAAGATCGGATATCATGCCATGTAGCATGAAACAACTTGTTATTGAGGTCGGATGACACAGGAACACCCTGTGCTGGTAGGCCCTGGATGGAGGGAGATCTCGCCAGGATCCTTTTGGCCTTTGATCTTTAGCTTAAGGGACCCCGAGGAAAGGCATGACTCCGCAATTGTTCAGGCTTTGGGGTGATGCTCTACAAGCTTTCTCAATGGAAAGGGAGATTTGCTCTTGGTTTTTGCTTCACGCCCCTTTCACAAACATTTACAAGTGAGAAAGAACCTGTCAACAGGACTGAGCATTTAAATCAGAAGGAGGAGAAAAACAAAACAAACAAACAAACAAACAACAACAACAACAACAAAACCCGATGTGGTGGGCCGGAAGTTGGGAAAGAGTGCAACTGGTCTGCGCATGCTCCTACCAAATTCAAAGCCTGCTGTATCCCTGTATACCACATAGCTAAAACCAGCCCCGGCTTTAGCTCTCGGATGCTAAAGCCTCGTAACCGTGGTTGCTGAGGACACTGGGAAGGTTTCTCCCAAAGAGAAGTGGTGTAGGATGATCCAGGAACTTCCTCATACAAAAGCATCCTAGAGGACACGAAATGTCCCCAGGGGCCCGGAAGCAGGGCTGGCAGGGCTGGAGGGCTTGCTTGGCCGATGTATTTATCTGCCACTGAATCTCAAGGACTCTGCCTTCAATATCCATGGGAAACAGCTGCGGAAAGTCCTGAAGCTGGTCTTGATAATTAGCCCGGTTCTCCGGCTTCTCTTTCCTTCCTATAACTGAGTCTCAATGATCGCTAATGACTTCACGATGTAGAAGTCCTTAAAAAGCAGCATTTCCCTGCACCATCATCTCTGGACGTAGAATAAGTAAGCTTGTTATCAGTTTAGGTAACTGACCACAAGACCTCGAGCAAGTAATTTCTCTAGGCTCAAGTATTCTCAAATAGAAGCTTATTCCCTTATTTTATGTTGTTGCATATAATATGTTTAGTATATACAGCTCCTGCCGCGGTATAGACGTTTGATATATTTTAGATTTTATAATTAATATTTGATAAATCAGATAACCATGGAAAACGTTATGAGTTTTAACTCTCCAGTTCTGACTTTCCAATCCCACATCTCCTTGGAAACTCTCTTAGGCATGTGCCCCAGATTAGCAAGGCAAGCAGGCATAGGGGACAGCCCAGGCACCTGGGGGGGGCACTTGTTTTAGGCTCTATATACACCCCTCTTATAGTAATGCACTGGGAAGCTCAAGACCATCATCTGAATGTTAACTACACATGTACACCTCTCTCTAAATAATGCACCTAGCAACCTGTTAGCAAGCTGTTAGCAACCTACGTCCCTTACCTACACCGAGCTTCTCACAAACTTGCTTTAAACAATAGAAATAAGTTACTCCTGACAGCAGCCCTTTGACGATGCTCCTTTTCTATTCAGACACACCTTGGAACATGTCTAGGACTCACGTTTAAGAAGAAGAATCCACTCTTTACATCCTGTGCTTGTGCATAATTCAGCATACATAGGATTAAAGTCAGACGCCTTACCGGAAGGGGCACGTGCAGTAGGGAAGCAATGCTACCTGCTTCTCTATCCCTGACCGTTGGAAACGTTAGGACAAACGCAGCTCTGCCTGGTTATAAAGACATCTTTGGCTACGGATTCCAGAGCTTGTTTGACAAGGCATTTGGTGATACCCCACTGTGCCCGCAGGTCTTCCGAGGAGGCAACCTAGGGATCTAGGATTTCCAGCCTCTTTGCGCCACTGTGAGAACATAGAGAAAGCCGGGCAGTGGTGGCGCAAGCCTGTAATCCCAGCACTTGTGAGGCAGAGGCAGGCGGATTTCTGAGTTCGAGGCCAGCCTGGTCTACAGAGTGAGTTCCAGGACAGCCAGGGCTACACAGAGAAACCCTGTCTCAAAAAACCAAAGAGAGAGAGAGAGAGAGAGAGAGAGAGAGAGAGAGAGAACATAGAGAGGAGTCTAGGCTTTTCTGGAACCTGCCCTCCTGGGTGCTGGGGGCCATATTTGTCCACACCAGACCTGTGGAACCTAGGTTGGCATCTTTGCACACACAAATACCACATACCTCCCAGGGAAAACAACAGAGTCCTGAGTCCTGTAACTCGAGCTTTCCGGAGCCTTTCTTTCCTTCCTCCTCCTTCTCCTTCCCTGCCTCTTCTTCCTTCTATTCTTTCTCTTTCTCCTTCTGGTATGTGTGTGTGTATATATATATATATATATATATATGTGTGTGTATGTATATGTGTATATATATATGTGTGTATATATATATATATATGTGTGTGTGTGTGTGTGTGTGTGTGTGTGTAATAAGATAGGGTTTCACATGCAGCCTAGGCTGGCCTAGAACTCACTATGTACTAGACTGACTTTGAGCATGACATCTTTATGTCTGTGTCCTGAGAGCTCGGATCACAGGTATACACCATCACACCTCACCTACCTGGTACCCTTCCTTCCTTCCTTCCTTCCTTCCTTCCTTCCTTCCTCCCTCCTTCCCCCCTCCTTCCCATCCTCCCTCCCTCCTTCCCACCCTCTCTCTTTCCCTCCCTCCTTCTTCTTTCTGAGCTCCTTTAGTCAATAACGATAGAAGAGCTGAGATCAGCAATCTTCAATGGAGCAGACAGATGTACTATTTAAAAAAAATGCTCATGCAAAAGACCAGGAAAACAGGCAGGTGACCTGGAGGCTATACTGAGACATTCGTTTCCTAGTGCTGCTGTAACAGACAGCTACAGACTGGATGGTCCAAACCATCACAAATAAATTCTTCGCACTTCAAGCCGGAAGTCTGGTATCAAGGCAAGAGCAGGCAGTGTTCTCACCCAGGTCTCTGGGGATGGGCTGGAGGTGTGGGACTCCCTCCTGCACATGTCACTGCAGCTTTCCAGCGCACTGGCTTGTATGTCTTCCCTTTGCGGTGGTGGTTGTTGTTCGTCTTAGTTCATGGCACATCATTCTATGCTGTCGCGTATTCTGTCCCGCATTCTCTGTCCTCACGAAGTCTTCTTCCTGTGTTCCCTCTGTATTAATTTCTTTTCTTTCTTTTTTTAAAGATTTGTTTATTTTATGTCTATGAGTACACTGTAGCTGTCTTCACACACACCAGAAGAGGGCATCAGGTCCCATGACAGATGGTTGTGAACCACCATGTGATTGCTGGGAATTGAACTCAGGACCTCTGGAAGAGCAGTCAGTGCTCTTAACTGCTGAGCCATCTCTCCAGTCCCATCAATTTCTTTTCTTATCATGGTGACAGAATACCAAGCAAAAGCAATGTAAAGAGCGTAGGGTTTGTTCTGGCTTACAGTTTGAAGGAAGAAAGCAGGCACTCATGCTCTTTCTATCTCTGTCTCTGTCTCTGTCTCTGTCTCAGTCTCTGTCTCTCACACACTCCTTTTTTCCCCCCTTTCTATTCTATCTGGAACTCCAGTCCAGAGGAAGGTGCTGCCCCCATCCAGGGTGAGTCTCCCTCCCACAGACATTCCCAGAGGTGTAACTCCTAGGAAACTCTAAACCCAGTCTAGGTGACAAAGCCTTCTTTTCCTTATAAAGACGTCACTATGTCCCATATGAGCTCATCTTGGCTTTCCTAGTTAATTACCAATGAAAGACTCCTTTTCAAATACCATTGACATTAGAGGCTTCAAACCGACATCCGTTTGGGAAGATACTCTTTAACCTATGGCATCAGAGAACATGTAGTTTAATGGGAAGGCTAAGATAGTAGCTGTTCACTAGAACACCGAGTAGCATGGAAGTTTTATGGGCGCTCTGTGGTGGTTATGGGTACGGAAGTGAAGGGGTGGGCATACCACTCATCTAGTCTGGAGGAACTGTATAGATAAGGTAATTTATGTGGCAGGTCTGCAGATGAGAAACCCTGTAAGGCCAGACAGTCTTGGAAGAAGGAAAAGCCAGTGTGCAAACCCATAAAAGCAGCGGTTGTCCGGGGCCGTTGAGCTGAGCTCTCTGTATTACTTTGAAGAGTAATGGCTAGCTACCCTGTGTATGGACGGCATCCTGTCTCTAGTGTCTAGCAAGTTCCGTGCACGTATCAGCGAGTCAGTTAAATTTTGCTGAGTGACAGCACGGAGCGCCCCAACTGCGCCACTGCCGTTTGGGCTCTCACGTGTCTAAGGTAGCCCGAGTGACTACACGTATCATCCATCACCAAGTGGCACTAAATAATGGAGTTAATGCAGGGATCAAAAAGTTAATTAAAATAAGAAGCTAATTAATGTTGACCCTCGAAGGGTAATATGATCCCGATTACTAAATCAGCTAATTGTGTTCTCTGCTCCTGGAGGCAATTTCCACTTCATTGTCCTGCTGCCACACAACAAATTGAGCTGCCCAGTGGGCAAGACACTGACCCAGGAAAACAGAAAGGGACAGCACCCATTCCCCCCTCCCCCGCACCCCCTCCCCCCATTTCCTAGCTGAGCGTGCAACTACAACATCCACCTGCTCCCTGCTAGAGGCCACAGTTCAAGTTCTCATTTCATTTCATGCCCAGAAGACAATGACTCCGGTTCCCACCTGCATGTGAGCACGGGTTTGCTTTAAGCAAATGCCCCAAACAGTTTCCTGGGTGCCTCCTGGCTTGCTTACTGTCAACTCTGGAGGACAGAAACACAGACAGCCTCTCTAAAGCTGATACCCAAGTGGCTGTGTCTGGGCTGTCCTGACTGCTGGCTCTCTTGACCAGCGGTGCTGCTACTGTGGTATAGGAGGAGAGACCTGGGGTCCCTGAGGGTCACGCATTGGGAAGCCATCCTCTGGGGACTCATCCCAGTCCAGACGCTGCTTGGTGTGGAAGACTCCAGCTTTAACCCAAATCCCATCTTGTTCGGTTGTCCCCGTCCCCCTGCCCCCACCCTCCCTGGTGGAGCTGCTCTTTGTCTGCAACTCCCACTTCTGAGGTGTTCGCCACCACATGGCCTCAGTTTAGTCAATGGATGGGCACACCATAGAAGCACACAGTGCATCGTCTGGGTGGGGCGTCACCAGCCACTAGCTCCGAGTCACACGCTCAACCGAGGCTACTTCCTAGTGTGCAAAGTGGTTTGGTTTTAGCGACATCTAATTTTATTATCAGCCTGTTGTCTTCATTTGCTGGGACTTCTGGGGTGATGTACCCACTCGCCAGGTCACTGAAACAACAGACATGGTCTTGCAGCTCTGGAGGCTGGAGGTTCTCAGTGCTGGCAGGGTTGGTTACATAACACGGCGGGAGCTGTTCTCGTCCGTTCCAGATCCTTCCCCGATTTTGTGTTTGGCTGACCATCTTTGAGATTGCTTGTCTTGTTGGGCATCTAACGTCATCATCACGTGACATTTCCTCTAAATACCATGCCTATATCCAAGTATGATAAGGAATTCTGAAACAGCCATGGAAGAGGCGGCACACACCCCACCAATGAAACCAAGTCCTTATTTCAACTGATTGTATCTTCCATGAACCCATTTCCAAACGAGGTCATGGACTGAGGTCGTGGGGATTGGACATTCAGGAATGACGACTGGGAAGGACAGAATTCAGTTCCTACTGCTTGTCCTCACTCACCATGGGGATGAGGTCATTGTTACAGGTTACTAGAGTTCGTCCGGCCAGGAAGATCAGGAGCTGGGGGAACTATACCCAACAATTCTGAAACAGAAGAATTCGTGCTAACGTTAAGACACAGGGATCTTTACAACAGACTCTACCTTCTGTCCGTCTCTTAAACCACTCTGCAACAACAATGGACAGAGAACATTCCAGGGCGTTGGCGTCTCTGAGGAGGCTCGGGGTGTCTATCAGGAAGGCTGAGCCCTTTTAGGGGAACAGCTAGCACAGGCTCTCTCTGCGGCCGGCCACCAATACTCCAGCCTCGCATTCCGAGCCTCCCACGGAAGCCATTGACATTTGTTTAGAAACTAATTGTGCTGTGGTTTGGGACACGAAATGGAAAAAGATCGGTCTGTGTTGCAATCCATCTTGCAGTAAAATGACTGCTGTGGCAGAGCAGAAAATTGTTCCATTAAGTCAAAGGCAAACCTCAATCTGGGGGCCAGAGAGGCCGGAGCCGGAGTCGGGCTTCTCTCGTGCAGAACCGCCGCTGCATCTTAACAGCGCTGTGGTCACCGTAACACTAAGTTCCTGCCCCTCCTACCCCTCCTACCCCTTCCTCCCTCCAAGAAACCTGCCTTTCCTTCTCCTCTCCCTCCTTTTCCCGGAACAGCCAAGAGTCGGCCCCACGGGCATCCTGACCATAGCAGTGTTCTGCTCTCAGCCTGGTTTAAGCCTCCTTTCTCTGAAAAAGCTGCCCCTTTCTCCCCGGCATTCAGGGCTGTCTCTCTCCTTTGAATCTCGGTGGCCATTACAATCTGGAAACCGATGCCCTCCAAATCAACACCCAGCCAGGAACTTCATAGCACAATGCTGTGTGCTGTTGTGACTTGGATTTGAAACGTCCCCTGAAGGTTCTGGTGCGGAAGGCTGGATCTTCAGTACAGTAACGATCAGAGGCAGAGATTGGGGAAATGACCAGAAGGCAGGACTCTGACCTCTGCCACAGACTAACCCCTCGCAATGAATTTCTTTACTTACTTCTTTCTTCCCTCCCTTCCTTTCATTCCTTCCTCTCCCTCCCTCCCTTCCTCTCTCTCTCCTTTTCTTCTTCCCTTCCTTCCTTTCTCGCCTTCCGTCTCACTACATAGCCCAGGACGTCTCTAAGTTCACAGTCCTCTTGCCTCAGCCTCCTGAGCTCTGGGATGACAGGCAGGTGCTGTCATATCCAGATGATGTGTTCACAATTTCAGAGGCTAGCTGGGGACAGTGGAAACTTAGGAGGTGGAATCTAACTGGAGAGAACATGTCTTTCGAGGCAAGTTTCTAGGGACTGTATCTTCTTGCCTGCTGCTTTCTCCCTGACTCTCTCTCCCTCCACTTCCCTGCCTCCGAGAGACAAACAGTTTTGAGCCACCACAACGTTCTGTTTTAACAATGGAGCCGAGTGACTGTGGATGGAAACTCGGGAAACTGTGAACCAATGCCAACCTCTCCCCACACATGGTGCCTGATTTCCGATGGCACTGTGCCAGGGACGCAGAATCAAGCACGGCACCCCAGACCTACGTCATCACAATTTGTTTCTATCAAAAGGCCTGGAAATAGAGTGTATGCTGAATTGTAGAAGTTCTGCTATTCCTCCATATGACCTTCACAGTTAAGGCAGAACTTGGGTTTTTGAGAACTGTGAATAGCTCTCTCTCTCTCTCTCTCTCTCTCTCTCTCTCTCTCTCTCTCTCTCTCTCCTCTCTCACTCCAGCATGTATTCTATCTGTCCTGACTACAGAGTGCAAACTACTATTAGCATCAATTTTTAATATCTCCAGCCCCACCCCACTCAGTGCTCTGCCAATCAGTAATTAGATACGACGTACAGGATTGCAAAGCTGAGTTTCTGAATCGAACAGACATGTGTTCTTGGTTGTTTTTTTTTTTTTTTTTTTTTTGCCACACTGCCAGGCTCTGCTACATCTCCATGCTACCCCCAGGTTGTGACAATCCCAGGAGGACTGTCAGTTAATCCAAACGTTGTTTTCTAATTTTAAAATTGAGGGTTCAGAACATGTCAATCCTGGAAGGGAACTTCTGGGTCATTGAGTTCTGTAACGACAGACAGGCAGATGCCATCACAGCCCGATGGTGGGTTCACAATTTCAGGAAATATCTGGGGACGGTGGAAACTTAGGAGGTGAAATCTAACCGGAGAGAGCGGTCTTTCAAGGCACACCCCCGGGAATGATGGCTTTTTCCCTGGTCCTTTCTCTCTAACTGCCTCTTTCTACTCCCCTGCCCCACGAGATGTGCAGCTTTGGTCCGTCACATGCTCAATGACAAAAACACTCTTAGCTTGAGACATGAACAAACTGGTCATGGTCAAGTCTCAGCTATAGGTTCATGGTCAGGTCTCAGCTATAGGTTCATGGTCAGGTCTCAGCTATAGGTTCATGGTCAGGTCTCAGCTATAGGTTCATGGTCAGGTCTCAGCTATAGGTTCATGGTCAGGTCTCAGCTATAGGTTCATGGTCAAGTCTCAGCTATAGGTTCATGGTCAAGTCTCAGCTATAGGTTCATGGTCAGGTCTCAGCTATGGCCACCTCTCCTGGGAGTGTGAGGGGCTGAAGGACCTGTGCTGTACTAATTGATATTAAGAGTCAGCTTGTCAGCAGACTGTACAGTGTGGTCACCCCAGTAAGTTTTCAACTTCTTCTTCTTCTTCTTCTTCTTCTTCTTCTTCTTCTTCTTCTTCTTCTTCTTCTTTAAGATTTATTAATTGTTATATGTAAGTTCATTATAGCTGTCTTCAGACACACCAGAAGAGGGCATCAGATCCCATTACAGATGGTTGTGAGCCACCATGTGGCTGCTGGGATTTGAACTCAGGACCTTGGGAAGAGCAGTCAGTGCTCTTAACCACTGAGCCATCTCACCAGCTCCAGTTTTCAACTTCTAATAAAGGTTCCTGGGAGGGTGGAATCGTTTCTGCTGTGCTCCGTCCTCTGAATTCAGAACTCGCTGGTTACGTGGGGCAGGGGAATGAATGCGTGAGAGCCCTCGAAACTGCCTTCACTGTTATGCCATCTCTAGTTTCGGCGTCTTCATCCTATTCCCAATACAGGAGTACTGTGCGAGGGGATGGAGTCCGTTAGATGCCCACAAATGCCAAGGTGCCCATACCTCCAGCATCACCCCAGCTCTTGCGAATAACTGTCTTTTCAGGTTGCTGCGTGTTTGAAATGTTGAGAAACCATCAGTGTTAGAATCCAGTTCTCTGACTCAGATTGTTCATTCAGTTAGTTGAGGTAAAGGAGGATTCCGGAGAGCAAGGGCTGTGGGGAGGCTGTGGTCCAGACATGAGCCGCTCCCACGCTTGACATTCGGATGCTGTCGCTGCTGGTGTCTGGAAGAGTATGGGACCATTGGAACACAGGGCTTGGCAGTTGGCAGAGGCCACCACGGGGGGTCCTCTGAAAGTGAAACTCTTCCAGTTGGCTTTCTGATCTGCTAAGATGTAGATGCAATACCGCAAGCTCCTGTGACCAACGACTGAACTACCATGCCTTTACTACCGTGATGAATTGGGACCTCCTGAACTTTGACCCAAGGTCGCTTCTGTCATGCTGTAGTGGTTTGAATTAGAATGATCCCCACTGGCTCAAAGATTTGGATGTTTAGTTACATAAGCTGGAAAGAACCCCAGATGTCCCTCAATGGAGGAATGGATACAGAAAATGTGGTAGTTTTACACAATGGAATACTACTCAGCAATTAAAAACAATGAATTCATGACATTCTTAGACAAATGGTTGGAACTGGAAAATATCATCCTAAGTGAGCTAACCTAATCACAAAAGAACACACATGGAATTCAGTCACTGATAAGTGGATATTAGCCCAGAAGCTCTGAATACCCAAGACACAACTTACATATCAAATCATTCCCAAGAAGAAGGAAGGAGATGACCCGGGTCCTGGAAAGGCTTGATGCAGCATTGTAGGGGATTACCAAGACAGAGAAGTAGGAGGGGGTTGATTGGGGAATGGGTGGAGGGAAGAGGGCTTATGGGACTTATGGGGAGGGGGGGACTGGGAAAGGGGAAATCATTTGGAATGTAAACAAAGAATGTAGAAAATAAAAAAATAAAAATAAAAGGATTAGGAGGTGTGGCATGTTGGAGTAGGCATGGCCTTGTCGGAAAAAGTGTGTCACTGGGTTGAGCCTTGAGGTTGCAAAAGCCTCTTCCAGGTGAACCAGGTCCTCTCTCCCTCTCCCTCTCCCTCTCCCCCTCTCCCCCTCCCCCCCCCCCCCCCCCCCCCCCGCCTGTGGCTCAGGGTGTAGCTCTTAGCTACTGCTCCAGCACCACTTGCCTGCCATAATCCCACTGTGATGATAATGGACTAAATCTCTGAAACTGTAACCAGGCCTCCAAGTAAATGCTTTCTGGGACCTCATAAAATTACAAAGTTTCTGTAAGGCAAAGGCCACCGCCAGAAGGACAAAACGGCAACCAACAAATTGGGAAAAGATCTTCATCAACCCCACATCCGACAGAGGGCTAATATCCAATATATACAAAGAACTCAAGAAGTTAGACCCCAGAGAACCAAATAACCCTATTAAAAAATGGGGTACAGAGCTAAACAAAGAATTTTCACCTGAAGAAATTCAGATGGCTGAGAAACACCTTAAGAGATGTTCAACATCATTGGTCATCAGGGAAATGCAAATCAAAGCAAGCTGGAAAGAACCCAGATGTTCCTCAATGGAGGAATGGATACAGAAAATGTGGTATACTTACCACAAATAGCAAAATGCTAAGATTAAAAACTCAAGAGACAACAGGTGCTGGCGAAGATGTGGAGAAAGAGGAACACTCCTCCACTGTTGGTGGGATTGCAAGATGGTAAAACCGCTCTGGAAATCAGTCTGGCAGTTCCTCAGAAAATTGGGCATGACATTTCCAGAGAACCCTGTCATACCACTCCTGGGCATATACCCAGAGGATTCCCCTGCATGCAATAAAGACACATGCTCCACTATGTTCATAGCAGCCTTATTTATAATAGCCAGAAGTTGGAAAGAGCCCAGATGTCCCTCAAAGGAGGAATGGATACAGAAAATGTGGTATATTTATAATGGAATACTACTCAGCAATTAAAAATAATGCATTCATGCAATTTGTAGGCAAGTGATTAGATCTGGAAAATATCATTGTAAGTGAGCTAACCCAATCACAAAAGAATACACATGAAATGCAATCACTGATAAGTGGATATTAATGAGCCCAGAGGCTCTGAATACTCAAGGCACAATTAGCAAATCAAAAGATTCCCAAGAAGAAGGAAGGAGAGGACCCTGGTCCCAAAAAGACTGGATCCAGTTTTGTAGGAGAGTATCAGAACAGAGAAATGGTTGGAGGGAGGTGATTGGGGAATGGGGGAAGGGAAGAAGCCTTATGGGACATATGGTGAGGGGGGAACTGGGAAAGGGGAAAGCCTTTGGAATGTAAACAAAGAATATAGAAAAAAAACAAAGGAGTTGCTTTGGTCATGATGTCAGCTTCACAATAGAGCAGGTGTTCTGTCAAGGGAACCAGAAAAGTGATGAGTACAGGACTTTTCCTCAGGATGACAGCCACTGAGCACATTGTCCTCTTTAGGGCCACAGCTCCACATAACAATTTCAGCTCCATTACCCACCAGCCCCGCCACCTTCTTAGGACCACATATTAAATCTCTGAATTAAATTACATGTTAAGTACAAAGCCTAGGCTAGGTATCCCATATCTATTACTAAGTGGCTACCAAGTGCCCTTTTTTACTGATCTATGAAGACTAGGGCTGAATTTTTATCCCTGTGACATCAGGTAAAAATATACATCAAAGACAGGGAAAATAATTGTGAAATCAGTAGTCTGAGATGCTTATGAAAGGAAAAGGAGCATTTCAGTATGGGCCTACAGATAGCCCAAGATTATACCATTTGTATAATATCTTAATAAACACATATGTCTATTTAAATAATGATGTATTTAAATATTTAAATAAAATAGACTTTCATGTGTTTATATTAAGTTGTATATTTATATGTATAAACAAAAATAGACATTGACTATAAGTTACCTGAATCTATACAATTACACACAAACACATCTATCTTCTATATCCATCTCCATGTAGCACACATATTTCATATAGGAAATATACATATACAATATAAACACTGTATGTATACAAGTTATAGGAAGGATTATAGATCTAAAGGGTTTATACGCTCATGGATATTCTGTTTCAACTGGCCTAGTCTCTGTACCCCATGGGCCTACAAGGTTGACATAGACATTAGGAGCTCAGTGCAAATTCCCAGAGGGAAACAGCGATTGTGTGTATGTGTTTGTGGGGGCCTTATTAAGGTTATCTGTAGGGAAGAGGTCTGTCCATGAGGTGGTGATGCTTGTACAGCAGAAGCAGGAGGGAACAAACAGAAGGTGTTGAGAGATACCAGCGAAACACGGACTAGTCATCTCACGTCCCTTTCCCACTCCCACGCCCATGTGCCTCATGCCTGGCCTCTGACTTGCCAGAGTGTTGATCTCACAAGGACACTTCTTGGCAGCATGGTTGTAAGCTCAGCCTCTACGAGGCAATGTATGCTATCCATTAGAAATGCTGGTTCCAACATCAAATTAATGGAGAGAAACTTGAAGCAATTCTACTAAATTCAGGGACTAGACAAGGTTGCCCACTCTCTCCCTACCTACTCAA
Organism: Apodemus agrarius; assembly: GCA_964023405.1. Classification (NCBI taxonomy): domain Eukaryota; kingdom Metazoa; phylum Chordata; class Mammalia; order Rodentia; family Muridae; genus Apodemus; species Apodemus agrarius. Next base: position 28,106,368 of record OZ030023.1, read on the forward strand.
TATAGTACTCGAAGTCCTAGTCAGAGCAGTTAGACAACAAAAGGAGGTCAAAGGGATACAAATTGGAAAGGAACAAGTCAAAATATCACTATTTGCAGATGATGTGATAGTATACTTAAGTGACTCCAAAAATTCCACCAGAGAACTCCTAAACCTGATAAACGACTTCAGTAAAGTAGCTGGATATAAAATTAACTCAAACAAATCAGCAGCCTTCTTCTACTCAAAGGATAAACAAGCTGAGAAAGAAATTAGGGAAATCACATTCTTCACAATAGTCACAAACAATATAAAATACTTTGGTGTGACTCTAAACAAGAGAGATCTGTATGACAAGAACTTCAAGTCTCTGGGGAAAGAAATAAAAGAAGATCTCAGAAGACGGAAAGATCTCTCATGCTTATGGATTGGCAGGATTAATATAGTAAAAATGACCATCTTGCCCAAAGCAATCTACAGATTCAATGCCACCCCCATCAAAATCCCAACTCAATTCTTCACAGAGTTAGAAAGAGCAATTTGCAAATTCATCTGGAATAACAAAAAACTGAGGATAGCGAAACTATTCTCAACAATGAAAGAACTGGTGGAATCACCATCCCGGACCTTAAGCTGTATTTCAGAGCAGGAGTGATAAAAGCTGCATGGTATTAGTACAGAGACAGGCAGGTAGATCAATGGGACAGAATTGAAGACACAGAAATGAACCCTCACACCTATGGTCGCTTACTTGATCTTTGACAAAGGAGCTAAAAACCATCCAGTGGAAAAAAGATAGCATTTTCAACAAATGGTGCTGGTTCAACTGGAGGTCAGCATGCAGAAGGCTGCAAATTGATCCATTCTTATCTCCCTGTGTAAAGCTCAAGTCCAAGTGGATCAAGAACCTCCACATAAAACCAGATTCACTGAAACTGATAGAAAAGAAAGTGGGGAAGCAAGGAGGAAAGACCCACCCACATCCCGGCTCCTCAGCACACTGACTTCTGCAAGGACACGTATGTTTGCTGACTTTAAAACGTTTATTCTTTAAAAAATTAGTTGCTTTTTATACAGCTATACAAAGTTCTTATTGTTTGATTTCCTTTGTAATGTTGGGACCACAAATGAAGATTTGATAACTTTATTCCATTATCTAAAAAGCATAAATTATTCATGCATAGTGTATGGACCTCATTTTGTAGCAAATCACAGGATTTGTTCAAATAACAGATATTTTAAGTGTATGAATGTAAATAATCATAGATGAGAATGTACCTCACTGTATTTTTTAAATAAGTAACTTTCTCCTTTTTAAGACATTAAAACTCGTTGATATAAAAAAAAAGAAAAGAAAAGAAAAGAAAAGAAAAGAAAAGAAAAGAAAAGAAAAGAAAAGTGGGGAAGACCCTGGAGGACATGGGCACAGGGGGAAATTTCCGGAACAGAACACCAATAGCTTATGCTCTAAGATCAAGAACTGACCAATGGGACCTCATAAAATTGTTTTTTGTTTTTGTTTTTTTTTGAGACAGTGTTTCTCTTTATAGCCCTGGCTGTCCTGGAACTCACTCTGTAGACCAGGCTGGCCTTGAACTCAGAAATCCGCCAGCCTCTGCCTCCCAGAGTGCTGGGATTACAGGCGTGCGCCACCACCGCCCGGCTATAAAATTGTAAAGCTTCTGTAAGGCAAAGGACACTGTCAATAGGACAAAACGGCAACCAACAGATTGGGAAAAGATCTTTATCTACCCTACATCTGATAGAGGACTAATATCCAATATATACAAAGAACTCAAGAAGCTAGACTCCAGAGAACCAAATAACCCTATTAAAAATGGGGTACAGAGCTAAACAAAGAATTCTCAATTGAGGAATACCAAATGGCTGAGAAGCACCTAAAGAAATGTTCAACATCCTAAGTCATCAGGGAAATGCAAATCAAAACAACCCTGAGATTCCATCTCACATCAGTCAGAATGGCTAAGATTAAAAAACTCAGGTGACAGCAGACGAGGATGTGGAGAAAGAGGAACACTCTTCCATTGTTGGTGGGATTGCAAGCTGGTACAACCACTCTGTGGTACAACCACAGTTTGGTGGTTCCTCAGAAAATTAGACATAGTACTACCTGAGGACCCAGCTATACCACTCCTGGGCATATATGCAGAAGATGTTCCAACATGTAATAAGGACACATGCTCCACTGTGTTCATAGTAGCCTTGTTTATAATAGCCAGAAGCTAGAAAGAACCCAGATGTCCCTCAACAGAGAAATTGTGGTACATTACACAATGGAGTGCTACTCAGATATTAAAAACAATGACTTCATGAAATTCTTAGGCAAATGGATGGACCTAGAAAATATCATCCTGAGTGAGGTAACCCAATCACAAAAGAACACGCATGATATGCACTCACTGATAAGTAGATATTAACCCTATAGCTAAGAATACCCAAGATACAATTCACAGACCACATGAAGCTCAAGAAGAAGGAACACCAAAGTGTGGATACTTTGGTCCTTCTTAGAAGGGGAACAAAATACCCATGGAAGGAGATACAGAGACAAAATGTGGAGCAGAGACTGAAGGAAAGGCCATCCAGAGACCGCCCCACCTGGGGAGCCATCCCATATACAGTTACCAAACAGAGACACTTTGTGGATGCCAACAAGTGCTTGCTGACAGGAGCCTGATATAGCTGTCTCCTGAGAGGCTCTGCCAGAATCTGACAAATACAGAGGCGAAAGCCCACAGCCGATCATTGAACTGAGCACAGGGTCTCCAATGGAGGAGCTAGAGAAAGGACCCCAGGAGCTGAAGGAGTTTGCAGCTCCATAGGAGGAACAACAATATGAACCAACCAGAACCCCCAGAGCTCCCAGGGACTAAACCACCAACCAAAGAGTACACATGGAGGGACCCATGGCTCCAGCTGCATATGCAGCAGAGGATGGCCTGGTTGGACACCAATGGGAGGAGAGACTCTTGGACCTGTGAAGGCTCTATTCCTTAGTGTAGGGAAATGACAGGAGCGGGAAGGGGGAGGGGTGGGGAGGTGAAGCAGGGGTGGGGGAGGGAGGATGGGATAGGGTTTTTTTTTTTTTGTTTTGTTTTTTTTTTTTTTGAGGGGAAACCAGGAAAGGGAATAAGATTTGAAATGTAAATAAAGAAATTATCTAATAGAAAAATTAAAAAAAAATTACTAGTTAACATCACGCTTATGCATGGCTACCTACAATAAATAAATAAATAAATAAATAAATAAATAAAATGCTGGCTCCATCTGGTGGAACTGAGTTCGTGCTCACTCTCTGGCTTGGGGTGGCCTCCTTTGTGTTCACTGATGCTCTATGGAAGCCTTCCAACTGACAAAAAATAAATAAAATAAAATAAAATAAAATAAAATAAAATAAAATAAAATAAAATAAAATAAAATAAAATAAAATAAAATAAAATAATAAAAGCCTGGCTCGGAATCCCTGGGAGCCCCTGATTCCCTGGCAAGCTTCCTTGGCCCCTTCAGGGCACCTGGTGCTTCCTGCTGCTTGGAGTCCACAGAGGCTGGACCCGGGTCAACAAAACGTCTCTGCGTACGGCAAACATTCCCCATACCAGCTTTCAAAGAGCAACGGATGCTAAAAGTGGAAAGGCGTGCAACAGAGGCCCCTCTGAGCAGTCTTTAAAGAGAGAAGAGATGCTGTCCGCTTCTGCGCCATTAAGGCCGTTCCCCCCCCCCCCCTGCCATGCTTTGTTTCTTGCCTGAAGTCGCAGTTTCCCGGTAAAGGAACTTATCCATTCTTTCATTCACAGCTTCCTGCTGCAGCAGGACTGTGGCTTGCTCACATCCGGGTGGGTCAGGAAGCTCAGGCTGGAAGCAGAGCCGATCTACCTGTGTGATCATACTTGCCACCTCAGCCCTGGGTCCCAAAGGGTCCACAATTGTCCCGAACAGTGCCACGAGCTGAGAACGACGTGTGCAAATGTACAAGCTCCTGGGGTGGGGTGGGGGGGACATTGTGCAACCCAGTTCTAGCACAGAGATCTCAGCAGACAGCAGGGCGGGGTGCACTGGGCTGTTTGGTACCATTTACTATGTCCGGACTACTTAGAGATCCCATTATTACGGCTCTTCACTGAAAGGCAAGCCAGCACCAGAAGGCAGGCGATGAGCATGCCTGTATCAGCATAAAGATGCTTACAGACTAAGATCTCTTAGACTGCTACCTAGATAAGACCGGATCAGCTTTCAAATGAAACAGCAGACCCTAACATCTGGAGAGGCCTTTTGAGCGTACAGAATGGTTTCCCATCACCTAGACCAGAACTGAGACCTGCCTCCCTGGATGAGATCATTCTCTGGATGGTTGTCCCTTGGGGCTGGTTCTTCGTGGGACCCAGCTGTGGGTGAATTTGCCCTTTCTCTACAAGTGTTATCAGGCTCTCTTGGAGCCAATGCCCTGAAAGCCCATTGGCTGATTGGGGATAGACTGATATCCTTGTCCTGGGCGGAGTTAGGGGCGTGGTCTCAGGACTGGAGATTCTGAGCATACCCAGGATGCTCATGGTGGGTCTAGGGAAGAGTTGTTTGGTGGATGTACGTTTTGCCTGCCTCTCAGTCTTAGCAGGTAATTGCATAACAAACCAAATGTCAGTGATACAGGGACCTCTCCGCGAAGCCTGGCTTTCTTACTCGCTTCACAACAAAGGGAGTCCAACTTAAACTGCACCCAAGAGCAAACTGAACCTGCACTGAAGAGGAACCAGAATCTAATCATCTCTGGGCCACTCTGCGCTCGCTGCCCTGATAACAATAATGACTGATAATTACAATGACTGGCATTAACGGAGAACTTGAATGCCGAGCAAGCCGCGTGGTAAAGTGCCTCCCTGTATCAGCTTACTTCACAGCCCTGTCAGGCACGTCCAGGTACTCTTAGATGGTGTGACCCTGTCCCCCGCCCCTCCGGGATCCCATAGCTAGAACACGGAAGGCGGGAGTCTACATTTGCAATAACGATTCTGTATTTCCCAAATGCCTCTTGACCTACTTAAGTCTGTGCTGGAGAATTTCTATGAGCCCCCAAACTGCAATAAGTCCCTGGCATCAAAGCAAGCCCCTGTGTAGATGTGTCCAATGGGAGACGACCTGGAACAAAGCAGCCTATAAGGACCAAGTAAGATCAGAGACACATCGTGGTAGCAGCCTATTGTGAGAGCTGGAACCCCTATTTTTCTCTTCATCCCCCTTTTTGTTCAAATCCATCAGCCGGTCAGTTCCAGTGAGATCGCTTTGATCACAATGTTTGGGTGCCCTTAACAGGATACCACATCTAGACAAGAGTTTGTTTATCTTATGGATGACAGTGACAGGGAGAGGCAGCCTCTGTCATGAAGGGCTTATCAGAGAATATTCCTCTTAAAAATGTGTGTGTGTGTGTGTGTGTGTGTGTGTGTGGCCAAGGAAGCCAGAAGAGGACATTAGATACCCTTGGAGCTGGAGTCTGGTCCTGGGTGCTGGAAACCAAATGTGGGTTCTTTGGAAGAGCAGCAAGCAATCTTACCCACTGAGCCATCTTCCAAACACTCCAAGGTCATTCCTTCATCTTGACTTTGGCCCCAGCTTTGGACTCCAGCCTATGCCTACAGCAGATAGACCACACTGATTCCATCGTTATCTTTGTGAGATGACCGTGTGTTCATATTCTGTGTTTGCCTCTACTGGCTCCAGCACACAGAACGTGGGCTTAATTGAAGCTAGAAAGAGCGCCTGTCAAGGAACACAGAGAGCGCTCTCTTTCACATGCTCTCTGATAGTCAATCTAATTAGCATGCTTCAATGATTAAAGCTGCACAACCACCCAGGGCTGAATGTTACCGAGTTACCCTGCTAACATGCCCAAGGGGCACTAGGTCCGGAATCAGCTTACAGCCAGCTGCAGTATCACAGCCCCGGATTTGTTTGATCATGACTCTTCTCGGCCATGAAATCTCCAGCCCCTTCCTGGCCTTGATGTTGCATCCAGAGCTGTGATCTGGCTCAGGTCCTGGATTCTGGTCCTCCCTCTGGACCTACCTCTCAGTTTGGTCCAATCCTTTTTCTTCTTGGTGCCCCCACATAGCCACCTGTACTGTGTGGCTGCAAATATTTGCTCAGGATCATTTTAGCAGCTGTGAAGTGTCTTGGGATCTGGGCATGAAAAGCTCTCTATTCAAGCTTCTGAACCAAGTGATGACTCTGGCCCTGTGCACATCACAGGAGACAGACTGGGCCCTATTCATCCTTTTTAGAGCCCGAATTTTATCCCAAAGCTTTACTGTGTGCCAAGGCAGAGGACTTGTCAGGGAACTGGGCAGTCTCGCCATTTTCAAAGAACCTTCTATTTGGTAAGGTTCCTCTTCTTGTTGTTAACTATTGCATTACATGTTAGCAAACGTAAACCTATCATGTAAAGAAAGGAACATCTATGCAGAGAGAAAGCTCTTCTCATGGAAGCATTAATTATAGGCTGTTGGGAGGGTGAAGGAAGCCATTTTCCTGCTGGAATCCATACTGTTAGCATATTGGACACTTCTGGTGCCCTCCCTGCACAAGGATTTTCTACTTTCACATTTATTCTTATAGGTCCGTGGGGCATGTTTATTTGTTTTGTCAAGGCATCTACAGTACAGACCTGAAGATGCACAGTACGTCTAGAATGTGTTAGGGACTTATTTGGGTGTCTTAGTCCATGTTGGCGACTGTCACAGAGTATCGTTGTCTGGGTCACTTGTGAGCCACAGAAGTTTAATTCCTACCGTTCTGGAGACTGGCAGTCTAAGGTCAAGTGTTGACATGGTCAGGTTCTGGTGAGGGCCCTCTTCCCAGTTAAACACCACTGGATCCTCCTGTGGCAGATAGAGGACAGGACTCCTTTGTGAGTCCCCTTTATAAAGATCTCTAGTCTCATTTATGAGAACATCCCCTCATGATATAATCACACCCCTGGACAGCACAACACCTTATGGGCATGGGTATTGTGGCTTCCTTCTTTGTTGTTGTTGTTGTTGTTGTTGTTTTGTTTTGTTTTGTTTTGTTTTAGGTTTCAATAGTTTTATTGGGAGGTTTCTGTTTTCTGTGAAATATACTAGAGGTTGGAGAAGGGAGACACATTCACTTTGCAAGGTAAGGGTTTCCCACCATGAAAGGAAAAGGCATGGGGCAGGGTGCACCGGGGTTTGGAGCCCACTCTCCTCCCTCCTTCTGCTTTGCTCACATTACCTTTTCTCAGTGAACACAACCCAAAAGAAATTCAAAACAGATAAACCTCCGGGGGGGGGTCACACCTAAACCTTCTCCCACCCTAGGCTTTGCCAGCATTGGGAGAGGCTGGGGCAGCTCACTCTATGGCCCTAGGCTGCACAGAAAGGCTGAGGGCTCAGACAGGTACTCCAAAGTTAATAAATTAGAATAAATTATAAGGAGGAGAAGGAGGAATGCAATTTTGTGCTGGGAGGGTCTCTCCAACACATAAGAGTTGGGGGGAGGAGATGGGGTATATCCAAAGGCCACCCCATGTGGGACTAAGAGCAGTGGGAGTCGGCTTTTCCTCCACTTCTTCCCAAACAGCAAAATTGGGGGGCATTCATCTGCTTGAGAGCACACACACACACACACACACACACACACACACACACACACACAAATCCTCTTTTCCTAGAACAAGGACAGACCAAGAAAAAGGATACTATCTGACACCCATCTACCAAACCACCACTAAGATTAAGGATATGGTCAGTGGATCAAATCAATAAGATGGGTGATTGGAATGTGGTGGGGGAAGAAGGTGCTGGAAACAGGGATGCCCAGCCATACCATCTCCCCTGCCCTAGAGAAGGACACACAAGTTGGGGAGAGGGGAACAGGGCCTGGCGGAGGGAAGTCCGCAATCACCGATCAGCTTCTCCAAAGACATCATTCCGTTTGCGTTTCATGGTCTCAGCATCAAAGGCAGAACCAGCCATTTGTGTGTAGATACCTTTGATGTCATTGGAGATTGTCTCAAAGTGTGTGGTAGCATCTTAGGAGAGGAACAGAACACCTGGCTCTTTGAACTGTAATCCATGGGCTCAAATAAATCACTGATAGACATGAACTTCTGGTCAATGGGTTCCAACAGCTCCAGTGCAGGCTCAACCTCCTTTTCTGGTTCTGCAGTCTCTACAGGGATGCTGGCAATGGCGATGGATTTGCCCCGTGCGGCCACGTTGTGTGCAGAGATCATGCACACACAGATGTCTGACTTCCTGTTGACTTGGTTCTGAGGGATGATAGTTTGGCAGGAACTGGCATCATTGGTATTGTTGATAGGGTAAGGATACAGATGATGTGACTTACCTGGCTAGCGCTTTGCACATGGTCTGGGATGGAACTGGGGTCACAGATCAACTGCTTGCAGTGGGCCACCTCTCCCTCAGATTTTATACCCACCACCTTGCCATTCTCCCTGATGATGTCATCCACTGGTTTGTTCAGCATGTATGTTCCTCTGTAGATGGCATTGAATCTGGCAAAGCCCTATGCATCTCACCCAGGCCATATAGTGGGTATAAATACGGGCTCTGGCCATACCGGACCAGGGACTCGCTGTACAACTGGATGCAGTTAATAGTCTCAAGTCATGGCTGGATCAGGTAGTTATCAGTGTGGTAGAGTGTCAAGGCCCAGCCAGTGAAATCAATGACATCTTGACCCAGGTAGACATCATGCATGCTGGTGGTCTGGAGGTCAGCACCCTCAAAGGTTTCAGGGTCATTCTCATCAAAGTTTGCCACAAACACCAAAAATTTTTGGAAGCGTTGTTTTTCAAACATGTCCATCAGATTAGAAGCCAAGGCCTCAGTCTCAGGGGATGGTACTTTGTAGATCTTGTCCCCTCTTGTATACAAAGCTGCCCTCTACCACCTTGACGTCCAGATAATGAGTCACTTGTGTATATAGTAGCATCTTTACCAGCTGACCATTGGCCATGAGGAATTTGGGGATCAAGTCAGCATTCCAGTCTCGGCCCTGGCCCGTTGATTCCGGGGGCCCTTCCAGCATCTGAAAGCGTTTCTATAGCTCCTCTAGGGTGTGATGGAAGAGCTCTCACCTCCATAGTAGGGTTTTTGGTCCATGTGCAACACCTTCTTTCCATTCACAGACATGATGCCAGACAGGATGCATTTGATAAGACCTGTCCCCAGCACAATCACAATCACATTGTATTTCTCATCCACGGTTAGGCCTTGGTATTAGCAGCTGCTCTGCTCCTCCCCCTCCCCCTCCCCCTCCCCCTCCCCGTCCTCCTCCTCCTCCTCCTCCTCCTCCTCCTCCTCCTCCTCCTCCTTCTCCTCCACCACAGCAGCCACTACCACAGCCTCTACTGCAGCTGTACTGGTGCTGCTGCCGCCTCCGCTACTGTCACTGCTGCTGCTGCTGCTGTCACCGCAGCACTCCTTCCTTCTGTTCTTAATGGGAACTACAAATCTCTCTTTTCTTTCTTCAGACAAGTCTGGGATATTATGTAGCCCAGGCTGTCCTCAAGCTCCCAGTCTTCGTGCTATAGCCTTCTAAGTGCTGGGGATTATAGGTTTGTATTACCATGACATGACGTAGCAAACGTCTCATGCCGAATGACTGAAGCCTTACCAAGCCAGGCTGGGTCTTCCTGCTTCTTCCTTGTTGACGTAATCCCCTCTCCTCCAGTTCTTTGCTCATCAGCCCCAGCCAAGCGGTTCTGTTTACTCACCCCAGTGCTAGGGCTTTTGGCTTTCGCTCATCTCTCTCCTCCAGAACACTCTGCGTAGCAAATGTGTCATGCCGGGCTTTTAGATCTGTGTGTAAATGACATGTTCCCAGTGAGCCATTCCACGAACATTTTATGTGGCACGTTCCTTCTCTCCTTTCAACACAAGAATAGGGTTCCGTGGACTGGAACCTTGTCTGAGGTTCTTTCTCCTGTGACCCTAATGCCACGGAACTCATCTGGCGTTCCGTACACCCTCTTTAGATATTTGTCAGATGACTCAGTGGGTGAATAAACAAAAACCTCCTTTGAGGTTATGATGAACCAGCTCATTTTGCAAAGCTCTGTCTTTAATGCGTGCAATGCGAGTCCCGTGAGTCCCTGGCTCAACTAGCCAGAAGGCCACAATTCTCCACCTGGTACGCCCATCCCTTTGGCTGTGTGGCTGCTTCCGTTCCCATGTTCAGGAACCAATCTCTGAAATTTCTGGAGGGTCCAGCGAGCTGCCATTCTTTGAGAGCTAGGTAGCATAGAAGGGTCTTTGTAAGAAACTTTGACTATATCCTGAGAAAACCAGGCTAAACATGGGGCAAGGGGTCCTGAGTAAGGTCTTTTATGGCAAGTCCCTGTTGTTGAAGTGTCAGGGAGGAATAGTTGGGGCTTCTGGGTTCAAGTGCACAATAACCTGGGGAAGATCTGATGTGTGTGTGATTAAGGCTGGTGTGATTAAGACGGAGGGAGCACACGCTCTTCCTAGAAGATGACGTCTATCTTGTTGTTGAGTGGTCTATAGATGTAGAGGAAGGCAAAGGAGGACTTCAGGAAGTCTCCAACAGCCCATGATGGTGGGAAGACACACACACAAGGAGACATGAAGGCAGAGTGGAAGGACACAGATCAGATCAAACTCTACTGCCAGTGTGACGGGGAAGAACTAAGTCGGTCTACACTAGTGCAATGTGTGCAGAAGCCTGGGAAAGAACTAAGTCAGTCTACACTCGTTCAATGTGTGTAGAAGCCCTTTTCATGTCGGGGTAAACTGAGAATCCTAACAGAAGAGCAGGGCGAGGAGGGACGTGTGCTTTATCTCTGCATAGACTGAAATGGTCATGCTCACAGGGATCCCACAGATGGCCCTGCCCCCCAAAGGCAGCTGGAAAGGCCAACGGCTTAGAGGAGCAAGGACTTGTATTATTTTGTTTTTGCTTTTGTCTTTGAGTTAAATAATGAGAATTTTAGTTGCGGGAGGTGAACCTAAGAAGATATTTTTTAAGATTTGTATTTATTTATTATATATAAATACACTGTAGCTGTCTTCAGACACCCCAGAAGAGGGCGTCCAATCTCATTACAGATGGTTGTGAGCCACCATGTGGTAGCTGGGCTTTGAACTCAGGACCTTCAGAAGAGCAGTCAGTGCTCTTACCCGCTGATCCATCTTGCCAGCCCTGGAAGATATGCTTTTAAACTTCAATAAAACTAAGCTGAGGTTGTAGCCTACTTGCCTAGGCTGTGTGTGCAATGCACTAAATTTGATCCCCAACACTACTAAACATACATACATACATACATACATACATACTTACTTACATCTAATATTGTGGTGCTCTCAGAAATCATCTGTTCTCTTGTTTTATAAAGAGAACTCAGGAGTATCTTTGGAGGTTCTGAGAAGATATACAGACCAAAAACTCCAAGAGAACAGACAAGGTAAACATATTCCTTCCCCCAGAAGAGGAAAACTGCTCTTGTTCACTGCTTCGGCCTATACTACTCCATTTACCACGACTATCACAAAACGCCTAAGTCTGGGTACTTTAAAAGTAAAAAAGTTTATTCGCTCCTAGTGTGAAGGCTGAGGCATCAGCTCTTGCCATAGCATCCCTGATCACATTACATTACAGTATGTGAAACCATAGTTGGATTATGTTGTCACAGAGAGAGATTGTTCTGTGAGACAGGAGACCAGAGAATAGGGAGGGCTTGCTCTGTATAGCACCTGGCTCACACAGGAACTAGCTAGGTCTCCTGGAAGCTACGTTAATCTTCTAAAAGAGCATCTGTAATGATTTAACCACCTCCCAGATAGCTCTACTGTGCATGTGTGTGTGTGCATGTGTATGTGTGTGTTTCGTGGGTGTCTATGCATATCTGTGTGTATGTGTATAGAGCCCAGCAGTTGACTCTGCGTGTCTTCCTCATTCACTATCCATCTTATTTTTCGACCTAGGATCCCTTACTGCAAACCTGCAGTGTGCACTAGACTGGATGGCCAGTGACCTGCTGGGGTCCTCCTGCCTCTGTCTCCCCAGCACTCAGATTATAGGCACATGTCATCAAATTTGGGTTTTAAAAACATGAGCACTGGACATCTCAACTGAGGTCTTCATGCCCGCAAGGCAACAATTTTACCAAAGAAGATGCCTCTGTGGTCCTGGGCTCCGCCTCCTAAAGACCCCACCACCTCTCACTGCATTGCACTGAGAATTAAACTCTTGGTTCACCTGAAACATACCTAAACCGAAGCAGCAGTTCTGCAGGGCACTCTGGGCATATGATTCTGCAAACCCCATACTACAACCAACAAAACCACCCACATGACTTCAATAATAAATACGAAAGCAAAAACAAGCTTCTCTTTGTTTGCAAAAGGAAGAAACCCAAAAATTTCAGACATGAAAACAAGAGAGATAATGGAAAAATGGTAAAGCAGATTGAGGCCCGGGAGCTAGCAGAAGCTAGTGAAAATAATTACTACCAGCAGAGGTAGATCGTAGAACAAAAGGAACACACTTCCCCTCCACGCCAAATGAACAGAGCAGAAAATGTAAAAAACACGGGGAAAGAAAACCATTTAATAGGGCAAAATTATGTCAACAAAAGCATATAGATAATGTCGCTCTGTCCTCCTCTTCCTGAGTTCCTGTAACAAGGGTTAAAGAGTTAAGGAGCGGCTAGGGAGATGGTTCCCTGGATAAAGCATGTGATGGACGAGTGTATGGACCAGAGTTCAGATCCTCAGGGCCGCTTAAAGCAGGCTGGGTGTGGTGATCCCAGGACTCGGAAAATGGAGGCAGGCAATCTCCAGCTGGCTGAGTGAGATCGATGAGCTCTGGGTTCAGCCAGGAGTATCGCCTAGGAAGATAAAACGGAGAGTGATGGAGGACCACGCCCAGCTGCCACTTCGGACAGCTACAAGCCACACATACACGAACACACACACACACACACACACACACACACGCACGCACGCACGCACGCACGCACGCACGCACGCATGTGGAAACAAAACAGCAAGGATCCAGGTATCATGGTGCACATCTGTAATCAGGTAGTTTACTGAGGTAGGAGAATTGAGAGATTGGGGGTAGCCTGGACAAGAGAGGAAGACAGTGTCAAAAAGTTGAAAAGGAATGAATTAAAAAGTAAGTAGATAGACAGACAGACAGACAGACGACAGACGGATGAAGGGCCCAGTCTAGCTGCTAACAGAGATCAGTGAGAAGCAGGGCAGGTCCTGGCTAGGAGCTGTGGAAACAGGCCCCTGCGTGAAGGCAGCCGGGCAAGACTTAGCAGGAGAGAGGGGCTGGGGATATTATGTGGTTGGAGTCCTCCATGACCTTCATTCTCGTCCCCTGGCTTCTGGATTACTTCCCCCTGGAAGCTGGTATTTCCTCTTTGACATTAGGGCCGAGTGGACTCTAACCGTTCTGAAGGCCTGCGGATAGTGAGCCAGGAAATAGCCAGGGATTTGGTAGTAAATCAGCTTGGAAAGAGTATATACAGATTAGTCACGCGAATCCACAGTACATCAGTGTATTCAAGGCTCTGACAGATCACGCAGTTAGAGGAACCAGTTCAGTGCGCCCATGGCTCCGCCGGCAGGCGCCCAGAGGAGACCGAACTCTTCAGGCCGTCTCTCTCTTCCTTCGTGTTGAGTGTTCAGCAGCGGCGGCAAAACTGCGGCGGCAAAACTGGTCATAGCATTCGCTCTGCCCGGCCAATCTCTAGTGCCCGTTCTCCCTCACGTCCCCGTGTTCCTGCCTGAAGGTTAAACTACAGAGAACAATGCGGGGGGCACTCCAAGAGGGACATTTTTTCCTGGGTAGACCCTCTGCACGGGTCCACGCAAAGCTGCAATCTGGCTGCAAACCACTTCCGTGTGGGAAGGCGGTATCGTGGGAGTCCTGCGGCTCAGCGCCTCCCGCGGCTGTAATGATTTAGGCGGCGCCCAGCCTACCTCATTCTAAGAGCCCAGCTGAACGGATTCCGCAAAGTTGAGGCTCTTGGTTAATGCGGTCATGTGCCCTGAAGATGTGGGGTGACGATCCCCACTTACCACAGCAGCTTCCACGGGTGCAGCCAATACGCCCCTACTCTTGGATTTAGGGTGCTTCCTTCCTTCACCTCTTTTCAAGGTGAAGGTACAGTCATTTGCACACCCTTAGGGTGGTGACTGAACAGGCTGTTTTAGATCGGAAGACTTAAAGCTCACATTATTTTTATTTTTTCAGTTCTTTTGTTTTAAGTATCCGATGATACATCTTGCTGGCAGGATAAAGTCCAAAATCACTTAGCATCTCTTCGTGAGAGCCCCTCCCACCACCGGCCAGTCAGAGGTAGGAAAAGCCTACTGTTTCCTCAATGGGCCGTGGGCGCCATTTGCTGGCTCTTACCGTAAAATCGTATGAGATGATTATCTTACAAAGAGGGAAGGTTTACTTTGGACTCCGGCTTAGGTTTCGATTGGATCAGTGAGTTCCATTACTTTTTAGGTCTTCGGTGGGAATGCCATATAGCTATGACAGGGAGCACTGGGCAGAGAAAAGAGCTCATCAAGTGGCCAGGTAGGAAAATGCAAGAGAGCAAGATTGGGGACCCACCCTCCCCTTCAAGGACTTCTTTCCGGTACCTCAAACACGTCCCTCTGCCTTTTTTTCAGGGTCCACTCTACCTTCAAAGCGCCAAGCTGGAAACCAAGCCTTTAAGTACATGAGACTTTGGAAACTATTCCTGATCCACCGTCGTCCCAGGCCTCCTCCAGGTCCCGCTCTGTACACACTCGGTAGAGTCTGCTGCTGGCTGTCCCCTTTCCTTTTCTCCCTACATGGAGGGACAGCCTGGGACAGAGATCCTACGTCAGAGCTCGCCACCCCTCTTCCGGGCCTGCTGCACTTCCTGCCTCCTGGCCTCTGACAGTGTCCTGGGAAGAGGAATGACGGATGGTCAGTCTCTGAGTGCATGACGCTTTTACTACTGGGTCTCTGGGTTCCATGTTGAGACCAGAAAGCCTCCCCACAGTCATCACTATCTGTCAATCAGGAGCAGCAGTGTGAGGGCAGAGACGGAGCTGGCGCCGTCCACCCTGAGTAGGTGAGACAGGCCTGGGCCCAGTGGACACCTTGCGCAATCTTAAGGAAACAAACAAATGTTTGCTTGTTTGTTTTTATTTTTATTTTATTTTTTTAGTGTTCTTCAAAAGTAACATGGACCAAAAGAGAGAGTGGATTCCAAGTAAGCCCCACCCTGCACGCGAGAGGGATGAGGGCCCAAAGCTGGTGGAGCAGAACTGCAGGATGATGCACTTCTGGTCTCAGGTAGAGGAGCAGGCTGCAGCCCCACCCCCACCCCCCAAACTGTGGTCTCTTGGGATATGTAGAACCTAAGTCTCTGGGGATAGGTAGATGCTCACAGCTACTTTCTCTGAGAAGGAGCAAAAAGAACAGGTAGTTTGTGACTACTTTATCACCTACGTGCTTACTTTTTATTTTTTTAGTGAGAGTCTCTAAAAAGCTTTTTCTTTTCTCCTCCCCCCTGTCCCTCCTCTCTCCCTCCCCTCCTCCTACTCTTCCTCCTCTTCTTCTTCCTCTTCCTCTTCCTCCTCCTTCTCCTCCTCCTCTTCCTCCTCCTCCTCCTCCTTCTTCTTTTTCTTCCTCATTAGTGCCCAGTCCACTTTTGCTATATTCCTTCAGAAACTCCTGAAGTCAAAGGAAGGGCAGCCCAGTCTCCAGACCTTTGTCTCAGCCTTGCAATCACCTCTAGGCATTCTGGGTAAGCAGAAAAACTAGCATGAGGCAGGGCAAGCAGGAACTGCCGCACCGATTTTCTTTCTCAGACTTTCCTCATCGGAGAATTAGGACAACAGTGACTTAACAACAAGGGTTTGGTCTCAATAAGCTTGTTAATGTCACTTGAAAGTACAGTAAGTTGAAAATTCACTGTGCACAGTTAACCTATAAAAGTCACCTCACCTAGCAACCAGGTCACGGTAGAGTCTTTGCTTCTGTCAGGTGGCCAAGGCTGATGGGAGCTGAGGCTTCCTGCCCCACCCAACACCTAGGAAAGCCATTAAAATATCAAGATAGGGTGTGTCCTGAATGGACCTTGTGTTCCTGCTACAGTTAAAAAAAAATCAAATCATTGAAATTCAGAAGCCTGTGTAGTTATTAATTAATTAATTAATTAGTTAGTTAATTAAAAATTTTTTTTGATTTTTCGAGACAGGGTTTCTCTGTGTAGCCCTGGCTGTCCTGGAACTCACTCTGTAGACCAGGCTGGCCTCGAACTCAGAAA
Source organism: Apodemus agrarius (assembly GCA_964023405.1). Classification (NCBI taxonomy): domain Eukaryota; kingdom Metazoa; phylum Chordata; class Mammalia; order Rodentia; family Muridae; genus Apodemus; species Apodemus agrarius. The sequence continues at coordinate 28,122,689 of OZ030023.1, forward strand.
TCCACCTGCCTCTGCCTCCCAAAGTGCTGGGATTACAGGCGTGTGCCACCACGCCCGGCCTTAGTTATTAATTTATATTCATTAAGCCCCACACAAAGATAGTCATAGACCATGGAAACTAAAGGGGACAACGGGGTTCATTTAGTCCTCCCTCCCACATTTCACAAGGTGGAGACAGACAGGAAGATATACCGAGCTTGGACAGCACAAAGGCTTGGTGGAATCCTGCAGCTATTTTCCCTAGAGGACAGAGCCCCAGCTTAAGGTCCTTTTAAACAGCCACCATTTTCCAGTTTGGCTCTTTAGCAGTGGGACAGCAAGCATAATGACGGGCCCAGAAGCGAGGAGAGCACTTTGAAGAGACAGGCACAAAAGGAGAGGGCCGTGAGGAGGCCGCCTGAGCTTATTTAGATTAATTCCTCTCTGAGCAGATCCTCACAGACAGGAAACGGTATAAAATATTTATGTATGAATGGATATATTGAGTTGCCCATGCCTTCTTAAAATGTTGTAATGTATGGATGCAGTTATATATCTTAATTGCTAATTCAATAAACATTATTAGCATCTCCTAGACTAACCCGTAGGGATTAGAGTAAAAGTGAGGATATAAATATTCATAACGAGAAGGGCAAACATTCACTGACGGTTATGCTTGATAGGCTGGACAAGTCTTGCTTTATTTACCCAGAACGGTAAGTATGCTTCTTTTTCCACTTTATACGTGAAGAAACAAGAGACTTAGGGAGTGACAGAACCTGCCCGTGGTGGTAGAGTTGGAAAGGTCTCAGAGCAGGTGGGTGGCAGGGCTGAGAGCCTGACTCAGGCTAGTGGGGTTCCTAACCATGAGGCTCAAGAGGGTTATGTGAGACCTCTTCCGCCATGAACTTGGAATGAAATAAGTGAACTCATCTGAGCGAGCATTACTGATGTCAGGTCAAGACTCTCAGTGAGCGGAAGAAAAAAAAAAAGTGAGGTAGAGTCTTCAAATGGAAGAACGGAAAGGAAGGACTGGGGTGGGGAAGGAACTCACAGGCAGGGGCGAGGAACGCGGGTGAGAGTGTGGGAAAGTACGCCTTAGAGACGGAGGGGCGGGGCTTAGCAGCCACGGGCAACAGTTGCTAAGAAATAATGCTAGGGTTGGACCGCTCGCGCGCGTCCCAAGGGAAGCCATGCATCTTGAGTTCAGTGTTAAGAGGAACATGTCTTGATGCGACGAGGATGGAGCAAGGTCTGGAGATGACAAGGCTGAGGTCACTAGTGGCCACCAGAGCGCCTCTTCATGGAAGCAGGCAGCCGCCATCCGGATGTCTAGCCTTTGGGTAATGATCACAGAACTGCCAAGAACCACGGAAGCTGCAGAAAGACAGTGCCAAGATAATTCATCGTCCCTTGCCTTGGGTTTTTAGTTGCTCTGGAATTTGGAGATGAGCGACAGACTACAACCGTGAGGTCTGTAAGAAAGGGCAGGCGTGGCCAAGGAGAGGCTGGCTGGCTCCGAAAGCAAGTGTTTCTGTCCAACCCTCAGTCTAGTGAGTCTGTCTTCAGATAGCTGCGTGCTTGTTCGGGTCAGTCAACAGTTTTCATGCTAAGGACCTGGAGCCAGGCTAAACCACAGACCCCAGCCAGCTGCGTGACCCCAATGCCTCTGGAAATGGTTGTCCATGTTTTTCCGGTTCACAGCCTGGGTTTTTGTCTCTTCCCCACTTCCTGTCCCGAAATCCTCTCTAGCCTTCTGCTTCCTTTCCTCTGTCCTTGGGGCTGCCCAGGCCGGTTCTCCTTCGTTGGAAGCGCAGCGCCCCCTTGTGATCGGGACCATTTACCTTGGAATCTTTCAAGAGAGCTGGACAAAAGAAAAACACATCTGTGGCTCTACCTCAAAGGAAGGCCTCTCAGCCTTGTCTTACCAACGGAGCAACCCCCAAACCATTATTAGCTCGACCGAGTCCTTTTTATTTAATAAAGTTTAAGATCCACTTCCCTGGGAACGGAGATCCTGGGGGCTTTCAGATGTCTATATGTTTTTCTGTCTCCATTAAACCTTCTTCAGAGAGCATAGCAGCTCGGAAGAAGCCCAGTTTTAGCAGCGGACGAGCGTCCACTCTTTTTCCAGTCTACAGTTCTGATGTGTTTCCGTCACCAGAGGTCCGTTTCTGGGGATGGAAATGGCGTCCCCGGCTCCCGGAGCCTAGAGGACGCTTAACAGATGTTGTATGAAGTGAATGACTTATGGTTAGAGAGTCCCCTGTCCCTTCCTTTTTTTTTTTTTTTTTTTTTCTTCCACCTTCTCTACTGCCCCACCCCCAGCCCCAGCCCCGGCACTGAGCATAAAACGCGGGTCTGAGAAAGTGGTTAATGGTTAAAGGGAGTCGGGCAGGCTAGGCGGGTTGCTCAACTGACAAACAAACCCACCTGCTTTGTCGCTCGCCAAACTAACAGGAAGCAGCCGGAGGATGGTCACTCACCCAGCAGGGGCTCACCCCACCCGGCAAGCCACCTCAGGGCACCGGCACAGTGTGCCGTGGGGTAATGGGAGGCTATAAATAGACTGTTCCAAGAAGCTGCGCTGCTGAGGCTGCACAGGCCTAACGCCGAGGCCTCGTTTGTTGCCCTTCAGATAAACAGGGAGCACTTGTAGATGGACTCTACAGAATGCCAGCCTCTGGTGAGGCAGGCCGCTTTGTCCTCCGAGCTCAGGCTCTTTCCCATTTTGTGCCTGCCCCTGAGAGTCTCCACTGGGCTCCGAACTGCTGGCTCCCAGCTTAATAATACTGGAGACAATGACAGAAATGCCTGGCTAGGTCTTCATGAGGGGAGCCTCGTTCCTATGGCCCCATACTGGTCTAGCCTCTTACTCCATATGCATGGCCCTCTTTAGTGCTCCATTCAAGACTAATGTCCTCCTCGCCTTGTCCCCAAGACTAACCCGCCCCCCCACCCCCACCCCCCCGCTCCTTCGCTCGTTCATGTTAGCCCCGATTAGACTCTGCGAAGGCATTCCCTTTGTTTATGATCATGGTCTGCATTTTAAGCACACACAGCGGTTATTTATAGCTTAAATACATGCACGTCTGTCGGTTTGTTTGAAATACAAGAAAAGCTTGCTTTTCATGGATAATCAGTGATGAGCAAACAGGAGTTACAGTTTCCTCCCTGCCACGACCAGATCATTTTTGAAGACCCTGTAGCGGGTATCGCCAGGCACAGTACCCGGTCACTCTGCTGGCCTCTCAAAGCCTTCGGAGGGAGGTTGGTTCCAAGTCCCGCGTTCATCCACTCAGTGATCACTGTTAAGTGGCTACTGTGCTCAGGCCCTGGGCTAGGCTCCGGAGTCAACAGGAAGGAGGCCCAACCCCAGTCGCTCAGGAGCTCGGAGTGTGGGAAGAGAGACACGCGTACAATCACTCCTGGGGAGTTTGGGTGTTTCCTTACGGAAGCTCGCACGCTAGGAGAGAAAAAACTGCTTGTGAGAGTCAGGAGAGGCCTCATAGGGCATCATTTGTACTGCGTCGGAGGAAGAGAAGAAGATTGCTCTGCTATGAAATGGAGAGGGGCCCTTCTAGTGCAGGGAATGCAAAGGCACAAAGGTGAAGGAGGAGAAAAAGAAGGAGAAGAGAGGAGGACAAGGAGAAGGGAGAAGGGAGCCATATACTGAGAAGGTATACGCAGGTTCATAGACCGGCGGGGCATGCCCTACAGTGACACAGTCAAGGACTGGGGTGACAAGCTGAGGCCGGATTTGCAGGACCTAATCTACAGTGTCACTAACCCAGCTTTCATTCCGAAGTTGGTGTGAGTCACGGATTTGTCAAACTGCTCTTTCCTAAGTGGCTTTTGACCTGTACCTCCATAGTTCCCGGGAATGAAGGCACTGCCGTGGATTCTCTCTCTTGGTACTTTTATGAAGAAAGGGGTGTCTGTGCAGTGTTCCCACAGAAAGCACTCGTCTCTGAGGCTCATTAACTCACTGTGTTCCTTTTCTGAGACACTTTACCACAGAAACGCTCTTACAGGACGTCTGCTCCTCGAATCTACCATTATTCACACGTGTGTGTGTGTGTGTGTGTGTGTGTGTGTGTGTGTTGCTAGGCATGGGCCTTGCCGGCTTTTCGAGTCTAAAGTACTCTTTCTCAGGAGGGAAAATAACGCAGATGATTCCCTCTGCGATTGGTACTTTGGTTGTCTTGCCTGGGAGGGCCCCCAAATCCCTTAAGCCTACATGGCTTCTTCCTTGACCCTTCCAAGGGCCCTTCCTAAACCCTTCCTCCATGTTGGAGGCGTGGCTTGTGCTGAGGCACCCATGCTTTCCTCTGCTGTGCTCTGACACATACTGAGACTGCTAGACTGAGCTCTGGGGCGCATCCTTACGTGCTAAGATGAAATAAAGCAAAGAATACCTGGATCCAGGGAGAAAACATATTGAACTGGAAATGACAGCGCTTGTCATCTGGGCTGGGAATGACTGTCAACGGACGATGAAATGAGGAGACCAAGGGGGCTCTGGGAGCGTGTGACCTCCAGGACAGCTGACACTCTGCACGAGAGGAGGCTGTACTAGAAAACGAACAGGAAATGAACGTGCTAGGTCGGCCCTCATGTTGAAAGGCACACATTCTCTCTGGCTCCCACAACCATCTCTGTCAAAAGACGACAGGAGCGCATTTGCCACCTCAGTGCTTGGCAACCATGGAGAGAGGTATCCAGTAGACGCTGCCGTGTGTGTGTGTGTGTGTGTGTGTGTGTGTGTGTGTGTGCTGGGATACTTTTGTTATTCTAGTCTAGATGAGAGTTACTGACCCACTGGTTCTCTTTGGAAATGCTTGGAAAGAGACTGCAATAGGCCTTCCTTGTTATTTTCCATATTCCGAGGCTCTTCTGATATCTTAAACCTAGGAGTGAGGCTAAGAAGGAAGAAACAAACTTCGTGAAGAAGGACATGACTAAGAGACTGAGGGAGACGTCCCCTACGTGACCGTGAGTGCTGGCTTCAGGATGGGTGTGTTAGACAGAGTTCTCTGGTGGAGCAGAACTTACAGTGTTAATTTAGGCCACAGAGAGAAGTTATTAGATTGCCTTATTAAGACATGGGCTGGGCAGTCCAACAATGACTGTCTAAAAGCTGGATAGGCTAAAAGCCTCTGTTCAGGCCAGGAAGCGGGGAGCCCCATCAAGGTGACCTGAAGACACGTGGGCAGATGCATTTTCCTGGTTGCCGATTGGTGTAGGAGGGTCCCATTGTATGGTACCAAAGGTATTCGAGTAAGCTATTGAAGAAAGGTGACTGAATCGGGTGATGGTGGCAAACACCTTTATCCCAGATTTGAGAATCAGAGGCAGGCAGAACTCTGAGTCTGAGGCTAGCCTGGTCTACAGAGAAAGGTCTAAGACAGCCAGGGATGCACAGAGAAACCCTGTCTTGAAAAACAACAACAACACAACAACAAAAGAAAGGTCGCTGAATGCGAGCCAAGGATCAAGTCAGTCAGGAAGCAGCACTCGCCCGTGATTCTGCTTCAGCTCCTGCTTGCGGTCCTGCCTCAAGTCCTGCTCCACTTCCCTCGGTGACAGGCTGGGATCGGGAAGGGTAAGTTGACCGGAGCCCTTTCCTCCTCCAGCTGCTTCTGGTCTCGGTGTTTATCACAGCAGCCGAAAGCAAACTCCGAAGAGCCTGCTGAGAACTTCGTCTGTACTGCGAGGCGCTTCCAGGCTTGACTGAGAGATGCTCTGGTCAGCTGTGTGCCGTGCTTAAAGGTCATAGAGTGGTTTCTGGAACAAAGTGCCTGTCATGGTTTGGACATGAAGTGTGGCCCACAAAGGCTCGTGCCTTCTGTTCTGTACTGGCTGGTTTGTTTTGTACTGTGTGTCAACTGGACACAGGCGGGAGTTATCACAGAGAAAGGAGCTTCAGTTGGAGAAGTGCCTCCATGAGATCCAGCTGTGGGGCATTTTCTCAATTAGTGATCAAGGAGGGGAGGGCCCCTTGTGGGTGGTGCCATCCCCTAGGCTGGTAGTCTTGGGTTCTATAAGAGAGCAGGCTGAGCAAGCCAGGGGAAGCAAGCCAGTAAGGAACATCCCTCCATGGCCTCTGCATCGGCTCCTGCTTCCTGACCTGCTTGTGTTCCAGTCCTGACCTCCTTTAGTGATGAACAACAATTTGGAACTGTAAGCTGAATAAACCTTTTCCTCCCCAACTTGCTTCTTGGTCACGATGTTGTGCAGAGATAGAAACCCTGACTAGGACAGGTTCCCAGTTGGAGGATCATGTCATTAGGAGGTGACTGGATCATGAGGTTCCTAATCTTTACGTAGGACTCATCCATCCATGAATTCATAATTTGGCAGTGTCTGATGGGAGCGGGAGTGTCTAGTTGGAGGAAGTGGGTGACTGAGGAAAGTACCTGAGAAGTTAGTACCTTGTTTCTGATGCTTTCCTGACTTTTTCTGCTTCTTGGCCACCATCTGATGAGCATCGGTTGAGCCCTGGATGAAACAGGATATCCTGCTTCACCATGGGCACCAGTAACCATGGACCCCAGTAACCATGGACCCCAGTAACCATGGGCCCCAGTAACCATGGGCACCAGTAACCATGGGCCCCAGTAACCATGGGCTCCAGTAACCATGGGCCCCAGTAACCATGGACCTCAGTGACCATGGGCCCCAATAATGTTGGGCCCCAGTAACCATGGGCCCCAGTAACCATGGACCCCAGTAACCATGGACCCCAGTAACCATGGGCCCCAGTAACCATGGGCCCCACTAACCACAGGCTACACTCTCTGAACATATGAGCCCAAAGAGAGGCCTTGTTCCTTTTCTGTTGTTTTTCTCTGGCATTTGCCACAGAGACGAAAACCTACCCCTGTGGCCCACGAATTTCACAACTGCGACCAAAAGTCAGAAACTCTTCAGAACACATACATTTACAGTTATATATGCTCCATACATTATTTATTTAGATTTAGAGGGTTTTTCCTTTCCCCAACCGTTCACCCTAATTTTGGCTTCCACCTGTCGCTAGCCTTTAGCCAGGCTTGAGAGACTATGACCCGTGTGTCAAGTCCTGCCTGTGGGTTTCTGTGCTGTCTATGAGGTTGACAAAAACTGTCAGGGTTCCCAAGGAATATACAATAAGACAAAACAAAACAAAACACGGAAAAGAACATTCATCAGGGAGTTCCGGTTGTAGTTCCCAAAATCTACAGTACTCGCTGCTTGTCCCTTTGCATAACCGCTTGCCGACTTCTTCCCTGGGGGATGTCCTGCCCTTGGGGCTATTTTCTTATCTTACTTGCACAGTCACCCCAGGGAGGTAGGGCACTGGTTGGTTATCATGCCCCTAGTCAAAGTGAGGCAACAGAGGACCAGAACAGTTATATAACTCCTCCGAGGTCATGTTCATGCTGGCGAGGTTGGGAGGTTGAGAATGGGTCAGGGACTCCTAGTCGGGCCTCTAATTAGTCGGTGGCAGAGGGAGTGACTAGCCAAAGTGACTGACCCAGCTCTTTTGCATGGGGTAGAAGAGACTGAGCTACATCCAAGCGGACCGGAGGGCATTGGGTCTATCCACCCTTACTTAGTGAGCAGCTCATTGGGGGCAGACTAGCACGAAGAATCTTTGGCAACGCTGGAAATGTTTAACTAGCCTTATTATAGACAAGCCAGGTAACAAAAGTTCACAATGCCCAGCCCATAGTGTGATAGTGTCTCAACTCCCCGAGAGTGACCCTCCCTACAGGGTGGCCTTGGAAGGCTGTGTGAGGCTGGCTTCTACCAAACGGCCTTCACGGCCCTTCCTTTCTCTGCTCTCTTAGCCTGTCCTTTCCCCTCCACACAGGAGTGCTATGCAAACAGCAGCTGGAGGGGATGAATGCTCACATTATCCACCACCGGAGTCGTGTCAGCAGCTTCCCCAAGTGTAGCCCCTGAGCAGCCAGCGTGGAGAGCTCCGTCCCCAACATAAACAGCTAACCCGGCTTGAGTAGTGGCTTGTTTCCCTTACCAACCCAGGCAAGATACTGAGACAACCCTCCCCCTCCCCTGCCTGCTGCCCCCAGGGCTGAACAGGGCCTTTGTACCAGTTAATGCAAACCAGTTCCTGCTTATTGATGCGCTTGAACGCTACTCAGTGGAGTCTTGAAATCAAGATGTGTACTGGGTGGGTTCGGAGTCACTTTTAAGAAGGAAGAACTAACTGGGGATTCCAAGACGAGGCTGCCTGGCTGCCACAGAGCGTTTAAGACGCCCTAAAACAAAACCGGGACTCGGAAGCAAGGTGACTGTAGACTCTTCAAAGAACCTAGAGCTCTAAGTTCTCAAACCTCTACCTTGCAGGTTTGCTTTGACAGGATGGATTACCGTTCTTGGAGGCGGGTCCTTCTAGCAAAGACAGAGATAGTCAACTGAGTCCTCCTTATGCACAGACATGGAGTCCTTGAGTATCTGCTACAGAGCCCCAAGGGAGCCCAACATCGTGGAGCCCGCAAGGGCTTCCAGCAGTTGGTCTCCTTGGTTCCTCGGATTTGCTCTTTTCACAGTCAATTAAAACTATGTATGTTTCCTTCCTCTCTTCCTCCCTCTATCCCTCCTTCCTTCCCTCCCTTCTTTCCTTATTTTTCCTTTAGAAAAGCTTTCATGTAACCCGAGTTGACCTCAAGCTCTTTGAACAGGCAAGGATATTCTTGAACTTCTACAGTGGTTAGTGTCTCCATCCTGAGTGTTAGGGATACGGGCACGTGCCACCGTGCCCACAGGCAAACATGCTACTCCCTGACCTACATGGCCAGCTTTGTCTCCATGCCTTCCTGTCTCCACTTCTGTGGTCTTCCCGCTTGCTCTTTCCTGACCCAGGAACCCTTCTGCGCGTTCCTGTCCACAACCTGCAGGTCATATCTGAAGATCTTCAGCTCTCTTTGCAGGATGTGTCCCTGTCTTGTGCTTTTTGTAGCCTCTTCTTTTCTTTGGAGTCCAATAGTTTTAGAGACTTGTCCTCCTTCTGTAGAGGACTCTGGGACTCTGAGCCATTATCCGATTTACTGGCTGCCACCAAGCAGTTTCCCAGTAACACTAGATTGCATGCCACAAGTGGGGAACCCCTTTAGCACTGCCCCATAATTATTCTAAGTAGGTGCTGAGAAAAATGTTGAAAAAGCTAGGTAAAGGACAGTCGGGTGACAGAGCCACTCATAGTTGAAGAGATCTTTTTCAGGCCAGCCACCACCCCCCCCCCCTTAAAGTTATTCAGGACACCAGGTTGCATCAGACTCTGAAATTTCCAAACTTCTTAGCAATCTGCCCATCCCAGGTTTTTGCCAAGGCAAACACTCCCATTGATGGGAGAGAGGAAAGGCGTCTCTTGCCTTCAAAGTCACCCACCTATAAAGATCAGTCGGGCCTGATAAAGACAATTCTCACGGAGGAGCTCGCCGCTTTCGTTCTGAAATCACACTTTCCATCTTGATCACGTTCTTTGTAGGTGTTTATTACGCTTGCCAGGAGAGACAGCCCGCTGTGCCTGCTCATTTGGCGAATCGCTGCTGACTTAAACCCAGCAAATAGCAACAAAAAGCTGCTTTAATGAGATTTTAAAGTTCAGCTGTGAAAATTGAAAGTTGCCCAACATCAAACCACCCAACCACCTGAGATTATTACTCCGAAATGTTCTTGTCACTCAGAGAAAAATTCTATTTCGGACCAGGCAGTTTACAGTGGTGGGTGTTAAGAGGCAGGCTGGGGTGGGAGATGCAGTGTAGGTTATCCTGGGGCAGCTGTGGAAGAGCTGAAGACAGAATTCCACAGACAGCACAGCAAGCACCTGGAAAAGAGATGCGAGCAAGACCCATCCCGTCTCCCCTTCTCTTAGATCTTAGTATTCCTCAGTGTGTGATTGGATTATGACTGTACTCATGTCTCGAAATGATTAGACAATCCATTAGTACACTGAGAGAAGGCCAGGATGAGGGCGTTCACTAGTCGAGAGTTATGGTTGGCCCACTTCTATAAACTTGAGGTCTATTGTGCGTACTACTACAGAACGAAGTGTATATTATTATCTTATTGTTTCACTCACCGACCTTCATTCCCACCCGTTCTATTAGTAGGAAGCCGAGTGTTGCCTTCTTTATTTTTTTAAAGGTTTATTTATTATTATATGTGTAAGTACACTGTAGCTGTCTTCAGACACCAGAAGATAGCCTCAGATCTCATTATGGATGGTTGTGAACCGCCGTGTGGTTGCTGGGATTTGAACTCAGGACCTCTGGAAGAGCAGTCGGTGCTCTTAACCACTTGCTTGAGCCATCTCTCCAGCCCAAGTGTCGCCTTCTTGATGGATGCCATTTCTCATTCGAATGGCACGCCTGTATCTCAGGGATAACCAGTCCAAGGTTATCACAGACAAAGTATAGGAGTAATTGATATTTTACGCAGTCAGCCAAGGTCTCCATATGTCTGGGTCACAGGGCACTGAAGACGAAGCTTCATGTCCAAGAGTGTCTGTTTACTCAGTGCCAATGCCCAGAATAAGCAGGATGCCACTATTGAAGGCACATGCGCAGCAGCCTCTACTGTTAGTTCGGTCAGTCCGTACTGAGAAGAAAGTCTTCCCTCAAGTTCAGAGACCCTCAAGCCAAGGTTAAAAGTCACCGCCCTGCCTAGCATGTGGGCAACAGACTAGCGTGAAACAGACTGGATTTAAGAAGACTTGACTTACAGGCTTTGTTTTTATTGACTGCCCAGGCAAGAAAGTTTGATGTAAAATATGTGTGTTACTGATTATCTCTGACATGAAGAATGCAGAATGAATAACATATTCAGTTCTTCCCTAATAGGAGTCTGAAAAACTAAGACCCTTTCTTCTGCGTTTGATGTCAGCATCTCCTTCTGCTAGTATGCGGGTTCTGAAGCCAGACAGAAACGCTTCACCTTGAGAACTCTGTTACTTCAATACTGTCGCAGTAAGTGTTTGGTATTGTTTTGCCTACGTTCAATAACATCAATTGATATTTCTTCCTTTATCCTACCAGGATTAAGTGATAGAGGTAAACTCAGAAGTACTATTTCCTTCTCATTGTGTTTGAAATATGCTCCTTGCTATCCCTCTTCAAATTGACATTTTTTTAAAGAATGTCATTGAATCTATTACTTTTTCATTTCCGAAAGCTCGTTCCAGCATAGTGAGGTGGCCCCGACTGCACCCTACAAAATGAGTTTCTTAGAGGTAATTTCTTTAGAAATGAGTAAATTGAATCTTACATTTCTTACCAATAGCCTTCAAAATAAATATTCTAAAGTTTATTGTCGATGGTCTAGTTTGTGGAGAATAGATGTGAAGGTTTTTTGTGTGAGACCATATGAACAAATCCACCCATCTTACCAATTCAAAAAACTCTTACTAGCTCTAAAACCTCCTCAATGGATCTACCCCAAAAGGCCATAAAACACAGCAGAAGATGGCACAGTGCTTCAGTGGGCGTGCCTACTGCAGAACCACCAGCAATATATGCACAGCAACCATCCCGGGCTCTGTGTAGGTTACTATATCCCCGACATTTTCTAGCTTTTAGCTAGAAACAATCTTAGCACTAAACAATTGCTGTTGGATAACATAATGACATAGTGGGCTTAAGGTTTATGTCCTTACAAATATTGCCTTACTAAATTTCTTAATAAGTCTGACATCAGTGCTGGGTAGGTCACAGATCACGGCTTCTAATTATGCTAAGGGTGACCTATCTGTGCTCAAGTTAGCAAGACTCTTTTGGCACTGTAAAGTAAGCCATCATGATAACGTGTTTACCACAATGGCCTTCTAGCATGAGTCCCAATCACCTCCAATCATAAATAAGCATCTAACTCTTCAGCTATGGCACAGAACACTGGAAATTCCTTACCTTTTGTACACAGCTTGTGCCATAGATGTTTAGGGACACAGTCAGTCATCATACCAAGTGACAAGATTTCTGGTTATTTCCACTCGGGATTGTGAACTCTAGGTGGGATGGAGTCTCTAAGAGGGGACAACAGGTAGCATTCAGAATAGAACCCTGGAGCCATTTGCTGACTGTGGGGTCACTCAGGTAACTGCATTCCTGGAAGAATTGCAGAACAACTTCGCATTCTGGGCAAATTCCTGTTTCAGAGGCCAAGATAAACGACCTATGAAACCTATAGTTAGATGTAAATCGCAACCAATCAGAAATGAGCATGATTACTCCCTCATTTACATAAAACTAGTCAATTGGCTTTGAGGAAGCCTGCATGTCTCATTTGCATAGGTTGACCCAGTTAGGTACCTTGTTGGGGACTTTCTCCATATAAGCCAGCCCATCTCTGGTTCTTCAGGGAGTGCCTTCCTATCTCACAGAAGGCGTCATGTCCCTGCAACTGCAGTTTGCAAATGGTTTTTTTCTCTTGTTTTCTTTCTAATTAGCAAACTTTTTCAAGTTCTAGTTACTTTTTAAATATATGCTTGTGTATGTATATGTGTGTCTGCATGTCTGTATGTTTGTGTCTGCACCTGATTGTCTTGGGTTCCCATGTATGTGCAGTGCCTGTAGAAGCCAGAAAAATACATCAGAGTCCCTGGAACTAAACTCACAAGCTGCTGTTAGTAGAGGTAGTAGTATCCTCCCTCTACACATCGGATGAAAGGGTCATAGATGGTAAACCGTCTGGCCGACGGGTCGCAGCAGCCTATTTAGGATGTGAGGAGTTTAGTTTGGCAGGAAGCCCACCTTGTTCTCAGTCCCAGCTACACGATTCTTCGTTCCAGTGGAGAAGCTTCCTGGACAATGCCTTTTCTTGGGAGGCTTACTCCTCTCCGTTGTCTGTGCTGACTGAGCATGCCTGATCCTTTAGTACTTGTAAGGCCTGGAAGCCCCAATCACCCCGGGAGAGAGGAGCGGTCCTGATGTCGTGCAGTACATCAGAGGGACTAGAGTTTACAATAAACTCTAGGAAAGACTAGAGGAGAGCCCGAAGAAGCGATGAGAAGCCTTGAGGAGATGCTTGGTTTTGAAGGACTTGCCATGTAGGAGCAGGGAGGATCTGAGTTTGGCGTCCCATCACTCACACAAAAGCTGGACAACAGCATGTGCCTGTGACCCCAGCACTGTGAGACAGGGAGTCAGAAACAGGGGGGCCTCTGGATTTCACCGGCCAGTCTTCTTTCTCTACAGCCCATCCCTACACCCCCATGCCTGACTCTAGACCGTGCTGGCACGACTTGCCACGAGACACGCAGGGATCTAGTTTCCATTCTCTCTACTTCTTTCCCACTCTTCTGCTGTCTTCTCCCACTACTTTGTTAGGATTTGAGCTTCACATTCGTATTTTGCTGAGGTCTCTAGAGAGAGACGTAAATCACAGTCATGAGTCTTATGTTTCTTTCCCGATGATTAAACAGTTTAGGATTATTATCAGGTGATCAAGAAAAAATATCCAAAGGAAAGGAAAACTCCTCAGAATGTTGCCACTCAGAAGTAATCGCAGCCGAGAGAATGACGGGGGGAAAAAATCCCTCCTGTGTCTGCCAAGTCTCCTTGCAATGTGCGGTTCCTAGGGGACTCTCACTGCGCTATGGTTTTCTCGGCCACTGCACATGTGGAGATGGCATGTGGGAGGAACATCACTGCTCAGTCCTGCTGCAGCCCCAGCTGGGCTACACTGAAAAGAAAGCGGCCGGGGTGAACACCGGGGAGCCCTGGCCTCTTCCTTCCCTGCTTCTAACTTCCAGGACATCCTGCACCAGAAGGGGCACCCACCAGGCACCCAAGTCCCTGTGCAGAGGAGCGCACCCTCTGGAGCAAATTCTTTGGGTCAGAGTAGGGACCTTTGAGACATTGGATTTATTGGCTTTTGGGACGTTCTTTCCACAGTTGAACCAGCCTCCTGACAATCCCTGTGATTTGAAAACAACATTCTTTTCTGGTCTCTTCACTGTGAACAGGCCTTCTGTCTGAGACTGTCTAGTTACTAGGGCAAAGAGCAGGGGTCAGGAGTCATTAAGATGAACAAAACTGGGGACAGGGGCTCCTCGGAATGGCTTTCCTCCGCTGACCCCTCTTACCTTGGGAATGGGTGCTTCCTTTGCCCTATTTGGCTGAAGTTACATTTGTTCTCCTGCTTAGCTATGAATAATTAGAAAAGAAACCAGTTTGGCTCCCCCCGCCCCCCTCCCCCAATCAGCTAGGGTGACCAGGGACTTGCTTTCTACTGTGTGGGGTGACCTAGACGCAGAGGCTGAGAACTCTCCAAGGGCTTGTAGCTTGTAGCTGACCGACCCAGTTCTCTCTGCCCATGTGAGTGGCCCGTGGATGGAGTCAAATGACTCCGTGCTTCTCTGGGCCACCAGTCAACTCGTCAACTCTGGGTCTTGAATGTGGCTTGGCTCAAACTCTTGGCAGGAAAGAGGTTGGGGGTGGGAGCTGGGAAGCCACACAGAGATTTAAAGGAAGAATGCCCTTATTGCTATACTGGGGAAGACTTTGAAGCATTTTCTGCCCCCCCCCCAACCATGTGTGTGGGAGTCAAAGACAGACCGATTCTGACCAAGGAAGGCCTTGGGGAAGGGGGAGGGGCTCAGAGGCCACACCTCTTGTTTTTTATAAGCCTGCTGGCTGGCACAAGATTGTAGACAGCACAGACACACTCTACTTGGATAGATGGGGAGTTGATGTGTTCTTAGACACTTTGACAAAACCCACTTTTTATCTGAGTAATGCTACCGGAGATGGGCTGTTTTATGCTTGTTTGAGATTCAGATTTCTAAAGAAGAAATGGCCCTGCCCTAAGTCTGTTCTCCTGGCCAACCGTCTGTAGCTACAGCTTTCCAGAGCTGTTTTTCAATACATCAGATGATTATACAGAGATTAAAATATGGAGATAGAACCTTCTCCTCCCTCCCCCTCCAAAAAAACCCCAAAAAACAAAAGTTCTTTCTTTATTCTGTGAAGGCTTCTTAGGTCCCATCTTAACCTCCTACCGCTGTGACGGTACCACAAGTTGAGGTAATCAACCTAAGGAGGAGGACAGTTTATTTTGGTTCACGGCTTTGGGGGTTTCAGCCTGTGATCACTTGGCTCTGCTGCTTTGAGCTGTGATGCCACATCATGGCAGAAGGGGCCCAGTTACCTCGTCCTCACACAGAAAGCAGAGAAAGATAGGAGGCAGCTTGGATCTCAGCATCCCCTGCATGACCACACCCCCAGGGATGTAACTTCCACTAGACGCCATTTCCTAATGTTTCTACCACTTCTCGACAGTGCTGTGGGGGAGGGACCAAGCCTTTAGCATGTAGGATTTCACGGGATAATTCAGACTCACATGAGAGCAGATGCTGTGTACTGGCTGGTTTTGTGTGTCAACTTGACATGGGCTGGAGTTATCACAGAGAAAAGAACTTCAGTTGAGGAACTACCTCCATGAGATCCAGCTATAAGGCACTTTCTCAATTAGTGATCAAGGGGGGAGGGACCATTTTGGGTGGTGCCATCCCCGGGCTGGTAGTCCTGGGTTCTATAAGAGAGCAGGCTAAGCAAGCCAGGAGAAGCAAGCCAGTAAGGAACATCCCTCCATGGCCTCTGCATCAGCTCCTGCTTCCTGACCTGCTTGAGTTCTAGTCCTGACTTCCTTCAGTGATGAACAGCAATTTGGAAGTGTAAGCTGAATAAACCCTTTCCTCCCCAATTTGCTTCTTGGTTATGATATTTGTGCAGGAATAGAAACCCTAAGACATGCTGAAGCCTTACATAACTTTCTCCCCTTTCTGTGGTGCTGGACATTAAACCCAGAGCTTTAAGCACACCATGCAAGCATTCAACCACTGATTTATACTAATCTTCACTTTTAAGTTTTTATTTCATGCATGTAGGTGTCTTACTGCATATGCCTACATACCACTTGTGTGCATGCCTGGAACCCAGGGAGGCCAGCAAAAGGCACTGGATCTCCTGCAAATGGAATTAGAGATGGCTCGAGCCTCTTTGTATGTGTAGGGAACCAAACCAGGTCCTCTGGAAGGACAGCCAGCGCTCTTAAGCACGGAGCTCTCTTTTCAGCCCAGCCCTTATTTTTTTAAGGCAGAATTTCATTGTAAAGCCCAGGCCGACCTCAGTCAGACTCAGTCTTTCTCAGTCTCCCAGGCTCTGGGGTCATAGACACAACCCACAATGCCCAGCATACATAACGTGTTTCTTATTTTCCATTTTGCGATGGAAAATCTGAAATCTTCTTTTGCCTGAATCTTCTTTCCCTGCTGAAACTTGAACTGTTGGAAGGAAAAGGTCTTTGTGAATTTCTTGTTCTCTGTCACAGTACAGTGCCTGTCTTAGTTTGATTTCTGGGGCTGTGATAAAACACAATGAGTAAAAGCAACTTGAGGAGGAAAGGGCTTAGTTCATCTTACAGTCAGAGCCCATCATGAAAGGGGGTTCAGAAATGGGAGCAGACACCAAGGAAGAATGCTGCTCACGGGCTTACTCAGTGCTTTCCTATACACCCCGGGGCCAATCACCTTCCCAAGGATGACACCGCCCGCTGTGGGCTGGGCCCACCCACATCAATCATTAATCAAGAAACTGTACTATGGATTTGCCTACAGGCCACTCAATAGAGGTTCTTCTTCTCAGGTAACCCTACCTTGTGTCAACTTGCCAAAAAGCCAACCAGGACAGTGCCTTCCTTCCATGCCTGCCTTCCAACATAGTTTATCCTCCTGATTTAATATTTTAGATTTTAGTAGTAGACTGACTTTCAAAGAATTCCATTTCCTTCTTTACTTGAAGCATGGTCTCACTATGCAGCCCAGGCTGGCCTCAGATGTTCAATTCTCTTGCGTCAGCCCTTAGGTTCTGGAGTGACAGGCATGCATTCATTCTACTTTAGAAGTTTGACAACCTAAGATAATTTAAAGAAAGGGGTAAAAGTATTCTGAATCTCAATATATATATATATATAATTATAATATATATAATTATATATATATAATTAGTGTCAGTGTTTGCCATATTTTCCCACCTTCTTTGCAGTTTTTACAAGGTTGGGATCACAGTGTTTAGATTATCTCCAACTTTGTTCCCATTCAAAGTTCTATGAACAGTTCCTCACCCCTCTGACATCATTCATAAGCAGTCATAAAATTGCTCTACCATATTCTATTTTGTGAAGATTATCCTAAGGTTTCAACAAATTATCTCTAATTTTATTTATTTATTTATTTATTTATTTATTTATTTATTTTAGAAAGTGATTACTTGCCTCTGTTTCTGTACTTAAGATTATATCCCTCGTGTGCCTTCCCAGAAGGGTGTTATTAAATAAGGAGTATGAATAATTCTAAGACTTTCAAACCACATCATATTAGCTTATCTTGGGGGCTTAAGGTCACCAGGCTTTCTCTTAAGGAGTATCACGTGTAATTTAATCTCGAAGGAGCCCAAAGTTCCCTGACACTTCTCCCAAAGCAAACCCATGCCAAAACCTCTGTCTGCTCCTCGCCAGAACCTGAGTCATTGTCCTCAATGTGTGCCTGTGTCCAGGCTTCTGACAAGGGTCTGTGACGCTTGCTTCCATGTCCCTGTGAAACGTGGATCCTGAAATTACAGCTGGAGCAGAGAGAGCAATCTTAACTGCAAAGAAGAGAAAACAGATGGATGTGAGAAAGATCCTGTGCTGTATTTACCAGTGTTCCAATTATTATTAAATTACAAATTTTATTATTAGCTTCATAATAATAGCTAATAAATATTAATAAACACAACTTAATAATAGTTTGATTAAAAAATAAATTAATAAGTGCTTGTTTAATTAAACAATCTATTTGTGGATAAATATTAATAGTTATAACTAATTAATGATGATTAAAAAAAACCTGGCTGCTACAGGGGTGAGCTGAGACTTTGTGTGAAACCAGAGAGTTGCTGCACACCTCCTTCCTAACACAAGGATTTTACCATAAATAAGCCTGCAAGAGCCGTTGCCTCCCAGAAGACCTTCCCCAGGGCCACCTGCTAGCTTCCTCCTCATTTTTTTAAAGGCCCAGTTAAAGAATCAGTCCTTCTTGGGGGAAAGAGTCTCCTCTTTCCAGAAGTATTTATTTTTTCTAGGCCTGGCTGCTTTACCAAGTGCCCTGGTTTGATTCTCCTGAAAACATAATCTCTCCCAGCAAGAGGTGACGCTTACAAGAGCTGATTGGGGGCAATGGAAGTCTGCCGTTGGGAACTGATTAATATTACAGTTCTTCCCACCCACCCCATCCCACCCCACCCCACCCCACCCATACAGGCTTTCTCTGTACAGCCTGGCTGTCTTGGAACTCACTCTGTAGAGCAGGCTGGCCTGGAACTCAGAAATTCACCTGCCTCTGCTTCCCAAGTGCTGGGATCAAAGGTGTGTGCCACCACGCCCGGCTGACATCGCCATTCTTAACCATAATTCACTGAAACCTCCCTCCCCTAAAAAAAGAAACTCCTAAAAGGCATATATATTTTTCCATTTGGTGGCCTGCAGCCAAAGATGAAACCAAGGCTGGGGACTGACTGTAACCAACATTCTTTGGTGACCAAATAATGACCAACATCCTTTGGTGACCAGGCATACCTGGCTTACAAATCCACTTCTCAGCCCACTAGGAGTGAAGAATCTCAAGCACAGAGCAAAAGAAAGGTCTGGGAAGGAGAGGCCAGTGAAGGGGAGAGAGTATCCATACATTTACCTGAGTAGCTGGGGGGTCTGGGAACTCAGGCATCACCTCTTTCTGCTCCTTTTATAGTCTGGTGCTTGGGTCAAGGTAAGAGCACCCTTAGGATGAAAATTGTATCATAGTGAGGTCCAAGGTCCTCTTACACTTTCTTTGGCAGCCATCTTAGATCTGGTTGGGTTTTGCCGGTCCATCTTCAAGGGGACTTTTGACCTTAGACACCTGTCTTCCGAAGTGGAGACTGTAACAGAGAGACTGGAGCTCAGTGGTCACACCGGCAGTGGCCTTATCATGAGAGCGAGTTTGCTGTGACAATGAGTTTGGCCTTCTCCCTTGTTCCCTGCTATGCACACTTAGGTTTTTGCCATGTGTGACTAAGTAAAATGGTGGTCTCCCAGGGGCAGTCTCTTTATCATGGGCTTCTCAGGCTTCTGAGCCCTGTGCCAGGGACATTTCGGATCATTACAGAGTAGCGTCCTGTGAGAGCGGTAGACACTGACACTAGGGTAGCCATCTTAGCACATCTCCTAACATGGCTGATGTAATGGAGCTCCAGCCCGTGCTGTCACGGAAGCCCTCTGGCGATTTCTGATTCATCTAGAGTGGGTTAGGTCTTCCCAAAGCTGGTAAGGCTTGTTTCTACACATTCGCCACAGTCCAGAATCTGAACTTAGCACCGTGTTCTTTGAAGAGGATGGCGGGAGAGGAAGCATTACTTTAAAACCTGACCCACTTAGCAACGAAAGCGATAAGAAATGAATATTTTACGTATGTTTCCGTGGTGCGATCATTATTACATTCCTCCCACTGTTATAACTGGAGTCTTTTTATTTTATTTTATTTTATTTTATTTTATTTTATTTTATTTTATTTTATTTTATTATTTTATTTTATTTTATTTTTCATCTTTGGAACCCAAACGCCTGTGTCAAGGAGTTCTAGCACATAGTGTAACTCTCAGACTCACTGGGTAGCTTTGATAAGTCAGTCCCTTATTGGAATGATGGGTAAGATATCAGTCAGTGTGTCAGATGCTGTAGAGACTACAGAAGCATGCCTAACTACAACACCTAACCTTTCCTTTTCAACCACAGAGAGGTGAGCGCACAGTGGAAGTTGAGTATTGAGGCTCACAAAGGTCGCTGGGTTTTTTGGCACCTGAACCCACCCCTCCCCAACCCCCCACCCCACCCCCACCCCCGCCCCATGTTTAAAGCCACTCCCATCTTTTTCTGCATGTCTAAGCTCTGGCATGCTTGCACAGGTCTTCCCCTGTTCCCTAAACCATCCAGCTACACGTAGACGCTATAACCCACAGCCTTCTCAGCCTTAACGCCAGCGGGTCTGTGTTTGCATGCCTTATCTCCCTTAGTAAAAGACTAAGTGCCCAGACAAGAGCGAGCGCAGAATCCTTTAAACTCTGTAGTACTTAGCAGATTGCTGGGTACACACCTGACAATAAATCACTCATTCCTTGCTGCAGACATGATTCACTTTCCCACATGACGAAACCGGGATCCTCTGGTCCGGCTACTCGATGTGTGGTCTGGCCCACCAAGCGCCAATGCCATCTTTTGTGGAAATGGAGACTTGCAGGCTTAGCCCCGGACCACTGAATCAATCCACACTTCCACGCCTCTGAGACCCCATGCATGATTCATGGCGATAGGGTTTGGAGAGGGTTGCATTCGGTGGGCGTTAGTGGTTCCTGGGCTGCTTCTTAAACCTTATTCCTTAGCCTGCTGTCCTTGCTCCCCGGGTCCTGCCTCTTCCCCCCCCCCACACACACACCCCAGCCTTCCCAGCACATTGCTTTAACCAGTGTCTGTCCCGTGTCCTCAACCCTCCCGTGCCTCCACTGTCTATTCCTGCCCACGAGGTACCAACGACTCCCCTCCTCTCCCCGCCCCCTTTCTCTTCTCGTGAGGTCCAGGCGCTGTGCGTGTCCCGGATCCACAGTGGAGCCACCTGTTGGCATGAATCCTGTGCTTGTCTCCCTATCGCTCTGCCATGGGCACAACATTCAGGAAGGAATCGGAACGCAGTTGTCTCTCAGATGGGCAAAAAAACGCTATGTGCCCTTTCTGCTGTTCAGGTCACTTCCGCACTGAAGAAAGGAATTTATTAGCCCACAGCAGATAGAGAATGGCCCCTTTGACAGTTCTACCGGCTTGAAAGGGGCCGAGAACCGCAGCCATTCCCACCACTTAAGCCTAAGCCTTTGATGCAGGGGAAGGTGTGCCTCACTTAAGATGAGCAAACAGAAAACTAAACTCGGAAAGCGAGGGCCAAGGTTTGTTTTACCCATAATTCCTCCACTTAGAAAGACTTCAAGGGGTCTTCAAACTAAGAATCTTGAAGGTGACTTTCCAATGACTTTTATTCACGTCTTCAAAAGCACAGCCATATCTTGGAATTTAGTGGTAACTTATCTTCAGTTACTGTATTTTGTGGAGAAACCCCAATAAGCAGAGACTGAGACATGAAAGAAAGAGAAAATTATCCGTTTACTATTGTTTTTGCAGCGGGAGTTAAACAGTTAACTCCTCCTGCCGGCCTCCAGGCTCCTATTTCCTACAAGCTGATTTACAGTGACACTTTTCTTCGGATATGTTAAAAAAGCAATTTCTCATAAGGGAAAGTAGATACATTGGACAGTGTCTTCCTGGATGTCAAAGGGCATCAATAATTGGGCCATTTGGTGTCTATTCATTTTTCTAAATCCCCGGATTGCTGGCACAATAACTTTCTCCCTCCAATCAATGACTCTAACAGTTCCTACCAATATTTTATTTTTAATGGTTGACTACTCGTTTCATTAAAAATGTAAGTGCATTAGCGCCATGTAAAATGGTACCGTCGGGATGGCGATATTTAAATATTCATAACATAAAAATTAATAAATCTGAGTGCAGCGTCTGCATTTTAAGAAGTCAGGCTGCTGTCAGATGCAGTTGGTCTCAGATGAGAGCCGCTAAATTAAAAACCTCAAGCATCGCCTTCCTGTTGATTCTTTTATTTTTATTTTTATTTTTTTTTAACAGCAAAACAATTCAACAGGAGCGCTTTGAGAACAGAATCTCAAGGCAGTAACTTCCTGCCTTGTTTCAGCTTGGTCACCGAGAGCTGGCTTCCTATCCACTGTGCCTTTCATGTTACACCATCGTCTGGCTTCGCACCACCAATCGGCTTGTCTAATATTGAAGAGGTTCGATGCCGGGCGTGCATAGAATGTACTTCCATTTGTGTTCAATCTCCCTCCCTCCCAGCCTCCCCCCTTCCCCTCCTCCCATCATAAGAAATCGGAGATCCGTGGGGGCGATCCATTCCCAGCGGGCTGCTCGTAATAGGAGCAAGAGCCACACATTTCACAGTGCCTAAGAGCTCCTTGTCCCGTGTGAGCCTGTGAAGCTTAGAACCAGCAAACGTGGCAAACGCACGGGTGCAACCAACGCAGGCCATCTCCGTGTGCGCTTTGCTCGAGGTTTGAGAAGGCCGCAGAGAAGCAGGGAGAGGGCTGGAGGGATGGCTCGCTTTACACTCAGACCTCTGCTCTCGTGCAAAGCCCTGACTGTGGATCTCCAGATCCCATATGCGGCTGGATGCCGGTGGTTTATGTGTGAGATCCCAGCACTTCTACAGTAAGATGGGCAGTGGAGACAGGAGACTCCCTGGGAGCTCCCTGGTCAGCTGGTCCGGAGCACACAATGTTAAACCAGACACCATGTCTCAGGCAAAGTGGGAGGCAGAGATGACAGCCAAGGTTATTCTTTGAGTTTGACCTCCACATGCATGTATACACACACACACACACACACACACACACACACACACACACATAGAAAGAGAGGCAGGCAGGCAAGCAGGTATGCATACACACACACACACACACACACACACACACACATAGAAAGAGAGGCAGGCAGGCAAGCAGGTATGCATACACACACACACACACACACACACACACACACACACACACACACTGGAGAGGGAGCATGGAGATAGGTAAGGCCTGCCCACTCCTCAAGGCCCCCAGGCACCTGGTTCAGAATCACTAATTTCTCACATCCCAGCCCAGACACTACTGTTAGCCAAGCTTATCTGGATTAGACAGAAAAGAGCTCCGCTGTGACTATGAATAGGCCACCTGGATGAGGGAGACTGGGGGTGGGGGTGGGGGGGTTAGTGGGACAGTTTTACATTCACCGACAGCTGCACCCCCACGTGTATGGATGGCTTATTATGAATGATGTTATTGAGAGCATAACATAAGATTTGGAGCCACGAGTCAGAAGTTTTAACCCTTTGCTCTCAATCATCTGCTTTCTGAAATGGAGTTTCTCAAGGAAGACATCATCAGGGGAGTAAGCCAGGGCTGGAACGGCAGGTAGATATCAGAGGGGCGACCCCCCTCCACCCGACAGCGGGGCAGAGAGCCTCCTCTAAGGCCATGAGGGGCTTCGTAAGCCCCCCTCCTACCCATCCCGGTGGCTGCAGCACCAGCATTACTGGGAATTGGAACTCATTCTCCCTAAAGGGAGGCAGTGCGCAGAGCAGAACTGGAATCTGTTTTCACTCAGTCAAGGGAAGGCAGTGCAAATCCAACAACTCCCTGGTGCTGACGGCCTCAGCAAGGGGTTGACTTTGAAGGTCGAACCCCAGGTTTAAGGTGGAAAGGGGTAAAGAAACATCAGAACGAGAGAGAGACACAGAGAGAGAGAGAGAGAGAGAGAGAGAGAGAGAGAGAGAGAGAATCCCATGTTTGTTTGTAGCTGAAGTCAACCCCACATGCTTCTGGGTTTGGTTCTCAAAGGATTCCTGTCATCTCCTATAAATTAAATTATTCTCCTGGGCCAAGTAAAAGAGGAAAACAGTCAAAACCATACGCTGCACTTATTTGATTGTGCTGAAAACACAAAATTCAGTTGTTCTATTATAAATGAGGCACACGTGGACTCCGTACATAAGGGAAAGAGAGACAGATGGTGTATAGTCTACCTGCATAGGCACGCACAGGCTAGATGCGCTGAGTGTATACAAATGTCGAAGATTTGGGGGGGTGGAGTTGTGTATGTACTACACAGCTAAAGGCCCTGGCAGGATCTGCTCCAGAGCATCTCGAAGCATGAATGCTGCAGACCCTTCAGGGCATCTGTTCAGAAACGGGGGAGGCACCGCAGACCTCCTGCACCAACCTCCCGTACCGCTTCCAAGGCGGATTGGGGCTCACTGATGCATTTGGACTGCCCAGAGCCGCTTTGAGCAAGAAATGTTACTCTGTACCTCTGAGGACCCATGGATATATGTGAGCATGACTGTATTTCACAGGCAGGTCCACATGCATTTATGACACAGGCATGCGCACATGCACTTTGGAGCATGTGTGTGGTTTCAGTGTCATGTATAGCACTTCCTCTTTCTACAGCTAAGCTTGTATCTTAGTTACTTTCCTTTTTTAAAGATTTATTTATTTTTTATTTATATGAACACACTGAGCTTTCTTCAGAC
Organism: Apodemus agrarius; assembly: GCA_964023405.1. Taxonomy (NCBI): domain Eukaryota; kingdom Metazoa; phylum Chordata; class Mammalia; order Rodentia; family Muridae; genus Apodemus; species Apodemus agrarius. Next base: position 28,146,897 of record OZ030023.1, read on the forward strand.
ACACACCAGAAGAGGACATCGGATCCCATTACAGATGGCTGTGAGCCACCGTGTGGTTGCTGGGAATTGAACCCAGGTCCTCTGGAAGAGCAGTCCGTGCTCTTGACCGCTGAGCCATCTCCCCAGCCCCCCTTAGTTATTTTTCTATTGCCGTGATAAAACGCCGTGGTCAAGGCAATGTACAGAAGCAAGGGTTTACTCTGGGTTTTTGGTTCCAGAGTTCCTGATGGCAGGAAGAGGTGGTTGCAGCAACAGCAACAGCTAGGAGCTTACAAACTGTGAGCTGGGGGGAGGCGGGGAGAACTTGACACTCAAAGCCAGTGACACACTTCCTCCAGCGAGGCCATACCCCCCAATCATCCCCGAAGAGCTACCAACTCTGGACCAAGTCTTCAAATGCCTGAGACTTATGGGAACATCTCATTTAAACCACCACAGCATGGCTTCATTTCAGACATCTAAATAATAATAATAATAGTAATAATAATAATAATAATAATAATAATAATAAAGTAGCTCTTCCTGCCGGACCTGTAGCGCTCGTGTTCAGCAATGGGGGTCGCCATAGAGTCACCCCTTGCTGCTTCTCCCTACCGCAGAGCCAATCACAGCCTCTCTGCAGTTGTGCCCCGGACATCAGTAAATGATCCTGGCTCTCTAAAATCTGATAGCTAAATTGGCGAGAATGGGCGCCAAACAGAGTGATCGCTGCCCACTGGATTCTTCTCCCGTCACCTGGAGTAAGCAGTAAGTAATGTGATGCCTCTGGAATACGGCAGAATCTCTCTACCATTTCAGACATTTGGGCCTCTTAGAGGGGTAAGTGATGGCACCTGTTTCGTTGCATTAAAACCATCATTTAAATGGCGCCAGTACTAATTAAGGAAAACACCAGAAGAGACAGGCAGCGAAGGGGGATCTCGGATGTTAAATAGCACAGGGCTCAACCTAAGGGCTTTGAGCGCAGCACTTGGAAGACTTGGCTGTTGGCTGTACAGCGTAGAGCACTAAAAGGTCAGAGAATGGCCTAGAATCAGGTCAGGACCAAAGAATAGAGCCCGTAGTCCGCTAAAGAATGACCTGGATTACCCATGTAACGACCAAGATGACTGTTAGTGCCCCACTCCCCCACCCCCAAACCTGTTGGATTTTGAGTGACTTTTTCTTGGAGAGCTGGGTTCTACCTCACCTCAGGCATCTTCCAAACTGTGCTCTGGGGAAGGAGCGGTTGTCAAAATCCCTGCTACGGGAGGACGCTTGTAGATTTTATGGCATTGTAAAGTGTTACATATTACTCTCGAGTAAGAATTTATCACAGATCTTCTGTAGGATTAATGAGCTGGACATGACTTGTGGGCCGGATGACTGAGAGAAAGGTACATCACCGGAGACTCTTGAGACCTGTTTTCTAGGCCAGCCTTGGATGCTGTGAGAAGAATTTGACGTGGCCTCAAACTCTGCCTGTGCTCTGTAGAGATAGCAGATGCTGAGGAAGAGCTAATCACCCGCAAAAGAAACAAAGAAATCCAAAACTCCCTGCGTGGCAACGTTGACCAAGCACTGTCCATGTGCCAATGACTGTGATCACCTCTGACACCATCTACACCACATCAGGCTTGCTATCTGATTGTATCTCCATGGAAAGCCCATGGGACCACCCCACATCGTTGTTGGACAGGTAAGAAGACTAGCTTTGGGAACAAAGTCACTGGGTCAAGGTCACACAGTGTGATTCCAGAGAATCCATTCGCATCCCCTATTCCACATTCCAGATGGCGTATGTCCCTCTGCATGGTGGTCTTACTCTTGTCCCTTACTGCCTGTTGGTGGTGGCTTAGGTGAAGTGTTGCCTGCAGGGACCTTATAAGTGACAACCTAAGGCTCACATTCAGGTATCTCTGACATCGAAGTCTGCTTTTCAACAGATACTAGTGCCCATGGTGCGAATGGAGATCTTCAGTTTTTTTTTTTTTTTTTTTTTTTTTTTTTTAATTTGTGGAGTGTGGCATTCAGGTCATCAATGAAGACTGGTTAAGACTTGTGTGGTCAGAGTCTGTTATGGGGATGTGCCTCGTGCCAACTCAGAAACCCCTGGCTACAGATGTGAAACTAGGACTTGCGTGTGTGAATCAGTGTATGTATTCTCAGCCAGGGCATACTTCGGTGATGGCTCCGTGACTCCGGGGATCATGGGTAGTCATGAAGAAACCCGTGTGAGCCACAGTGGTTGGGGAAGAGTCCCTAGGAAGAAAAATACCACCGAGATACCTAGAAACCACAGGTGATATTTGGAGACATCAAAGCCTAGGCTGGCTTTGAACTCATGGCAAACCTTTACTTCAGCTTCCCAAGTCCTGGGATGAGAGGCTTGAACCAGTACACTTGGTTCAACGGGTTATGAATGTGCATTTTTCTATCCAATATCTTCATGTGATTTCATTACACCAGACATGAGGGAGAGCAGGGAGTTAGAGAAATAGATATTCTTTTTTTTTAAAGACTTATTTATTATATTTAAGCACACTACAGCTGTCTTCAGATACACCAGAAGAGGGTGTCAGATTCCATTACAGATGGTTGTGAGCCACCATGTGGTTGCCGGGATTTGAACTCGGGACCTTCAGAAGAACTGTCAGTGCTCTTAACCACTGAACCATCTCTCCAGCCCGAGAAACAGATATTCTAGTGGCTTGAAGTTTAGTTGATAAAAAGGGACATACAACAACTAATAATTTATTTATTTATTTATTTATTTTGGTTTTTTCGAGACAGGGTTTCTCTGTTTAGCCCTGGCTGTCCTGGAACTCACTCTGTAGACCAGGCTGGCCTCGAACTCAGAAATCCGCCTGCCTCTGCCTCCCAAGTGCTGGGATTAAAGGCGTGCCGCCACCACCGCCCGGCTTAACTAATAATTTATTAATACTACTAATACTAATGAACATCCAATTAATACCTTAAGCTATGTTTCATCACAGGATCTGAGATATCAGTTTGAGGTCACACAGTGTGTCAGTTTCCTTTTTTTCCCCTTAAAGATTTATTTATTTATTATATGTTCGTACACTGTAGCTGTCCTCAGACACCCCGGAAGAGGGGGTTAGATCTCATTACAGATGGTTGTAAGCCACCATGTGGTTTGCTGGGATTTGAACTCAGGACCTCTGGAAGAGCGAACCATGCTCTTAACCACTGGGCCATCTCTCCGGGCCCCCTTGTGTGTCAGTTTCCTCAAGGAGGGAGGAGGAGCTTGGGATATGTCATGGAAGCCAAAGGTGGTGATGGAGACCATGACATTTGTAACAGAAGAGGATGTGGAGAGAACTTGGGGATCCCAGTTTGCCGAGTCAGCGGGGTCATTCGGGGGTGCCACTGACAGTTTCTTCCCTCTTTGGGGGTGAGTGTTAAACTGGGTTTCTCAAAGCCGCCCAGATAATCTGGGATTGAAGTCAAAGTATAAAACATTCCCGAACTAGACCAAGACAGGAGAAGCGCAGATACCTAAGAGGAAAAGCATCTAGCCCCTGAGGGATGGTGGAGTAGGGAAAGGCACTGGCGGAGGAAGCCTGCCACACCATTTGATGCTCGGAACCCAAGAATGCTAACTTGATGGTGTTCGTCTACAGTGCCAGAGCTTCCACAGCGAGACAGGAGGCAGACCCAGGAGAACTGATGGATGCTAGCAGGCCAGCCAGCCTCGAGTGCCCAGCCCAGCATAGCAGTGGAAACGAGAGGCCCTGCCTCAACAAGGCGGAAGGTGAGAACTGACTTCTAAACATAGTCCTCTGATGTGTCTGATTGTACATACTGAAGTGGGAGAGGGAATATGTGTGCTGGCTAGTTTTGTGTCAACTCTGACACAAACTAGTCATCTGAAAGGCAAGAACTTTGAGGAAAGGCCTCCTTACGATCAGGCCGTGGGGCATTTTCTTAGTGATTGATGGCGGAGCCCCCCCCCCGCCCCCCCCAACCCATTGTGCGTGGTGCCATCCCTGGACTGGTGGTCCTGGGTTCAATAAGGAAGCAGGCTGAGCAGACCTCGTGGAGCAAGTCAGTAAGCAGCACCCATCTATGGCTTCTGCGTCGGCTCCTGCCTCCAGGTTCCTGTTCTCCTTGAGTTCCTGTCCTGATACCCTTCAGTGATGAACTCCGATGTGGGAGTAAAAGTCAAATAAACCCATTCCTCCCCAACTTGTTTTGGGTCATCATGCTTTATCATAGCCATTAGAACCCTAACCAGGACAATATGGCTACCTACAAAATGATTGCCAGCCACAGAACCTGAGACATCATGAGACACACATCTTACCTTCCTCGCCTATCAGCCGTGTTCAGTAGCTGCTGTACTTCTCACCTCTAGTTCCAGGAACCTCTGTGAGTACAGAGCAGAAGTAGGTTCCTTACTAAGGGAAGTATCTATTCTCCTGACAAATGGGCCAAGGCTCCCAATCAGATGGCCAAGCACAACCATGCCAAAATCTCCCTGAAGGGCGGCTCCTTGAGGAAATGTTTGTTACCCAGCTGGCTTCCCCAAATCACCCCGTATAGGTCATTGTACACTCCAGGAGTGTCACCACCTAGCACCCTTAGCACAAGTCCATCTAGAAACCCTTTCCTGCCTTTCCATTTAAACCTCCGTGTTTTCTGGATCTCTCAGCAACTCTCATTGCCAGGGGCCAAGGAAATGCAGATCCGGTGTTCCCCAGGGACTCCCAAGGGCTTCAACCTCTGAAGAAGAATAGCCCCTCCCGGCATCAGGAGGTGCATATAAACAGGGCATGGCATCTTGTGGGGAGGGGGCATACTTGGCAGTCAACTTTTTTAAAAGGATTTATTTATTATGTGCTTTGGTGTTTTACCTGTACGCATGTCTGTGTGAGGGGGTCAGATCTCCTGGAACTGGAGTTATAAACAGTTGTGAGCTGCCGTGTAGGTGCTGGGAATTGAACCTGGGTCCTCTGGGTGAACAGCTAGTGTTTTTAACCTCTGAGCTATCTGTCCAGTCCCGCCCCCTGCCCCCCACCCCCCACCCCCAAACTCCTATCTTTAACAGAGCTCTGGATCTGATATCTGTCAAAAGAGCAGAACAGCCTCTCCTTCTTGCATGAGAAGAAAACAAGACTGGGGCACCCGCGGAGGAGATATTTAAAAATTCTAGGCTGTGATTATCTTACCCACCAGTGACCTGGTTTAGGAATCAGTCTTGTTCCCTTGGTGCTGCGTTTCAAGTCAGAAGATACGTGTTTTATAAGCTGCCTGCCTGTCCTCCCGGGCAGGCCAGAACTCCAGCATTGAGGCTTAAGGTAAGCAGCTCACTGGGATTGAATAGAAACCAGGACAGGTACTCACAAAGAGGGCGGGACCCGAGAATGGTGGATCTTCTGCAGAGGACAAGGCTCCGACGTTTGTCTGTCTGGGTACTGGGAAACCCATACCCTTATTAGCAGAGATAGGGCCATAATTTGCAGCAGCTTCAGCAGTGACATAATGTCCCTCAGTGAGAAGAGGCCAGGAGACCCTCCCAGGCCACATAATCTAACTCGGTGTGTTAGGAGTTCAAGAACCGCATATTGCGTATGCCTGTGCTAGATTTCAGAATGACTTGGATAAAGAAGGGGAAATGCTTTCTTCCAAATACTGAAGCTGTTTAGGATGTAGGGTGCTCATGTACAATATCCATTCCCACTGTGTGAGTTCAAAACTACAGAGAGAAGATGCCCGTAGCCAACCGCTGGAAATCAGCCACGTCAGCTGTATTAATTCTCTGCCCACCAGAAGGTGTGGCTTTAGATCTACCGTCCAGTCTGTCAGCCCTAAGGATCAGCACAGTTCTAGGCAAAGCCGGGACTTGCCAATCCTCCGTTCACAGAGCTGCGTCCCTGTTCAAGGCTCGGGTAGCAGGGCGTGCCCCTCTCTGCCTGGAGGCTGACCCACGGCAAGATGGAACTAACCCAGGCGGAGCCGGCTCACCCAGATGTTTCTCCCCATGCTTGTTCCCGTGCATAAACAAGGACATAGCTTAGCAGAAGGAGAAGACAGTCTTTTGAATGAGCGTCCTCCTAGGGGAATACAAACACAGGAGAAAAGCCTACAGAATCCATCAGACGGCTGGCATACCACTCAGTAGGAGAACGCATGGCGCACACAGTGCAGGAACAGGAGGATGCCGGAACCAATTTAGGCTTAGTCCGCATGGTGCTGGTATAAATATCATGCATGAGTCAGCTGAAATATGGCTAACTTAGGACATGAGGGCCGGGGGTGGGGTGGGGTGGGGTGGGGAGGCTCTGGACTAGCACAGAATGGCTGAGATGAGATGTCCAGGGAACCCCCAAAGTAAAGAATGATGTAATCTGTTGGGTAATTATTCCTGACAAGTGCCATTTTTGCATGGTTCTGTATAAATATGCCCTAGAGGTCAGAGGCCCGAGCCTTAACCTTCAGAGCAGCTTGCCTGAATGAGTCCAGTAGGCCTAGCTCCATGTGGCCTTTGCGTGTTGTGTGCTTATGCGGGTCAGCGTGTGGCTGTGTGTGCCAGGGCTCCTGCCTCACACACGGTCAAGGCTGCAGGTTCGATCCCCCAGTACCCTCCTGTTATCCTGATCCCATTCTCTTTCTTTCTAACGGCACCACTTGGATCTTAGGCTGTCAAATAGGCTCTTCTCGGATGCACAGACACAAACCATTTTGGATCGCTTTCCAAAAGCCACTCCTCCTTATCGCTGGCACAGGACTCAGTTTTCCAGGTCCAGAGAGGAATCTTGAGACGCCAAACCAGAAGATGCCTGCCTGTGCAGCCCAAGAGGGCACCCCGCAAGTGCTTCCTGCCTGTCATAAGCTCCCACAGGATTCACCTCTATTTCGGGTAGGGACAGACATTTCAGAGGGCATGCGACATCCCTCTCAGAACTGTCCTGGTCTCAGCTCTTCTGCAATGGTTCGGTGACTGGGCGGGCCCCACCTGCCTTTGCAGGCTGCAAACTGGCTGAACTGGATAACTGCTCCCATGGCTCCTGATCCTGGAAGAGACAGCCAGCATCAACCCCTAGTTAGATCGCATTATGAAATCTCAGACTCCTCTGCGAGATCTGTTTACCAATTGCTTTCATGTGGCTGCTTCCCTTTTCTGCTAAGCCTGCTGAATCCTGAATTAGTTGAAAGACAGTAATCTCCGGTCGGCTGGGTGTTTTTCATCAGGATTGTGTTTCGTTTAATATTAAGCTTAGCCGATGGCTTACTAATTATGTTTAGAGTGCCAGTCCGTGTGTTGCAAATATTTCTAAAAATGTGCAGGCTCTGTTATATGCAGAGGCAAGCATCCAGGCCCTTGCTGCGGGATCAGTCTAAGCCAGGATTAAATGATGGGACCGGGTTGACATGAAGATGCTGGTCAGGGCTGCATCTGCAAACCAGGCAGAGACCATTGGAGGGACAGATCCAGGTTGATAGGAAAGGGGCGGAGAGAAGCTTCCAAATAGGGCCCTGGGCCAGGATACAGGATACGCAGAGAGAGCTGTGTATCCCATATCTTACCCTGGACGTAAGCTGGTGGCTGATCTCCAGCCCTCGGCTCCCCTTCAAGGTCCTAGCACCCTGCCAAGGTCTTGGAGCACTCTGAGAAAAAAAAAAAAATCTTTCCAAGCATCATAATCTTTACACAGAAGTCCTTACATATATCGAAGACCTTAATTACATCTGCAAAGCACTCCCAGGTACATAAAATGACAGTAAAATATGTGACGAGGTAGAGCACCAGGATTACAGATGGGATGGGACGCCGAGGTTGCCGGCATCCCAGTTATAGGGAGCCCAGCGCAATCGTATTTAATCTTATGTTCCAGCTGTCATCTCAGATGTCCCGGTGGCTCCTGCAAAGATAGAGAAAACTCTTGCAGATCCCCCACCCGGCTCTAGGGAGACTCTGATAGCAGTGGGCGGGGCCTCTCTTCTTCCTTTGTGTGGCTTTGGAATGTGCCTAGACATTCTAGAAGCGAACGTGACTTTAGGGACTAGCACTGCCCGTCAGCCCAGTTTACTGCAGGTCTGAGCACGAACCAGAGAAACATAAACAGATGCGGAAACTCCATCTCTAAATGACACTCCGGCCACCGTTTCCATTTCTCTGTCTTTGCCCCTTAATATAATTGAAAGATCCCAGCGTGATCGAGAAAATGAGTCTGTGTTTCTCGATGAAATCCAATTGCACAGGCATTATGGTATTCATAAATCCTCCAAATCGTGTCCTTTGGAATTTTGCCCAGAGTGAAATCAAATACACACGTGCACAGCTCTCAAACCCCAAGTCAGTGGTATTTCTCTTCACAAGTGACCCGTGTGCCACGTTTTCTCGAGAGGTTATCACAGTGGGAGAGACTTGGGCTGATCCGATCAGGTCTACTACACTTGCTTTATTGCATTCAAATCTCCCTGGCTGACCAAGTGGCTGGACTATGGAGTGAACTGTAAGAAAAGAACATGCATGTAAGAAAGAAAATGCTTGCCTGTGTTTTAACTCCACCCCCACCCCACCCCACCCCCCCAACAAGATGTAGAAGGGTTTTTTTCTCCTGGCTTGGGCAATATCCTTTCTGACTGCTGTTTTGGAAGCCTATTCCTATCTCTTGAGGTTTACAAAACATTCCTGAACAGGGCAGGTGTTGGAGGTGTTGGACAAGATCATTTCTTAGGTTTCTTTTGGGGGAACCCTGGGAATGATTTCGCTCAAGTATTTAATACAGTCACTCTCTGCTTCTTAGTACCCCCCCCCATAGATGCTCAGTAAATGTGGCCTCACTGATGAGAGAAAGAATAAGTGGATGGATAATTGATTAGCTAGCCAACATTGTCCTTGCCTGTGTTCCCGGGTGCAGGACCCAGGTCCTCCCTGTTTGTGGAGGGACCTCTGTGTTGTGTGTAGTTATGACCGTCTTGGCTGATTAGACCTGTACCATCGAGATGTCTTATTTAAGGGGAACATATGGGCGATAACGCATTTGATGGCCCTGAAGTAAGAACCAGATGTCTGATAAAGTTTCAGGTTAGCTACCCCCAAGTTTTGTGGGCCCGGAGCGAGAAGAGGGGCATGGGTGGGCGGGTTGTTGATTTCACGGAGGATGGTAGAAATAGAGACCAAATGTGGAAGGGGATAGTCGTATGGAAGAGAAGAGTTTATGACTTAATGGTGTATGTATAATGACACAGGTATGTCTTAGAGTCATTAATTAAAATGTATGCTTTTGAATAGTCATGTGGCTCTGATTTGTAGAAAGGTCTTGCAATAACAACTTCCAGGCGGGTCTGATTCTCACTGTGCCAGGGGTCCAGCTGTAGGCAACTCACCTTATCCACTCTTGGGTAGGTAGCTCAGCACAGGAAGCTGTATCTGATCTCCTTCCAAACAAATGGGGCTGCTCCTTCCCACCCACTAGGATGGCTATTCTCAAAGGAGAAAACGAAAACGGAAAAGAACAACTGGTCTGGAGAGCGTGGAGAGGGCTGTGCATCAGGGGGCCGGGACAGAACAGGCTGCAGCTGCTTGGGAAACAGTTTGGCAGGTCCCCAGAAAGTTAAATATAGAATCTAGCAGCGAACATATGAACCAGCAATTCCACTCCCGGTTACTCCGAAGAATTAGAGAGGGATGCAAGCAGATTCCTCCTACCATGTTCCCAAATGATGTCATTCACAGCAGCCAAAAGGAGAGAGAATCTAAGTGTCCAGCAATAGTTGGGTAGCTGAACGAAATGTCTGTGGGTGATGCAAGCCTGTGTATGCACACGGTTGGATCTCTATTTCAATGTGTGGGATAATGTGCTTCCTTCAAAGGAGATTGTGATACACGCTCTAAGACAGGGAGAAATCTTGAAAACATGTTGTGTGTAATAAACCAGGCACGTAAGAGCTAATATTACACGATCCCACTGATATGAGGTGTTTGCACAGGAAAATTGTTCCAGATGGGGCCAACAGCGGTGGAGCCATTTGTTGGTTAGAGAGTCTCGGCTTGGGGTGATGGAAGGCGGTGGAAACAGTGACGTCTGCCCGATAGTGACGGTGCACTCAGTGCTGTGGAGTTGTATGCTTAGACGCTACGGCATAGTTAGAATTCAGTCAGAGATACCCGCAGCCAAACAGTGGGTGGAGCTTGGGGACCCATACGGAAGAATAGGAAGAAAACCTGCAGTCCCAAAGGGGATAGGATCTCCATAGGAAGACAGCAGAGCCAACTAACCTGGACCCTTGGGGCTCTCAGAGTCTCAACCATCAACCAAAGAACATGCACGGGCTGGACCTAGGCCTCCCCGCAGATATGTAACAACAGATGTGCAGCCTGGTCTTCCTGTGGGGCCTCAACAACTGGAGTGGGGGCTCTCCCAAAAGCTGTTGCCTGTACATGGGACACGTTCTTCTAGCTGGGCTGCCTTGTCTGACATCCGCAGGAGAGAAGTTGTCTTGGCTCACAGAGACTTGATTTGTCAGGGTCGGGGGTGGGGGTGGGGTGGGGGAATACCCAGGGGGTCCCCACCAACTCAGAGGAGAGAGAGGAGGAGGGATGGGGGAAGGATTGTGGGAGGGTGTGACCAGGAAGGGGACAGTGAGTGGGATGTAAAGTAAATAAATAAATAAATAAATAAATAAACAAGTATTTTAAAAAAAGATTCAGTCAGAGAAATCAGGCAAGAGAACCAAGAGAAAGGGAATACAAATACAAAGGAAAGATGTCAAAGTGCATGTGGTTGCAGATGATACGACCTTATGAACGGAAGATTGCAGACGCTTTCCCAAGAAAACGCCTAGAAGTGCTAGGCCACGTTAGCAGCAAAATGTGCTGTCAGCCTACAAATCGGGAGCGTCTAAGACATATTCGCATGAAATTACTGAGGATGTTTAAAAGCCCCATTATAAACAGTTTTCCCGTCTAAAACAAAACACTTAAGAATCAGCATGTCCTAAGAGATGGAAGAGCTCTACCGATAAAACTATAAAACGCCGAAGGAAGAGTTCTGGAGAATTAAATCAGAAAGACCTCGATGTCCGTGGATTGGCAGAACTACTATTGTTAGAACGGTCAGACCAGCAAACGCAATGTGCCGGCTCCACGAAATCCTTCAAAGCGCCTGAAGTTCTCTATAGAACTAGAAAGGACAACTCTGAAATGCATATTGCAGCATAAAATACCCAAAGATAAATAAAATACTCTGACAAAGCAATTCTGAGAAAAAAAAAAAAACCAGTCATGATGCTGGAAGCACTTTATTTTCTGGACTTCAAATCATATTAGAGCATAATACTGTGGTCATAATAACAAAACCGGTGTGGTACAGACACAAAAGCAGACATTTGGAACAACATAACAGAATAAAGAAATAAACTCACCCATCTATTATAGATGGTCACATGTCCGTCTGTAAACAGAGGTGCCCAAAACACACGCTGGAGAAAACATAGCTCTTCAACAAACTGGCAGAAAAAATGGTATATCCTCATGTAGAAGGAGGGAGCTAGATCCACACTCTCGCCCTGTACAAAACTCAACTAAATGGATCAAAGATTTTAATGTACAAATTTGAAATTTTAAAAGTGCTACAGGAAAATAAGAAACACATCAAGATTTTGGCCCAGGAAAAAATTTCCTAACTGGAACTCCAGTAACACAGGAAATAATAGAACTGGTCACTGGGGTCACACAAGTTCAATAGTTTTTGCACAACAGAAAATACAGCAGAGTGAAGAGACCACTTACAAAATGGGAGGAAAAAATTCCTAGCTATTTAACTGACAGAGCCTTAAGATCCACAATATATAAAGAGTTAAAGAGATACAACGCTACACAACTACGATTCAGCCAGCAATGGATACATGCACGGAACAAACATTTCTCAAAAGAAGCACGGACTGGCAACAATCATCTAAACAGTGGTTCTCAACCTGCAGGTCAGGACCGCTTCGGAGGCAGAGTGACCCCTTCTCAGGGATCACATGTCAGATCTCCAGCATATCAGATATTCCCATTACAATTCATATATAACAAAACTACAGTCATAAAGTAGCAATGAAAATAATTTTATGGTTGAGAGCCACTACGACATGAGGGTCGCAGCGTCGGGAAGATTGAGACTCACTGAGCTAAAGAAACGTTCAGATTCTTTCCGTGTCACAGAAAGGCACCTCGAAACTGAGATTCCATTCAACCATAGGGATAGCTATCATAAGGAAAACAATCAGGACTGGAGCAGGGCTGGAGACACGGCTCAGTCGTCAAGAATGCACACTGCCCTTGCAGAAGACCGAAGTCTAGCTCACAGTGCCCACGCTGGGTGACTCACATCTTTTGACGCCAGCTCTAAGGGATCCGATGCCTTTTCCTGGCCGCTGGGTACCTCCCCTCGCATGCACATATCCACACACAGTCACACACACATATGTAATTAAAATAAAATCTTCGAAGAGTCACAATAGTAAGAATTGCACATATTCCAGCAATAATTTAATATAGAAAACAAATATCAACAAATCCTGGAAAAGTGTGGGAGGTGGGGGTAGGGCACCTTCTACACTGGAGGTTAGGAGGTCAGGTACATCAGCACTGTGGAAACAGTGGGAGGTTCCTCGCCAGGCTAAATTAGAACTACGGCACTATTCAGCCATATTACTCCTGGGTGTATCCTCCAGAGAACTCAAAGTCAGCAGCACAGCAGAGAGACTGACAACACCCGCACTTATGGAGACACAGTTCACCATATTGCGGCTATGGAATCCACAGATGGACGGATAAATAAACACGGCATTGTTGAGCAACGAGGAACAAAAATCATACCGTGTGTAGGAAAATGGATTGGCCTGGAAGGCATCCTATACGCAGAAGAGTGAGCCAGACTCAGATAAATATCATGATGCTATTTCATATGTGAGGAACGAGAGATAAAAAGAAGATGGTGTGAACATGGGTGGCATCTATTATAGAAGAGGAAAGTGGCATGGGGAGGGAGGAGAGGAAATGTGTCGGCAAATAGGACTCGTGTGTTATCTGCATGTACGAAGTTAAATGTAAACCATCATTTTACACAATCAGGAAGCAACATGTCAGTCATCCTTTCTTGTGTCTATGACCAAATTCCTCAACGAATCAGTTTATGGGGCTGGACATATGGCTCAGTGATTAAGAGTGCTTTGCTGCTCTTCCAGAGGACCTCAATCTGGTTCCCAAGACTCTCATCAGGTAGCCCAAAACAGCCTATGACTCTAGGGGATCTGATGCCCTCTTATTGCCTCTTTGAGCTCAAACACGCACATGCTATATGCACAGGAGACACACAGATGTACACGTGCGCGCGCACACACACACACACACACACACACACACACACACACACTTTTTAAAATTTCATTTTAAAGAGCAAGTTTAAGGAAGAAAAGCAAATGCGCTTGTCTCATGGTTTCACAAGTTTTAGACCCTGGTTCTTGGCCCCATGCATTTGAGCAGAACATCATAAGCAGAGATGGGGTGGTATTGTAGACGATAATGTTCAAAAGCACCTCCCCCAGTGGCCTACCTCCTCCAACTAGGTTGTATTTCCTAAACTAGTCATCCCCTTCTATATGTAGCTGTGCGCTGGAGTCCAGGAGTCCAACACATGAGCCTACCAAGGTTGTTTCATTTCCAAACCATAGGACGTGCTAATCATGTTTCATGTGGTTACAGGAATGCTACACACTAGAGTTCATGTGAGACCTTTCTCTGAATTGAAAAGACCTGGACCAAGGGTGAAAAGGTCACCCAGTGATAGATTTTTATGTATATTCATTAGCATAGTAAAAAAAAAAATCGCAAAGCAGTATGTGTGGGATTTACAGGGATAGACAGTTCCTATCAGGTATGTTATGCTCCAACGTTGTGCTAAATGGCCTTCTCAACTTCTCAAGGTGCATTGTGACTTACAAATGACGTCTAAGCTCTCTACCTCCATCTTGATATCATTAATCCTCCTAAACACTGACATAAATGGGGCTCAAAGACTCCAGTCCATCAAATTCTTGTCACTAGCCAGTAGTTTAGCCAGCTTCAGCCTTCACCCAGGCCCTCACACCTCTGAGTCTATATCTGTCTCTTTAGTTTATTCCAAGTGTCAGTGTCCTTCATGGAAACTGCAAACAGCAGAGCACCTTCGCAACCCTGGGAAGGCTGACACTTCTGAGAAACTCTGGCCTGAAGGACAGTGTCTTAGTCGGGGAGTTGTATTCCTACACAAAACATCATGACCAAGAAGCAAGTTGGGGAGGAAAGGGTTTATTGAGCTTACACTTCCACACAGCTGTTCATCACCAAAGGAAGTAAGGACTGGAACTTAAGCAGGTCAGGAAGCAGGAGCTGATGCAGAGGCCATGGAGGGATGTTCCTTACTGGCTTGCTTCCCTCGGCTTGCTCAGCTTGCTGCTCTCTTACAGAACCCAAGAATACCAGCCCAGGGATAGCACCACCCACAATGGTCTAGGCCCCTCCCTTCTTGATCACCAACTGAGAAAATGCCCCACAGCTGGATCTCATGGAGGCATTTCCTCAAGGGAGGCTCTTTTCTCTGTGATAACGTCAGCTTGTGTCAAGTCCACAGACAAAACCCAGCCAGTACAGACAGTAACCTGTCTGCACCCCCAGTGGGGTATACTCAAATCCCCCATGGGGCACAGCAGGCCACAGCTTGCTTCTGGATAAGGACATGAGATAAATAGGGTTTAAAGGTAAATCTTGACCATAAAGTAAGCAGACACCGCACAGCCTTCTCCCTAATGCCTCACGCACACAAAGGTCTTTTTCAAGGTATTGACCCTCAATTTTAATCTTCCGTGTGTCCAGAAGCAGTGTTCCTCCCACTGGCTCACAGGCAGTCTGTCAAGAGAACTCTTCCCTAGTTTGACAGTTGAGCCCAGAGTCTTTGGCAAGGAATCACTGTTTGAAAGTATCAGGCGGAGACTCCTTCCACCTGGTGAAATTCATTCAGATCATTTTTACTTTTGGACATAAGGTCAATTTCTTCAGGGCTCCCATTTGGCTCAGAGAGAGCCATCTATCTCCTGATTTTATAGCCGCAGAAGTCACTCCATCAAACCGTCACTGGCTTTTTTTTTTTTTCCTGAGCAGATCCATCTGTGTAATTAATCTATAACCCTCTCCGGCCCAGACCTAGCCAGCACAGCTCCGCCCCCTGCTAATCATTGTCGTTTGAAAGATGGCAACAAAGGTCTTCCATTTCCCCCCAACCCCAAGGCATCTACCCTTGGAGATCCTGTTGTTCTTGGCCTTCCTGCAAGTGTGCTGTTAATTAAACTCTGCAAATTGTTATTTGCAGACAAAGGGTGCCAAGCGCAGGCCAGGCAGGCAAAGCCTGCCGTCCATCAGCTCCTGATAGGCAAGACTGCTTTCTGGGATTGTGAGTCATGGGTTCCTGGCCCTGACAGAGAGTTTTCAGAACAAAGATCTTTCCTCTGCAGCTGGCAGAGGCAATGGAGCCTAACGTTTGGGTAGATGAACTGCAAACCGTCTGCTGGGATATGAATTCTGTCTCTCCCAGGAGAGAGTGCCGCAGTGGTGGAGAGATTCCTTGTTGATCTGGACCTCACTATTCCCATCTTAGAGAATGCGGGTAGTAACAGTGTACCTGAATGTATGAGGTCCTTGACATGCAGGAAGTATAGCCTTTGATGTGGACTGCATACGATCATGCAGTATTTATTAACATGTGTATGCTTGGGGCTGGAGAGATGGCTCAGAGGTTAAGAGCACTGACTGCTCTTCGGAAGGTCCTGAGTTCAAATCTTAGCAACCACATGGTGGCTCACAACCAACTGTAATGAGATCTGATTTTCTCTTCTGGAGTGTCTGAAGACAGTTACAGTGTACTTACGTATAATAAATAAATAAATAAATCTTCAAAAACAAAAATTAAAAAAAAAACCATGTGTATGCTTGCATCATAAGCGCACATTTACTGACACCACAAAAACTACTGATGAGTCAGTTCATCACATTTCTGGAAAGATATCCAGCAAACGAAACCGTGGTTGGTTCCTTGGAAAGGAACTTTCCTGAAGAAACAGCATGGAAGGAGTTTTGATGTATTCTTTTCGTATTTTTTTTTTCCATTTCCCCGTGGGCTTGCCTCATCCATCCTTTAACTAGACTGTAAAAGCAAACGGGAAGACCGAAAGGAAGGCGAGAAAGAGAGGAACCCCAAAGGGAGAGATAAAGATGACTGTGAATGATCTCCGGAGTCTGGCGGGGTCGGGGGGGGGAGGGAGGGGGAGGGGAAGGGGAGGGGAGGGGAGGGGGGAGGGGAGGGGGAGGGGAGGGGAGGGGAGTGGGAGGGGAGGGGGTGTAGGGGGGGCTGGGGGGGTGTCTCAGGGCAGTAAGGTGTGAGCATCATGTTCTTGCCCAGAAAAAGCCCAATTCACCATAGTTTGGAGGGTCCCCCGCCACCCCAACTAAAGGCCTCCAACCCCAGACTGTCACAAAGCCAGACCTGTGTGTAACTGTAATGGACACAATGACTCTTGTGCTTCTGTCCATGCCATGCTGATTTGCCTGAGCCGGTGAGCTCCGTACCTGACCCTGACCATGGGGCCCCAGGCAGAAAAGGCATATCTGCCTCCCAAGGAAGCCACGAGGGCGAAGAGAAAGGCGAGCTCTCCCTACCTCACCGACTCTCCTGCTTTAGCAGGGTTGGAGTTCCAGAGAAGGAATGAGCAGCTGGAAAAGACGGCCACTTCAGAGAGACCATCCCTGACTCCGGAGGAGGACTTAGGGGTTGTGAAAAAAGCCAGTGGCTTGGGACTTCCAGTGTGGACTTTCAGGAACAATCAAATCAAACTTGTTTTTAGTTTTTTTGGTTTCTTGTTCGTTTTTTTTTTTTTTTTTTTTTTTTTTTTTTTTTTTTCCCATGCAAGATCTTAACATTTAAGGAACGGATGCCAGTGAAAGAAAGAGGTACCTGGGGTTTCAGAAAACTCTTATTTCAAAAATAAAGCAGGATCTGAGCTCTGAAATGGGTTGTTAAGGTTTACCCAAAATCTAGCTCTGTGGTCCAGGTCTCGGGAATACCTCTCGGTCTGTTGCATCCATGTTGTGAAAAATCCCGGTATCTCTTTGGGCTTCCGGTTCCGGTTTCTGTTAAGCTGCCTAGGGGTCATCTCCCTTCTCCTTCATCAGTGTGCATTTGCTATTCGGAATGGCTATTGATTTCTTCATCCCTGTTATCGGAGTGTGTTCAGCATCCTTTCTCAGGGTGCTCACGGCTTGCCTGAGATGGAGATGCAGTGGATAAGGAAGACTCCCCTTGCCCCATCACCCCACCACCTTAGGTCTTCCGATGCTGGGGAAACAAGGCACGCTGTTGTGCATTAAGGACAAAGGTGGTGCTTGGTTTTCCGTGATTGCTGCTGGGAGGTGGTGGCGATGGGACCCCCCCCCCCGCCCCGGAAGTGACAGCAGGGGCTTCCTTTTGCACGTGAATCTGTTGATATGAAAGGTTCCTTCTGACGACGCCACCAACACCTTAGCACCCCGCGTCTCTCAGCTTCCCAAAGGCTGGTGGGTTCTAGGCTCTTTCAGGCTAGCAAGGATCCAAAAGTGGTTTGAAAATAACTTGAGCAAAATTTTCAAGATGCTTTGCATTTCGGGAGATCCAGCAAACGGTAAATATCATTAAAATTAATTGTGCCAAGCAAAGGGACTCTCGCTATTTAAATTGAATTGTCAGCTCTGCATAATAAAAGGTTAAAATTATGTGTTGCACTAAGAATAAATTCACCCTGATTATTTGGTTCAAAAGTTAAAGACTGGATGCCCCTACATTTTAATATGCTTCACACTATTATATATAAACCACATTTAAAAACAAAACAAAACAACAAAAGCCAAAAAGTCCAGGGCCTTAATCGCTCAACCATTGTGGTATAGGCCCACATTTCTTTAAAGTGAGAAATATAAATTTGTCATCTCTTGAGACTTATCCTCACCAAAGCATGCAATATTTTTCGATGTAGCTGAGTTCCCTTGTGACTATAGTTGATCCATTTTAGCACTGGTTAAAGCTTCACCCTCTAAGATTCATGGATATAACTTTATTCTCACACCTTCCTTCTCTTCATTTTTTTTAGGTTTATTTATTTATTTATTATATGTAGGTATACTGTAGCTGTCTTCAGACACCCCAGAAGAGGGGCATCAGATCTCATTACAGATGGTTGTGAGCCACCATGTGGCTGCTGAGATTTGAACTCAGGACCTTTGGAAGGAAGAGCAGTCAGTGCTCTTAACCGCTGAGCCATCCCTCCAGCCCCCCTTCTCTTCGTTTTTGATGGTTTGACTCCACAGAACAGCAAATGTTGTTACAGGAAGATACTCTACCGCACTTTCTCCCAGGAGCTCTGCGGATAGGTAGATGGACAGAGTAGGCGAGCTGGCTGTGTGGCACTCGTCTTTGTTGGGTCTGGCAACCCTCCGGAGAGTACTTCTAACTTCTCAGACCTCCTACCTCACCAGGCCTTTGCTTTTTCCCATTTCTCCCCCTCATCCCTTCCTTACCCCCATTCCCTCCAGCCTTTCCAACCCTATGGGAGTCTATATTCCCAGTAGTCGAGAGGCTGAGGTAGGAAACCCCTGAGTTCTAAACCATTTGTAAGCTGTACTGTTGAAAAGCACAGCAGAAAGAGGCACAGGGCTTGGAGAGAACCGGGTGAAACTGTGAAGGAATACTAGGTTGCAATGTGTTAATCAGGCTTGGTGGTACAGCCACATCATCCCAGTTAATTAGAAGCCGGAGCAGAAGGTTCACGAGTTCAAGACTAGCTCGGGCTACATAGTGAGATTGTCTCCAAACAACAGCATCAGGGGTCTCTAGCCCTTCTAGGGAGGTTATAGGCTCTGTGTCCTTATTACTGAGTCTCTGCTTCATTAACTGAGTTGGACCCACTACAGTACAAGCAAAAAGCAATTATTATTATTTTTTCCTGTGCTAAGTCCAATGCTGCTTCTTGAATTTTGGATGAATTCCCAGGCAGGTCCTGCAAAATTAACAAATAGCCTCATTTATCACATAATAAAAATGTCCAGCTCAATCCCAAACTCAGATTCATCATGCAATTTAAACCCCTTCTGTCTTCCCGCCCACATTAGGCCCAGTCTAAGCCAAGGAGCCAGCGCTGGGGTAGGGGAGTCATTACTGCTAACTCCACTGCATGCCCACCCCATTCTGGATTCTTCACACTGGAAAAGGGTGAGAGGAAGAAAGGAAGTGTGAAAGACAGTACACACCTGGCTGCCACCATGACAGTTGGTGGCAGGCTGATTCTTTCTGGTACACAGCATGTTCGTGGGCTCCAGGGGTGCCCTGCATTGGGTGCCTTCATCTTTGCTCTACCCCTGGCAATAACTTACCTCATTCCTGGGGTAAATGGAAGGCAGGTGCCAGTTCCTCAAACACACACACACACACACACACAAATACCCATTCATGCTCATGTCCATGCACATGCACACACACATACACACATATACATACACACCCACCCATGCACACTCATGCACATGCATTTGCATACAAATACACACACACATAAACACCCATGCATGCTCATGTGCATGAACATGCATGTAAACACACACACACCCATGCCTGCTCGTGTGCATGCACTTGCATGCAAACACACACACACACACACAGTTACTATGCCCATATGTGTATGCAAACACATGTACTCAAGTAAAGCTCTCTAAATGGTCCCTGAAGCCTCGTTTGAAGGGAACAGAAAGCTACCCTTTCCACCCACCTCCCCAAGCCAGAGTAGTGAGGGAAAGCAATAAGAACACCCAGCTCTTGTCAATCTTGTCAATTAACTCTGACCAAGCTGCTTCTCCTAGTAATAAATTTTAGGCTCTTTTGTTCAACTTGAAAGATGGGTGACAGAAAAAGCACTGGGCCACCTGCACCCAGGCCCCCAAGGCTGCTCAGCCACTTGCTTTCGAGTGGTTCCTGACTTTTAATCTAAAACCTTTTAATACACACACACATAAACAGTGTGTGTGTGTGTGTTCTGCTTGAGGCAGCTTCAGACTGTTCTCTGTGTTCCACTCTCTTGAGACAGCTTTGCCTTGCTATTCTGAAAACTCTGGATAGCTCGTTTTTTGCAGACCAAAAAGCCCAGTCTTTTATTTTACTTATCAACTCAATGTTTACTCCTGGGTCCCTTTTGATTATTCCATGAATCAGGCCTTAGGTCCCCTTTGGGATGGCATGACATGGTTCCTGCCCCTGGAACAGAGCCAGCAGGGTGTGGGCCTCCATGATGTGGGCATGTGACTTGTTTATTTAATAGTGTACATATTTTCATGTTTCTCCTTTGAGGAAGGTCCTCTCAGCCAAGGTTAATGACTCCTTAATAATCAGAGACAACATGAGTCTCTCTCAGCAAAATGGTAGAATGCTGTGACCTTCAGGACAGCCTTTAAGGCTGTGGGAAAAAATGCTGAAAAAATGTGTTTAAAAATATATAATTTCTCAACTATGCAAAATATAACTTATGAATTGTATAAGGAGTTTCACAGATCTAAAGGGGCAGAGGCAGCTGCACTATGAGCCAGCTTGTAAGAAAGACGTAGGGTTTCTATTCCTGCACAAACATCACGACCAAGAAGCAAGTTGGAGAGGAAAAGGTTTATTCAGCTTTCACCATCCGTGTTGCTGTTTATCACCAAAGGAAGTCAGGGCTGGAACTCAAGCAGGTCAGGAAGCAGGAGCTGATGCAGAGGCCATGGAGGGATGTTACTTACTGGTTTGCTTCCCCTGGCTTGCTCAGCCTGCTCTCTTATAGAACCCAAGACTACCAGCCCAAAGATGGTACCACCCACAATGGGCCCTCCCCCCCTTGGTCACTAATTGAAAAAATGCCCCACAGCTGGATCTCATGGAGGCACTTCCCCAACTGAAGCTCCTTTCTCTGTGGTAACTCCAGCCTGTGTCAAGTTGACACACAAAACCAGCCAGTAGAGAAGGAGATTAAGAAATTTAGGAAACCAGGCAGTGGTGGCACATGCCTTTAATTCCAGCACTTGGGAGGCAGAGGCAGGCAGATTTCTGAGTTCAAGGCCAGCCTGGTCTACAGAGTGAGTTCCAGGACATCCAGAGCTACACAGAGAAACCCTGTCTCAGAGAGAGAGAGAGAGAGAGAGAGAGAGAGGGAGAGAGAGAGAGAGAGAGAAATTTAGGTAATGGTGATCACAAGGCAAGATCTCATCCAGCTAAGATTTTTGTTTATGCTTGCAAAGGCAAGTAGATTCCCAAGTTCAAGGTCAGCCTGGGACAGAGCTAGTTTAGGTCCAGGCATGGTCAGAATGGTAATTTCAGGGCAGGATCCCACCTAGCTATCTTATTGTCTGTGCTCATGCTTGCTGTCTCATCCTGAGAATCAAAGGACAGGGGTCATGGGATGCTGATTCATTAGATAATCAAAAGGGGATCTGGGGTAAAGACTGAATTTTATGGTGGGGAGTAGGGATTGCCACAACTTTTGGAGCTGTATAAAAGGGTCACAGCCTTAGGAAGGTTGAGGACCCCTGCCCTATAGACTTGTTTACCATCAATACTATGAAGGTTTTTTTCTCAATTAAGATTTTGTCATTCAGATGTTCCTAGCTTGTGTCAAGTTGACATTAAAACTACTTAGCACACCCACCTCCAAAACTACAAGCCAAAATACATTTTTTGAGTAAATTGCCCAGTCTCAGATTGATTGTATGTTATTGCAACCAAAACCAAACTCCAACAACCACCCTGCTCTTTAATGTCTCCCTGTGGGTCCATCTGAAATGTATGCTTCACCCTTTGAAACCATCTGTCCTAAAATATAGACAGTACATCTAAACATGCCCAGGGGTTTCCCCCTGAGTTCTCACATTAAGTCTAGAGCAGTTACTCTTATACCACTTTCTCTCCTTTGAAACACACTTGCGAATAAAACTAATCACATTTTAACATATAGAGAGTCCTGGACGCTCTTCAACTAAAAAGGACTCTCCAGTATTGCCTAATGTCTATGGTGGTTTCCTAAGTAGTAACTGAAGGGAGAGTATAATTGTTCTCTCTGCAGAGTTTTAGATTAAAACTAAAACCTTTTAATACACACACACATAAACACCCATGCATGCTCATGTGCATGAACATGCATGTAAACACACACACACCCATGCCTGCTCGTGTGCATGCACTTGCATGCAAACACACACACACACACACACACACACACACACACACACACACACAGCAGATGTACAGCTTGGTCTTCGAGATTCACCCCCCGCCCCCGCCGCGCCCCCGACTCTGTTGTCTGCCTGTGCATCCTACCCCCCTAACTAGGCTGTCTTGTCTGGCCTCAGTGGTAGAGGATGTACCTAGTCCTGCAGTGACTTGAGGTGTCAGGGAGGGTTGGTACTCAGGGGAGACCTTCTTCACCTTCTCAGAGGTGAAGGAAACAGGAGTATGGGGGCAGGGAGAGTGGCCAGGGTAGGGGTGGACTGAGGGGGGCTGCATTCGGGCTGTAAAATGAATAAATAAATTAATTAATGGCTAAAAATGAAAAGGGTCGGTCTTTAAAGAGAGCGCCCAAAGTCACCTTTTGTATGAAGGTAGATACTACAAGGATATGAACCTGAGCCGGATAGAGAAAACCACGTGCCTGTTGGAGGAAGGCAGGAAAGACAATGAAGCTTCAGGTTAGTTTCAGCCCGCAGCCTGCAAGGACTTTGTGCTGTGTGCAGGGCCCCATTGTTAGCACTTACATTCGACCTCTGGGTCGTCACAAAGCCTGGATAATATGACTACCTCTATTACGTATGAAAAAGGAAAGGTGCAGAGACCTAATTTCACTTTGCCCAGAGGCAGACAGTGAGTCAGTGGCTAAGTTACCAGTCTAAGCCCAGCACCTGGGATCCAGACTTGGTTTTCGAACCATGCCACTCCATTCATTGCCTTCTGGTGAACCTATGCGTCTGAGTTCTTCCAGGAGCTCCGACACTTGGAAGGTTCAGAGTGGCTTTTATTCTCTGTGTAACTGCGGCACGTCAGTCAGCCTTAGAACTCACTGAGCCAAGCAAGAGAAACGGGAAACAAAATGCTATTTTGTTTGAGGATAATGGAGGGAAAGTCTCTTCCACATTCTAACTAGATGGTCTGGCCATAGTCACCTGGAGTCTAGACAGAAGAGTGCTGTGCAGGTTCAGAGAGAGACCGTCCATGCATAAGAAGCTTGTGGCATTCAAAAGAAATGAAAGCTATATCTTTTTCAAACATGTAGAACTATTATGCCTTTCTCACTTTCCCTCTCTCTGAACCCCACATAATTCTACTTACAGGTGAAGAAGGACCTCTCCAGACAGGCACTGTCTTCTGAAAAGGAAAGCTGACATCTCACGTCCTCAGAGGTTGGCTGTGGTTATACACTGGAGAGCTGCTGCTGGGCGGTGTGGAAGTCCTCCTTCTCCTGGTGGTGGGAGAGTTCAGAAGACAGCCGTGGAAGAAGCACGCTTCAGTTCCCACGTTTGGAGAGAATTATGGCCAAGAAATCTCATAGAGGGAGTAGACCCCAGAGGCCAACTGTAGACAGGCAGAATGGGGCAGCATCCTAGGAGGTCAGCTACCCCTTCTGGTGGGGATGTGTCCTCACGCAGGAATATACATGTTTGTAAACGCTGTGAACAGGAAGTGATGCACAGAGAGTAATAATGGGGAGGGGTCTAAAATATGATCCCAGTATGTGAATACAAGCAGTGTGTGTGTGTGTGTGTGTGTGTGTGTGTGTGTGTGTGTGTGTGTGTGAGAGAGAGAGAGAGAGAGAGAGAGAGAGAGAGAGAGATCCCAGAACAAGGCTAGACCACCCTGATGGAATACTCAGTGAGAGAGTAGACAAAGGCATGGGCAGAAAGATGGAGTGCATTTGACTGGAGCTGGCTGAGGTGGGAGAGGAAGGGGGATCTTAGGCTAGGTGACGGAGCAAAGGTTTGCTTTGGGTTCTATTGGTCATTCAAATTAAAAGTGACCAGAATCCCTGAAGTATGGTCTAACATGCACCGTGGGCTGGTGCAGCGTATGCTGACAGAGGGGTCTGGGATGGAAGCAGGGTGGGCCAAAGAGTATCACTTCCGCTTTGTCCTACCAACCCCAGGCTGTCCAATAATCTGTACACAGAAGTGACTGCTGACCAGTGGGCGGGCCGGAGAAAGCATGTTAAGACAGAACTGCATCTCCCCAGTTCTCAGACACACTTCCCTTTCTCCCATCATGTCCTCGTCACCTTGAACCTGCTTAGTTTCCAAGATCAGAGCAGACCATGGCTGCAGGCCATTTCCCTTGTGTTCTTAGAAAGCATTTTAGTACTTTTGAAATCCAACGGGACCTCCATTATTTTTCCCCCTAAAATGTTTTTAAATTTTATACTCTTAAAAACAGATGACATGTGTTTGGAAGGAAACTAATTTGTGATGACAGAGGTGTACAGAGGCAGGCTCTTCATGGTCTTAAAAGGGCTCTGACTTCTAGGATGGTATTAAGGGTCACTCCCTGGTCTTCTGTCTCTGTGAAATATTGTGTGTTATCCGGGAAAGAATGCCAGGGAAAGACCAGGATGGGAGTAACTGGGGCCAGCCGGAGATTGTGAGGTGGATGGCAGAGGGGGTTCAAAGCTGAGCTCTAAGGTGTATGGGAATCACAGGACAACAGCGTCGGGAACTGATAGCCGAGGCAGGTCCAGGGTATAATCTGAAACAGTCTGTCAATCAGGACTGTGGAAGTAAGTCTGGAGAGACCTTTAAATAAGGAGAGGAAGGAAGGAAAGGAGGAAGGGTGGAAGGAAGGGAGAGAAGGAAGG
The DNA here is from genome assembly GCA_964023405.1 of Apodemus agrarius. Classification (NCBI taxonomy): domain Eukaryota; kingdom Metazoa; phylum Chordata; class Mammalia; order Rodentia; family Muridae; genus Apodemus; species Apodemus agrarius. The sequence goes on from OZ030023.1 coordinate 28,171,803, forward strand.
GAGAGAGGAAGGAAGGGAAAGAGGAAGGGTGGAAAGAAGGAAGGAATAAATAGAGGCAGAGGGAGGAGACTGGGTGTGGAAGAAGGGAGGGAAGGACTTGGGCCTGAGGGGGGAATGGAAGGGGGGCAGGAAGAGAAACGAGAAAGGGACACAAGGTAAGAGGAAAGTACCATAGTTGAATTCATGGATCTTTCTTTCCCTCCCTCCCTCCCTCCCTCCCTTCCTTCCTTCCTCCCTTCTCTTCTTGTTCTTGTTCTTGTTCTTGTTCTTCCTCTTCTTCTTCATCTTCTTCCTCCCCCATTCCTCTCCCCCCTCTATGTCTCTGTCTGTTTGTTTTCTCTCTCTCTCTCTCTCTCTCTCTCTCTCTCTCTCTCTCTCTCTCTCTCTCTCTCTCTCATTATGGTTTCATTAGCCCAGGCTAGCCTTAAACTTTTTGTGTAGCAGAGAATGACCTTGATCTTCTGATCCTCTTGCCTGGGACTTCTGGTCAGTCTCCACCACAGTGTGCTGGATTACTGGTGTGGAGACTTGTGCTACCACACTCTTTTATGGCAGGGCTTTGGGTGAACCTGGGCTTCCTGTATGTGAAAAGCAGTCTGCCTCCCGAGCTGGGTCCCTATTCCCATAAACAGCCTTTTCTGAATCAAGACTTTTGAGCATAAAGAGTGGAACTTCATAAAATGGAATTGTGCAAATCATCTGAAGTCACACAGCTCATCAGAGAAGCAGTCGAGTCTATCTTTTGTTCCAATTATCTCTGCTTGTTAGAAAAAAAAAAAGTTTTCAAAACGAAACGGGCGAAACCAAAATGCCTACATGGTACAGAAAGCTTGGGTGGTAAAGAAATAGTAAGAAAATATCAGGCTGTGAGCGGGAAGGTCTGAGTTTCCAAGCAGCCATTACTGCAAATGAAGCCCCTGGCAAAACCTGCTGAATCTGGATAAGAATCCTGGACAATTTTCTGTCTCTGGCAGTTACCACCAGCCATGCAGGAAAAAAAAATCTGTACCCAGGGTTCTACTTCTCATAGAGCAGTTTTCCAGCCCATGGTCCAGATGGCACTTGGGTCCCAGCACCTTCATCATTAGTTTGGAGATGCAGTCAGTGGAGAGCAGATGCCCTCAAACTTCAAAAAAGACGACTTTCTAAATGGAAGCAGGGACATCATTCCTCCCTGGCAAAGTTTATTGGCAAAGATGAAACAAAAGTAAGAATCCAGCATCCTGCAGCAGTTAACAGCAGTGACAACCTCACTTTAAATGATGCGATGATTACACTGTGTGTGTGTGTGTGTGTGTGTGTGTGTGTGTGTGTGTGTGTGAGAGAGAGAGAGAGAGAGAGAGAGAGAGAGAGAGAGAGAGAGAGAGAGAGGAGGATGCACGGTACTGTGGTGTGCATGTGAAGGTCAGGAGACAACTTTTAGGGATCAGTTCTCTCCTTCTACCACAGGGCTTCTAAGGAACAAATTTAGGTCATCAGACTTGAGACCAAGCACTCACTGAGCCGTCCTGCCGGCCCTGACCTCGTACTTTGACTGGCACTACTATCCTAGTGTATAAGAGGAATGCTAAGACAGAACAAAACACTTGTAAGGTTTGTTTATATTTTTAAGATTTATTTTATTTATTTATTTATTCATTTATTCATTTATTCATTTATTTATTTATTGTATATGAGTATACTGTAGCTGTCTTCAGATACACCAGAAGAGGGCATCAGATCTCATTACAGGCGGTTGTGAGCCACCATGTGGTTGCTGGGATTTGAACTCAGGACCTCTGGAAGAGCAGTCAGTGCTCTTAACCACTGAGCCATCTCTCCAACCCGTAAGGTTTCTTTAAAATGGGTTTAAGTATACGTGTTGAGTGAAATATGGCTTAGCCAAGAGCTTGAAAATCTATAAGCAAGGAGAATAAACCAGTTTGAATACATGCTGATAAATGATCACCCAGATGGAAGGAATCCCTATCTATTTATGTATTGCATTTATTATCAAACTCCTATTGGTGATTTGAAGCAATTGAAAAAAACTACTGGTAAAGTTATGTAACATTTCTGATAAGAAAATGATGATTTGATTTGGGTAAGGGGCGATTTGAGGGTGAAGATGATTTTTTTTTTTTAAATGGAGGATAAATGTTGCTAGAGCGTTTCAGGTAGACACGCTATTAGCTACTTTTCTGTTGGTGTGATAAAACACCATGGCCAAAAGCAACTTACAGAAGAGTTTGTTAAGCTTAAGGTTCCAGAGGGCAAGAGTCTACGATGATGGGACTGATATGGTAATCACATAGGGGGGCGGGGACGGAGAGACGGCGTCTCCAGCCAAAGGACAGGGAGCAACAGAAGCGGGGCGTGGTTGTGAGCTCTCAGAGCTTGCTCCCGGGGGACATCCTTTCTCTAGAAAGGCTCCCCCCTCCTAAAGGGTCCACAACCTCCCTAAACATGCAAACAACCAGGAACCATTCGTTCCGTATGTGAGTCTATGGGAACCACTGCCCACACCACCACATACATGCACCTAATCCTGCCTAGGGGAAGGGACCAGGAAGGGACCAGGAAGAGACCAGGAAGGGACCAGGAAGTTCCATGCCGGAGACGTCACCTCAGAGCACCCCGGCTTTTCTAGTGATAGAAGGTAGATACAGGCTCTAGATCATAAGACTCAGTGTGTTGTGTCAGCCTTCCCTGCCATCCTAGGTATCCCTCGGAGTCTTCTTAAGGGACAGTATGTTACAGTCTTGAGTCTTCAGACATCCTGCTTTCTGCCCCATGACCCTGGTCTCCCTTGCTACTGTTTCTTTCTGATGTGACAAATCCGCCTTAGGTAAGACCTGAGCGTTGTCATCTGAGTCTGAAGGGGTCCTCACCGGGCTCCTTTCCCAGCCCTTGGTCCCTATTGGTAACACTGCTTTGGGTGTTTCTGGAGCTTTCTTGAAGGTTTATTCTGAGGAATGGAGGCGGTTTACTGGAGGCGGGTCCTCTGTGGTATTGCGTTCGGCGACTTCCTGTGGGACTTTGCTTCCTGGCCGCTACACACTGCGCAAAGCTCTGCTGTATCGTGGTTTTCCTCCCTGTGGACTGAATCCAGGAGCCAAAATTAACCCCTCCAAGTTTAAGTGGTCTGTGGCAGGTAATTTGGTCACAGTGACATGAAGGTGACTAGTATGAACATTCAAGAATACAGTGTAACGGTGTCTCGTGTGGATCAGGAAATCCATTAAAACGGTCTAAGTATAATTGATTTGGCTCTTGCTGAATCTTTTTTTTTTTTTTTTTTTTTTATTGAGACAGGGTTTCTCTGTGTAGCCCTGGCTGTCCTGGAACTCACTCTGTAGACCAGGCTGGCCTCGAACTCAGAAATCCGCCTGCCTCTGCCTCCCAAGTGCGGGGATTACAGGCGTGCGCCACCACCGTCCGGCGCTCTTGCTGAATCTATAAACTAAAGCTCACAAGTCTTTTCCGTGGGAAGTGCTGTTGGGATGAGTGGTTGCTGCGTACTGTCTCAACTAATTAAAAAAAAAAGCAAAGCAAATAAATGATTATAATGGAATTCATTAATTTTAGCCCAATATACCAGCTAGAAGATTTGGGGCTTTGCTTAAATTCATTACAGTCTATTAGTTTATCACAGACCACCTGCACCCATTCAACAAAAGCCTTAGTGCCCGTGATACACTGGCCATTTCCTGAATTACAGATATGTAGGTGACCACATCCAAATCTTTGTGCCCACCATAGAAAGTCTTTTTAGAAGGATCAAGGAAGTCTAAGCATCAGGAATCGACTCTACCTTCCAGCAGTTTTCCTTGAAGCACTGATTTGTCAAGCACGGCTTTCCGGAGTAAAGGACTGGGCTTCCCCACGTCTCTGCTAGCCAGTCTCCAGCTCTGCAGTTTGGCTCGGATCCGATTCACATCTTCTTAGAGGTCTGAGCCAGTTCTCCCTTCTCTTAACTTTCAGAGATCAGTTCTTCAGTCCCTTAAAAGGCCTCGGAATTTACGTGTTCGCAGCCCTTTGATGCCGACGACCTGAACTCTGCCTCATTTGTTCATTTATGGCTTCTGCATAGAGAATAGTCAGCCATTTATCTGAGGGCAGGCAAACGTGAATTTCTTGGGGGGTGGGGGGACGTGAGGAGGATTGATCTTTCCCAGAATTCCCTCCGTAATGGAGGGCAAATCCGACTGTCTGTCCCAGCCTCACACTCTGCTTCTTTCTCTCCCAGCCGCAGGGCTGAACTTACAGTTGTAGTCTCAGCGGCAGAGGACATGCAGAATAAAGGGCTCTTAGACGAGCCCTTTGGGCTGCTCAGATGGGGCTGAGATCCTCACGAGAGGAGAAGCTGAACTTTGAGTTTGTAGATGAGAACAGTGGAGAGAATCGGAAGCGATCAACTGCCCCAGTCTGGTTTTTTCTTGTTGTTTTGAGATACTGTGCAGGTTGGAGTATACTGCATAGCTGAGAATTGGCCTTGAACTTCTGATCTGCCTGCCTTTACCCCCCCCCCCCAGGGTTCTAGAATTACGGGGTCTGAGCCTGATTTTTGCTGGGCTGGGGATGAAGCCCAGGACTTTCTTCATGTTTCATGAGTTCCTTTTCTGAAAAGCTTTTCTTGCAAGAGACCAAGGGAAAGAAAGCAAGAAGCGTATGCTGTGTGTGTGTGTGTGTGTGTGTGTGTGTGTGTGTGTGTGTGTGATGAGCAGAGAGCAGATCGCTAGGGCCAAATACTAAAGAAAATATCCGCATAACTGCCAAAGAACTTTGTCTCTTTTCTGTTTAGCTTTTTTTTTTTTTTTTGAAAAGCCAGTTCTTTGAGAATATCTTAGTGTGTTCTGTTCATATTCACCCTGCCCCAGCTCCTCCTGCATCCATTCCCTCTTCCCTACTCAGCCAACAACTTCCTTTTCTCCCCCATCAAGTCCAATTTGTGTGGCCCAAATATTCTTGGACGTGTGGTCGTCCAGCGAAGTGTGGTCAGCGTACCAGAGGCAACATTCTTAGAGAAAATTGGCTCTCCTCCCCCAGAGGCCTTCAACTGCCGAGAGCTCCATAGCTAGAGGTAAAGAGGAGTTTTAAGTCTGTAATTTTTAGTGTCGTTTGGGATTCCTGACAAGGTCCAGCAGAAAGCACCGAGAGGTTTTCCCTACACCAGTGGCTCTCCACCTTCCTAATGCTACGGCCCTTTAACACAGGGCCTCAGGATGCGGTGACCACCCCCCGGCCCCCAACCATAAGATTATTTGGGTGGCTGATTCATAATTGTAATTTTGCTACTGTTATAAACTCTAATGTACATATCTGATATGCATCTCTCCCCAAGGGTCATGACCCACAGGTTGAGGACCACTGGTCTACATACACCCTCTGTACTGCAACTTTAAGGTTTATCACTTCATCAGCATCTCACCAGAGTGGTACCCAGCTTATCACTCCATCAGCATCTCACTAAAGTGCTACACTGACGCATGCCATCATCTGAGGACCATAACTTACATGAATGTTTACTCTCAGTGTTCTATGTAAGTACAGTGACGCATGTGTTATAGTAGTGTTCTCTAAAGGAATGGGGTTGATAGGATGGATAGACACACAAAATGGGGTTTCTTAGCCTGGCTTACAGGATGTGGGTCTAGGTCATCCAACAATGGCTGTCTCATGACAGAAGGGTGCAGAGGAAGGGGGCTGCTCAGTCCATGAGGCTGGATGCCTGAGCAATCTGAATCTGGGTCCTGGAGGATCCCTGGAGGGCTGCAGATGCTCTTCTGTCGATGCTGGAATCCTGAAGAAGCTGAATTTTACAGAGCAGCAGCACACTGGACGAAGTTGCCCTCAAGACTGATGGCAAACAAGCAGATTGCAAAGTTCTTTTCTACTGTGTCCTTCCAGGTGAGCTGCCCTCAGAGGGCATGGCCGGGATTTAGGACGGATCTTTCTGTTTCAAAGAATCTGATCTGGGAAAGTCCCTCACAGGAGTACCTAGCAGCTTGTATTTTAGATGATTCCAGGTATAGTCAAGTGGACAACTAAGGTTAACTATCACACGTGACCTCACCATAGCGATGTGAGATCTTTAAAAAAAATTGTTCGGATTCCCAAACTGATGATCTACCACAGGGACAATTCATTGATCCCAGGACAATAAATCTGGATTGAGGGGCTGTGATGGTTTGTTCATTCATGGCCCAGGGAGTGGCACTATTAGAAGGTATGACCCTGTCGGAGTAGGTGTGTCACTGTGGGTGTGGGCTTTAAGACCCTCGTCCTAGATGCCTGGAAGCCAGTATTCTGCTAACAGCCTTCAGACGAAGACATACAATTCTCAGCTCCAGCACTATGCCTGCCTGGCTGTTGCCATGTTCCTGCCTTGATGATAATGGTCTGAACCTCTGAACCTGTAAGCCAGCCTCAATGAAATGTTGTTCTTAGAGTTGCCTTGGCCATGGGGTCTGTTCATAGCAGTAAAATCCTAACTAAGACAGAGGTCCAGGCAAAGGTCCTGTCCAGTTAGTGTCTGTCTTCCAAGTGTTAAAGGTAAGTGGCCCCGAGTATATTGCATGGTCCCACCTTGTCCTGAGTCCTGGAAAGCCCGGCAATCAAGGCTGCTTTGACGATGACAGGGCCACCTGCTATTCCCCCATGGAGACATTCAAGCCATCACAGGTTTCAGCCAGTAGGCAATCATCTGGCTCCAGTGGCGTTAAGCTTGTTCCATGCCTCAAGTAGCTCACCTGTCCAACAGTCCTCAGAAATGAAGGCTGTAAACTGTGTCTTTCCCATCACGCCATAACGAACTTCCTCCCACCCCCCTGTATCTGTTGGGACAACTGTTAAGGCTACTGTGAGTTTGGTCTGTGACATTTGGCATGGCTGCTGGCCCCTCTTTCTGGAGCACTTCTCGTTCCACTCCCCTCACTCTCTGTTGCAGTTATTGAATAACACAACTCAAGTCTGGGACTTGCTAAAGAGTGGAGGTTTATTTGGCTTGTGGTTCTAGAGGTTGAATAGTTCCAGAGCATGACACCACCACCTGCCCAACACACGGGGAGACACTTGCATTGTCACAGCAGAGGGTATTACATGATGACAGCCAGTCACTTTTTAAGGTCCCACTTGTTATAGACCAACAGTACCACGGAGATCTCTCTCTCTCTCTCTCTCTCTCTCTCTCTCTCTCTCTCTCTCTCTTTGATAGGGTTACGTTTTCAACACAAGAACATCTGGATGACACAGTGAGACCATGGCACATGGCTTGCAGAACGAGTTCCATCTTTGTTCTTCATGTCTCTTCATTTTCAAAACAATAGCATAACTCGAAGCTTAATGCCGGCTTGCCTCCAACCACACACAAACCCCGGTTCATCTGTTGGTCCTGTATAGAGAGGCTTATTGGGGTACCATGCCACCTGGCAGGAACTTGACATTGACCAATGTGAAGTTCTTCTCCCAGCCTTTGAGTGGGAACTCCTGTGTTAGCCATAATCCCCTCCACCTAGGGAGGAGCACTCAGACCAAGGTGAAGCCCATTGTTCTTCAAGGACCTGCAGTTTCCTGAGAAACCCTAGCCATATGCAGAGCAACTGAACCGGTTCTGCAGAGAAGTTTCCAGCCTTTGGGGGAAGGGTTTTCCTCTGCCTATATATTTGGAGTTCTTCATTAAACTTTGAGATCTTGAACAGCAATGTTGTCTTGGTCTCCATCTCTTTTCACCGCCTTCCCATACATCCCCAGCTTCCCTTCCAGGTAACCCATTCGCTATAACTTTGGGCAGTTACAGTCCTGCACCATTAAAGGTTCTATCCACCTGTAATCCTAGCTTGGATTCTCACAGGAACTACAGTCTGACCCATGTCTACCTCAAGTTCTTTATTCAGACAGGTCAGAAGCATCTGACCTTAATAACGTCCTGAACTCTCATTTTACTCTTTACCTAAACGATTGCTCAGGCAGCTTTTCTGTCGCGGTAAATGTCAACTCTCCTAGTTGATCCGGCAATATCCTTGAGGCCATCTTTGACTTCCGTCTGCCTCTCATGTTACCCTCTCGAGTCATCAGCCAATTTGGATCTTCAGAGTATGACCCGATACTCACTGCCTCTTCCTCCCCTCTGATGTAATTAAAGGCAAGAGACACCATCACCTCCTCTGGCCTATAACACTGCAGTGGCTATTAGCTGGCCCTCGGGTGCCCATCTGCTGTCCTATAGTCTCATCAAGAAGAGAACAGTTGAAATCTTTGACAAAAAATAACTTCATAAATCGCATTTATTCACAGGGCTGATATGATCTCGTAATAGATGCATATTCATATGTATGTATGTATATTTAGATGCATTGTAAAATTTTTGAGTCAAGATAATTATCATATTCATCGCTAGAGGAGGCTTTAAAAAATGTTTAGTTCCTGTGGTCACAATTCTCTATAGTGTCTTTCTCATTCAACTCAGAATAAAAGCCTGTGCTCTTCCAGCGTCTTCCACGCCTCCCCGCTCCATCTCTCTCCTAGCTGTTCCTGTTCTCAGGCTCTAGTTGGCCTCTTGGTCACATGACCTCCCTCCATCTCCCCATTGTTCTTCCTCAGATGCACACAGTGTGCCCGCACTTCAGCATGTTTGTGCAAACCGTTGTTTGTACCTGACTTTGCCCTGGCTTGCATGCTGATTCCCTCTAGGTCTCAGCTCAGATGGGACTTCATCAGTGATGCCTAGACCCAGCCCGTTAGCCAGGCAAGGAGAACATGACTGTGATCCCAGCCCTTGAGAGGCTGAGTCAGGAAGACTGGGAGTTTGAGACCAGCTGGGGCTACTTAGTGAGCTCCAGGCTGGTCTGAGCCACACAGTGAGACCCTACCTCAACAAATAAATCAAAAATCATAAATAAACAGAAAACTACCAGCATGCAGTACTCTTCACCTATTTTCTTTTTCTCCATATAACTTCATCACATTTGATATACTATAGGCTATTAAAAAAAATTGCATTACTTGGCAACCTCAGATGGAGTGGCTTTTCCATAAAGACCGAGTCTCTGATTGGCTCACACTGTATCTCCAGAGACTAAATCTGTATATGACATGCAGAAAACTCTCAGTAAGTGCCTGTTGAAGGACAAATAAATTAACAGTGGAACAAATGGCACTGAGCACATAGGAGGCACTTAGTAAGATCTTTCTGAATAAATGATTGAAAAGCAGTTAAAACACTACTTGACACATCATAGAAGAAGCATTGGGTGAAGGAATAAATAGCATTCAGAAATGATGGGCACATTGGATGCCCTCAACAGACACTTATGTGAAATGTTCACAAGAGCAGCAGTACACAGCATAGGAAGACATCAACACACCCTCACGTTTAGTAGTCACTCGTAACAACTCCACCTTAAAGGAGCTCTCCTTCAACTCACAGAGCACAAAGCTCCTAATCAACACTGGCTGTAGGAAGCAGAGGAAAACAGAAAAATAGAAGAGCTATGGTAGGGGATTGTTCCTGAGAATTCCTAGGTCCAGAAAGGGTCCCGGTTAGTCAGCAGAAAGGGGCAGACCGTGAATCTGTAACATTAACGGTTCCTTTCCTGTATGTCCACTCCGAAGTTGCCATGGTGACACTGAGTGTGAACATTTGAATATGTTTTTTCTCATTAAACTTGTTGTAATGAGTCTCAAAATTCCGCAGCAGATTTTTTTAGTCAAGTAGTTTTCATTAAAAGGGACTGATTTCTTCTTTTTTTTTAAATTTCTTTTTATTTTTTTATTTTCTATATTCTTTGTTTACATTTCAAAGGCTTTCCCCTTTCCCAGTTCCCCCCTCACCATATGTCCCATAAGTCCTCCCTCCCCATTCCCCAATCACCCCCCCCTCCCCACCATTTCTCTATTCTGATACTCTCCTACAAAACTGGACCCAGTCTTTTCAGGACTAGGGTCCTCTCTTTCCTTCTTCTGGGAATCTTTTGATTTGCTAATTGTGCCTTGAGTATTTAGAGCTTCTGGGCTCATTAATATCCACTTATCAGTGATTTTAAAAGCTAATAACTTAAAAATTGTAAGACATGTGGGCACACACACACACACACACACACACACACACACACATGCATCCACACACTCAAGGTCCATAATGAATTCTCCATCCCTTCTGGAGATTTTTACAACACACTGCTACCACGAACCACTGTATTGATTGACGGTTCAGGATCATTCTCCCTCCACTCATCAGCCTAGGGTGGCAGGTCCAAGGGGAAAGATTCGTTTAGGTTCTGGACTTTGACAGATGAAAGAGGACCTTGCCAGCTCTGATAGATTTCTTGTCTGTAGCTTTCACAGCGCCCATGGAAATTGTGTGTCTAATATCATGGACATCAGAAGGACCTAGAAGGTAGCCACAGAAGCTCATATTATATCTCAGCTAGCCTGGAACCACATCAATGATTGTTCCAGATTTCCAAAATATAAGGCCAGTTTCCAGCTTCTTACTGGAATGGTGGTGCATCTCTTTTTTCAGCTCAGCAAACTTGCAAGCTCTGGGACCCGTGTGGCAATCCAGTAGCGGGTCTGGCAGCACAGATCTGGCCTGGATTGTTCTGTAGGGTCACTTGAGCACCGAAGCCAGTTGCTTCCATTGGTTGATCCACTTCTGCTGTCACCAGCGATGTTGCCACAATGAACCACACAATGAACATCTTTGACAGAAACATTCTTTTGTGTTATTGATAAATTGTGTTCTTTGGCAATTCTCTGTACACATCTAATTCATTCTCATTATTCCCTGCTGCCTTCTTCTACTATTAGTCTATCCTTAGACTCTTATCACATTGATGACATTTTGTTTTGTGTCCTACAGTATAAATGGGGTCCTCTGCATGATGACTGGTTTGTAAATATCCATTGGAGCCAAGCAGGCTTACCAGTGGGTACAGGACTGGATGCTAGCTCCCTCTCTTCCCATATCTGTTAGCTGCCAATGGTTCAGCAGTAAGTGGTAGGGCCATGTGCTGGATGGTTTGAGATATCAGCTTGCCAGAGTTTTGAATCACCTGAGCAGGGACTCTCAGTTGAGGAATTGTCTTGATTGCCTTAACTGATGTGAACAGACACACCCCATATTCAAGCAACATCTCCTGGCAGTGGCCCAGACCAGGACCAGAAAGAATATTGTTTGTTTTTTTTTTTTTTTCTGCCTATCTGACCTTCCTTCTTGTCACCAAGCTAACTCACTCTGTTGCTGTCAGTCCCCTTTGCTGATATTAGAACCAGTATTTCCAAACTTCCATCATTGACTGAGGGTGCTCTCTAGAGACCTCCCAGGTCTCCAGCACCATACTGGGAGTGCTGAGGTACCCAGGCTCAAGGACTTAGCAATTGTTAGTTTCTCAATCTCTCAGGTGTGAGCATCTGTTGTTACTATTTTGACTCTTTTGGATAAGTTGATTTAATAAATTCACATATACATATTCATTCATTCATTCATTCATTCATTTAGTTCTGTTTCTTTCCAGAACCTTAATATAGACCCTGTGAGCCCCTTGGCCATCAATATCTGATTGTTACGCAGACCTAACTAGTAGGCTAGTGTGCTAGTAGGCACAGCTGCTGATTATGATGGCCACAGCTAGCGATAACAGACACATTTGTGACACTGAAGCCTGTGCTGTCCTTCAAGAAAGTCTACTCCAAATCTTACAACACATATTAACATCCTGTACTTCATCTGTAACATTGACTGGATTACAGATAACCCTGTGTCAGGCTTATGAACAGTAGTCTGCCAAAGTCCATGGGGACAAAAAAATACCACCATTTTTATAGACACTCTGGAGGGGGCCGTTAGGAGATTAATAATGCCACCCATTGTTCCAAGGTACAATCATTCCTATCGCCAAGTCTTTCCCTCCTGGGCACAGTGATGGAACACAGGACCAGGAGGCCTCTTACAAGGTCCACCCTTCTTCCTCAACCTCAGTCATAGTGAAGCATTTCAAACAATTAACCAGCTAATTTGAAAATAAGGTATGAAGACATGGAACCTTGATTTCCATTTCATGCCTTTGATTTCAGCACTCAGGAGGCAGAGGCAGGCGCATTTCTGTGAGTTTGGACTAGCCTGGTTTATATAGTGAATTCCAGGACAGCTAGGGATACACAGAAAGAGCCTGTCTCACAAGAAAACAAAACAAAATATTATGATTAAATTTTATCTATGTATGTGCATGCACATGTTCATGTGCATGAAGATCAGAAGACAATTTGGGGGCATCAGTTCCCTCTTCCCATCATGTGGGTCCTGGGGAATCTACCACAGGTCATAAAGTTTGGCTGAAGTCATCCCTACCAGTTGAGATATCTTGCTGGCCTCATCTAACCTTTATATCCTCAAAATGCCTAATGAGAATGACTGCCTTTGTATTAAAACAACAAACAAACAAACAAACAAACAAGCTAGGGACTCACCATCTGCCAAGCCATGATTTTTACTCTTGAGTATAAATTTTTACCACTCAGGCTTTTCCTCCAAACTCCTTATGGATACAAGTTTGAACTCAAAAATTAAGGTTCACATGGGAGGGAAGAAATGCTGAGGGAGGGAATTTTTATGGCCAAGTCACCAGGGGAAGGAACAGTGGAGGTATTTGTCCAAATATGTGGGCCTCAGTGTGATCCAGTCAAGCAGAGGAGTGGGATCAAATGTAAATTTCTTCCAGATGAAAACCAGGCCGAATCCATCTTGACTGCGGTCATTGTGTGGGGCCAGGAAAATCAACGCTCACAACCGTATTGCTGGGCAAGGGTTTGATGCTAATTCAGCTGGGCAGCTGGGACCCAAGGGAAGGCTTCATGTAAACGTTCTTCTAAACTCCCCTTTTCTCTTCAGCCTTTGAAGGGGCTCGATTTCCACGTTTCCAAGACCATGTCGGTGTTAGAGCAGTCCAAATGAAGCATCTCAGAGTACAGCCCTTCGAGGGTTAGGATTGGCGTGGATCCCCTAAGTGCACAGGCTTAGCAGACGTCTGCCCTCTTCCCCCTTGAATGGCAGGCTATTCACTTGTAGGCTGGACATGGTCGCTCTAAAAAACCTTACTCATGCCTGTAAAGCTCTGGTGACCCTGTACCTTGACTTTACAGCCATGAGGATGAGTTTCGAAGCATCTGCTATCTTCCTGTAGAAAAGGGGGAGAGGTTTTTCCCCCAGAGTAGCAGGGATACACATACACATGGAAACTGAGCGGCAAGACAATGTACCCAGGGAAACCCGAATAATTAACAAGTTAGGGGGATTCTTTCTAATGTGGATTTGTAGAGTCAATTACTCACGGGGAAATCTCCAAGATCGAAGAAATTCAAAGCAAAAATCAAGAACTGTTAAGGCCACTTGGGACCAGCAAAGACGTTTAGAATCTCAGAATCTGTGCTTACTTGGAATCTTCTGTTGCCCAAGGTAACCCATTTTCCAGCCCCCTGGTAACCTCTGTGGCATTCCAGCCAAGCACTCCTCTCCAGTCCCTAGGGCATCTCTACATGATAGTGAGCCTTTGTTACCTCAGAAGTGCCCCGCCCATCCCTGGTTAACTTTACATTAGGGAGTCCTTGCTGCTTGTTGGGTTGGTATCATAGAAATGTGACCCCCCCCCCAAATCAGTGCCTAAAGAGACTTCCAGAGAAGACTAGTATCCGTTGACACATTTCTGGATTCCCTGAACACCAACAGGGATCTTCTAGCCCAGTTGACCAGAAACTCACTATGTAGTACAAACTGGCCTGGGACCCATGATCTCACCACATGTAACTTTCCCCAGAAGTCATGAAGGAAAACAAAGGGTTAAGTCAGAAAAAGTGCCCCCTACAGGAGGCCTACCTGACATTTTCAAGAATCCCAGTCACTGGAATCCTCTTCCATATCAGTAAGGTGTTTTTTTTTTTTTTGTTTTTGTTTTTGTTTTTGTTTTTGTTTTTGTTTTTTCGAGACAGGGTTTCTCTGTATAGCCCTGGCTGTCCTGGAGCTCACTCTGTAGACCAGGCTGGCCTCGAACTCAGAAATTCGCCTGTCTCTGCCTCCCAGAGTGCTGGGATTACAGGCGTGCGCCACCACCGCCCCAGCTTCCATATTAGTAAGTTAATTAGCATCTCCAGGCCCAGTATTATTTGAAATAAGGAGATGGGAACATTTGTAGTTAGACACAATTGTTGGGAAAGAGCTTGTGCTTTAAGATAAGATTTTTTAAAAAATGGGTTCAGATCTGGCCTCCGCTGCTTCCCCATAGATGTTAGGTGAGGCATCCTGAGATCGGAAGACAGTAATTAGCCTGCCTCTGTAAGTGCATGAGAGGATTATGGAAGAATATATGAAGGAATTCAGCACCTTAAATTCTTACTTGAAGACTGACTTCTCTCCCAGAGCCAGTTCTAGACCCTGCATAACTCTTTGCTCTGAGCTGAGGTATCAGGGACACAAGGCAAACCCTCCCTAACGATTTTATTTTTCTCATTCTCCTTTCCTTGACCCCATATCAGACTGGAGACAGAATTACCAATTATACTCCAACCCAACAAAGACCATAAATACTCCAGACCCTGAATTAGAAGAAAAAAGTCTAACGGTTAAAGAAAATTTAAAAGGCCAATCAAAATGTTCTCCTGCTTCCATGTTTTTGTGCTAGAAGTCTGCCCCTGATTTGTAGAACGGTAGTTGCTGAAACAGGTCTAATTAGCCGAGTGCGTCCTATATGCTAGGGTCTTTTCTAAGCAGTTGCTAAACTATCTTTTTAGTCCTCAGCAACAATCTGAGTCTGCTCTGAAGATCTCTCTGGAGAGAGAGAAAGAGGAGAGAGTGAGACAAAGACAGAGAGACAGAGACAGAGGCACAGAGACAGGATAATGTGTTATAGAAGTCTCACTCTGGTAGATCTACTTACTCCGGAGTGAATCTTCTGGAATAACAATTCTTGGATCAAGAAACACTCCAGTAAGATGTCACCAAGGAGCCGGGCGTTGGTGGTGCACGCCTTTAATCCCAGCACTTGGGAGGCAGAGGCAGGCGGATTTCTGAGTTCGAGGCCAGCCTGGTCTACAGAGTGAGTTCCAGGACAGCCAGAACTACACAGAGAAACCCTGTCTCGGAAAAAAAAAAAAAAAAAAAAAAAAAAAAAAACATGTCGCCAAGGATCCAATTGGTAGTCTGCGAGAGTGGCCCTCAGTGGGAGGTTCACTAAGAAAGGGTGGCTTAGAACTGAAGGGATTCGCTTCTAGGAAAATGATGGCATGCCTATGCAGTTTCCTGGTGTCTGTGTGTCCCCTGCTGCCACTGTTCTAGTGTGGCTGACAGTCCCTACTAGCTGTTAGTCCTTCAAGCCACCCCAAAAATAAGATGATGAAACCATAGCTTGATAATGGCAGATAGTATTTTTTTTTTTAACCTCTGGTTTTGAGTAAATAAAACACATTTGAATCTTTCTTTTAAATCAATGGCAGAACCTAGTTGGTTTTGCTGGCTTGGTTTTGCCAGGCTAGATGCTTATATCCCTTCAGCTAGTCCTTCAGTTGCTTTGTGGAAATTCTGCAGAAGCCCTACTGAAAGCAGAAGTTTTATTTAAGCTCGAAAGTGTTTGGAGCCTTCCAAGGAGACAAGCCTTCAGGATAGAGACTAACATGTTTCCATTTCAAACCTCAATACAGTTCCTAGACCAGAGTCCCCCAAGTTCTCATTCATGTTTGGGGTTTCTTTAGGCCTGTGGTGGCACCTTATGTCATGCTGAACATGTGATAGAGAAGGCCTAGTCACCTTATGGTGGCTGGGAAGCAAAAGGAGAGAAAGAGGGAAGGGTCTTCATACCCTTTCAAGGAAGGATACTTCTTACCCCTTAAATGTTCTAGAACTCCCAATAGCAGCAGTAAGTCTATGCCATCCATTCTTGAGGGCCATTCGTGAACTCAACTCTAGCATGTGCTGTACCATTGGGATCTCCTTCCACTGGGATCTCCTTCCACTGGCCACTAAATCTGTAGGCACGTCAGAGATCTTCTCCTCACTAGTCTTGTTTTGGGTATATCAAGGCTGTCTCTGCTCTTCCCCTCAAGAAGAGCCATGCCTGGGCATATGACCTGCTGCCTACACTTGTATGAAGCCCCCTCTGAGATGGATGGTTTAACAGAACAAGAGAAGACTGCCCGACAATGGATTGTTCATGAATAGAACCTTGGAGATTTCAGAAATCTAAATGTGGCTACTGATGGATGGCACTTAAAAGATCCGTATGAACAAGTGATACATTCAAGGACTTCAAGAGTTAGAGGGGACAATGTACAAATCAATGTTCACTTGACGAGAGTGCACACAGGATACCACACAGTGCCCAGGACTCTGATCCACAGTAACTACTGACTCAGGCCTTATGAGAATGGGTTTATTTAGTGGAGGACCAGCCTATTAAGTTGTGGGGTGTCCAATCCCCTGCCCTTTTTTCTTCCTTGTTGTTGCAGTGTAGCCACAGAAATCAAAGAGTCATCTACTCTTCCAAGAGTAACCCTGGTTTTGAGAATTGCGTTAACTGAGTTAGGCAGATACAATGAAAGTCGGAAATTATTTTAAAACTGTTCATTAAATTGAACAAGAAGACTCGAATTTAAGGTGTTGTGTTTATTGAACCTACCACAGCTTGTATCTACCTACCTTTATTATCTTCCTTGGCTCTCTGCTACTATATTTATAACATTAGATATCTGTAACCTCCCCAGATCCTGGCCTATTATCTTTCATATGCAGGTACTAATGAAGGAAATTCTGACAACCATAAGAAAATGGTTTCCAGAATACCCTATTAGAGAATTACTCCATGCTCAATCTTCCAACAAGCTCATAGTGGGCACGTTTGCCAGTTCCTTGTTAGATACTAAAGTAGACCTCAAGAACCGACCTGTGCTAAGACAATTGCTATGTTGTGAATAAGTCTTGTAGGAGGAGCTGGAAGGCTCAAAGACCAGAAGAACTACATCTAAAGGAACTGCAGCTTGGAGGGCAGAAATAGGAAGGGCAGTCACTGGTGGGTGTGGCATTTCTCATTGCTAGTCACATCAGCCGAATGAGGGGCACCCGTGATGACTGTCCTCACGAATCCACAGTGCGTACCATAGTGTCAAAGCTAACAAACATATGATAGCGTACGTGTGAATACCACCTAAGGAGGGTGCCTGGAGATAATGCTGAGGGGCTACTGTGGGCAGAGCTAAGAGCTGAAGGAATTTGTCTCTGGGGCATTTCTATTGCTGTGACCAAACACCATGACCAAGGCAATTTATAAAAGAAAAAATTAAATGGGGGCATATGGTTCTGGAAGTGTAGAGTCCACGACCATCATGGAGGAGAGCATGGTGGAAGGGAGGTGGGTCCTGGAGCAACAGCAGAGAGCATACGGTAACAAGCAGAAGGGAGAGAGAGAGAGAGAGAGAGAGAGAGAGAGAGAGAGAGAGAGACAGAGAGATAGACAGAGACAGAGACAGAGACAGAGAAATTGTATAGACTTTGTCTCCATTATTGCTCCTGTGAGTATTTTGTTCCAAAGGCCACCCACAGACTGCCCTACCTGGGGATTCATCCTATAGTTACCAAACCCTGACACTATTATGGATGACAAGAAGTGCATACCGAAAGGATACTGTTATGGTTGTCTCCAGAGGAGCCCTGCCAGAGCCTTACAGATACAGAGGCAGATGCTAGCAGCCAACCATTGGACTGGGCGTGGGGTTGCCAATGGAGGAGTTAAAGGGGGGACTGGAGGAGCTGAAGGGGTTTGCAGCCCCATGGGAAGAACAATGACGTCTGCCACCCAGACACCCAGGACTACCAGGGACTAAACCATCAATCAAGGGGTACACATGGTTCCAGCCGAAAATGTGGCAGGAGGATGCCTTGTCAGGTGTCAGTGGGAGGAGAGGTCCTTGATCCTGTGAAGGCTCAACAGATGCCCCAACAAAGGGAAATCGAGAGGGGGAGGTGGGAGTGGATCAGGTGGAGGAGGGGCATATACTTGGAGGCAGGGGGTGGGAGGAGGGGTTGAGAGTTTTCATTGAGGGGGGGAAAACCCAGAAAAGTTTTAACATTTGAAATGTAAATGGAGATTATATTCAACAACAACAAAAAAGAAATTGTATAGACTTTTGAAACCTCAAAGTCAGCCCCCAGTATCATACCTCCTCCAATAAGGCCATGCCTATAATCCTTCCCAAACAGTTCCACCAACTGGGTACCGAGGATTTAAACATGTGAGGCTGTGGGAGCCATTTTTATTGAAACCACTGCAGAAATTGTATTTACAAAGGTTCTTGAGTCACAGGGTGGAGCACAGCTGAGGGGAGATGAGAACGGGTGTGGACAGGGTGGTCATTTGAATATGCTTGCCCGGGGAATGGCACTCTTAGAGGGTGTGTCCTTGTTTAAAGGAAGAACATCACTGTAGGGTTGGGCTGAGAGTCCCTGCTCCTAGCCACATGGGAGTTAGTCTTCTCCTGTTTGCCTTCGAAACATGATGTAGAAAGAGCTCTCAGCACCTCCTGCACCATGTCTGCCTTGACACTGCCATGCTCCCACCTTGACGATAATGGACTGACCTTCTGAACCTGTAAGCCAGCCCCATTAAATGTTGTTCTTTATAAAGAGTTGCCTTGGTCATGGTGTCTCTTCACAGCAATGGAAACCCTAACTAAGACATATGGCTTTACCAAGTCTTTGGTTGGTGTGCTTTGGCCATGCCTCTATGAAGCAGTTGTTGGCACTACAGTAATGTGCTCCAACTCTTATTAAAGAATTTGACCTCTTGACCTCAGAATCTTGGAGACTTAGTGTACATTGAATGCCTTTAGCCTTACACTTCCTTGTTGACTGTGTTTCCACATTTGATCGAAATCACTTCCTTAAGGCTGTGGCTCCTGAGTTTACCTACTCTGGTTCTACCTTTCCTTGTGGCTCTTCTCTTCCTAGAAGTTCGCAGCATCCTCTTCATTTACTCCAGGTTATGAATCTGAGAAGGATGTGTCTAGACGCAAATCTGCTTTCACCCTTTGGCAGCCTCTGGTGTGAGGCAGGATGGGGCACAGCTCCTTCAATCTGGGAATCCATGTTTGCTAACACTGGGGGACATCTCTTACTTGGTTTGCTTCTTTGCTTGGTTTTTGTTTTTTTTCTTGGTGCTACCCTAGCTGTCCGGGAACTCACTCTGTAGACAAGGTTGGTTTCAAACTCAGATCCACCCCCAACCCCAACATCTCTCACTATTAACCTTGAGAAGTTTCCCCCAACCGCTTTGCTCGGGAAGTTTGTGATCTCAGTGCTTACACTCCTGGTGGTTTTCAATCCCTTTTGAAGCTGAGCCTACAGCCCTCCTTTCTACACGTTCCACCCCATCCCTTCCCATTCTTAGTTTCGTGTTGGATCTTCTGTTGCCTCTGCTGTATTTCTCATTTTCAGCAGTGATTGTTTTCCTTCAGAATTTTCCTTCTCTGGCTTCCTGGATCCTTTCTTACTTCTCTGCCTGAATTGTTGGGTTTTTTTTTTGTCCAAGTCTCATTTTCTTTCTTACGTACCCTCTTTCTCCTCTAAGACTTTGACTTCCATTTTAGTTCATGCTTCTCGTGACATGGCTTCACCCTAATTGCTTACATTACAAGAGGAAAATAAAGTTTGTGCTCTGGGCAGGCTTTGGTGAAAAAACAAAAAACAACAACAAGACAAACAGTAAACAAACAAACAAACAAACAAAACACATAGTGATTTTAAAATCTTCGTGTGTTCTTGGGACTTGTTGAGCTAAATTTCAGGGCCTATCCCCCTAGTACTGCTGATTCTGCCCATTTGGAACAGAATGTAAAAGTCTGCATTTTTAGCAAGTGACCTGAGGGTGTGGGACTACAAGGTGGAAGATTGCTCCTGGAGGGCCTAACACGCCTCCACCCAGCTGCTCGCAGACCCTCAGAACATTGTTTCCAACTATTGTTCTTGGGCTGGTCATATTCCTCCATGTAGGGTCTCTCAGTCTCATACATAGGCTTGAACCTTTGCTGCTAGAATCGTGCTAGCCTCTGTGAACTTGGAAAGGTCTCACCCTCCTCTTCAACCATCATTAGAGTATCCCAGTCTAGAGACTTCTCTCCTGTTCTGCAGGTTAAATAACTCTCAACCTGTGCAGGAGTGGACAGCAATCAAATCCTCAGATAGCAGGGTGTTTTGGCAGCGGTGTGTGTGTGTGTGTGTGTGTGTGTGTGTGTGTGTACCCCAAAGATTCTTTTTTTAATTTCCTGTTTTTTTTTTTCATCAGGGTTTTTCTAGGTAGTCCTGGCTGTTCTGGACTCACTTGTAGACCAGGATGTCCTCAAATTCACAGAGATCCACCTGTCTCTGAGTGCTGAGACTCTCTTTTTGGGTCTTTTTTGAGACAAGGTTTCTCCGTGTAGCCCTGGCTGTCCTGGAACTCACTCTGTAGACCAGGCTGGCCTCGAACTCAGAAATCTGCCTGCCTCTGCCTACCTAGTGCTGGGATTAAAGGCGTGTGCCACCACTGCTGGGCGAGTGCTGAGACTCTTAAGCACAGTCCCAGCTGATCTATTTACAGCCTTGCATCGAGCCCTGGAGCCATCAGCAGTGAGAGGTGAGTCCGCTCTGGACCTCGGTAGTCAACGTTTTCCTCTGCCGCCTTAAGAAGCCTTCGGATGTATCAAGCCAATCCCCGTGCTCTCTGCTTCCAACTTTCAAAAGTTTCTTCATCTGAGTTCTGTCGCTCCTGAATCCCTACCCTACTTAAGTGCCCGTAGCTGTCATTCCAGTCAGATTTCAAGAGGAAAAGGAGATAAATGAAAATGTTCGTTCTGCTATCTTTACCTCCAAAGTCTGTACCAGAACTATAAAAAGATTTGGTTTAGTATTAATTGCAGATAATTTTGAGCCACTTGAATTTGTAAAGACAGATGTGGCCTCATTGTGACAACTTCACATTTATGGGCCACCGTCCCCCTCCCCACCCCGTTCTAAAGAAAGCTTCCTATTTCAAAATAATGTAGCATTTTTATAAAACATATCTCCAATAATGACCCCCAGAATAAAATATGGAGTCTCTCGATTTCCTGGCATCTCCGATGTCTGTTAATTAGAAATTGCCCCTAAGATGTAAGAAGGCTGTAAATCGGATCCATTTCCATATTCAACGTAGCATATTCAAGTTGTCAGAATTTTTACAATGCTTCTAATGAAGTGTTCAGCATAATGAATCGTACAATTATAACAAAATAGAGTTCTAATGAGCAATTATCATTCTGAAGAAGAACATTCCAGGGTTTTTTATTCTCCTTCTTCCAAACTGGAGCTTAACAAGTAACTATGAAAAAAAAATTAATGAGGAGCGTTTGTAAGCAGCACCACAGTCAATTAAAATGACTCCTGAAGACCCGGTTTCCTGAATTTGTTGATCGAAACATCGTCTGAGAAAATGGGTTGGCAGGTTTGGGCTTTAGGAACGTTCCTGACCCGTGTGAACTTTCACATGTAAGAGATTTGTGTGTCGGGCTTGAATTAACGACTTCCTCGTAATGCATCTGCGTGCGCGGTGTCAAGTGGCAACAACAAGCTAAATGGGCCAGAGACCCAAGGGAGAAATAAGTCTGTGGATCACTGCTCACGTTAAAATAAAAAGCCGCCCTGTCTGGGAGGCCCATCTCACGGCGGGTCAGTAAGCTGGGCTGGGTAATTTGGCATGCGCTGTTCTGCACGCTCACGGTGCCTTGCAAGTATGTGTATTCTGAATGAGGACAGCCAGAACTGAGAGAGGCTGAGTGAGGCCCCTGTAGCTGCTCAGGAACCACTGGATCCAGGGAGGTTGGCTGCAAAGGTCAGCTTAGTTCCTAGGAGAGGCTGAGCTCACGTGTCACCCTTCCCGACCCTTTCCACACTCTTCTCTGTGCGAACAGGCTGATGCCCACTGCCTGTTTTCTAGAACCTTCGGTGCACAACTGCAGGGACACTGGGATTCCCTGTGTGAGAGTCAAGGGCTGTGTGATATGAAAAGGAATCGTTACACAGAGGGGATTCTGTGCAGAGTCATCTAGGCTGTCCAAGTTGGTGACTTTATACATTGTCAAAACTATTGTTCCAGGGCTGGAGAGATGGCTCAGCGGTTAAGAGCACTGGCTGCTCTTCCGGAGGTCCAGAGTTCAATTCCCAGCAACTATAGGGTGTCTCATAACCATCTGTAATGGGATCTGATGCCCTCTCCTGGTATGTTTGAAGACAGCTACAGTGTACTCACATACATAAAATAAACAATAAATAAATCTTTAAAATAATCCCATCCATATTGTATAAGTAAATAAAAGAATTGAACAAAACAAACAAACAAAAAACCCACCAAACCTCTGTTCCTCTTATCCTCTGTCCCCATCACCTTCGGAGTTCTTTCTCAACTTTGCCCGGCTCCCCAGCCATGAAAGGTACCCACCACTGTCGCCAGCACTCTACGCTGACAGGCAGCATCTGGAGGAAGACGGTGTGATTGCTTGAAAGAAAAGGACTTCCACAGGCCTGTAGGGAGTGGCACTCTTAGGAGGTGTGGCCTTGTTGGAATAGGTCTGGCCTTGTTAGAGAAAGTATGTCAGCAGGTGTGGGGTCTGAGATTTCAAATGCTCAGGCCAGTCTCTCTCTCTCTCTCTCTCTCTCTCTCTCTCTCTCTCTCTCTCTCTCTCTCTCTCTCTCTCCCTCTCTCACCATGTCTGCCTCCGTGCCACCATGATGATGACAATGGGTTACGCCTCTAACTCTAAGCCAGCCCCAATTAAATGCTTTCCGTTATGAGAGTAGTCATGTCTCTTCACAGCAGCAGAACCCTTAATTAAGACAGATGGTGTCACCGTAGAGGTTTTAGATGCCCATTCCCAAGGCCCAGATGCTAATGGCTTGGTTGCCTTTCCCATGGTGCACTGGGGAAGAAAGCGGAAGTCATTGCGGGAGTTCTTTCCAAAGGCACGATGGGACATTAGCCCTTCCTCCTTTGCTGCCTGGCTACCATAATGTAAGCAGACCTCCTCTACCACACTCATCGGCCACGAGGTGCTGTGGACCACAGGCCCAATGGTGACAGGACCAGCATGGGAATTAAGGACTCTATGAGGCCAAATCCAACTCCCCTCTTTTAAGGTGCTCATGCCAGGCACAGGGACAAACTGGTGACTAGTATAAAGGGGAACAAATTCTGGCACAGTTGCTCTTCTAAGTCCAGGAAACACTTCCAAGTCCCGGTCCCTCTCCACCCTGCACCCAGAAAGCTGCTGTTCTTGTCTTACTGCCTGAAACTGGATCTCCCTTAAGCCCATCACTGACCAGGGCAGGGTTTTTACCAGCAGAGCACATTGCTTTGAGTCGTCTCCTGTCTTAGTTCCTATTCTATTGAGGTGAGGAGGAGACTCCACCACCAAGGCAGTTTATAGGAGAAAGCATTTCATTGGGGGCTTGTTCACTGTTTCTTTCCGAGGGTTATCATGGCGGAGAAAATGGCGGAGAAAATGGCGGCAGGCCAGCCGGTGTTGCTGGAGAAGCAACTGAGAGCTCCTATCTAATTGGCAGGTTGCAGACAGGGAGAGATTGAGACTGGCCCATCACAGCTTCTCAAACAAGTGAGGCCTGTGAATGTGAATTTGAGGATTACACCAGGGAGACCCTGCCTCAAACATCTGAACGGCAGGAAGGGAGAACAAGAAAGAGCAGGGAGTTGGGTGGGTGGGAGTTGAGGGTTAGAAACCAGCAACAGGATTCACAATCTACAGGAAACTGCATATTTATCTGTTTGTTAATCCTTGACAACCTGGGCATTAGCTGGTGAGATGCTGCTGACAGTTGGACTCCACAGGTGCTGGGGACAACACTCACATGTTGCTGCTGTGGTCCCTGCTGGCTAATTTGAGCATACTGAGTGACTCTCCGTAGCACTGGGACAGAGTTCTCCGTAAGGCTGGCCTATGATGCAACCTGGGATTCCTCTTGCATGTCACTGGTGCCGCCAGCGTGTCATGTCATTTCCTCAGGTCCGTAGTGTGGGCTATACGGGGATATTTGGTTCCTCTGTGCCATTCCCTTGGAAACTGGGGATCAACGAGCTTCTCTCAGAATGCAAAGAGTTCTGAGTTCTTGCAAAGAAAGAGGTGCTTCTCACAAAGCAGCGACCTTTCAAGTTTTGAGTGATTGGGCTCCCACCAACTTCAACCAACAGATACATAGAAAAGAAGACCCAAGTTGGTTCCAACCTTACAACTGTCTATACGTCCAGTTCTAGAGGGTCCAACAACCCAACTGACCTCCAAGGGCACACAACATACACACAGTACCCTTTCAATATGGAAGCAAACATCAAAAACATAAAATAAGCAAAAACCATGAAATCCCGATCTGATGATGTTACTTTCTATTTAAAAAGCGTATGCACTATCCCACTGCTTACAAAAAAAGAAAAAGAAAAAAGAAAAGAGAAAAAGAAAAAAAGTCCAAACTGTGTAATTGTTAAAACACAGATCCAGTTAATTGCCTTTTTCAATCCTTAAGAACAGCCTTTACCACCTGCCATCAACTCTCCTCCTCTGCCCCACAGGGAGTTTAAAAGCTTTGTTGCGGTGTGGGCTTGCAGCCCCTCCCTTTAGTAGCTATAAGATGAAATCACACTCCCGTTTAGTATTTGGCTTCATGCACGCCACAGCTGAACAGACCAGCTCCTGTGGTGTGGAGCTTCTCATCAGCCCTCCAAAACGTATAAAAGTCAGGCTTTCCCTGTGTTCAGGGGACTTCTCAGACGCTTTCCTCCTTCAGACTTCCCCGCCATGTTGTCTACAGCAGATGTTTTTCCTTCCGGCATCTATCTTAACGGAGTTCCTCTCCAGAGGGTAAAGGAGAGCTGCTACCTCCCTTTAAGGCTCTGTCATGCTGGTTCTGGCCTGATGCTCTGCTCCCCCTAATGTTGTCCTACCTCAAGGTCTGCCTATGGTCCTTGTGGTGTTTTGAATAGGAGTGGTCATGTGTTTGCATGCTTGGTCACCAGGGAGTGGCATCATTAAGAGGTGTGACATTGTTGGACAAACTGGGCGTAGGCTTTGAGGTTCCCAATGCTGAAGCCGGTCTGGCCTCTCTCCCTCTTCCTTCCCATCCAGATGTAGAACTCTCTGTTTTTTTTCTCCAGCACCAGGTCTGCTTGTGTGCCTCCATGCTTCCTGCCATGATGGTGATAGACTGAACCTCTGAAGCTATAAGCCAGCCCCAGTTTAATGTTTCCCTTTATAGGAGTTGCTGTGGTTACAGGGTCTCTCCACAGCAACAAAATCCTAACTAGTCATGTGTATGGAAAACAAACTATGATCATATTACGCCACTGAAATTCTGGGGCTTCTTGTTATAGCAGCAGAACGCCTCTCACTCGTACTAGCACATTTCCGGAGGAAGAAGAGACTGTGCGTTGTGCAATGTTTTATCCCGGTGCTCATCCTTTGCACTTAGTAGGTTTTAATTAATTCTTTCTAACTAGCAATGAAGAACACGCTAAATGGCTGTCATAGCGCTCATGTGTTTACCACCCGGAAAACACTCTCAATTCCCTGGGAGCAACATCTCTGTTTTCTGCAAACAAGAGATGAATTATTTAACAAGCGAGCATTCCCAATTCTTGCCGGCAGCTGTTAGCCCATCCCTGATTATCATGAACGACGGAGAAGCAGGCGATGGAGGCGAAATGGACGGGAAGAGTTGCCAAAGGCAGCAAGGTATTCTCCCCATAATGGGCCCCTCCCTCTCCTCCAGTCATAGTTTAACGGTCACTTCTTGGTCACCTGCTCTAGGATTACCACATCTTCTTCAACGTCCTTTATCTTTGCCATTTACCTTAGGAACAGTCCTTGGATTACAATTATTTCCTTGGTTTGTTCGAGTTCCAGACAAGACGAATCCCCATAGAGAAAGAGGCCATATTAACCTTGCTTCTCTTCCATAAAGATAGCCGTATTTAGCTCACACGTGAGATGCTTGGGTAAGGAGGGAATCGAATGTAGCAGAGAGGTTGTAGCTCTCACTTCAAAAGCTTCCAATCTTGGTACCCAGGAGAAGAGGCAGGCAGATCTCTTGGTCAGCCTGGGCTACCGAGTGAATTCCAGGCTAGCCAGGGCTACATAGTAAATTCCAAGCCAGCCAAGGTTGCAACGTGAGAGCCTATGGGGGGAAAAAAAATCAGAAGTTCCAACTGTACAAAGTGAAATAGTCAGTGTGACTTCCCAGGAAAAAGTAGAACCGTATCTAGTCATGTATATTCAAGAAGGTGACTGGCGGGCCCAGGGTCACATGACTAACCTGTCCACTGTTGCGGCTGGAGTCAGCTGTGTTTCCCACGGACTTCCATGTGTAAACAATTGTTTCCCAGCTGGAGGCACTGCTTGGAGAGATTGGTAGGAACCTTTGGTAGGAACCTTCCCAAAGTAGAGACCACTAAGAACCACTAAGACCTGGAGAGCCATTCCGTGGTCCTGCTTCTGATAGAATTCTGTTTCCTGTGTTCCGGTTCAAATGTGCCCAGCTTTAGTCTTCTTCCGTAGCACTACGGTCTGAGGCTGTCCTGTCCTCTACGCCCTCAACACCACCACCACGATGTTCCCCTAGCCGTAAGTCCACGTATATTTTTCCCTGGAAGTTGGTTCCATCAGACATTTAGTTACAGCGATGAGAAGAGTAACTAAAGCATCCACGGGGCACGGGGCAGGGTGAAAACAAGATTATGTCAACCTGGTAGGAAAGAGTCATCCTTGACTGGGGATATCACCCGACTCCGCAGATTTCCCCAAGGTGTCCCGAGAAGTGCTATTCATCGTTCTGATAAATTTATTAGTGCATTTCTCTATTCAAGTATTGAATACATGTCTAGTGTGTACAGAGAGCTTGTCTGGAAGTTGCCAAGAGATCCTAAGAGGTAGATGAATTGGTCTTCCGGCTCAGTTACTTATAATCGAAAACGCAAGGGAAGCTGACTTCACCTACCCTCCGCCCCAACCTTGACCATCACCTTGACTGAGTCTTCCTGTGCACCTAACCCGTGAGCCCAAAAGCAATGGATGTATTCTGAGCATAGTTCTACTCTCCAGTCTCTCTCCTACCCTCCACCCCCATGTCTCCAATAATCTTTTTCATGATAGACATCCTGCACGCTTCATACTCAGGAGGTGCTTGATGTCTAATTGATAAGTACACTCCCCATTTTTCTGGCTTTTTCCTGGTAAAGAATGAATCTTGAAGATGGCTCATAGCTGGGTGGTTGCGGCACACGCCTTTAATCCCAGCACTTGGGAGGCAGAGGCAGGCGGATTTCTGAGTTCAAGGCCAGCCTGGTCTACAGAGTGAGTTCCAGGACAGCCAAGGCTACACAGAGAAACCCTGTCTCAAAAAACCAAAATAAAAAATTAAAAAGATGACTCAGTGAGTTGCGCAAGCCTAAGGACCTGAGTTCAAGTCCTGGAACCCATGTAAAAATAAAAAGGGAAACCAACTCAATAAAGTTGCTATTAATCAGTTAATTAGTATTAATTAATTAATGTCTTAGCATGTCCTTCACCTCTCCCTCTCTCCCCCTCTGCCCATTCCTCCTCTCTCTCTCTCTCTCTCTCTCTCTCTCTCTCTCTCTCACACACACACACACACCACCACCACCACCACCACCACCACCACCACCACCACTACACACACACACAGTTTAAGAGTGTTTGTCTTGCTTGTCCCACACTGAAACATCTTCTTGCCAAAGCTCTCCAAGTTTTCTAGTCACAAACCAGTGATTCTTTACCGTGTTCTCACGGCCACCAGGACACTCCAGAGATGTCTCCAGATTGCCTTTCAGACGCGTCTAAATTGCCTGACTTCTTGACGCCAACCTGGAACACAGTGCCGAGGAGACTTCTGAGCAACTTGGAAGTTGAACTTGAGAATGTCCAGTAAAACAAGTTGAACATGTCCGTCGATATTTACAAAACAGGACAAAATAGGCGATTCACGTATGTTACCCCACAAGATGCACCTTCATTCTGATATCAAGTGAAACTAATGCTAAGTTCAGAAACCCTGCTTTCATATTCTGGATCTGCCCCTAATGAACTGAATGACCCTGGGAATGGGTTTGATTTTAACTCTGTATTGGGCCAGGAAGTCATTACAGATCCTTTTCATTCTAAAATACCCACAGACCATGTTTCTCTATATTTTCTGTGTGAATCCTGTTGGACAATACATTGTACTGTCTACTGTCAGAAGAAACAATGTGTTGATATGTCAGGAATTCTGAATTGCCGTCAGAGCAGGACAGAGGCCAGCCATCATTTGTCAGATGCGGGATAAGAGTCCATGCAAATACCCAGCATGCCAAGCTGTGAGATGCCTCTCAGTCTCAGTATCAGATATTTGTTCCTATAAAAGGCTTTTTTTTTTTTTCTAACAGATAAGATGTCTCTATCCATATGCCTTTCAGCATTGTTATATTAAATGTAGAGCAATTTTGGGCAGAAACAGACTCGAATGTCTGGGCTTTGTTTGCATGTATGGTGATAATTCGATGGATAATCCACCTCTTTGTTCAGGTTAGTCTGTAATCCTACATCCTCCCCCCCTCCCCTCATTGTGCCGATCAATCATTTCGATTGGCTGTTTAGGAATTCTCACCACTCCACCGCGGAGATGGATATCTGAAGGAGACTTTCCCCATGCTGCCTGAATATGAAGTAACAGCACTTCCAAATCCTTCATTAAATACCATTTAGCTATCAAGGTCATAGAAGAGACGGAGCCGAGGCGCTCGATCAATCATGTAACGAGGGGCTTCTTAGCAAAGATCGCTGTCATCATCGTGTCTTACTTCTGCTAACAGCGGCAGGGAAATTGGCCACCCGGTATTTTTTCTAGCAAACACAAAGTTGCTTCTGCGGTTCGCATGAAGAATGCGGAGATTTAAAGTGGCAGATTTTGGGTGCAGACTTCAGCAAGAAGGCTGACAGTAGCCTAGGAAGGTCTATCTTCTGATCCCGTGGGGACGGCCATCTCATGTTCATGTCCCGAAGGAGCTGGAGCTGGACACACAAACCCCGGGTCATCATCTCCGCCTGTTCTGTCATTCTTTGAGCCCAAGTCCTGAAACTGCTTACCATGCTGGTCCAGCCTGGGGGAGAAATCACCCCTCTTCCACTCCACACCAACCAGGCCAGATGATCAGACATCAATTACTTGGCTGAGCGAGGACAGAGTAATTGAGCTGGCGTGTGGCATTGGCATGGTCTCTCTAGCTTTGGCTTGGCATTTATCTAGCCCGGCAGCAGCAAGCAAATTTCTCGTGAACAGTTGTTCGTTCGAATGGGTTTGTTCCCTTTTCTGGATTGACAATTCAACCCACTGTATTTTAAAATAATTTTAATGCTTTTATCCTTAGGAAAGAGGCGGCACGGGCCAACGGAGAGGGTAGCAGACGTCAGGCACTGGGGTTTCTAAGGGAGGGTGTTTTCGAATGCCGTGAATCCATAGAGCGCCTGAAATTTCACAGCCATGTCTGAAGGGATCTCACCATCTGCCTGTGTCTTGGTATGCTGAATTACTCAGCAGTGCTCCTGTGCTTTCAGGAGACAGAATCTGACAATCTGCTGCTGTTCTCATGTTTTCCACGTGCTGTGTGATGTGTCACTCGTCGGCCAGTGTAGGTGACGGATGACTCAGTGGGTCCCCCAGCATTGCTGAGAAGCTCACTCAGATCCAAATGCCAAGATGGCGTGAGAAAGGTTGTCCGTGATCTTTGATCTCCTCCCCCTCACGTGCGGTAGGGACCCCATTTCCTTTCCTGTTCCTCTAGCTGCAGAAACTGGTACTTTACATTTTTCTTTCCTTATGATTATTTCATTTTTAATATTACACTTATTTATTGTTAGTGTGTGCATGCATGCATGTGCATTTCTGTGTAGATCACAGTGGCTAACAGGTCTGGAAATGACCATGGATCGAAAGCAAATGCTCTCACATTCTTGTAGTTCTATGAGGCTCGTGACACCTGTTCTAGTTCTCTGTAGATTATCCTCTGTTGAAGGCACAGGTAGCAACACTCCATCCTGGCACTTGGATGACGTCAGTGGGTTCAGGATGCTTCTCTTCTCACCAGTGCAGGAAGACTGTGCTTCCTCCGAATCTGTCTTTGACCCTGCCATCAACATAGCTTTAAAAGCAGAATGAGCTCATCTCTCCTGTCACAGGTAGAAGCGGAGGGTAGAAGAGGCTGCATGTCCACCAGCCTGTCACACAGTGTGCAGGGCTAATGTAGACCATAGAACGAAACCCCCAGGGACCCTTCTCTCTTCCGTACCCCACGACAGTGGACTTCACTGAGAGCCACCTGTCTTCTGCTCGGCCCAAACAATGCTCTTGTTCATGTCCCTGACATGAGCTTAAGTGTCCACCCTCCCAGATCCTGCGCTCCCTTACAAGGTTTTCATTGTGCAGTCGAACATCAAAGAGCTCGGCTTCAATAGACCCTGCTTTTGAGGCTGAAAGGCACTTCAGTCTCCTGGTGTAATCTATAAACCCAGCAAGACCAGGAACCCGGCTCCACACCTCCGACCATTATAAACACAAACGGTCAAGTCAGTGAGTTAAGAGAATTAATCTCTGAGTGAGAACTTTGGGGGAGGGGGCAGGAGGTAAATATTTCCAAAGGATAGATAGAGTAGTAGACTCTTACAGAACCATGTGGTTAAAGGAGGGAATCCGAGATTTCTATATGAAACAAAGGCTGAAATTTCTTTTTCCAGAAAGTTCACTCCAACACTGAAACTTAAGCTTGTCTCTTTCCTAGTTTCAGAATTCAACTGTATTTGATTTGATTATATAAGAAAATGAGAGGAAAGACTTTGGCCTGAATAACAAGTCATATGACCATCCTTATCTAAAAGTATACTGAGTGGTGTTTTTTTTTTTTCATTCTAAAATAAGGTCAGTACACTCTCTCTCTCTCTCTCTCTCTCTCTCTCTCTCTCTCTCTCTCTCTCTCACACACACACACACACACACACACACACACACACACACACAATGTGCCAGTACTGTGAGCAACACCTTTTGATGGGGGAAAGGGGAGGCCTTTGCTTGAGAGTACAGAGCTGATGGGGTAGACTTTGTTGGCCTGGACAGAGAAAGCCCAGACTTAGCCGGGCATGGTGGCGCACGCCTGTAATCCCAGCACTTGGGAGGCAGAGGCAGGCGGATTTCTGAGTTCGAGGCCAGCCTGGTCTACAGAGTGAGTTCCAGGACAGCCAGGACTACACAGAGAAACCCTGTCTCAAAAAAACCAAAGAGAGAGAGAGGGGGGGGAAGAGAGAGAAAGCCCAGACTTCTTAGGAACTGAACAGAAATTCTGTCTTGACTCAACATGTGGTGTGACGGCCACCTTATAATTCAGCTGTCGGATGCCTCCGGCTTCTTCTACATGTAAACTAAGGAAGGATGCAGCCGCTCTAAGGCTTAAGGGACCCAGGACAGAAGGTTAGCTTCTTGTTCAGATTGACAACCCAGAAACAGCATCTCCATGCTTGTCCCTGATGCTCTAACTTCAGATGATTCCCTGGGGGGACTTTTGAACCTACTTTGATGACTGGTTACAACTGGACCTCTAATGGATTTCATGTGACAATACAATTTAGATCCAGAAATGGAGGTTTCTAATCACAAATCAGAACTATGGCCTCTGGTAAGGCAATAGTTATGATAGACGGGAAAACACTGTGGCCCGGATTACAGTGAGAAATTGACTATCTCTGACTCCCGGGACTCCTGGTGACTATGCTATCTCACAGGACAAAAGGACATAGGGACCTGGCAACGGCAATCGAATTACAGGACTGGAAATTGGCTGTTGCTGCTGGACTGGGATCAATGTAACTGCCAGGGAACAAGAGCTGTTCCTCACTGTAACAAACCCCTGAGGTGTCCATCATAAAGGAGGTTATATTACGGCCACAGGTTCAGAGGTTCAAGTCTGCACTTTGGGCCTGTGTCAAAGCGACATATCATAAGAGCAGTGCATGACAGAGTGGCAGAGTTTCCCTCGTGATTAGCATGAAGAGGGACAAGGACACCAGGATCTCAGGATCTCCTTCAAGGGCACACACGCCTCAGTGACTTAAACATTCATAAGTTCTGACTCTAAACGGTTTATACCACCTTCCAATAGCACCGCGCTGGGGACGAGATTTTACTGTCTGGATATTTTGGATACAATTAAGATCTGAGCTGTAACAGCTTGCTGTAAGAAGGGGGGCAGATGGTAGGGTTAGGGCCAGGCTAGGAGAGAAGGTCGTGAAGGCTGCAGTTGGGCTGAGGGAGTTTCAGGTGGCGCTCTTCTGGAAGGCAGGAGAAGGGCTGTACACTAGGAAGCGCGAGCATTTCTTTAGGAGCTGGATGGTCAGGAAAGGAGATCGTCCAAGAGCCCCAAGCTCACTGAAACCTTGTGATTAGTTAAACAAGGCTCATTTAGACTTCTGATCTCTGAGCCCATAAAGACCTTAATTTGTGTTGTTTCAAGCCATTAAGTGTGTGATAATTTGTTACAGTGTAGTAGAAAACAGCTGTTATTAAACACTTGTTTAAAGCTTTGTTTTTATTGTATGTATTTGAGTGTTTTGTATGTATGTGTGTGCAGTACCTGCAGTGGCCTGAAGAGAGCATCATATCCCCTGGAACTGGAGTTCCAGGCAGTTATGAGCCATCATGTTGGTGCTGGGAACCGAACCCAAGTCCTCTGGAAGAGCAGTCAAGTGCTCTTAATCTCTAAGCTGTCTCTCTGGTCCCATAATAACCACTTTTAAAAACCTAAATGCAAATATCTTTGATAATGGATTTGGTAACGATTGAAGAAAATGTATGTGTTGTATCTTCAAGAGGAGTTGAGATGTTTGTTGTAATTTCTATATGAAGTGATCCACAAAAGATTCATATATCAGAGCTTGAGTCCAACTGGTGAATCCAATCACTGTGGTGATTTGATTGTATTGGCAACGACCTTATCGGGAGCTGGAGAATGTAGGTCCTAAGAAGGTATGCATCTGAAGGGTGTATGTAGACTGGAACTCTGTCTGTCTGCTGTCCATCTGGAAGTGAGCTGTTTTATGCCTCACCACAGGCCCAGAATCAATGCAGTTAAATGATAGTCAAACCACTAATTTACAATGAATCTTTCCCTATTTAAGTTGCTTTGTAGCAAGTTTTTTTTTAAAGTTTTATTGATTTATTACATGTAAGTACACTGAAGCTGTCTTCAGACACTCCAGAAGAGGGCATTAGAGCCCATTGCAGATGGTTGTGAGCCACCATGTGGTTGCTGGGATTTGAACTTAGGACCTTCAGAAGAGCAGTTGGTGCTTTTAACCACTGTGCCATCTCTCATATCAAGTGTTTGCTACGCTGACAGAAAAATGCCTAACAAAAAGATGGAGGAAAATATGGAACATTCTAATACAGACACCAGTATATCAGGAGTTTAGTGACTCCTATGGCTTGCTAGATCACAATGATCTGCTTTAACCACACTGTCACCAGAATCCATCTCGGTCCAGACTGTTTTTACATATTTGTCAGTACATGGAACACTGTATTGAGATACAGAAAATGACCTTAGATCTTAAAACAATGCTTCTGGCTTACCAGCCTTCTTTTCTTCTCTCTTACTCTATCAGGAGCATGACTGTGGTGCATTAGAAGTAATGCGCATTCTCCAAAAACAGCAGCTGACACAGAAAGACCTTGAGAATTAACATTCTTTTGCAATAAATAAATAAGTCCAGTTAATTAAAATACTCATTTTCAGGGTTCTCCCTTGGCCATTTTATTTAGAAACAACAATGGTTGGGATAGCTACAGTATTGAGACCAAGAGCATCTTATTCTAAAATCCTGGATCTCAGGAGCCAGGAACACCCACCATTCTCTAACCAGAAGTGTTACTTTATTATTTCGATAAGAAAGCTAAAGCTATATTATTTATTTGCTTATGATATATTTCTTTACATTAGAATATCAGGCCCACAAAGGCAGGAGCGGTATCTAATTCCCTGTTGCCATGATCACATCTGGAACAGTACGTGATTAATAGTGTGCGCCTAAACAATAGTCCTTGAATGAACAGCACGTTATAAACTGCTCAAAGGTTCTTTGGTGAGGGAGCAGGAGCCCCGTGCTTTCTGGATTCCTCCATCAGACCTGCACTGTGTGCAACCTCATGTAAGCCCTGTGGCAAGGACATCAGGGCAGGGAGGTGCCATTTCCCTTTTGCAAGCGAGGTTAAGAAGCATGTGATGTCAGGTGTTTGACAAAAGACACGCTGAACGCCCTATAGAGAAGACACAGCCTAACACGGCGAATGACCTTCCTGACTGGAGTTGCTAAGCAGTCACGTTGAACTAACCTAACCGGAATGTAAGAGAAGAGGCGACTAAGAAGAAATGTAAACACACCACACCACGGACGGCCTCTAAGTACGCACACCATTCAGGCTGGGAGTGATTCTACTGTTTAAAGATACACATTCCCCCATACGGTTTGACCCTAAGTGGAAAGACGTCAACTTCATTTGGAAGACACATTGCCAGGACTGGAGGAAGTCGAACAGCACGTTATTTACAGATTCCCTGTTTTCCCACACCCTATACCTAAAACACCACCTAGCACTGCCACCTTCCACCAACACTGGAATCCCAGTGTCCAGCATTTCTTGTCCACTGCAGTATCTGACTCCTTTCCTCTTGCCCTGCACTCCCCAGAGCTGTCACGAACTTTCAAGGGGAACTTATGATCTGTGTAGTAGTCTGGGTTCTCTAGAGTCACAGAACGTATGGGCAGTCTCTATATAGTTAGGGAATTTGTCGATGACTTACAGCCTGTAGTCCAACTCCCCAACAACAGTCAGCAGCAGCAGTGGATGCAAGCCCAAGGATCTAGCAGTTGCTCAGTCCCACGAGGCAAGCAGGCAAGGAAGAGTGAGTCTTCCTTCTTCCAATGTCCTTATATATGTCTCCAGCAGAGGGTGTATAGTCCA
The DNA here is from genome assembly GCA_964023405.1 of Apodemus agrarius. Lineage (NCBI taxonomy): Eukaryota > Metazoa > Chordata > Mammalia > Rodentia > Muridae > Apodemus > Apodemus agrarius. The sequence goes on from OZ030023.1 coordinate 28,206,895, forward strand.
GATTAAAGGCTGTAGGTCTCCAGCAGAGGATGTGGCCAAGATTAAAGGTGTGTGTCTCCAGGTCTTTAATCCCAGAGGATCTTGAACTCGGAGATCTCCTTGTCTTAATCTTCTGGAATTCATAGCCACTGTGCTTCAAGATCTCCATGCCAAGATCCAGGTCAGAAACTTATATCTCTGGGCCTCCAGATTAGGTGAGCCTTCCAATTCTAGATTGTACTTCATTCCAGATATAGTCAAGTGGACAACCAGGAATAGCCACTACAACCTGCTTGTAACTCACTGGACACGCGGCGAATGTAAGGCCCAAGGGATGGAGTTCCCTGTCTAACCCTGGCCTCAGCCTGGACTACTCCTTTAAGTTTCCTTGCTCTGTTGTATTCTCTCCATGAGAGCTGTATTGTTGCTGTTCCCCCATCACGAGGAGAGCCCTGTCACCCCGGCCTCACTGAAATGCCACCTCCGCAGAGAAGCCTTTTCTCATGTACTCCCATCCCTGCCTAAGTCTTTGGATAGGGCCTAACACTTTCTAATGTTGGGTGTCTTTAAATGCCACCCAATGGCAAGCCCCTCAGAAGCAGGAATGCTCTGTGGCTTTGTTGGAGGAAGTTGCCTGACATTAGGGACTCCCTATGTCATCCTCCTTGGGAAGTGAAGACGTGTACAACTAGTTATGGGTTTTTTCTTTTGCTTATCTGCATATTTTAAAACCTGGTCTCATTAGGAGTGGGAAGTGAATTTACTATACTATATTACATGTGCTGGGAATGGCGGTGCACTCCTATAACCCCAGCACTCAGGAGGCAGAGGCAAGCAGATCTCTGTGAGTTCAAGGCCAGTCTGGTCTACACAGAGAGTTCCAGGACAGACACATAGAGACCTTGTATGTATAAGTAAACACACACACACACACACACACACACACACACACACACACAGAGAGAGAGAGAGAGAGAGAGAGAGAGAGAGAGAGAGAGAGACAGACAGAGACAGAGAGAGACAGAGAGACAGAGAGAAACAGAAAGAGACAGACAGACAGACAGACAGAATTGTCCAAGACTATATAGCTGTAAGTTTTGAAATCAGTTTTTAACCCATTCCTGTCTGAATTTCACTCATAGGTTTTCTGTATTACACCAGGAAGCTCAGGGAGATTTAGGATTTAGCAGCCTGTGAACATGGTAGAAGTATGTCATAGTAAGCGTCTCAGGCTGGGTGCCACTATTGCTATAGAATGATGATATAGAATGATATAGAATGGTGAATGGTATAGAAGCCATAAGCTCTGTGAATTCTGCTTCTTCCTGTAGAAGATAAAGCCTATAATACCCGGACATTCACAAGCTCCCAAATTTATTAGATTTAGCGAGGTATCTGAACACAGTAGTCCCTCAATAAATAAGAGCATCTGTGTCATCAGCATCAACAGCTCATCAGTGTGGATGAACTTCCAGTATTTCCAATGGTCCTCAGAGTTACACTAAGTCCCAGCTCTGTCCGCGAGTCAGAGGGTTTCCGTCCTGACTAGTTTTCTATCAATTTGACACAGACTGGTGTTACCTGAAAGGAAGGACTATTAATTGAGAAAAAAATCTCCATAACATTCAGTAAGGCATTTTCTTAACTAGTGGTCAATGCAGGAGGATCCAGCCCATTGTACGTGGGACCACCTCCTCGGCTGGTAGTCCTGAGTTCTATAAGAAAGTAGGCTGAGCAAGCCACAGGGAGCAAGCCCTCCACGCAGCCCTCCATGGCCTCTGCATCAGCTCCTGCCTTCAAGGTTCCTGCCCTGCTTGAGTTCCTGCCCTGACTTCTTTCCATAAAGAACAGGGCCGTGAAAGTGTAAAGCTGAATAAGCCCTTTCACCCCAAGTGTCTTTGTCATGGTGTTTCACCATAATAACAACCATAGCTAAGACGGTTTCCTGAAACAACCATTACCTGCTGGGTATTTTATGTCCAATTGACACAAACTAGTCATCTGAGGGGAGCGAGCCTCAGTCTAGAAAATGCCTCTGTAATAACAAGTTGTAGGGCATTGGCTTAGTTAGTTATTGATGGGGGAGGGTGCAGACCATTGTGGGTGGTATCATCATCCCTGGGTCCTGTGTTCTATAAGAAAGCAGGCTGAGGGCTGGAGAGGTGGCTCAGCGGTTTAGAGCACTGACTGCTCTTCCAGAGATCCTGAGTTCAATTCCCTTCAACCCCATGGTGGCTCACCACCATCTGTAATGGGATCAGCGGCCCAATGCTGGTGTGTCTGAAGATGTCAACAGTATACTCATATACATAACATAGATAAATAAATTCTTTTTTAAAAAAAATAGAAAGAAAGAAAGAAAGAAAGCAGGCTGAGCAAGCCAGTAAGCAGCACCCCTCCCTGGCCTCTGCATCAGCTCCTGCCTCTGGGTTCCTGCCCTGTGTGAGTTCCTGACTTCCGTTAATGACGAACAGCTATACGGAGGTGTAAGCCAAATACCCCCCCTTCCTCCCGACTTGCTTTTGGTCACAGTGTTTCGTCACAGCAACAGAAACCATAAGACAAGTGTCACTTCTTCCTTCGCCAGAGCCTCCCCTGTGGAGGAGCTCAGAATGGCTGCTGCTGTGGGCGACATGGGGAAGAGGGTCCCATCACTAACCTATGTTAGCTTGAGGGACGTGGAAGACAGACTCCTCTTCGAGAATCAGGGTGGCTGCGAATTCTCAAGGCATCAATGTTTTGACCAATGAGGCTTCGGGGCATGCACTGCTGACTCTGGGTCACTGTTCCTACCTTCTATTCACCACAAAACCCTAAATGGCGGGGAAGCTTCTGCAGCAACAGGCGGTCTTTGCATAGTTGTGCCTGTTAGACCACTACAACATTTGCTCATAATCATTCTTCTGTCTCTGTCTCTGTGTCTCTGTCTCTGTGTCTCTGTCTGTCTCCCTGTCTGTTTCTCTGTCTCTCTGTGCCTCTCTCTCTCTCTCTCTCTCTCTCTCTCTCTCTCTCTCTCTCTCATCTCTCTCATTAGCCCTTGCGTTAACCACAGTTCTATCAACAGCTGAACACGCTCAGCCCAGCCTTCAGGCTAAGTCCCGAGTTTCTTCAGGTTTAATTTCTCTCACATGAATGACGCTGGCTCCCTCTTATTCGACTGACCGGAATTCAGTGCTAAAGAGACCGCATAATTAGAAGATAAAATTGCAGCAAATCTAATTTCACAGATCTTAATTAGCTTTATTTGCCATTCCAGAATTAGACAATAGTGCTAACTGACAAAGAAAGGTCCAGAAGGCCCTGCCCAGCATATCAAAGGAAGAGACGCGGAAATCAAAGAGAGCCACACAGTAGGCTGACTGGCCTTAGCTTTCTTACCGGAACCCGATTCCAGCAGTTGGCTGCTCGTGACTGGCTGGGATTTAGCTACAATTCCAGTTACAGTTCGTATCAAGTTAGTCTGTGGTTCACTAGACACAGAGAAACCTTTAGGTCAAACTTAAGACAGGCAAGGAGGTGACTTAAAGCCGAACTTAGTTTGTGACGAGAATGGAATGCAACTCTCCTGAAACCATCTCGTAGACTGTACACTCTATGTGCCCACTGTGGGGTTAGGGCTGCCCTTTCTACGTTTATTTTAGGTATTCGAATATGTGGGCGGCTAATGCATAGGTAGCGTCTGCGGACTTTAGTGAGAGTGGAAAGTTCCTCAGCTTTGCCAGATCCTCCCATTTATCCATGATCATCCAACACGGCAGGGGGCTTCAAGGCTTCCGTGTGCGGCCTGATGGGCTCGGGTCTGTCAGGCCCAGAGCTCATGTTAGCTCAGAGCTGGGGCCTCATCATGACCACCTCCTAAGAACAGAGCAGGCCGACTGTGGGCTGAGTTCCATACAGTCATAGGATTCCTTGGAATCCGACTCAGGCAGAAGGGCTGGGATCTAGCATCTGACTTGAGACACATGGGCACCCTTTGGAATGCTGCAACATCGTGGGGTTTGGCCATGAGAGATAATTAAAAGCCAATTAAACGAGGCACTTTTATTAACTTGTGAGACACTCAGAGCCTTTCTCAGGCCCAGGTATTTACCATCAAACGTTCTTGCACATGGTTGGGAAATGTCCGGCACTGTGAAGTGGTGCATAGAGATTGGACGCTGAAGATAAAGGAAGTCTCCCCAGTGAGGAGGTGCTGGGGTCAGAGACTGACACACAGGACTGCGTCTTCTCTGTCAGCGGCCTCTCTCTCATTCGGCTTTGCTCTCAGCTTCTGAGTCAACGGAGGTGAGAGGGAGCACAGCCTTCACTGTCCAACAGCATGCAGGCTCTACAGTCTGAATCTTAAAGGGCCCCCATGGGCTCAGGATTGGAAAGCCTGTTTCCTGGCTGGTAGAGGGAGTCTGGGTACTTTGACAGGCTACCCCATCTCCAGCCCCACTCCTCACAGCCCCGAGACTTTGTTTCTCACCCACTGATCACTTTCCTCTTCTGGGTCTGAGACCTCTGAGTCTAGGCATTAAGTGATATAGTTCTTGTGGGAGGGCAAGTTCTTGGAGAAGGAAGCTAACCCTTTAGGATGAGCTTTTGTGTGTGTGTGTGTGTGTGTGTGTGTGTGTGTGTGTGTGTGAGAGAGAGAGAGAGAGAGAGAGAGAGAGAGAGAGAGAGAGAGAGAGAAAGAGCACCTTGTGGCCATGAAGACAGGCGTGATCAGGTCTTGGGGTAGGACAGCAGCAGAGACAGCATGGAAAGAGAGGCATCCCTTCAAAAATCCAGAGGAGCCACATGAAAAGACCACTTAAAGCAGTTATTCTCAACCTGTGGGTTGAAACCCCCTTTGCAGGTAGTCAGGGTTTCTATTCCTGCACAAACATTATGACCAAGATGCAAGTTGGGGAGGAAAGGGTTTATTCAGCTTACACTTCCACACAGCTGTTCATCACCAATGGAAGTCAGGACTGGAACTCAAGCAGGTCAGGAAGCAGGAGCTGATGCAGAGGCCATGGAGGGATGTTTCTTACTGACTTGCTTCCCCTGGCTTGCTCAGTCTGCTCTCTTATAGAACCCAAGAATACCAGCCCAGGGATGGCACCACCCACAAGGAGCCCTCCCACCCTTGATCACTAATTGTGAAAATGCCCCACAGCTGGATCTCATGGAGGCACTTCCCCAACTGAAGCTCCTTTCCCTTCCTTTCCCTGTGATAACTCCAGCCTGGGTCAACTTGACACACAAAACCAGTCAGTATAGGTTAATGTACCTTTCCATGGAAGTCACATATCAGATATCCAGAGTATCAGATATTTTCATTACAATTTATAACCATAGCAAAATTATAGTTATGAAGTGGCAATGGAAATAATTCTGTGGTTGAGGGTCACCGCAACATGAGGAACGGTGGCAAAGGGTCACAGCATTAGGAAGGTTGAGGGCCGTTAGCTTGATTTACCTCATTGTCACTGTTTTGGCTCAGGGACCTTGCTGGTCGGGGTCTAAAGTTGAAGGGCATTTCATGTCTTTTGTCATCATCTTCCTGTCATCATCATAGTCTACCTGTTAAACTCTATCTCTTTGGGAGTCTTAAGTGGTTTACATGTCTACCCACTGTGTGTGAAATCTACATGTCTACCCACTGTGTGTGAAATAACCTCACTCCAGTCAGAATGACAATATCATGAGGAAAAACAAATCGAATCACCCAGTGAGCTGAGTGAATGCTTCTCAACAAGACTTCCTGTGTATTTGACTTCGAACTTAGTTGGAAATATTTCTCATAACTTTAAGACTAGCCTCAGTCAGTCATAGACAGTAAGCCAACCAGTTAGTTATATTGTTAAGAATCTGACATTGGGTCATATCTAAATAAGGTAAAACTAGGTCATACCCACCCATCTACGGCAAGAACTTAGAGTAACCAATCAGATTCTTCCTCCAGTAGGGGGCAGGGGTGGGGCATATTGAACATATAAAAGCTTGCTGCTCCTGTTGGGGGCGGAGTATCTCAACTTCTTCGTGTGTTGCCCAGTCTGTATGATGATGATCTTTGCTCAGATACGCTCCAATACATTCTGTTTCTCTAAATGTTTCCTTTTAGCACTATATCTTTATCTTTTGCCTAGAACAACGTATATATTAAATGGACTAAACTGTACACCTTTCCAGAATCTTAAAATAAATTGCTTTTGAGTGGGAGGTTCTTTCTCTGTGCCCTTTGGTCTCTAAGATAGAACTAGACCATGTACTGCTGTGGTAAATAAAGCCTGTGAGTTAACTCATGGAACTGCAAGGTGTGAGTGAAGCAAATTGGGATCCAGGCTTCTCTTGGAGATGCATCTTTGAAAGCAGGTGAAGAGATAAAGGCGTTTCACACATGTGCCATCAGGGTGCATTAGAGGGCATTTGCTAGTAAGCCCAGAGTCAACCAGAGAATGTTAAATAGTCTCCACTCTCCAAGATTCCCAGTGAATCTGATATTTAACTAGACACTACTGTTGAACCCCTGGAAACAGGACATTAAATATATATTTGGCACTGAAGCACATAATAAGGCTAGCATTAGCCCTCTGAATAGAGTTTTCAGATGTTTCTGTGTGTCTTGATAATTATTATGACACCAGACACACAAACACAGGTACATACATAATTATTTGTATGACATATATATTTTAAGGGTAGTGTCACTACATACTATTGTCAATTTTCTACTTGTATGTTTTAATAATTACTACCATTCAATGCCCATGTATAATTAAACACATGTAGAATTACATAGAATTAATATATAATATAAATAATACTCTTCAACATGAGCCATATTTTTTTTAATTACCCAGCCCTTGGTAGATTATGGACCATAACTATTTTTCTTCTCTTGGCTACGTGCACGGGGGTCTCTCCTCCTTGGATAATGCGCCCCAGGCAGTCAAGGGTACCACAGCTGAACACCCTTGGCTCTAATAGAGCACAGAACAGCTGCACCTGAAGCAGGTTACCAGACAGGCTTGTTAACAAGTCTGTCCCTCATTAGCTTTCTGCCAAAAGTTGTTGTCAGGATATCTTGTTACGTACAAGATAAATTAGAGGCGGGAGCCTGGCCAGGGGTGAGACTCTTCTGGAGTTGTCCCAGAGGGACCCCATCCAATCGTTTAGGCTGATTGCCTGGCTGAGCCCATCAGGAGAGTCAAGGGACCAGGTAAGCGCTTCTGCCTGACCCACCTACCATCCTGGTTGCTAGAGACCAAGGCTGAAGTGAAACTTGAGTGCACAGTGGCCAAATCTCTCTCTGTTGCATGGTTTCTTTTCTTAACAATGCAGAGTCACTGCAAAGCCACATTTAAGGGGGAAAAAAAAAAGGACAGAATTCCAATGTCTGCCCTTGCTGCAGCTCCTTGGGATCACCTCTTGCCACCCTCTTCCTCCTGAACCCGCGACTTGGGGGTCTTCCGGGTATTCCACATCCTGGAGGAGAGCCCGGCCTCCCGTCCTGGCCTTCATCTTTTCCTTCATCCCTCTTCCGCAACCGAGAGCTGAGCTTCAAAAGTCACTTCCAGCCAAGGTTTTCCTGTGCATGTGACAGTGCCAGGCTAAGATTGATTTACCAAATAAAAGTACATTAGAAATCCACAGAGTCGGATCAATCTTTAATGAAAAACCAACAAACATTTAAAAAAAAAAAGCCACCATGAAGTCGCTCAGGGTTGAAGGCAGCTCATGCTGATTGGCACCCATAGACTTTCACGGGCTGCCAAGTTCCAGGGAACTGGCTGTCACCCCAGCTCCACCAAAGGAGGCCAACAGGGCCGTGTTGCTAATTAGGGGGGGGGATGTGGGCTGCAAAGCACCCCTTTCCGAATGGACTTTCTTCTTTGCATAGACATTGCCCTGAAACTTGTTAACTTGCCCTGATCAGTAGCGAAGACAGAGCGAAGTGCCTTGTGTTCTCGCTCCACAGAGCATTACCAACCCGCTCCCCAGTGACGGAGGGGCAGGAGGAAGGAAGGAAGCCAGGCTTGGAGGGAGAAGTGTATTCACAGTGCTAGAGCTGCGTACAGTGGTGGATGAAGCTGGGGCTTCGGAAAAATAAAACAGAATGACTCCCTTTGCAAGCTTTTAATTGTCAACGTTTTCTCTAATTAACTGGTTTCCAAGTATTATTTTTCCCCAACCGGAGGCACTCATTAGAAGTCCCTGGGCTGGGGGCTGGATGCCTAACGCAGGCTGCTATCCAGCAGTTCTGGAGTCTAAACATCACCAACCATTGCGGCACATCCCCCAACATAATTGTCCTTAGCGGGACAGGATCAAAGCTTCTGCTCCACAGAAATAGACAGTTGCATCATTACATTTTTTCTTTTCTTTTTTCTTTTTCTTTCTTTCTTTTTTTTTTTTTTTAATGAAACAGGGTCTTGTTATATAGCTCAGGATGGTTATTAAATTTCAATGCTATTGTTTCATCCTCCCAAGGGATGTGACTTCACCTGACTCAATATAGTTGGTCCTCCTTCTCTCCTCCTTTCTCCTCCTCCTTCTTCATGCACATGTGTGTTATATGTACAGATGTGTGCACATGTGTGTGCATGTGTATTTTTGTGTGTAGGGGTCATTGTCAGGTGACTGTTGTTTCCCACCCTACCATTTTTGAGACATATTCTTTCACCAAGCCTAGGACTTACCCGCTTGGCCAGTCTAGTTATCAAGCAAGATCCCAAGGATCCTCCTGTCTCTGCCTCCTCCATATTGGGATGACAGGCACACACTGTCATACCCAACTTTTGATGTGGGTGCTGGGCATCTGAGTTCAGTTCCTCAGATTTATATAACAAACGCTTTACCGATAAGTCATCCCCACCCCCCCCCATCCAGGGACCCATTTTTAAACAACAGCTTTACAAACACATAACAAAAAAGTAAAAGCATCATCTAGGACGCTCAAAAGGCCTTCTTCTTACAAGCTCTAATTTGTCCTCATAGCTCTGAATATATCCATGCACAGAGTAGTTTTGTCTACAAAATATTTTATTTCCCCCTCAGAGACACGTGTCAGTCTACAAGAACTGCGGTAACAAAATACCACAGGCTGGACAGGTTAAGCCACAGAAACAGGTTTTTCAGTTCTGAGGCCCTAATGTCTGAGCAAGATCATACCTTTATTCAGGTTGTTTCTCCGAGAGCCTATCTCCTTGACTTACAGATGGCCATCTTTCCCCTGTGCTCTCACATGGTCCTCCCTCTGTGTGCATTTCTGTCCTGACCACCTCTCTTCAGAAGGCCGTATTTGGATTGGGGATCATGAATGTGAGCTCATTTTGCATCCGTTACCTTCTCAAAAGAACCTTGTCTCCTCCAACTAATTACATTCTGGGATATTAGGGATTAGAATGTCAACCTATGAGCTGGGAAGAGGGACACAATTCAGCCCATAAGGAGCACTTTAAAGTCACAGTAGATGTTTTGTAAATGATCATGAGGCGGGGTTTACAACAATTCTACTTTAAGACAAGTTTATTTAATAAAAGAAAGAAAAAATGACATTGAGAACACACAGAAGTTGCCCGGGCATGTGTACTATAAAGCCTTGAACCACAGCCCATTGAGATGGGAAGAGGTGGCAGGGGGAAAGAGCCCTGGGGCTCAGTGAAACTCACTCCAGCTACATCCTTGTAAAGATGCCATCGGTCGTCCGCCCATCTGGGTTCTCAATGGTCTCCCTTGTCCAGAGTTGGCCCAGACAGCCCAGGTTGCTGTTAGAGCATGGTGTCATAGAGCATCCCTTTCTAAAAAGTCTCTCTTTTCTTGGCACAGCAGTCGCTCATGAATTTATAGGAATGTATAAGGCAATGCACTCTCCATCATAGGAAATCTAGAGTCCTAGACATCTGTTAAAATACCACAATATTTTTTTTTTCACCTTAATAATTCATTCTCAGGTCTGGAAACAAGTGACCTAAATTCAATTCCCAGAATCCACATTAAAAAGTGTAGTGTAGTGGTATGTGCTTACAATCCCAGACCTGGGGAGGCAGAGATGGGAGCAGAGACGGGAACCCCCCTATGACCTGCTGCCAGCTTGTCTAGCCAAGCTGATGAGCACCGGGCCAGGGAGAGCTTTAATCCCAGCACTTGGGAGGCAGAGGCGGGCGGATTTCTGCATTTGAGGCCAGCCTGGTCTACAGAGTGAGTTCCAGGGCAGCCAGGGCTATGCAGAGAAACCCTGTCTCAAAAAACCAAAAACAAAAACATGGCTGATGGTGACTGAAGAACAAAGAGAATGGCTGACCACTGGCTTCTGCATATGTGTGCACATATGTACACTTGTATATAATAAATCAATAAAAATAATAAATAATTCTGTAAATATGTGGTTCCCCAGAAATCCCACCCCTGTGGGTTTGAACTTAAGCACTGTGTCTAACTTTTTATAAAACTGGATGATTCAAGAGAAGAGAAAGAGGAGAAGAAGAAGAAGAAGAAGAAGAAGGAGGAGGAGGAGGAGGAGGAGGAGGAGGAGGAGGAGGAGGAGGCAAGGACCAATGATGACAGAAGCAAATCAGAAAGGAGATTGCAAAGTGTGTGCTCATGTGTGTAACATGTGTTTGCATGTACATTTATAGTATTTGCTTATGTATGATGCACACATTTACATGTGTGAGGATATGCACAATCAAGGAACCAAGGATGCAGAGTTGTAGGACCCTTGTCAACTGCCATGGAGAGGAACTACCACTACCTGAAGTATGGATTTTAAAGACCCATCTGGAGGGGACTGGGTGGCTAAGCACTGAAGAGCTCTAGCTTCTCTTTCAGAGGACCCAGCACCCATACTGCAGCTCACAACCATCTGTAGCTACAGTACCAGGGAACCCAGTGAGGCCCTCTTCTAGCCTGATCAGCACCAGGCACGCATGTGGTATATAAAGTACACAGCAGGCAAAATACCCATTTACATAAAGTAAAATACATTTAATTTAATCTAAATATTAAAAAAGAACATGTCTAGAGAAAGCTGATGTGATGATTGATGACTTGTTTGAGAATGGCCCCCATAGAAGGCTGCCATATTTGGTTATCAGTTAGTAGAACTGTTTGGGAAGGATGAGAAAATTGTCTTGTTAGAGGATGTGTGCCACTGGGGTTGGGCATTGAGGTCTCAAAAGCCTGTGTCAGGCCTAGTCTCTCTCTGTGTGTGTCTCTCTATCTCTGTCTCTGTCTCTGTCTTTCTTCTTCTCTCCTTCTCTCCTTCCCTCCCTCCCTTTCTCCATCCATGAAAATGAGGGTGTGAAGCTCTCATTTACTGCTTCAGCACCATACCTGTTTGTTCCCTGCCATGATGATCATGGACTAAACGCTCTAAAATGAATTAAATTCTTTCTTTTATAAGAGTTGTTTGGGTCATGGTATCTCCTCACAGCAGTAGACCAGTAACTAAGACTCTATGAGCTTGAGTTTGTGCAAATGAATATCTCAGTCCCATGACTTCAGCTTCAGGAAAGATAGAGGTAATTGTCCTTTGTATAAATTCATCTCCCTGTTCTGCCACTGTCCCATTCCTTCAGAAGTTGGTTGTTGAGAAGCCATATGTACCGCTATGTGCAGAAAACTATGCAGACACTGAAATGTACAAGATGGAGTCACTATTCTCAGTGGGCTTGGACAGGAGCCAGTGTATGTTGTCTAGAGAAGTAAGGCTGGACACAAGTAAAGTAATAAGATTTTAGTCAGTGATAAACTACACCCACAAGGAACAATCCAGGTTGAGCTGAATTCACCTTGAGTTGCACAGAGATGGGTGAGAGTTTGGGTCTGTGATAAACTGGGCCACTTGTTTGAACTTATACCAAGGCAGACTGTTATGGGGAAAACCAGTGGGAACACCACCACTCCTCTCAGGGCCTAGAAATAGAAAAGAGAAGGAGGAACAGTGCAATTATCTCACAGACTCTTTCAAGGATACACCCCTGATGACCCAAGAGTCCCCACTAGGCCTCACCTCTTGAAGTTGTCCACTTTCCAATGGTATCAATCAGGAAAAGCCCTTAAGTCAGGAACCTTGGAGGACAATCTAGATGCAAACTGTAGCATATGGTCTGTGTAACGTCTGTAGCAGGAGTTAGCCATATCAAGCCTATGTGTACTTGCTGACCGGAGCTGAATGAAGACAGGTTCCTACTCTCCTGTAAAGACTAGAATATGGGTCGGGCGGTGGTGGCGCACGCCTTTAATCCCAGCACTTGGGAGGCAGAGGCAGGCAGATTTCTGAGTTCGAGGCCAGCCTGGTCTACAGAATGAGTTCCAGGACAGCCTGAACTACACAGATAAACCCTGTCTCAAAAAACCAAAAAAAAAAAAAAAAACCAAGACTAGAATATGGGCCTGGTTTCTTATTTTTCTGTAGAATGAGCAGAAAGTTTGTTTAGCAGCCTTGAGATTTTTAAGGTAATGGGTCTTCGATCTCTGAGATAAGGTTTTAAACTGTTAGAAACTAGGCCACTGCACACTCACTTGTTTAGAGGCCACAGTTGAGGCTTAGACAAGAATAAGACTCAAAGAACATGACTAGATATTGATCAAGGACAGTCTTTGTATATACACGGGTTCAAAGATTACCAACACTATGAAACTTACAGAGCAGAATAAAGGCTTTCTTAGGGTGATGCAAATTCAGCCATCCCTGAAGACCAGCTTCACAGCAAGGAAAACTGAGCCACTTCAAACATAGAAGGGATGGGATTGGTTTTAATGAATAAGGCCCGGCCATTTTGTTTGTTTGCTTGCTTGTTAGTTTTACCTGATTTATTTTAGATTGCATTTATCAGATGAGAGGTTCAGTAGGAAAGAAAAAGCCACTGAACATATTTATAATAAGATGCGAGTCAACTTTCGGTCAATCACTCATTTCTAAAAGGTCTTTCTTTCAGCCCTAAGCCCACTCCAAACCAAGAGGCAAACAAACCTATGACTTCATGAGCAACTCACACTGCGATTACTGTCAGTGGGAAACTAGAGCCTGGCTAGGCACACAGTAATTTAACAGGGGCCAGTTTGGGCCTCAATAAAACCTGGTCATTACAGAACATGGGAGACCCGACTCCTCCTTCAAGAACCTGCCCAGCGTGGCTAAAACCCGTCTCCTGAATTAGACATTGGTAAGGAGAGAAAACAGCATGGACTGAGGAACTTCCAAAAGTCTTTTCTTGCTTGCAAGGAAAATAGGCCAAAAACAGCAACCAGAGTAGACTAGAGTTTATAAAAGCTATCTAGATTCCACCTCAGGAATGTGAGGGAACTCAAGATTTTCCTAAGTAGTATCTTGGTATGCAATTTACCTTACAAAAATAAAATGAAACTACAGTTGAATTTGGGTCACTGTTACTTTTCTACTGTTTGTTTTTTTTTTTCCCCTTTTGCTGCCTAGCCCAGGCTGGCTTTGAACTCATGACTCTTCTGCATCCACATCCTTAGCATTGAGGTTAAGCATGAATCACTATGCATGGCTCCTCTATGTCCTAAGCTAGGCTCAGAAAGAGATGTATTTCCCTTTATCTGTGGTACCTAGATTTTGAATAGTCTGTAAAATTGTGTGTGTGTGTGTGTGTGTGTGTGTGCGCGCGCGCGCGCGCGTGCGCGCGTGCTGAGAGGAAGGGTGTTGAAAGAGGCAATGGGAAGAAGGGGTGAGTATGGGTAATAGGTTCAACACACAACTTATTCCTATAGGAAATCATAAACCAGTAGAATAAAGATTTTTAAAATTAAAAATAACAACAACTTTGTAGCATTAAAATAAAAGCTGAGAGTACGGGGCACTGCCATGGTTTGGATGTGCTTTAACTGTCTTCCCCCAAACTGCCATGTTCCCCTTAGCCCTCTACATGACAGTACTAGCAGGTCGTAGGACCTCCAAAGGGATAAGCTCTCAGAAGTACTTTTGGTCTTGAGGGGTGCTACCGTCACAGGGGTTATGGCATCTGTTTGGGGAGGGGACTGAAGTCTTGCTAGAGCTAATTGTAATGGAAGCCTGGGCCTGACAGCAGGACCTGCTGTGTGTGTCCCCTGTCTCCCTTCCGAGCACCCTGGCTCTCTTCCCCTCACTTCTGCCTCGCTGCCACCCACCGTGAGATACCCACCGTAACTGAACCAAGCTTTGGGGTTTTTCAGTCACCAAGACTATGAGGTAAATAAACTTTTCTTTATATGTTAGTTGGCCTCGCGTTGTTCACCATCGCAATGGGAAAGTGACTCGGGGAGAATGGGTGGAGACCCTAGCTTTTAAGCAAGGCAGGGTTCTGTCATCATTCTCCTGCCCCAGGTCTCCCTGCACATGGGGTAATGCTGACTTCCTTGGACCACAGAGAGTGTGAGCATGTGTAATCTGGTTTCTCTGTATTGCCAGCAGTGGCAGGTGCCACGCCGTTGAATGGCTGGCTTGGCAAATCATCCGTGCCTGCCATTAGATCCCTGTGCTGGCTCTGCATTCTCTCTTCCTTTTATTAGTTGGGAAAACAGAGGATTGTAAATGATTAACTTCACTGTTTTAAGTAAGCTGAAATAAATGCGTGGCTTTGGGCTACCGCTAACTAGATATCATTGTTCATAACTCTAGCGGGTGAGCAATAGAGGTGAATTATAAATGAACTTGAAATATGGATGAGACTTGCTCTCTGCTTCTATTCCTTGTCCCCTTCATTTTCAGTCCCATCTCTTAGCAACACAAACAGAAGACTGTAATATTTCCCTTTTGGAACCTCTGCGTTCAGCTAATTCTTATACCATCCTGGAAATCAAGCTGTCTCACACACACACACACACACACACACACACACACACACACACACATGCACACGGACACACATGTATATATAAACACATGCATACAGACACACACTCAGACACATGTGCACATGCCCATGCATGCACACACATATGTACCACACAACTGTGTCTGTCTAAATAACATGAACAAAATAATCCTAGGAAGAAAGGATTTATCTGACTTACAGGGTATAGTTCATCACTGAGGGAATGGACAGGGCAGGACAGAAGCCCAGGGGCAGACACTGAAATGGAGATTCCAGGGAGATGCTCATCACTGGATTGCTCCTCCCCACCTTCCAATCCCCCCCCCCCCGTCTGGCTCTGCTACCTTTCTGATAGAACCCAGGCCCACTTGTCCAGAGATGACACTATCCACAGTGCAGTGGCTTCTCCGTCATGGATGAGAAAATCAAGAAAAAGTCCCCCCAGACTTACCCACAGGCCAACCTGATAGATGAAATTCTTGAGTTGGAATTGACTCTTCCTGAGAATGTCAACTCTTGTGTCAGGTTGGCAAACCCTAAGGAGACATCCCTCCACTGTCTGGAGAATATACTTCGTCCTGGCTTTCCATCCAGGGAGCCCTAAGGGGAAGAAGACACAGATGATGAGAGAGTTCACAAACAGTCCCTAGATGGATTTGATGGTGTCCGTATGCCTGCCCAGAGATACAGCAGTAAACACCGTAGGCCTGGAGACTGTGACTTGCCACAGTTATCCTGAAAAACAGAAATTCACTGTTTGGAATTTCAAGGAAAACTCCTGCTTAGGAGTTTTACTTATGATGCTCTGGTTTTCCAACCTTGGTTCAGTGGTTTGAAACATCATGAGAACCGAATACGGATGGATGTCTGGGGCTGTCTTCAGCCTCAGGATGCTGATTGAAATCCCTGTCACCCTCCCAGCTCCCATCTTAGCAAAACCTATTTACGTTGGAATTTAGTCAGAGGAAACACTAGAGCCATTTGTGTGAAGGTCTGCCTTGTTGCCTTCATAATTTAGAAACTCAACCCAGAGATGTAGATGCTGGTAGTTAACTTCAGTAAGTGTAGTTTGGAGTCTCATGAATGGTGAATGTCTACCCTGCCCCAACCCAGTAAAAGGACCTAGGTCTTACTTTCCACCCACAGAGCTTGGTTCTAGAACCAAAGCAGGTACTCACATCCACAGATACTCAAGTCTCTTATGTAATATAGAAGATCTTCATCTCTATGTATGCATGTAAGTTACACATCCTCCTACATACTTTAAACCATGTCTAATTACTTATAATACTAACACAATATGAATGCTATGCTACAGACATGGAGTTTATACTCTATTCTTTAGAAAATAGTAACATTCTGTGCCTGTTCAGTGCATAGGAGTTGCATAGCAATTTCCTCTCAATTGAAAACATTCCATCCTGGGGAAAGGTTCTTAAAGACTTAGGAAGTAGTAATCCCAGCCCTCAGGAGGCAGATGCAGGAGGGAGAAGCAGGCACAGGTGGATCTCTGTGAGTTCAAGGCCAGACTGGTCTACAGAGTGAGTTCTAGAACATCCAGGGTTACACAGAGAAACCCTCTCTTGAAAAATCCATAGATAGGTAGATAGGTAGATAGATAGATAGATAGATAGATAGATAGATAGATAGATAGAGAAGATAAATAAATATTCAGGAAGTAATTGAAACTGACAAGGCTCATGAAGCCATCAACTCATAAGTTTTGAGATATTTCTGAAATTTATAAGATTCATAAGATGCCTCCCAAAAGTTACATAAGCAATAAGAACTACTGGGGTCAGAGGACAACCTGATTTGTCACATTGCCTGCAAATCATACAAGGGCTCCAGAGATGCAATTTTCTTGAGTCCTCACCCCTATTGTGGTTGGGTTTTGATGATGTGCTTGCCTTTGAGTTATCCATGTTCCTGTAAGTAACCCCCTCACACATACTCCTGTTAGCAACCCCCAATAAACTCAGTGGCTTGTTCAGTTGGAGTAATCATTTCTCTGGTCTGCCACTGGTGCTCTAACTGGGGACTGTACATGTTTGTTCATCCCTTCCCCCAGAAAAGCCAGGCAATAAGAAGCAACTGTTATAGGCAGACATAGCATAAGGGTGAGATGTGAGAGGAATGACATTCCAAGGAATGATGGGATGAAGGAGCTGGGGTAAGGAGCTGTGACGTGGGCCTCTCTGAGAGGTGCCTGTACATCACTTCACTTGTATCAGTTCACTATGGTGTTTGGCAAGCAACACATTCAGAGTTGCACTTTTGGAACTTTCTATATTTTTTTCTAAATATTTTGATCAGTGGATTATTGAGTCATGGATGTAGAACCTAAGCTTTGTCAACAGCTGACTAAACTCCTCCAGAGTAAAGCCAAGGACACGGCTAGGAAATAAGGAGAAGATGGAAGACAAGAAGAGGAAGAGGAGGAGGAGGAGGAGAAGAGGGAGAGGAAGAAGGATTAAAGGAAGAGGAAAAGGGGGAGGAGAAAGAAGAACAAAGAAAGAAGGAAGAAGAAAGAAGGAGGAGGAAAATCTTTAAAATTGTTGCTTCTGCCTCTGCCTGTCAAGGGACATTTGAAGACTAGAAAAATACAGAATGGTGGGACCTCAGCTGCAGACTTTCTGAGGTCTGTAAATGTTACTAATGCCAGGGGAAGACGCAAGGTTTGTTACAGGATAACGGGGAGCACCGGAAAGATGATCCTTCTCTTTTCCTCTTCTGGGAAAATATGGTGTGTTCAGCCAAGCAGGTACCAAGCTGGATTAGGATAGTAGACTTCCCTCCTGGAAGATTTGGGAGAAAGCAGCTGTATAAGCCACACAGATCAACTCATCCAGCTCAAACACCAGTAGCAGTAACACAGTACATAGGAAATGCTCTCCCGTTTGAGTTTCCTCTCCCTGCCTGGCTATCCATTTCGTTTTTCTGTCCCACTCAGTTCTCAGTATCATGGTATTTTTTAACTGTTCAATATTTCTTTTTTGTCCATATACCAAACACTGGACCTCATATCAAAATTTTGGCTTACTGTAATTATCAGATTACAACAGAAGGGAGCTAGGCACCACTTGAACTTCTAAAGTAACACAGTCCAACAGAAATAACTATGACGTGCACAGATTTAGTATAAACTTTACCTGCCATATGTTAGCAAGCCTATGGAAGAAGAAGAAGACATTTTTATGTTAATAACCTGCTTATTTGACCATCTATGCTCAAACCATGTCCTGTAATTACATCCAACATGTAATCAATATTTTTGAAAGTTACTAATGAGGTCTTATATTTTTCTATTTTGATACTCAGTTTTTGAAGTCTGGTGTGCATTTCATGCTCATAGGTCACTTCAATTCAAACTAGCCACTTTTCAAGTCTTGGAGAGCAACTGTGGCCACTGTCTGTTGTTTGCATGGTACAGGTGGAGAATTTGAAGACAGAAATCTTGAACACACTGATCCAATTTCTACCTTGAAGTCTTTGTCAATCAGCTAATGCATTTTTTGCCTAAAATATCCTATCCTGGCATATTTGAATAAAAATCCAAAATGTTTTTGACAAATTAAAATGGTTCATTGACTCTTGCAAACGAGAAGCCAGCCAGGCTAAATGCAGAATCCCATATTTAGACTTTCATAAGTCAATCACATAAATGTAAAATGAGGAGACTGGTTTGACAGTTCTTGCGGAAAAATAAAAATCTGTTTTAAAATTTACTGCACCCTAATAAGAACTGTACTGTGATGTGTGTGTGTGTGTGCGCGTGCGCGTGCGCGCATGTGCGTGTGTTTTAAAAACTGTCACAGTCCATGTTTTGATCCAGAGAACAGGACCTGATTGGGATTAAGAGGTGTGTTGGCTATGCAGGCGGACGAGGCTTAGACCTATAAGATGCCCAGTGCCGCTGGATGCAAAAGGAGAACTGGAATATGACGTTTGACAGAACTCCCGGTTAATGCAGTACTTCCCAATAAATGCCTTTTCACAGAGGGCTGTATTCTTTGGATTATAATTAAGGCTCCTTAGCTGTATTTCAGGGAGGATGGATGCATAGATTTATAAAGCTTGCGTTTGTCAGGTACAGTTTGCAATCGGTCCAGAACTGAGCTGATTGAAGCAATGGGGAAGATAAAATAGCTTCCACTAGATATTTTGCCCTGCCTGAATGGAGAAGCTAAAAGACGAATATCTATAGCACATGAATTTGGAGGGACAAGGCATTATTAAGTGGTAACTACCAATTATTGTTTTTCTTGGCATGTATTATGTCCTCACAGAGAAGTATGCTGACCCAGTATAACACTGGGAGATGGACTTTCACAAACTAGAATTTTTGTTGAGTGGAGAGAAGAGTAGGATAGAGTTCTAATTTCCAGTATCTTGTTCTGATACTCCATACATGATCATCAGGAACTTGAGATGTCCTGTCTAAGAGAGAAAACTCAACATCTAGATAATTCTCATGTAAAAAATGGAGTAGACTTTAATAATGAGATGTTAGCCTCTGGTTTTCCGGGTACCTACCCATATCCAATCACACAGCTCAATTTTGCCACTAACTTCTCAGAGTTCAGCTCAGTCCTACAGGCTGACCGTATCTAAGCTGTCAATCATAAACTGTCTCTTAGGCCAGTTATATTATCTCTGATTTAGCTACAAATTTTAGGATTTGCAAAATGCTCTCATTTCAGGAAGTTGTTCGGCCCTTAGGAAAAGACTGTTATTAGGATTATAATTCATAATAAGGGATACAACTGAACAGTAAAATAAAGAAGTACATAGGGTACGATCCCAAGGAGTCCTGACCACAAGAGCTTCTGCCTCCGTAATATTGACACAGCCACATGGATGTGTCTGCCCACTCAGAGGCTCCGTGAGCTGTTCTGTAGGGTTTTTATTGACATCTCATTATACAAGACTGATTGATTAAGTCCTTGACCACCAAGGATTGACATTGGAAGTTATCATTAGAAAGATCACTCATTAGTGAGCATTTCCCAGCCTTCCCTACTGAGCTCCAACCCAGACTACATATGGCAAGTTTAATTGTATAGTCCAAGGATAGTTTTTATGCTTTTAAAGGGTAGGAAACAAAAATCAAAGAATAACATGTCTCTAGGTCTATATGACTCCTTGGCAGAGAGACAGAGAGAGAGAGAGAGAGAGAGAGAGAGAGAGAGAGAGAGAGACCTAATGTCTTAGGGTTTTCCTGCTGTGAACAGACACCGTGACCAAGGCAACTCTTATAAGGACAACATTTAGTTGGGGCTGGCTAGCAGATTCAGAAGTTCAATCCATTATCATCAAGGTGGGAACAGGGCAGTCTCCAGGCAGACTTGGGGCTGGAGGAGCTGAGAGCCCCACCTCTTGTTCCAAAGGCAACTAGGAGAAGACTGACTTTTAGGCAGCTAATATGACGATCTTAAACCCCACGCCCACAGAGACACACTTCCTTCAACAAGGCCACACATCCAAATAGTGCCACTCCTTGGGCTTATACAAACTATCACACCTAACTTTATCAGTTCTTAGAAAATAGTTAACCTTGGGCTAGAGAGATGGCTCAGAGGTTAAAAGCACTGACTACTCTTGAAGAGGTCCCTGAGTTCAATTCCCAACAACCACATGGTGGCTCACAAACTGTCTGTAACAGCACCTGATGCTCTTTTCTGGTGTGTCTGAAGACAGCTACAGAGTACTCACATACATAAAATAAATAAAAGTCTTAAAAAATAAAAATAATTAACGTCAGATACATTTACTATCTTATCAACTCTGATTTTCCAGACTGTAAAAATAAGTCAAATATTCAACCAGGCCCTGGAGAGATAGTACTGCTCTTGCTGGGAACTCAGCTGTGGTTCCCAGCATCCACATGGCTGCTCATAAGCAACTCTGTCTTCGGTTCCGAGGAGTCCAATACCACCCTCTGACCTCTTCAGATACCAGCCATGAACAAAGTGCGCAAGCGTATCTGTGGGCACAACATTCATACACATTAAATAAAATAAATAAATCCTTCAAAAAATTTAAACTATCTGACTAGACATAGACCTGGTGGTAATTTTAGGTTTGTCAGGTTCCCCTTGCCAGTATCAAAATGACTTGTGTCTTTGTCCTTGATCGCAGACAGAATGAGGAGGAGGGTATGCGGTGTCAACTCTACAGTTCACACCATCGCTGGCGCTGGCCTTTGCCAACTCCCCCACGGACCTAGTTCTCTCATACAAGCGGAGCTGGATCCAGGGAGGGGCTAAGGGTTGGCTCCGGATCATCTGACTCATTGGAAACCCAGAGACCATTCCTTAAAGCAAGCTTACTGTAGCAAGCTTACTGTTCAATGCTTCCCTTTGTCTTTAGAAAACTAATTCGGTCCCAAGTGGTAATCATCGCTGTGCGCTCACACAAGGACTCCTTTACAAAAAAATCCATGCAATTATGCCCATGCAAATAAAGTGAGGCTACCTTAGGCTTTTGTAGCTACACATGTTAGATTTACTGGGCTCTTAAGAACCTCTGAAACATAACCGGACTCTACCGTGTGAGTTCGGAGGTAGCAGACTGTCAAAAGAGACGCAGTGGGTGACTCTGGCAAAGCGCGTACATTGGCACTGGCAGCTCCGTAGGCCACAGGACCTCTGCAATTGTCACTTTTTTTTTTTTTAACCTCATCTCAACCTCTCAACAGCCTTCTGTGGGGCTGACTTAGCCTGTTTCTTGAGTTACTTGTGGTCTAGGCCTCCTGAACACTGTACTGTTAGAAGCTGTATCAGCTCCAGCTGCTCAGTGCTTGCCCTTGCTGGAGAGGGGTACTTCTAGCCTTTGACATGGAAAATGGGTGAGGAAGAAGAGATGCCTCTGCTTTGCAGAGTCCTTAGGAGCCTTATGGTTAGTTTTACCTCTGCTTCCTCTCCTGTAGTCTAGCCTGTTAAGCCCAGTTTTTTTATTAGGCAGAAGGGAGATGCCGAATACAAGTACACATATTGCAGCCCACAAGTAACTGGAATGAAAAATGTGCTGATTTGGGATTTTTGTTTGTTTGTTTGTGTGATGGTTTGTATATGCTCTGCTCAGTGATTGGCACTACTAGAAGGTGTGGCCCTGTTGGAATAGGTGTGGGTGTGGGCTTTAAGACCCTCATCCTAGCTGCCTGGAAGCCAGTAGTCTACTAGCAGCTTTCCTATGAAGATGTAGAACTCTCTGCTCCTGCACTGGTGCCTGCCTGGATGGTGCTGTGTTCCTACCTTAATTGACCCTCTGAACCTGCTAACCAGCCCCAGTTAAATGTTGTCCTTGTAAAAGTTGCCTTGGTCATGGTATCTGTTCACAGCAGTAAAACCCTAAACTAATAGTTTGGTTTTGGTTTGGGAGGTCTTTGTTTTGAAAGCTTCCAAGATAAGGACCGCATATGTTGGTTTAGCAGAACAGAGTTAGATCTATCCATCCACCCCAGCCCCAGCTTTCTGCTAACCTTGGAGGCCTTTTCTCTTCCTTGTCTAGGCATTTATAGTGATAGTACCTGGGATGCCCAGTGCACACACAATCCTGCTCTGTCTGGTCTCTCTCCCTACACAACAGCTTGTACTCTAGCTTTACAGACTATCTGTGGGCTCTTCCTTGTCCTCACCATTGAGTTCTGCTCTCTTATCTGGCAAAGTGAGAATCATAGACTGAAATGTGGCCTGATTACCTATGAAGTCCAGGAATGTTTTTTATTCTTCCAGAGAGTGAGGGGAAAAAAAAATCAAACATATCTTTCACATAGAAAGGTCTGGTCCGTGATCGGATCTAGACTCCTACCTACATATCTCAAAAGTAAGCGTGAGGAAAGCTTAAAAGTCTCCTTGCAAAGGAAGTTCCTTCCACATCCTTTCCTATTCCAGTAAGTGCTGTTTGTTTGCTTACAATTGCCAATGTAGACCTTCGGACAACAAAGTCTCTCCTTCACACCCCACACCCAACCTATCAACCTGCTCTAGGACTCTCTAACTATGTTTCAAACCAAGTTGCTTCTTATCAATGCTACAGCTAAAATCCCAGACACATCTCTTGTCCAGATCAACTGTCTAGTCTCAAGGTAGCTCTCAGTCCCTTCACTCAGGGCTATCACAATAATCTCATCAACATATGAATGGGATCCCATGGCTTGTCTATTGAAAGGCCTTTGGTGGCTTTCTCATTCTCTTTAGATTAAGTTCTCCTTTGTATCTCCCACCCTCTTGTTTTCTCTACACAAGAGCTTTTCTCACCTGTCTTCTGTCCTTTGGACATGCCAAGACTGTCCATCTCATGGTATTGACTTCTGTTTTTCTGCCAAGGGCTCCTCTTCCATGGTCAACGGCAACTCCTTAATGCCACTTGGAGCTTGCTTTTAGATACCTGTTTGTGGTGATTTGCATGAATGCCCCCTCATAGGTCTAGATATTTGAATACTTGGCCCCTAGTTGATGGTACTGTTTGGGAGAATTGGGAGGTATGGTCTTGTTAGATGAAGGGTGTCACTGTGTGACGGCTATAAGATTTCAAAACTACATTGTTTTTCCAATTCACTCTCTCTGCTTCCTGCTTGTCTGCCTCCTCCTTGTAGTTCAAGATGTGAGTTCTCAGTGAACGTTCTGGCCACCGTGCCTTCATTCTACCATCATGGACTCTAACCCTCTGGAACCATAAGACCAAATAAACACCTTCATCTATAAGTTGCCTTAGTCAGGACATTTTATCACAGCAACAGAAACCAAGCTAATACAAGACATGGCCTTCCAAATAAACAGCCCTAGAATGAGCCCTGTATAACTTACAAACTGACTGCTCTTCCCCCTTGCTGTGACTGTAGATTACAGTTCTGCACGCTTGGCAGTGTGCTATAAGCCTGTTCCATTTGCCCTCTCTATTCCGAATTACAGGCTGAAGTAGCAGTCTGTCTTAGGAACACATTCTTCTTGCAGCAGATGAAAATGTGCAAGGGGAGCTGGTAGAAAATACTGTAGCCACTTCTGTAGGTCAAGGGGCTTCATGAGATATCTGTTCACAGCCCACTGGCCAAAGACAGTCTTACAAGGCTATCTGTCCAACCTCACTGGGACCAAGGAATTTAAGAAAACACAACCACTGGGAACAGTAATATCACCTACTGTGGAGGTTAATTTACTTCTCATTCATGCTTAACTTTGCCGTCCTATTTGCTGGCTTCAGAGAAGTTTGTGCTACCAAGGAAGAAGCACACCAGTTTGGTTTGGAAAAGGCTAATCTAGGTGAGGTATCTCTTACTGGGCTGAGGCAAAAAAGTGAAACCCTTGGAGAGAGAAGGATGGCGAGAGAAAATAAATAACTGTAGTCACATAGGAGACAAATTTTATTCCTTGAGGTTAAAATAGAAACAGTAATTTCAGGGTGAGAGATTTCAAGAGCTGCAAGAATCAACTCAAGTGCCATGAGGACAGCTGGACTCTTAAGGAGCATGCTACCCTCTTCAGTGTTGAGGCCTCTTGGGAAGGCTTGATTCTCTTTGTGGTCAAGAGCAATGACCTTCATTTCATACTCAAAGGTATCCAATGGTGTAAGAGATCTGGCACATGAGGACAAAGGGGAGGGAAGGAACTATTATGACTTTGAAGTTTCTACCTACCTTGTTAGTTAGGAATACATTTGAATTAAAAAAGAAAAAAAAGAAAAAGAAAAAGATGGGTCCAACATGGTGGTGCACTCACCTTTATTCCTATGCCCAGAAGGCAAAGGCAGGTGGATCTTTTTGAGTTTGAGACCAGCCTGGTCTATGCAGTGAATTCTAGAACAGCCAGGACTACTTGGAGAGAGCATGTCTCCAAGAAAGAGAAAGAGAGAGAGAGAGAGAGAGAGAGAGAGAGAGAGAGAGAGAGAGAAAGAGAGAGAGAGAGAAGGAAGGAAGGAAAGAAGGAAGGAAGGAAAGAAAGGAAGAAGAAAAAAATAAAGGAAAAGGAAAGGAAGAGAAATCAGATATATGAGAATAGAATCCCAAGACAAAAGGTATTGAGACAAGAGAAAGATGCGAGCAGACCCAAGACTCAACAGAATGCAGTTAATTAAGAAATTTGGCAAAGGTATGTTGGGACTCCGGATAGGAGGGTCCCAGGGCCCCAGGGCAGAAGTAAGTAGAAGATAAGCTAAACAAAGCCTGGCCTAGGTGTTTCTCCAAACTATCAACACTTTGAGTCTAGAGTCTAGAGTCAGCCAGCAGTGGTGGCGCATGCCTTTAATCCCAGCACTTGGGAGGCAGAGGCAGGTGGATTTCTGAGTTCGAGGCCAGCCTGGTCTACAGAGTGAGTTCCAGGACAGCCAGGGCTACACAGAGGAACCCTGTCTCGAAAATCCAAACCAAACAAAACAAAGTAGAGTCTAGAGTCACTTAAGAGTATCTTGGGCATCAGAACTCTGAATAAAGGGTTCTCTTGACTATCCTAGCAATATGTATTATTTTATAGGGTTTGGGATGTATACCTGGGACATCAAGTAAGCTAAGTGACTATTAGAACCCAGGTGACTGTAGTCATGTCAAGCTGGATCTCTACAGTTGTATATTTTTCTATCTCACACAGAGTTCATTCCACAAAATCTTACTTGTAGCAAAAACCAAACAAACAAACAAAAAGACAAAAACATGATAGCTGTTTTTACTTTCTTTCAAATGAACCTTCATCCTTCTCTGTCCGAGAGCCTTTGTATTATTTTACCAGGGCTGCTGTACCGAACTAACAAGGTTATTTTAATAACAAATACTTCAATGTTTGCAAGTCTAAAAGACTAAGATGGAGATGTAGGTGGGTCCCAGCTTTTGTGCTTCCTGACTTGGGGCAGCCTAGCTCCAGCTCTCCTATGGTCTTCTTTCTCTGTGGGGGTCAATGTCCGAGTTCCCCCTGTTTAACAGTCAAATTGAACCAGAACCCACCCTACTTCAGCATGATCTTACTTTAGCTTAATTATTTATACCGTCAAAGTCAAATTCACTGGAGTTAGAGACTCAACATATGAAATTGGGGGGCAAAAACATAAGTCAAGCCCTAACACCCGTTGTGAGGCCCAGGCATCTGGTACCCCTGAGACAGGTGTCTTTGACCTAACAGGCAAACACTGGTAACCCCAGGATAAATGGGAAGCAGGTGTCATCTTCTTCTCCTTCCGCCCTGTCCCTTACCTGTGTTGGGCCTGGCCTTTCAACCAAACAAGCATTAAGAGCACTTTGTGGGCCTTCGCTGATTCATGCAGACATTCCTACGTATCCATTTTGACTCATCCCTCACCAGAGAGCCAACATGTACCCACTTTACTACATAGCTTTGGCCATGGAGCACATCCTACAAGAACCTCTCAGAACAGCGAAGTGAATGCACTGCTTTTTTTCCCTTGGGCAGCATAGGCAAGGTTCCCAAAGGCTTCAGAAGGAGGTGTCTCAATTCCCTGGGTGTTGATCTGCTGTCACAGAAGTGGTCGGGATCGCTTCTGTATCATCCAGAAATCTTTTAGGGAATGTCTCTTAAATGAGAGGTCCGTTTTCTTCTTTGAACCCAGGTCAATGTCAAGCACATGTATACACAAAGCCCCTGAGTGAGGATTTTCTTTCCAAACCTTCCATTACCTTTCTTGTCTTTGCAAAGAGACAAGCAGCTCTGTTGTGTGGGTTGAACAGCTCACAGAATTTAAGAGTCAGTTGTTGAGAACCTGAAATTGATGGTGGTACACAAACTTAATCCCAGCACTTGAGAGGCAGGGGCAGGTGGAACCTTGAGTTCGAGGCCAGCCTGGTCTACACAGCTAGTTACAGGGCAGCCAGGGCTACTTGGAGAAACCCTGTCTTAAAAAACAAAGGGGGTTGGGGGTGGTGGTGGAGAGGAAAGTACAGCCTTGAGAAGTTGGAGAAAACTGATTCCAAACCATCTCTTGGAACCCCGTCTTTTCACTACGTATCTTGGCTGTTCAATAAGATAAACTAAATAATAACACAGAAAGAGGTCCTTTGGACCATCAGAATCATGAATAATGTGGAATAAGACAACTGGTTTACCTTTACTTTTTCTAATGTGCTAAAGATGGAATGCACGGCCTTAATGTCCAAGGCAAGCTAGGCAGAGTGCCCCGGAAGAGTCACATCCCCAAACTCTTTGGCAATCAGTTTTCAAAGTCACGACTGTGGCTCCCGTTTGGCATTTGATTTTAATGGGAAAACTCATCAAGTTTTAGCCATCACATGTGTACCACATTCTATATATCAGTCAGTTTTCTGTGTTCTTAAATCAGGGTGAATGAGGAGGGACAGCCAGCCGGCAGACTCGGCTAAAATCCGGTTAAGATTGCACCCTTATCTGATCTGTTGTTTCCTTTCCCCTAGGAAAGGTACTTGGCATAGGAAAAGAGTGCAGTTCACTACAAAGAAGCCTGTACTGTGTTCTGTCCTCTCTTTGGTCCCCATACTGGTTACACTGTTTCTGCAAGACTTAGTCCAGGACAAGGGATCTGGGACATTGTGGTCAGAGACATCACATGCCCCTCTTTGTAGTGATACTGCCTGTCATTCCTGGGGTTGGCCATCTAATTAATGGGCTATTGGACACGCCTTTTAGGCTTATGAAGCAGATATTCCTAGAATATTGAAGTCCAAGTAGGTGTGTGTTCGACAGGCAACAAAGTGTTTTTTGAGAGCTCAGGCTAAAGACAATGGTGCTATTGGATACCTGTGTAACGCCAAATGACTTAATCTAGGTCTTTGTATTCATAAATATTAATCTTAGTATTAATAGTCATAATATTAATTATATCAAAACTTAACTTCCACTTAGTCTAAATGAGAAATGTTTGGGGTAGATTCCAGAAGAGAGAGAATGAGAAAAATGCTGTAACTCATCCATCTAAAGGTGACCATCTTCTGACCTCAGACCTCCAGATCCCTTAAAGTTCTAGTGAAAAGATTCTGTTTACTTAGGGACTTGTCTGCTCGTGTTTATCTTTTCATCAAACAAGTCGTAATTTCTAAATTTCTAAGCTGGACTGGAAAAAGCAGGACCTGAACGTGACTCGTGGCACGTGAAGCCAAGAGGAAAGAGCCACACCCTGCTTGCCTCTGGGCCTGAAGAAGGGGAAACAGCTGTGGGGCGGATCCAGAGCCCAATTCCCTGACCCTCAGCAGGCAGCTGAACAGCCATGACTCAAGCTTTGAAGCCAGAGGAGGATGGCGTTCAGAGCTCCTGCTAAGCTAAGTAGTGACACAGTGACCTACATCAGAGAGCTCTACGGAACACCAAGTCCTGCAAGACAATGATTCAAAGAAAGGAAAACCAGAGTAAATGTCAAGTCACCTGACATCAACACAACAGGTCACCAGCAAAGAATGTAAACACAGGAAGTTCTACCTTGCTTGCTATGGTCAGGAAATAGCAGTAAGGCAGGATCCACAAAGGAGGCAGTCACATGACCCGACTGAAGTGGTAAACTGAAACCAAAGGAAGGACCAACACTGCTGAGACATGGTGCCTCACCCAGCCTTTCCCACATGATCTGACAGCATCTGAAGCCAGAAGAAGCCCCAGGAGGAGCTGGTCTATGCTCCCACTCAAAAATTGAAGATGATACTCAGTCACTTCTTGTGATCTGTAGTATGGGGGTTTCAAAACTTCCCTCTGTGGTTAGTTCTACTGTTTATTTTCTACCCCTGTGAGTGTCTGAACTTTGATTAAAACTGGGTCAAGCACATGCACATTAATGTACCATTAACAGGGACACAAAGAAAGATACACAAACATATCAGAATGGAAACCTACACATACACACACCCATACATATGTGTGTATATGTATGTATGAATATATATGTGTATACTTGTATATATATATGTGTGTGTGTGTGTGTGTGTGCACATATACATTGTACATATGCACATACACATATACAAAGTCAAGATTATTTATCCATTCTTTAAAGTATTAAAACCCAATCAGAAGACAAAGTAAAGGGCACATGACCATCTACAACATTATAAGAATCCTTACATACAGGAAAAGCCATGATGATTCAAGAGTTAAAAGATCAATATGATAGGTATAGATGAATGTGATAGGTATATCAGCAAAAGTGAGTGACAGACATTTTTATAGGAAAGAACAATCAGTAAACATATATGGGGAGCCAAGAAATCAAAGTAACGAATTAAATTCATAATGATAATTGGTAATGTAATTCTAACATATAAGTCACCAGTTTCACCTTACTAAACTGACTGATGCTTTGTACAAGTCTCGGTGTTGACAAGAGTCTCTTCGGTTTTGGCGTACATGGGTTTACGGTCCACATTAGTGGAGTGCAGCATCTTGGGCAAGTCCCAAGCACCATGCATCGCAGTATCCTTTTCTGCATAGCACAGAAGGCCTCAAAGGGTTCCTCAGTGCTTTGTGATGGATTACCTCAGTCTTTCACTTCCAAGTCAGAGGAACTCTCCAGTGCTCTGTGACTAAAATCCAGCAACTGTTTTCTTTCTTCCAAAACTGTCAAGGTAATTGGAAAGGATGTTCAAAACTGACACACTTCGCCTTACAATACCTCTTCCATGGAAACTTTTGTTCTGCAAGAGTAAAAGGAAGGGCAAATAAATTATCAAGTTGCCAAGCAAATATGAGCATTAAACATCTGGGAGCAGTCCATCATTCTCAGTTCAGTGGTTTTCTCGGTCCGGGTTCGGTTGATGTTGCCTGGAAATGAATTGATGTGTTATCAAGACTGTGAGACGAAGCCGACATGGCCACACTCTGCTGATAAATTACTCCTGTTTCACAGGCTGAGGCTGGAGTCAGACAAACATCTCACATGTCTCTTTCTTTGCCTTAATCACTTGCGGATGCCTTCCATGGCTATTTATTTAGTCCGCCATGTATGGCAGGCACTGTTTGGGGACAGGCTGAGATAGAATCATGACAAAGCCCAAGTCCTCACTTTGATGGGGCTCTCATTCTTGTGGGGGAAAAAACAAAACAAAACAAAAAACGAAGAAGACTTTAGACAGTGCGATACAAATGTGGAACGTGACAGAGAGTGATCTTCAGAGAGATGAAAAGCAAAATTTAGGTAGAGTAGAAGTTGGAAGCAAGGCTGCCGAGTTTACCGAGTGGTGAAGGAGGTGAAGGAGGGCTTCAGAAACAGGGGGATGCTTGGACAGAGATGGAAAGGCAGAACTCAAGTCATGGAAGCAGACATGGAAGAGCCCTGTGGTGGGAGCGTGCTTAGCATATTGTAAGACAAAGAGGTCTCTTTATATGGAACAGAGACAGGGTGGTACAGACCGGTCATGCAGGATAGCAGGTTGCACATGTGTAGGTTGTGTGACGCAATAAAGGATAAGGATATTCCCTCACCTGGAACGGTCCCATTTGTGACTGTTGTTTGATGGTAATTAATAGTATCATCCTTGCCGTGGGGTCTTCTATGTACTCTTTACCCATCAAGGAAACCATCTTTGGGTTCTGGAACACTATTTTATTATTATTATTATTATTATTATTATTATTAGTGTGTGTTAGGCTTTTAGGGCACTAATGAGTACTTATTTACATGTTTCCTGTGGTTTAGAACAAGTTCTGATTGAAAGACCAGCATCACTGGCAAGAAAAACTGGAGAATGTGAAGGGAAATGTGTGGACCCATAATCCTTCAGGCTAAAACTATGGTACTCAGGTGAAGAAACTCAGGTCTCCTCCAAAGATAGGTAGCTGGTCTGGAAAAAGTCATACACTATGAACATATTTCAGAAAGATCCCTATTTGGTGCCAAACACATCCAAAACAGGACAGGGTTGAGAAATCCTAGCCGCATTCGCATTCTCGCATTCTCGCATTCTCTAAGAGAGCAGATGTCTCTCCCCCCCCCACACACACACACACCCCTCATAGCAACTACAGAGGAATCACAGAAGAATTTTCTGTTAGGAAAGACAAGGCCAACTCATGGTGGCTTTCCCTTAGAGATCACAGTGCACGTTTATTAAAATTGTCAGGCATTAGCATTTGTTAACAAATTCTGATCAGTGTAACTACTCCCACTGAGAGCTATCACAAAGGTCGCCTCCACAGGCTTACCTAATAAATGTTCCACTTTTGAACTGTTCACAAACTCCTAAAAGAAAAGTTGCTTGATTGTGGGATGTTGTTAATTAACCTTAAGTTAATTTGCAAATATTTTATTGGTGACACACACACACACACACACACACACACACACACACACACATATATATATATATATATATATATATATAGTTTATAGTTCCTGTATTTATGTTGGGTCTGGACTTGACTTCTATAACATAAAAAAATCAAAGTGGCTGGGCGGTGGTAGCGCAAGCCTGTAATCCCAGAATTCTGGGAGGCAGAGGCATGCGGATTTCTGAGTTGAAGGCCAGCCTGATCTACAGAGTGAGTTCCAGGACAGCCAGGGCTATACAGAGAAACCCTGTCTCGAAAAATCCAAATCCAAAAAACCAAAAAAGAAAAAAAATCAAAGTGATAAATGTGTATCTTTTCTTTCTTTGTTAAATGTGTGTGTATATTTATGTGTCTGTGCATGGCACATATTAATTGCATGTGTACATGTACATGGAAATCATAGGTCAAACTCAGATGTCATTCCTAGAAAGCATCCCCCTTTTTCCTTTTTCTTTCTTTCCTTTCTTTTTTCTTTCTTTTCTTTTCTTTTCTTTTCTTTTCTTTTCTTTTTTCTTTTTTTGATAAGCTCTCACTGGCCTGTGTCTTTTACTTCTCTAATAATCTTGTTTACCTATGATATATGTTACACTTCCCAGATATATTTCTTCCAAGCCTCTTATAGTGAATCTTGCTGACCTTTTAATTTTTTTTCTGTGTTTTGGTGTTCTGCCCAAATATATTCATATTCAACACATGCATACAGTACCCTCAGAGGCCAGAAAAAAAGGCATCCGATCCCCTGAAAGTATAGTTACAGATGGTGGCAAGCCATCATGTGGGTGCTCGAAAGGGAACTCGGGTCCCCAGAAGAGTGGCAAGGGCCTGTTACTGTGGTGCCATCTCTCTGGCTCTTGACTTCTTCTTTTTCTTTTTTTGGCTTTTTTTTTTTTTTTTTTTTTTTTTTTTTTTTTTTTTTTTGGTTTTTCGAGACAGGGTTTCTCTGTGTAGTCCTGGCTGTCCTGGAACTCACTCTGTAGACCAGGCTGGCCTCGAACTTAGAAATCCGCCTGCCTCTGCCTCCCAAGTGCTGGGATTACAGGCGTGCACCACCACGCCCGGCTTGACTTCTTCTTTTTCAAATGCATTCATAATAGCCCAGCTAGCTGGGTGGTGGTTCATGCCTTTAATCCCAGTATTCGGCAATGAGAGGCAGGTGGATCTCTGAGTTTGAGGCCAGCCTGGTCTAGAAAGCAAGCCAGGGGACTACATAGAGAGACCTTGTCTCAAACAAAACTCACTCACTCAACTAGCCCTAGCTAAATTGTTGAAGTGTTTTTGCCATTTTAATCCATTCCTACTACTAGTTCATTATGTTTGTGGTGCTGGGAGTTGAACTGCTACTAAGATACATTGTCATTCCACATAGTCATTTATGTCTATGATGTCATTTATGTGTGAATAATTTAGAAATACAGTTTGAACAGTCAAGCATGGTGGCTCATACCTACAGAACCTGCGAGGCTGAGGCAGGATGATCGTCAGAAGCCCAGCTTGGGCTGTCTAGTGAGGTTCTAGCCATCTTGGGCTAATAAGTGAAACCCTCTCTTAAAGACAAACAGCCAAAGAGGGAGACAGAAAAAAATTCTTGGGTTTATATGCATCAGTGGGTTCATATATTCTAAAAACAATATTTTTTCCTTTCCATTTAACACAGAGGTGGTCCTCCAGAGAATTCTTTTTACACTCAATAAATATAAATCCTCAGTGAATTCCTATGATTGGCACCTGAGGCCTTAGTGGTGTAGAGGGACAGAGTAGAATTCTGTAGCTGTTTCCTGTTTAGCAAATCTTCCAGTCACAGCATTCCTGCCACATCTCAGATCCAACACCATGATGATTCATAAGTCAGCGGTGCTGTTCAAGAGCATTAGTCAAGGACCCAAGCCAACAGGCTCAAGGTATTGAAGCAGACAGAAATACTATCTATAAAGCAGAGCTGCATTTGACCTTTTCTATGATGCCTTCAGCATGGGGACAGCATCCTTACCCAGAGTCAGCTCATTTAATCTCTGAAAAACATGTGCATTCTTCATTCTTCATTCGCCAGTGAGTGGATTACAGACATCCATTATACAATGGAGTGCTGACGTTTTCCTGTCCTACTAATATCAAAGTTCAATTAGGGAAAATGACAGCACACGAATGTGTAGAAAACGATTACAAATGAATTAGCTAATTGTCTCTATGACTCAGAGAGAAAAGTGATATATATATTTGATACCATTCCCTACTCTGTAAAATAGCTACTCAAAGAGCCTCTGAGTAGGGTGAAATCTATGAAAGAAAGGAGCCCTCCCTCAAATGCCTTTTAAAAAAAGATTTATTTATTATTATATGTAAGTACACTGTAGCTGTCTTCAGACATCAGAAAAGGGCATCAGATCTCATTACAGATGATTGTGAGCCACCGTGCGGTTGCTTGGATTTGAACTCGGGACCTTTGGAAGAGCAGTCAGTGCTCTTAGCCACCAAGACATCTCTCCAGTCCCACCAAATGCTGTTAAAATACAGTAGGTGAAAGTTTACCTTACAACAGAAAGTCACGAGGGTGATAGTGTAGAAAGAAAGGTAAGCATCTCTCCCTTTTCTAACTGTATCCAGACATTTAAGGGAAAATTTAAAATGGCGTTGGGTGATCCTAAGAGTGAGCTCTGTAAAGAAATATCTGAACACTAAGGGGAAACCAGAGTAAGTCTGTGGGTCTGGATGGAAGTCAAGCGCACTGTGTGCTTCTGCTTTTGCATATTTCAACAGAGGAAAATAGAAAGAGGCGTGGTATGTCATGTCTCAGGTCTGCTTACTCAGAGTAGCCAGCAGTCACAACTCCCTAAGAGGCTGTGGGAGATCCCAGCTCTCAGCTCTCAAATTCCAGATCGTTTTCCAAGAGGAACCGCACAGGACTCCTGGAAGAAACGAACGAGATGTTTCTGAGACTTCATGGCATGTCATAAAGAAACTGCTCAAGGCAAGATAGAGCTGAGTCAAAGGACGTGAAAATTCCTGCAGTGGGGTTTCCAAGAGCCATCCTGGGCTAATTTGAGGTAATAATAATAACACCAGAAACACAAAAGGTGGACACAAAACCAGCTGCTGGTGCAGATGCATGAACAGGTTCAATCAGCTGTAGAATTGGGAAAATAAATGTTGAATAACAATAATAATAATAATAATAATAATAATAATAATAATAAGAAGAAGAAGAAGAAGAAGAAGAAGAAGCTATAACCCATTGAATAAAACAGAAGGCATGAAATTATACTGATAAATATAATTTATGAAAAATAAATATGAACACAAAGGAAGGGCTGACTGCAAAGGTTCAGCTCAGAAGCAGAAGGGTCATGGAAGTCAGAAAGTCAACACAGACCATTTTAAGTAAAAATCACGAAAGGATGCTAAAGGTAGTGATTGTGTGTGTGTGTGTGTGTGTGTGTGTGTGTGTATGCATGATGTGTTTATGTATGTGCGCATGTATATATGTGTGTATGTGTATGTATGTGTGTATATTGAGCTTAATATTTAGTATCAAGATTCTTTGATCCTTTTTTGTTGTTGTTGTTTGGTTTTTTTTTGTTTTTGTTTTTGTTTTCTGGCTGTCCTGGAACTCACTCTGTAGACCAGGCTGGCCTTGAACTCAAAAATCCGCCTGCCTCTACCTCCCAAGTGCTGGGATTACAGGCGTGTGCCACCACGCCCGGCTTCTTTGATTCTTATAAGATTCTTTGTTCTTGAAAAGGAGAGGCCAGGTGGTGGTGGTGCACGCTTTTAATCCCAGCACTTGGGAGGCAGAGGCAGGCAGAGGCAGGCAGATTTCTGAGTTCGAGGCCAGCCTGTCTACAGAGTGAGTTCCAGGACAGCCAGGACTACACAGAGAAACCCTGTCTCAAAAAACCAAAAAAAAAAAAAAAAAAAAAATTCTTTGTTCTTGAAAAGGAGAGGCCAGGTGGTGGTGGTGCACGCCTTTAATCCCAGTGCTTGGGAGGCAGAGACAGACAGATTTCTGAGTTCGAGGCCAGCCTGGTGTACAGAGTGAGTTCCAGGACAGCCAGGGCTACACAGAGAAACCCTGTATACCAAATAAAAAATACTAAATAAATAAATAAATAAATAAATAAATAAATAAAAGAATCAAGGTCATGAAAGACAAAGGAAAGCTGAGAGGTCAGAGCTAAGAAATCAGGGTAAGTACTGTAACTGACAAGCCATATGCCCCAGGCCAGACAAAAAAAAAGTCACTGAGATAGTAGGCAAAATTTGAATGCCCAAAGATTACGCACTAGCAGCTCAATGACGTTAAGTCCTGATTTTGATCATTGTACTTACATAGTCCCATCATTGTGAGTGTGGGAGGCAGGAGGATTCAGGGAAGTCTGGATGATAACTATACAAGGGTTGTGTGTGTGTGTGTGTGTGTGTGTGTGTGTGTGTGTGTGTGTGTGTGTGGTTTTATTACCTGAAATTATTTCAAAATTAAAGTTTGGAAAAAAATACCCATGTAATACTTTTGAATGTATGGCGTGGGGGCGGGGGGAGGTGGATATTCTCATACATACTCTTTTCTGTGATTTTGAACTTGGAATCTGCTTTGGATTCAAAATGTCATGTTACATATTTCTAGCCGTGTGTAAGAGTCCCAGAAGCTGAGTGTTCAGACAGGGGGTAATCCTCGTTATAGACCATGGGTACAGTGTAATCACAGGGCAGTTAAATGAACTCAGAGGCTTTGTCTGATGTAGTTATGAGAAGAAAAGTTGGAAGCGTGCCTACGAGAGCCGCAAAATTCTGGTCTTTTCCCTATATGCCTTCCCCCCACCCCCCAATTTTCTAGCTATTTTGGGTTGCGTGGAACAAGATCCTCAAGCTACAGGTAATCAAAAGCTGTATGTCTTAGGTAGGGTTTCTATTGCTGTGGTAAATACCACAGCCAAAAGCAAATTAAGGGAGGAAAGGGTTTATTACACCATATACTTCTAGGTCATAGTCCATCGTTGAGGGAAGTCATGGCAGGAACGCAAGGCACGAACTGAAGTAGAGGCCTTAAAGAACCCTGGCTTGCTCCTAGAACTCCGTCTGCCTTCTTTCTTATACCCAAGGCTCGTACCACCTCCAGCGAGCTGGGCCTTCCCACATCGTTCATTAATCAAGAAAATGTACTACTAAAAGACTCGCCGATAGGCAAATCTAATGGAGGCATTTTCCCGATTGAAAGTCCTTCTTCCCAAATGACTCTAGCTTGTGTCGAGTTGGCATAAAGCAACCAACAACAAGACGCTCCTGAAATTAGATTTGATGGTTAGTCGAGCGGTAGAGACTCGGGGAAACAAGAAATGGTCCCCAGATTCTCTTTCCCCACTTAGCACAATTCTGCTGTCCTGAAGTGTTGAGTTCCTGCAAGAAGAGCTTAGTATTATCTGGAAGAAGACCGAGAGTCGACTGATAAGCAAAGAGGTGTGTGCTCTCCTTGAACTTAGCTGTCAAGGTCAGGACAAAGGCAGCACAGAAGGAGAGAGGCCCAGAACCCAGACAGGGGGTCTTCCTACCCCAGCATCCTGCGATACTGTCTGCGTTCTGCTAGCTGAATGTTGCTTCTGGGACTTGGAGATTTTAGCTGTTCTTTATATTCTCATTCCTTGGAGACAAAAGACGTGGTAATACTATTCATCCGAATGAAAATAGCTTTAATTTAGATGCAAGATTTAATTTTTTATATGAGTTCTTTTGGGCTGTGTGCTTAATTTATATTAAATCTGATACAGTCATTCTAATACCCTTGGCTACATAGGGGTGGAAAAGCAGCATTGACTAATTCCTTCTTGAATCACTGAGAGACCACGGGTATGATAAAATATGTCAGTTGTTATACAGGTCACATTAGGAACATTGGTGTTTTATGAATGTGAAATAAGCAGCAATGGGTGACATTGCACGGCTCCTCCATTTTTAATATACAGCAGAGCTACAAAGTGAGTTTGGAGGAAGAAATCCCTGCTGCATTCGTTCAGCTACAGAGAGAGAAAAATCATTAGATTTTTGCTGGAGCAGGACATCCTAGCGTTCTGTTTAGACCTTTAGACACTGTGTGTGTGACTGGACTTCCAAATGGGTCAGGCAAGAGAATTCAGCCTTGAAATGCCAGCTGCTGGCTCTGGGTTTGCCTCCCTCTCAGGTAACATATGCAGAGGCTCAGGCACAATTCCAACGGAATATCATTTGCACCAGAGTCTAAGTTTTCTTGGAGGTAGGGAATGGAAATGGAAATTGGTGAATTTAAATGTTCATTTTTGAGCCCCTCTTTCCCCACAGTAAAATTCCCCAGGAGAAAAGCTATTCGGTCATCTGAATGAATAACAAGTCCCCACCTTCCTCTGCCAGATGTTGCTTTCTGCAGGGTGAAAAATGTGTTTAAAATTGATTGTCTCTTTTTATTATTTTTTAGGGAAAAAAATAAAACAAAACAGTTCTAAGATGCCAAGGTAGGATACGTTTTTCCCAGAATGACTTGCATAAACGGAGAGGGTTTTAATGCATTCTGACTTGATGTGTCAGAATTTGAAATGAAAGATTAACAGCTCTGTAAGCCGGTGACAGATGTTGCAACCCAGTATAACACGGCCCTGGGATGCCACCCGCATCCCTCCCAGAAGAACTGAAGTAGAACTGCTCCTTAATACAGAAAGCATCTCCTGCCTTTCTTCTACTTTGAAAAAGTCTCAGTTTCTTCAACACCAGACTGAATTGTTTAAAACATTACTTATAACCTATAGTTTGGACATGATTGGGTTTTTTTTTTTTTTTGGTTTTTTGTTTGTTTGTTTGTTTGTTTTGTTTTTTTTTGTTTTTTTTTTTGTTTTTTTGTTTTTTTGGCTTGGAAACTTCATTGTGCATACAAACATTTTCTTTTAGATTGATTTATCGTATACGTTGAGTGTTTTATTTGCATGTATGAATGGTCACCAAGAGCCTGCCGGGTGCCCATGGAGACCAGAATAGGGAGTCAGATCTCATGAACTGGAGTTAGGTATGCCTGTGAGTTACCATCTGGGTGATGGGCGCCAAACCCAGGTCCTCTGCACAAGCAACGTATGCTACTTGCTACTGAGCTGTCTCTCCAGCCTCATAAATGTCATTTAAAAATTAAGTTGCGGCAAAGAAACCCCACAAAATTAGAAGATAGTACTAACGTACACAAACAAGTTTAACTTCCATCCTGAGATACAGAAAATGATGTAGACATTAAAGTCCAGGACATTAAAGTGGCTGAATGAATGGGTGTCCCGTGAGGGCTCTCTCCTGGGGATACAAAGGGTCGCCTTCTTCATACATGTCTCCCCATGCTTCCCTTGGTGCATGCAAATGTATATGTGTATATGTATGTATTATATATGTGTGTGTGTCTCTGTGTGTGTGTGTGTGTGTGTGTGTGTGTGTGTGTGTGTGTGTGTATGTGGAGAGAGAGAGAGAGGGCAGGAAGGGAGCAAGGGAGAAAAAAAGAAAATGACAGAAAGGAAGGAAGGAAGGAAGGAAGGAAGGAAGGAAGGAAGGAAGGAAGGAAGGAAAAGATGGATCAGCAGTTAAGAGCACAGCTGCTCTTCCAGAGGTCCTGAGTTCAATTCTAAGCAACCACGTGATGGCTCACAACCATCTGTAATGGGATCCGATGTCCTCTTCCGGTGTGTCTGAAGGCAGCTCCAGTGTACTCACATACATAAGATAAACACACCTTTTAAAGAGAGATAGAAAGAAAAGCTAACTCTGCTATGTCGTCTCCTAAGGATGCCGATCCCATCGCAAGAGCCCTGCTCTCATTCCCCCATCTTAAGCCAATCCTCGTCTCCCGAGGTGTTAGGGATTAGACCGTTCCTACGTTTTTTGGGCGAGATGTAATGTAGTTATAGCAGCTGGTGACCCACTTCTTTGTTATCGGCACAGACAGAACGATGTAGCCACCAGTCAGTAATAAGCTGAGGAGAAAGAAGGGCCTGCGAGCGCCGAGCCTTGCCACATCACGAGCACACTCATTAATTCTTCGATCCTCTCTCTAGACCTGCTGACCCAGCCTCCAGACTTTGTTTTAACTATGGAGAAATACATGCAAGACCCAAAGCGTTGCAGGTCTGCAGTTCAGCGGTGCTCCGTGTGCTCACTGCGATGTGCTCCCGACTCCTCGGGTCCTCTCATCTTTCAAAGCTGAAGCCATGCCATGTGCGAGCACCTCTCCTTTCCCCTTCCCTAAAGATTTTTTTGTTTGTTTGTTTTGTTTTTCAAGACAGGGTTTCTCTGTGTAGCCTTGGCTGTCCTGGAACTCACTCTGTAGACCAGGCTGGCCTCGAACTCAGAAATCTGCCTGCCTCTGCCTCCCAAGTGCTGGGATTACAGGCGTGTGCCACCACGCCTGGCTCCCTAAAGATTTTAATAGAAAGGGACAGAGAATCTTAATAGAAAGGACCAGAGAACCGAGAGAACTTTAATCGCTACTTGGAATATCTGTTAAGAATCAAGATTTTATAACGAGCTAAATTCTAGATTCTTCTAAAGAGGAGGCATGTTTGTTTCACAGATAGAAGTCTGTGAATGAGTAAGAATGAAAAGGAATGCAGTTGATGCAATAAGAAAGTCTTTAAAAAAAAAAAAAAAAAAAAGCCGAGGCCTCTCCGCCACCAAACGGTTGTATTCATGTTGTACAAATATCCATCCAGAAAGGGAAGTCGGGAAATAAAAGCATACAATACAGCAGTGTTTCCTAGACTTCTCCATTCATAACAATCACCCATCTTCCTTGTTAAGACTGTACATTCCTGGGCTGCGTCGTCCCAGACCGGCTGCATCAGGACCGGACCATTGCAGATTGGATTGCAGTTATAATGCCTTAAGGCCACTTTCTTCTGGAAGGTAATCTGTATCCAAGTACACATTCACCTTTCCCCAAAGCTTCCTAGTAACAGAAAGGAGTAATTGGCTGTGGGAGCTCCAATCTGAAAGGTGAACTGTTTGTTTACTGGAGACACAGAGTCACAACTGGCCACAAAGGACACTAATTGCTAGGAAACAGAATGAGGCACTTTCTATAGAATCGTAGTGGCACTTCCGGAGGGTAGATACAAATGAGCTGAGGGTGAAGGCCAGGCCTCCCTGGGAGAATGGAGCGTTTGTGCACACTATGTCACAATGCCCATTCTACACCTCTGAAAGGAGGAAAAAGTGTTTTCAGAATGTGATGGAAGACAGACCGCGTGTGTAGCATTTGTGGCTTACCGGTTAAGACACCCCTGCCTTTAGACCAAGATGGAGACTGCTGCACCTCGTAAGAGACTTTGCCTACATGATAGTGGCCCGCCGGCCCACCCTACAGAACCTATCGCAAGCAACCAAGATGAGAAAGAACAGGATTCCAGGACAGGATCCAGTAGGGACAGATCACCAGAAAGGGAGGGTGGGGGGTCAAGGTAGATCGCAAGGGCAAGTCAGCTTGCACTATAAGTCAGTGAAGACCCCGGCCTCGGGTCCCTTCCATGGCTCCTAACACGCTCGCTTCTAACACGACGGCTCTCTACAGCTGCAAGGCAGGGTTTTAGCGTCGCTGCCAGTGGAGACGATTCCTGGTGGCCCATTGCTTCCCTCTCTCAGTGTCTCTGACACCGGTG
Organism: Apodemus agrarius; assembly: GCA_964023405.1. Classification (NCBI taxonomy): domain Eukaryota; kingdom Metazoa; phylum Chordata; class Mammalia; order Rodentia; family Muridae; genus Apodemus; species Apodemus agrarius. The sequence goes on from OZ030023.1 coordinate 28,247,530, forward strand.
AAGGAGAAAAGTACAAAAGACGATCCGACGCTCTCTGCATCTTACATTTCTAGAGTGAAGCTCTCTCAATTGCAAACCCGTGCAGCTGATCTTTCCACGGCTTTCCTTTCCCGTGGAAGGGTTGATAGACTGTTTAACCAACGTCATCTGGGAAGCTGTGTGGTGGGTGTAGGAGAAACCGCAGATTGTACTACAACCATGCGTCCCTGGAGCTAGAGAGATGGTTCAGTAGGTAAGATACCTGCCCTGCAGGCAGGCAGCCCTGAGCTTGGGTCTCTAGTATCCCCACAAAAGCCCCATGTGGTGGCCTGTTTCTGGTACCCCAGCACCTGGGTGGGGGTGAGAGGCAGGCCAATCCCTGGGGCTCATTGGCCAGACAGTGTAGCTGAATTAATGAGCTCCAGGGTAAGTGGGTGACCCGGTCTCAAAAATAAGGCAAGGATGGATTAAGGGAGACACCCAATGTCAGCCCCCATCCTGACACACACACACACACACACACACACACACACACATCCCCTACCCCAACCCCTGGAAAAAAAAAACCACAAGCCTCCAGGTGCTGCACATTTAACGAATTTCTACATGTGTCTCAAACCTAGAGCAACCCACGTGACCCGATTAAGCCGCTGTCCCTGCTCCTACCTCCCGCCTCCTCCAGCTGTGCGTTGTTAATAATGCAGCCCGTCGTTCTGGGTTAGAACTATTCCGGTCACTGATGAGCAGCAAGATTATAAATCCATCTCATGATCACAGCAGCTCCATTGCCTGCTGCTGCTGCTGCTGCTGCTGCTGCTGCTGAATAGTGAGGTCAGACTCCTTTAAGGTCAGGTGTGAGGTCAAGGCAGGGGCGGGGGTGGGGGGTGGTGGTGGGGGAATGCGGGAGTGAGACCGTTTCCATCCTTGTAGGGGCTTGCAACTTCAAATACAATTCTCTCAAAAACCTCCCAAACTTAACAATTCCTTTACAAATTTCCCTGCAATGTATGCTCCAGCCAGTAAGTGGGCAGGTCACAGTCAAGAAAGGACACACTAGATTCTTCCTGTCCTGCCCACTGCCTTTTCCCATAAGTTGACCCGAGGAGGAACTTACCCTGTAGTCAACACACGACAATAGAAGAACACATCGAAGTGAGGAATCAGCCTTTCCCAGTCGTGGCGGAAGCTAACACTTTATCCTTAATGTCAAAGAGAAATGTGATAGTCAAAATATCTTCGTGTTTTTTTTTTTTAACTTTTCTTCTTCATTTTTTCCCTTTGTTTTGTTTTTCTTTAGACAGTGTTTCACTCCTGGGCTCAGGCTGGCCTAGAACTCACCAGGTAGCCCAGCTATGTAGTGGCATGCCCGGTTTCAAATGTTTTTTGTTTAATCAGCAGAAAGCATATTGTTTTCAAGGCTTCTGAGTCACACTAAGTTTTCATTGGAGATTTGGTCAAAATAACCCAAGTGTAAAGCTGCGTTGTTCATGGAGCTAGGACTACACGTGCCCACGTTTCTCTCCTCCACGTAGGAAATGTGTGGGTGTGAGAACGCGGGGGCAGCACCGAGGGGAAATGAACCCACCAGCGGCCACTCGAGCCGGAAAGAGCACTGGGCGGCAGGAGGTGACCACTCTCAGGTCAACCCCATTTCCTAGAGAGTCCAGTCCAGGGAGACCGTGGGCTCCCTAAGGCAAGCCTTAGTGCTGGGGAAGGTGTGTGGTGTCTCACAGTCCCCGGGACACAGAAGAGACTGGAGCGTTTAGGGTTTATTAATACTAAGGGCTAAGGGCTACTGTTCCGTGGGTCCAAAGCTAAAGGGTCTAGAATATACCATCTTGTCTAATCCCACTGCGGATGAACGATTGGAGCACATTCCATTACTTAGTCTTTTTGTTATTGATTTGTGAGTCATTTTTACATATGATGACATGAATATACCTCATATTAATTTTCCCTGTCTATATGTCTCTCCCTCTTCCTCCCCCTTCTCCCCCTCTCTCTCTCCCTCTCCTTCTCCCTCTCCCTCTGTCTGTCTGTCTGTCTGTCTGTCTGTCTCTCTCTCTCTCTCTCTCTCTCTCTCTCTGTGTGTGTGTGTGTGTGTGTGTGTGTGTGTGTGTGTGTATATGTTGGGTGGCACATGCGTGCTGACACTCTTTTACTCAGGTCCCGAGAGTTCTGCTATGAACAGCGGTGCTTGTGACCTGCTCTGTCATCTTGAATAAAACCTAACTTCTTCATTATTAAACTGGGAAAATATGGATTTCAGAGACCAACCTCAAGTTTCAGTCTTTTGTTTTTGCTTTGAGACATGATTTCCTGTTGTGGGGTTTTTTTTGGGGGGGGGTTGCTTTGCTTTGCTTTGCTTGCTTTTGATTTTTTGTTGTTTTGAGTTTTATCATCGTTGTCGTCGTCATCATCATCATCATCATCATCATCATCATCATCATCTTCATTTCTGCAAATACCAAGGCATCCAGGCCTTTTCCTGTCTCTGACTCTCATCTCCCCATAGAAATGCTGGGATTACAGACGTGTGTCCTACCATGTTGGGTTTTACATGGGCTCTGGGGGTTCAAACTCCACCCTTCATGCTTGCCGTGTAAGCAAGCACTTTACCGACTCAGCCATCTCCCCAGCCCCATTCTTCCCGCTTTAACATTAAGAAGTTAACTTTTATCACGGTGACAGCAGGTCAGAAGCACCGCCGTTCCCAGCAGAACTCGCTGGATCCCAATGAGAGTGTCAGAACTCTGTACTGCGACACTCTAACCCTAACCTTCCACTCAAACCAGAGCCTCTGCCCCGTCCTGCCCAGCAGAGCCTTGCTCGTGCGCCCTACCTAGCTAACCACACTCTCCCCATCTCAGCTGACTGGAGGAGCTTCCTGACAACTGCCACAGTCCCTGACACATCCTCTCCTAGGACTTAACTCCCAGCACTGAGCACTCTGGGTGCCAGGCAACTTCCAAACCTTCCAGAGACGTCTGTCTGTGTGAGTCTACGATCTCCGCTACCCTGCTCACCACTGTGGCCAGGGTACCCAGCAGAGGTCTGATACACAGCGCCCTTGTTTGCTGCCATGGAAACCAGAGTGGACAACAGCTATGCAGATCCCAATGCCATCCAGGAAACTGGAATGGGGGCGCTGAGCAGAGGACAGAGCTCTCCCGACTTTGCTTCCATGACTGTCTTGCCTCGAGTGTCCCAACTCTCCCCCCTCCATCCACCACTGACAACTCCCCATCGTCCACGGGCATCTCTCTTATCTAAAGCATTCATCAGGTCACCGATCCGGGACCTACCCCTTCTACCTACGTTTAGTGCGCTCAGACACCCACCTCCGCATGCGCACTCTACCCTGCTGTCTCCAGCAGGGACTCCGGTCCATTTAACTGGGTTTTGTAGCATTGTATGGTACAGAGCACAGCAACCAAACTGTAAACCATCGCTTTCCTCTACCCTCAAGACTGCAAGTAAAGGCAAGTGGATTCCCTTTCTCCATTCTCTCCACGGGTGTAAGAACATCGGTATTGAACGGCAAGCAATCCTAACCCCAGGGACGCGTGGTGCCTAGTACATCCTCCATAGCGTACACTTACTGACTTAATTAGGACTTCGGCCATCTTGATTATCAAGACCAATCGCTTCCGCTGCCTATTATCTAGTCTCCAAATTGAACCACTGAACCAATGCACCAGATTACCTCTGGAAACATTAGAGACTGGCCAAGGTGAGAGGCTAAATGACACCAAGATTTTTTCAACCATAACTGAGTGATTGAAGGAAGGAGACTGGACAGAAAAGAAAAAGGGAGGGGCCACCAGAAAGCTACTGAGATACCCCGGGATGAGATGTGATGAGTTAGTTAGCAGATGCCTCGCACGTGAGTTCTGTTTCGCTGACTATTCGAGTCTAACAAGTCCCACAGGTAGCATGGGAAGGCTCCTTCTGTGTGGCTGGCAGACCCTAGAAGAGGAGTAAACTGAGGCCTGCCATTTCCTTCAGAGGCAGTTCCGCCAATGACCTAAAAACCTAACGCCCACTTCCTGTAGGTTCCGCTACTTCCCGAGGGAGCCAAGCTTTTACCACTTGCACTTTGAAGGAAGACTACAGACGATGCCCTCAGACATTAAAGAATAGCAGAGACTGCGAATCTAGTATGTGGTTCAACACCCCAAGTCCTAAGTCAAGAGAAGGGTGAAGTCACAGTTTACCACACCATACACACAAATACACGCACACACCATCCCACAAGGGAAAAACACAAAAGCATATAACTGAAGTCTTTAAAAAGTCTTATCTCACTGGAAAACAGCAACAGCAGCCCCTCCTCGGTCCCCTTTCCCTCCTCAGCTGCCCAGTACGTACATTCATTCATCATTTAGCCTAGGTCTACGTCTCTTCGAAATTCTATAAAACACTGCCTACTTCATCTTGAAAAATCTCTGTTTGCACAAGAATGCGCAGTCTAAGCACGGAAAGCTTCAGAACGCCACGGGAGTGCTATCAGAAATCAGCTTAAGAACTTAACACAACCAGACAAAGCAGCAATAAATCTCCAGTGAGAGCAAGGGTGTGTTTTAATAAGAGAATTCCTAGCTCAGAGCCACAGTGTGGCCGGCCTGCCAAATATAAGGCGCTTGCTTTTCCAAGCCTGTATTCATAATCACAATAAAAAGCCTTATTGTAAATGCTACCGTCCGGGACAGGGGGATCTGGGCTTAAGGGCTTTATTACACGGGAAGCAAACACTTGCTGGGAACGTTGACTGTTGACTTTCCGGATCCAGTCTTGGCCGGAAGTTGGGCTGCGAACCTCACCTTCTTTACATTATTTCTCTAACAGCTCTTGGTTTTTAAAAACTGTGATGACATAGGAAGACTCACTCACCCTTTACTCCTCTTTAAAGACACATTTACAGTCGGATTCGCTCCTGTAACTTTTCATACGCATCAAGGGCCTCGGGTACACTTTTTGATATAGAGAGGGAAACAAAAGAATCATATTTTCTTCCTAACACTTACTTCAAAAACATGAGTTTTCCTTCCAGACTGAGTAAGTGATGGGGAAAGGTCATGACCTTTTCCCGACAGAGGCCTCGAAGAAGACACTGAACTCTGTGTGGCTGCAAAGCCAGGCACTGGGATGGGCGGCTCCATCACTCGTATCCCTCCCATACATCCCTTCTTGTGGATGGGTCAAAGCTCGTGGGAAAGCTATTTATATACCAACATCACTGCAAGGTCCCCACAGACACAACCTTGGCCACAATAACCAAAGATTCCCTGGTGTTCCTGAAATCCAAGTAAACGGCCTTCTCTTTAAGCTGAATCTAGATGAGTATTTAGTCTTCTTTTTCCATGACAGGAAACATACACCCTATCACAATCTGTTTTCTGTTGCTATAACACAGTACTGGAGTCTGGGTACTTTATAAGGAATAAAAGTTTATATGGTTCATAGTGCTGGAAGACAGGGAGTCCAAAACACGGTGCCTGAATCTTGTGACCGTCTTGTGGTACCACAATTCAGCAGAGGTCCCATTCAGTGAAAAAGAACCAAAACATTAGCTCTGTTCTGTCTTTCTCCTCCTTCTCATCTCTTCTTCTCTTCTCTTCTTCTTCCTCCTCATCCCCTTTCTCTTCTTCCTGTTTCATTTTGGTTTTGGCTTTTTTTTTTTTTTTTTTTTTTTTTTTGGTTTTTTTCAAGACAGGGTTTCTCTGTATAGTCCTGGCTGTCCTGGAACTCACTCTGTAGACCAGGCTGGCCTCGAACTCAGAAATCCGCCTGCTTCTGCCTCACAGAGTACTGGGATTACAGGTGTGCACCACCACGGCCCAGCTGGTTTTGGCTTCTTGACGCAGATTCTCACTCTGTAGCCCAGGCTGGCCTGGAACTCACCCGTATCTTCTATGCTCTCGGGTCACAGACATCACCACCATACCCAGAACTTTTTCTTCTCTCAAAGCTACTGGCCCTATCATGGGACTACGCCCTCATGGCCATATCTAATCTGATTCCCTCCCAAAGAACCCCACCACCAAATGCCATCACCAATCACTGTCGATCCTTGAGCTTGGTGGTTAAGCTTCCAATATGTGAGTTTATACAGCACATGTACACACTGGTATCATCTGAACTCCTAAAATAATGGGCCTGCCATCTCCAGAAGGACTTGGCAAGGGCACCTCAGCCAGTCGGAGGCCTGGGAAAACAAATTGTCCCATTTAAGCCCTTGTAGGATCCTTGGAAATCATTAAAGCCAGGGAGCTTAAAACAGAATTTCAATGTTACTTAGGAAAGAGGGGTGAGATGCAGTGTCCCAGATAGTCCTCCTAGGGTCTGGCGTAGGCCAGCGACCCCGCCCTCAAAAAGCCCTGAGTATAGGCGGCAAATGAGTATAACTCATGGTCCATCTTGGACTTCAAAATGGATTACTGCTGTGCTGTGCTGTGTGTGTGTGTGTGTGTGTGTGTGTGTGTGTGTGTGCCTTTGTCTGTCTGTGCATGCATGTCTCTCTGTGTATGCATGTCTATGTGCCTTGCACACAAGCTCATGCAGTCTGAAATAAACCGCTTTCGTTCAATTCCCTTGGTGCTCATAAGCAAGTGTATAATTACAGGAAAAGAAAAAGTGGTTTGTCTTGGCCCCTAATATTGATGAAATGAGCCCTTCAGAATCAATGGTGATTGATTAGCTTCCTGGCAGCTCCCAATGCCAAGGTCAGAGGCACAGAGGGAAGGAACCGTGGGGAGAGCACAGCAGAACCCGATCTCCAAAAGGGCCCGTCCTCTTGGGGATTCCTCCAGGTGAGGAGGTAGCACCCCCTTGGCCAGCTGCTTGCACCGATGCCCAGGGTCCTCAAAGGAATCCGCAGGGCTCGCTTTTGTCATCCCATTCTTGAGAATGCTGTGTCCCAGGTAGGCCCGGGTTTCTATGGAACAAACAGCAACTAAACACAACTCAGGCTTTCTGGTTCAGTGCGGCTGACCATGGTGAGAAGCAGTGGTGGCGAGGAAGAAGTGACTTCCAGACCTGCCATTTGGTGGCGGTGGGGCAACTGCCCTGTTCTTCTATGACTAGTGACCAACCCACTCTTGTGTGAAAAGCCACCAGCCAAGTTATACAGCTTTCACCTTTCAGTCCTGCTAAGCCTGCATCTACACTTCACAGCTGTGGAAACCCAGGCTCTGAGAGCTAAAGTGACGGGCCAGAGTCCCCTCACTCACAGGGGACTGACATGTCATCGCTTCCCTCTTCAGCTGTACTCACGATCTCAAAACTGTGCCTGAAGCACTAGTCTGCTGACCCGAGACACACGCCAGCCTTATAAAAACTTAAAAAGACAAGCAGAGCGTTCCTTACATCTTGCGAAAGGCTGGGTGCGCACATCCTTGCAAAGCTGAGGTTGTCCTGCCCCAGCACACACGTCTCTACTTCAGTGACACTGACAAAATCAACAACCTGTTATACAGCAACTTCTGCTGTGAAACCAATACTTATTCCTAGGGTAAACATTAAATTAAATAGTTTTGTTTTGGTGTGTGTGTGTGTGTGTGTGTGTGTTATGGACATATGTGTAGCTGTGTGATATGCAAATGTGCATGCGTGCATATGCATGTTATATGCATATGTGTATTATATGCACACGTTATATGCACATGTGTGTTATATGTATGCATGTTATATTCATATATGTATGTGTGTATGCTATATTTGCATGTGTATTGTACACACATGCATGTGCATATTACATGCATATGTGTTATAATATGTGTATATGTATGTGTTAATATATTACATGCATATGTGTGTTATGTGCATATGTGTATGTTATATGCACTTGCATGTTATAAACATGTATATGTGTTGCATGCGTATGTGTCATACACATGTTTGTGTGTATGTGTACGTTACATGCATATGTGTTATATGCATATGTGTATGTGTGTATGTGTGTGTTATATGCACATGTGTTATATGTAAAAGTGTATGTGTGTATGTGTATTCTATATGCACATCTGGTATATGATATGTATATGTATATGTATATGTATATGTATGTGTATGTGTTTTATAAGCATATGTGTGTTATATACATATATGCATGAGCAGATGCGCCCACCCATGTCTGCATTTGCTAGGTCAGAGGAGGACACTGAGTGCCCTGCTCTGCCACTCCTTCCCTTCTGCCCGTGAGTCAGGGCCTCTCCTCAAGCTTAGAGCTAAGGCAGTGGTCATCAACTCCCCGGCGGAGTGAGTTTCTTTGAAAGAATATCTGAATTCCACCCTGTCTCACAGACAACTAACACTGCTGTGTGGTAATTTTTAACTTTTCCTGTCTCTTAGTGGAGGAGACAGTTATTACCCCTACCTCAGGCTACCCAGAAGTGTTTGAATATTTAGTCTTCCTTTAAAGTTACACTTCATCTCAACTTCCCAGGAGTCCCCAGGTGAACGGGGAGCGCCACATGCCATCTGTAGTCTCCTGGTCCAAGGTGGAGGAAGGTCACGCCCCTTAGAGGCAGCCCCTCAGAGGCCTCTCGGAGGCCAGGAATTCGAGCCAGCTCAGCAGCAGAAACTCCAACCCTGAGAGGCCCAGTCTCCGAGCTTTGCACAGAGCAGATTTATATCATGTAAATGGTTATTCTAATAAGGAGGTTGGTACATTAGCAAAAACTCAGGGGCATGCAAAATGTATTAGGTAATTTATAGTCCTGTGAGTTTCCCGTGGCGAAGGCAGCTGGAGAAACATTTCCAAAATGGATGTCTTTTTAATTCTCATTCTAAAAGGGATCATTGAGGCCACCGCCGCCGGTTTCCCCTTTACAAACTGGATTCCCATTTCGCAGAGCAGGACACCACAGCCACATGATGATCTGTCCCAGCTGACACTGGCTTTTGGGATGAGTGTGCTATCTGTTCAGCATTACAATCACATCTCTCAGATGTTCCCAAACCACATATTCCTCTAGAGTCACACAAGCCTGAGGTCCAGAGTTACCTCGTGTGCTCTTTTGGTATACATAGAATACATAATAATCACCATTATGACAGATGATCGTCAACCCTGTATATTCCTAAGCACATTTTAAAAATTGTGGAGCACAATTATTCAGATAAAAACAAAAGGAAACAAATACAGTGCCATGACTCTAAGTAAGCTGTCCTACTTTTAAAAGATTCGATTGAATGAATAGTAACAATCTCAACTACAGCAGTACAATCAATTTTATCCAGAAAAGAAAAACTGTTGTGGTTAATGCGACTGTTGGGTTCTGCTGCTGGATGGTACCAACGGGGGATGTCTGAGAACTTTCTGTGCACTGTGCAGTTGATGTCCATCAGTAGACCTGCTGGTGGCCATCAGAAAATGCTGTTCCTCTGGCCCACAACCTGTGCATGGTCCCTAGAGAGCAGAGAGCCCACTAAGCTTCAGCCCTTAAGGCCTCCCAGACCCAGACCTTTGCAGTGCGCACGTGACCTTGCTTCTCCACAGTAAAGAATGCAAGGAGCAGACCCATCAAGGGTGCTACATGTATGTGAAGGAAGAAAGCTCTTCAAAAATTGCATCTGGGAAGATATTTGGCACATATTATCAAATGTCAGGATGATGAAGTATGCAAGACATTAGCACTTCCTGCCTCTAGGCAACCCAAGCTGACTATGTTTACACTAACAGATATCTATATTTAATCCTTTCATATAATGAATATGAATTACTAGAATGATAACAAAGAATTAGAAACTGCAAAGAAATATGCGATTCCACCTGAGTTTTGGTACGAAATTGTGTTAGGTTTTTTTTTGTTGTTGTTGTGGTTGTTGTTGTTATTATGATAAAACACCATGACCAAGGCAACCTATAAAAGGAAGACTTTATTTGGGATTAAGTTCCCAGAAGGAAGAGTTCATCATGGTGGCCAAGTATGGCCTCAAGCATCAGGCTGGAGCAGGATGCTGAGTGATCATGCCGGGAACCAAAAATGCAAAGGAGAGAGAAAACTCTAAATGGCTCTAATCTTTAAATTCTCAACACACACATACAAGCCCACACCTTCTAAGCTTCCCCCACACAGTGCCACCATCTGAGGACCAAGAATTCAAATGCCTGAGACTGTGGGGGACACCTCAGTGAAACTAACACAGAAATAATACCAATAATGCCCTAGTGTTTCTCTTTTTTTCTTTCTTCCTTTGTTTCTTTTTCTTTTCTTTCCTTTTTTCTATCTTCCTTCCTTCCTTTCCTCTTTCTTTCTTTCTTTCTTTCTTTCTTTCTTTCTTTTTCTTTCTCTCTTTCTCTTTCTTTAGTTTTTGAGACAGGGTTTCCCTGTGTAACCCTAGACATCCTAGAACTCACTCTTAGACAAAGCTGGCCTCTAACTCACAGAGATCCACCCACCTCTGTCTCCAGAGTGCTGAGAGATTTTGATCCAAAATCTTCCCAGTTGAGACTCAACGGGACATTGAAACAAGATGGCGGCTGACTGATTCTGGAAGGCTGTGATCTCCTAAGAGACATACCAAAAACCTATGGGGCTTTGTGAAGTTAAATATAACTTAAAGCAGGAGACTAGTGTTCGAAGTCCACCTCCAGTAGCCATTAGCATTGTCCTTGCAAAAATTATTTAATCTCTGTGAATTTCTTTTTATAATATGGGTTAACCATTCAGATCTTAAAGCTTCCTCTGTGCATAAATGAACCCCAGAACTCAAAGTTCGTAGTGCATGAGCTGGCATATTATGCACTCTTGGTGCATAATAATTTCGGCCTTGTTGGGGCTCTATATAACCCACCCATTCCTTAGCCCACTGGCTCACTCATACTGGGGACTGAATAAGTGTCACGATCAGTGTGTTCCATTAGAGTTAGTGGAAGCCTGATGCACTGGTTAGTGTTTGGCTGGTTGGTTTGGGCTTGGGTTTTATCAACTTGGCACAAGCTAGAGTCATCTGGGAAGAGGAAACTCAGCTGAGAAATCACCTTCCTCTGACTGGCCTGTAGGCAAGTCTTTGGGACATTTTCTTGATTAATGCCCGGCTCACAGGGAGAGGGGAGTGCCACCCCTGGGCGAGTAGCCCTGGGTAGCAGAAGGAAGCAGGCTGAGCAAGCCTCGATGAGCAAGCCAGGAAACAGTACTCCTCCATGACCTTTGTTTTAGTTCCTGGCTCGTTTTCTTCCTGGAGTTCCAATGCCTGCCTTTGGTTCTCCTCAGGGATAGACTGTGTGACCTGTGAATTGTCCGGTGAAATAAAACTTCTACTTCCCTAGTTGCTTTTGGCCATTACTGGATCACAGCAACAGAAAGCAAACTAGGACACCTGGCTGTCTTAGGAAATCTAAAATGACCCACAACTCGATAAACCCCATAGGAATGGCTTCATGAGCACGGACCCTAAGTTAGGTTGGACAGCTTGGTGTGCACCCTGATGTATTCATGGTCAGCTTCCTAGGGCCCTTCACTAGACATGGCTGGACATGCAAAGCACGATTCTCTCTAAGCAGGAGTGAGAACTCAGAGATGCTGGACAAACCCTGAGAACGTCATACTCATCACCAAGGCCAGCTTCTACCATGAAGGGTAACAAGGGCAAATATACAGCCTTTACCAGGCACTGGGCCCTGCTGTAAGTACTATACGTAAACCAACCCATTTAGCTCATGGGAACCTGAAACAGAAACAAGCTCTGTGAGGTTGAATAGGGAGAGGACTTTTATAGTTATTGAAGGGTCTATACGATCTGGCCTACTTCTACCTACAGGATATACCTGTAACAGTTTGAATCTGAAATGTTCCTTATACACACACGGCCTCACCATTTGTTTCCCAGGAGGTCTTGCTATTTTAGAAGCTGTGCAGTCATACGATAGGACCCATGAGATGGAAGCAGCCCTTTGGAAGACTGAGTCCAGATACTCATTCCGGTGGCTCCTGCCTCCTTGTCCCCTATGATATAAATCTGCGAGGGGACACTGCTGCTCCAACACACACAGCTCTGACGTTCTGGCCTGAGGCCCTTTGAAACCGTGAGCCAATATAAACCTCTTAAACCTCTTCTCTGGGTATTTTGTCAGACCAATAAGAAAGATAACTAACATATCATGTATCATATGGAGTTGGGAAACCATGAAAGACAAGACATCAAAGATAGATGTGCTCTCCAGGGCCCTGATATAGCTGTTATAGTGTGTATAACTATATAGGATATAAGGGACAGCTATATTCCTTCCTGCGGCTCAGAGGAGTCAAGGCCTGGTGTGTTTCTTTTTAGTTGTTTTGGTTTTTGGGGTTTTTTTTTTTGTTTTCGTTTTCAAGACAGGGTTTCTCTGTGTAGCCCTGGCTGTCCTGGAACTCACTCTGTAGACCAGGCTGGCCTCAAACTCAGAAATCTGCCTGCCTCTGCCTCCCAAGTGCTGGAATCAAAGGCATGCGCCACCACTGCCCAGCCCTGTTGTGTTCCTTATCTTTTTAATTTTTTCTTCTTCTTTTCCTGTCACTTTGACTTAAACAAGGACTCATCTGAACTGTTTAACACTAATGGCCCTCAGGCTGTTCCCCAACTCATTTAGCAAATTATCAAAGGGGCAGGCACCTTCCCCAGGCAAGGCTGTGGTCATGTCTGCCAACAAGGATTTGCTGTAAAGGAACTGGAATTTAAAAAAAGAGCCCTCTTGGCTGAGATGCTCCCCCCAAATGTACAGAACTCTCTATTATAGACTATCTGCTTCCCTGTGCTGAGGGCCCCAAACTGCTTAAACACAAGGTCCTACACACCCCCAGTGACCAACTAAATCCATGGAGAGACCGAAAGGGCCAAAGGAGCAGAGGCTCTGGGGTCTTCTAATCTCTACACAAAGAGTTGGGTGGTGGTGGTGGTGTGGGCTGGAATTTTCTGTAAACAAGCCATATCATTCCAAGAAGTTGTTTTTTAAATTTTCCTTATTTCTTGATGGTTATGAGGAATGGTAATTATTGAACAAATCTACAAAGGTTCACCTGTCCTTACACCATTCTGAATGCTATCAAGACCTAGCACTGGAGCTTCATGGAATAGCCTGGGGCTGGAGGTGTCGCTCAGAGCTGGGGGAGCCTGACACGCGTAAGGCCCTAGGTTCAAGTCCTAGCACTGAACACACAAATCAGTGAGTTAGTGAGAATGGTGAACAAGAAGGAGCAGGCGCACGTGAGCACGCGCGGGCGCGCACAGACACACAGACACACAGACACACACACACACTCCTAAAGAGCAGAAATGAAAGTAAATCATCATGGCCGGCATTGCCAGAAGCCACATGGCTGCCCTGAGACTCCGTAGAAGTGGCTTCAGTGGTGGCACGCCATCTGAGATGTTCACATCATGGCCTGTGGATGACACTGCTGTGCCTGTGTGCCTTGGTGGATATGACGGGCTGGTGACCATCTTCCTAGAACAAACGCAAGCCCAAGAGTTCCTCGCCACCCACGGTTCCTCCGTCTGCGTCTCTCCACCACACACTTCTGCTTTGCAGGGCTCCAAGGGGGCGCTAAGCCTCATCTTTCAGCCTTTAGCTGTTCGCACTAGCGTGAAGGCACCATTTGTATTTTCAGGCTGACGTTAACTGTGCTTTTTATGTACCCCCAAGAAGAAAATTAGTATAAGGACTAGCAGGTTATACTCATGCAAACACCAAGCAGCAGTTATATTAAAAGTATGTGTGTGTTCTTTTTTAACCTCCAAATAGTTTTCAACATGGAGATACTGTTTTTTTTTTGTTTTTTTTTTTTTTTTTTTTTTTGTGTGTGTGTGTGTAGGGGGGGGCATTATTGTTGTTTTTAATGTTTATTTTCAGCACTGAGATCAAAGCCAGGGTCTCACACATTGTAAGCACATGCTATGCCTGAGCTGTCCCCAACATATGTATTTCATTAGAATACAGAAGGGCTCTCATAAACCGGGGCGGCATTTTATTAGTGGTCTCATCTCCAACAGTCGGTCTACTGGAAAATGGTCTGAACCCAACCATCCATGCATGAGTCGGCAGGAGTCTACTGGACTCCCCACCAGTGTGTAGTGGAGCCAGGGGTGGGGGTGGGGATGGAGGTGGGGATGGGGTGGGAGATGGGGGTGGGGGATGGGGTCGGGGAGGGGGAGGGAGGAGGAGGAAGGGGGAGGGGGTGTGAGGGTGGGGGGGTCGGGGGGTGGGAAGCTGGAAGCTCACGCCATAGCAGAGTTGTCCTAGCATCATGCCACTGTGTCTCCGTGCCAGGACTCTTCCCCTGGATGTTGGCAGAGCTCAGTACATAGATTAAAATTGGGAGAGATCACCATGATACAATTTAAAATGGAAATTCGCTTCTAAAAAATGAATATTAATTCGCCTAAAATTAATTTTAAACTTAATTTAGTTCAGCTTTAATATTCAAAAGGGAAATCTTTTTTTCCCCCCTAAAACATCCAGGGAACTGAATCACCAGCGTTTGGATGCAAAGTAGATTTAAAAAAAAAAAAATTCCTCAGCTTTTTTTGTTATTATTAGGCAGCTATACAACAGGAAAAAATGCATCTTTTATTTCAACCAGATGGGGCAATATCAACTTAGGCTAAATCAATATCATATCTCAGCCCAAATCAATACCATAAAAAATTGTGATTTAATTGTGATGTCCCTGGAGTTCCTCGCCTGGGAAGGGAATCGAAGGCCTGGTAAACTTGGGGCGTTATGTTAAACAGTACAGCCTGGAAGAGAGCAACCATCTGTTCCGGGGTGTGGGAGGGGAGACATGCTGACAGGCTTATTAGATTTGCCTTATCTTGCTCAGGAGGCCAGGAGGCTCCCACTCTGGAGGGACAGAGCCACCACAGGAGTCAGTGAGCTTTTGATCAATTCTCTGCCTGCCTGCCTTCTCTCGCCTCCTTTTCATTCACTTCCGGTTTCTCTCCACTTCCGCCTGAAGTGGAGAAGAGGCAGAAGACAGCCCCAGGGAGAGATGCAAATTATATGTTAAGAATTTGGCGTGACCACACTCCTTGTGGTTAACTCCTGCCCTTGGGACAGGCAGGTAGATATCTCTGAGTGAGAGGCTGGTCTGATCCGGAGTGAAAACAGAACACTATCGTAAAAAAACAAAACCTAATAGCAGTTAGTAGCCACCCAGTTTGCAACAGCCCTCTGGTAATTCCTCAGACGTGGTGGAGTCCTGCTTGCTGCACAACTCACAAATTAGTGCAGACACAAAGAGTATCTTGGTTCACACGTGAAAACCAGCAGTTCACAAGTGGCCAAGGCCACAGAGCTGTTTGTGGCCGCTTTGACATGGTGCTCCAAAATTTCCCGTCCATTCTCAGCAGCCAGTGGCCCAACATTACCTCTGGGGAACTCTGGAAAATCCCAGGCCTTGTGTAGTGGCTCAACAGATACTCCTGTATCTCACAGGGAGCCCAGGTGGTCTTTTCCAGCCTCTGGGGGCATCCACCAGGGATCTGCAGCAATCTCTGGGTTTGTATGCTCAGTTGACTCGCTGATAACCAAGAACTCACAGCAGGACAAAGCTTCGGGACCAAACGGTACGGCAGATAATTTTGTGGTATTTCTGGAACCTGGTATTGTGCCACTCTCCATTAATACAGTCGATATCGGATATCCGCTCTCTTTACCTGGGTCAGTCTCCATGGCAACCAGGTCTGATGGAGTGCTACAGTATTAACACTGCATTGTTTTGGTGTGAGCACAAGAGCAGGAAATATGTTTCTTCTCTGTTGCTACGTTGTTTCCAACCCAATTACCAGGTAAAAGAAATCTCAATTCAATCAGTAACAATATAAATTATACACCTAGATTGGGCGGATCTCCCACTACACTACTCTATTCCCATCTATATTATCCCACATAACTTGCAGTTTCTCCAGGCCACGAGGTTCTCCCTCTACAGACTCTCTGTAGTAGGGCCTCTCCTTCCCAAGGATCCTTTTCTCCTCCCCAAACTCTCAGCTCCTCCCCCTTCCTCCTGCCCAATCATTGGCTCAAGCCTTTATTTGAAAAGTTAAGGTGGGGAGAAGGTTCACAAGGCAACTCATCAGCAGCCCCTCCGTGGAGTGGAATTAGCATCAAAATAAAAGCCCGGAGCTAACCAACTAACCACAACATCTCTCTCTCTCTCTCTCTCTCTCTCTCTCTCTCTCTCTCTCTCTCTTCCTTATTCTGTTTCTCGTTTTCTTTCTCTCCTTGAGCTTCTGGGTCGCTGAGCCGCCATATAAGAAGTTAGATGCTTAGAGTACTCTTATGATCAGGAGATGTAGAGAACAAACTCTGAGCTGCCTCTTCTGCCCCGCCTGTCAGGTGTCCCTAGTTATGGCGGTGCCAGACCTCTGAGTGGCTCAGGCTTCAGATGATTCCAGTCCCAGCTGCTGACACTGACGTCAAAAGAAACCTTGTAAGTACGTGTTGGGCAAGAATGAGACCCACACTAGCTCAGGGAGAAGGGCGTGCTTCGAGGTTACAGACGTCGTCCCCAGGAAGCACAATGGAATGAGGTCTTAGGGCTCCCAGGGACTAAGCCCAGGAGTACATCAATGGGAGGAGAGGTCCTAGGTCCTATAAAGGCTTAATAGATGCCCCAGAGTAGGGGAATTGAGGGCGGGGAGGTAGCAGTGGGTGGAGGAACACCCTTATAGTAGCAGTGGGAGGGAGGATGGGATAGAGGGTTTCCAGAAAGGGTGGGGACGGGGAAAGGGAATTAACATTTGACACGTAAATAAAGAAAATATCCAATTAAAAAAAAAAAAAAAAAAAAAAAACAGGCCACCAGATAAAGAACCTAACTGGAAAGGGTCCACATAGGAGGTGACTAGAGTCCTTTCCGATGTCAGGGATCTCCTGAGGGCAGGAAATGAAACAGCTTCATTTGCAAGGTCAAGAAAGGACGTTGACAGAGGAGACAGAATCTGGCTGTCCTTTAGACGGTGGCAACTGTCACGGAAAGAGCAGAAGCGGAGGTGGAAACTGGGTTGGATACATAGTAGCAACAAAAGAGATCTTACCAGAAAATTTAAAAAAAAAATTTTTTTTTTTGTTTTAGAAGGCTTCTTTTGTTTGTTTGTTGTTTGTTCTTATTTTTAGTTCAAAAGACAGATAAGCCTTGAAAGACTGACGGAGAAAGAGACAGAGGGAGCTAAACTGCAAAGCAGCCGAGAGAGCTGAGGAGGAAACCAGTCAGGAGCTGATCGCAGGATCCCTCCCCTACCCAGAGCAGGGAGTCCAGTCCGGAGCTAATCACTCGGCTACCCAGAGCTGAGTCAGCTCCAAAGGATGCTTGTCTACCGGGGCATCCTAGCAGGTCCCCTTGACTTCTTTTCTGTCTCTCCACAGTTGTTTCATGCACGACCCAAGCGCAAACTCCATCCTCTGCTTATGCACATGGGGGCATTAATAACTGCTCCATTTTTCGATTTTCCCCATTGACTCTAAGGGCTGGGGCCATGGGTTCAATCAGTCCTTTAGGCATTTATCAGGATTTTCCGTCAGAACCCACTTAAGATGCAGGAAGGGAGTGCTGTGGCCTTTGGACGCGGTCCAACGAACACAGTAACCGAACCTGCAGGTATATCAAATTCCTTCGGGGCACCCAGCTCAGGAGAGCTCACGGTTTTTAGAATACTAAGGATTCTTGACAGCTGCCAGGACTTAATGAATATTGATGCTCACTTCCTAGGAAGTTTTGGACTTTGAAAACACGGATGTCATCAACTTTGACCTCAGAAACTTGAGACCTCAGATGGTGTCATTGGAAGGCAGAGATGAGAGGGTTTAATTTCAGCTTGACTAAGGTGGAGAGATCTTGACGGGGCAGAACCGGCCTGGGGGACCCACATAAATGACTGATTCAGCCGAATAAATATGGAGGTAAAGGTGGCTTGGCTAGAGATGAATCATAGACTTTCTCTCAGCTAGAGTTCCTATTCCAGATAAGAAAACAAAGGACTGTATGGGTTGACAACTGGCCTGAGGTCAAAGACTGAGTTGGGCCGACTCCTGGGACTTAGCTCTTAATACTAGCGGTGTGTGTCCAGCAATCTCCCTGCTGTCTCCCTACTGTATCTTATGTGTCTTAAGTCAGTTGTCATAAACTTTGAAAGCAGAACGTTTTGTCCTGTGTTGACAAATGGTTTTTCCGAACCTGTGCAGCCACGTAAGGGTAGAGATTGTTTTCCTAGCATTTACCAAATATATTTGAATATATAAATACAATCCATGCTACAGGGCCTAGAGAGAGATGGCTCAGAGGATAAAGTGTGGGGGGGGGGGGCAGTTCGGTTTCCAGAACCCACATAAAAACCAGACATGGCGGAGCATGACTCTAATCCAGTTCCTGAGGATATGGAAGACTGGCTGGTCTTATGAGCCTCGAGGCTACTCAGCCCCTTTGAAACAGTGAGTTCCCGGCTCAAGGAGTGACTCTTAAAGTGGAGGAGTGATCCAGGAAAGATATCTGGTGTTTACCTCTGGCCTCCACATGCATGTGCTTGGGCTAGCACACCCTCACACACATCCCGTGCCCCACGAATATACTACACACACACACACACACACACAGAGAGAGAGAGAGAGAGAGAGAGAGAGAGAGAGAGAGAGAAAATAGAAAAGAAAAAAAATGACACTGTATATTGTCATTCCTGTGTGTGTTGGAAATCAGGTACCTGGTCTTACCCTCAGTGAGGTAAGGAAAATGACAGAAAATTTTATCCACATAGAGGATGTAACATGAACTGCTTTTTTGAAATTTAAAAAAAAAAAATCAATTCTCAAGACTCCAGATGTTGCATCGCTGTGTGTTGTTAGAAACGGTGGCGGCTACTTCCGAGGTTCCCAGCAAGCACAGCGCTTGCTTCAGGCAGTTGTTCTCAAGCCTGTGTTCATTTGGTTGCTATTTGATCTTTTCTTTTTCTTTTTAGACAGTCTCAATATGTAGCCCACACTGGCCTTGAACTCGTGATCCTGCTGAGTCCAATCTCCACAATGCTGAGATTACAGGTTCGCATCCTTGATTGCTTCTTGTAGCCTTCCAAAAATCTTCTCTATGGTCCACAAGATCTCGTGGTTTTTGTTTTTGTTTTGTTTTTAGCCTGTCTCAGTCACTGTTCTATTGATGTGAAGGGACACCATGACCAAGGCAACTCCTATAAAAGGAAGCATTGGGATCTTGGTGCTGGATAGTTTCATGTCAACTTGACACAATTCAACATCATCTGGGAGGAGGGAACCTCAGTTGAGAAAATACCTCTAGTAAAATATGTAGGTAAGCCTGCAGCACATTTTTTTTTTTTTAATTAGTGATTGGTGGGGGAGGCCCAGCCCATTATGGGTGGTGCCATTCTTGGGCTAGAGGTCCTGAGTTCTATAAGGAAGCAGGATGCACAAGCCATGAGGAGTAAGCCCTTAAGCAGCATCCCTCCATGACCATGACATCTGCATCAGCTCCTGCCTCCAAGCTCTGGCCCTGTTTGATCTCCTGCCCTGGATTCTTTCAATGATTGGCTATGGTGTAGAAGTAGAAGCCAAATAAACCCTTTCTTCCCCACTTTGCTCTTGGTCATAGTGTTTCATCACAGCAATAGCAACCCTACTAAGAGAGGCGTACAGTTTCAGAGGCTTAGTCCCTTATCATCATGGCAGAAGGCATGGTGCTGGAGCCATAGCTGAGAGCTACATCCTGCTCTGCAGGCCAAGGGAGACTGGGCTTGGAATGGGCTTTTGAAAACTCAAAGCCCATCCCCAGGGAGATGCCTACTCCAACAAGGCCACGCCTCCCAAGCTCAGTTCAAACAGTTCCATTCCCTGGTAAGTAACCAAGTACGTGAGCCTGTGCAGATCCTATTCAAACCACCTCACTCACAGCTCTTGTGTTTTCTGTAGGCTTTCTTCTTTATGCTCTCTAAGGCCTTTGTAGGGATGAAGATGAGTTCCACTCAATCCTTCTTTTAGAAAATTCTTCCTTCCACTCTTAACATTTCCATCAGGCAAGAAGAGCAAAGACTTTTTTCCAGGCTGGGTATGGTGGTGCATACCTATTGCCCTAGCACTTGGGAGGCACAAGCAAAAAGATCTCTGTGTGACTAAGGCCAGCCTGGTCTATATGGTGAGTTCCTGTAGAGCCAGGGCTATACAGAGAGACCCTGTCTCAACATAAACAAAACAGGCTTTTCTTCTCTCATGATGAAGCTGAAACACAGCATTGGGAAGTCCAAACACTATGGAGAAAGTTGTGCCGATTGATTAGTGATGTCTGCATGGGTAGACCAAGGAAGGGTAGGAACAGTTGGTTCTGGTATCTGTCTCTCTCTATTTTATTTTTTTTATTTATTTTTATTTTTAAACACTATAGTTGCCTGCCTAGTTCCAAAGGGCCTAAAGATGCTCACAGGTTGTTAAGTGATTTTTGTTCATCCTTACTCTCTCATCCATCCAACAGTCTTTGAAAGGAATGTCATTTATTGGATCAGTTTACTTTTGTCATATGTTTAGCTCTTAAATTTTTATGCTTTGGCCTGAATGTCCACCTGCCCAATAGAAAACTCCATTTGTTAAGCACACTAGCACTTCAAGGGCAAAATTTCTAAAACCAAATTAACCTCTCCTCTGCAAGCTCTCCCCACCCCTGCCTCTCTCTCTCTCTCTCTCTCTCTCTCTCTCTCTCTCTCTCTCTCTCTCTCTGATATATACCACTTATACAATGACAATTTCACCACCATCTTCACATAAGTCTTCTTAATTTAATCACTCTCAGCTGGTCTAATGGCAACATTTTTCTTCCTGATCCCTATAATCAGTCTCTTAACTCGAAACCCTATGATCAATTGTCCCAAAGCAACAAAGGCAACAGACTGTGGACTGAAATCTTCAAAACCTTTTCTCTTTATAAGTTGACTGCCTCTGGTGCTTTGTTAGAGTAACAGAAAGCTGACTACCACACCCATCTCTGTGGAAGTGCCATCCTATCACTTGGACACCGTAAAGACAGGGTGTTGTTTGGTGGACGGGGAGTTTTTAAACTGATAGGGCGTTCTGCTTCCTGTTGTCTGAACTTCTATTCTCAGGGCCTCCCTAGTTCCAGCCTGCTGGCCTTGCAGCTAGGATTTTTAAGTATACTCGGTCCTGACCTCTGATCTCTATTAATACCTAGATTGTGGTGCCAGGGAAGAAAATGTCTTTAGAACAAACGTCCCAGCTTGGCTGTGGTTAATACTCAAAACCCTGCTGGGTGTTCCTGCAGGTGACCCCCTCAACCTTTTTGCTGAGTTAGAGCCAGAAGTTACCTGTCAGAAAGCTGATAGGAGTGGACAGAAATTGGTGAGGAACAAAACCAACAGGCAAGCTATTTCCCCCTTCAAAACAGTCAATGGGTCTGGAGAGATGGCTCAGCAGTTAAGAGCACCGACTACTCTTCCGAAGGTCCTGAGTTCAAATCCCAGCAACCACATGGTGGCTCACAACCAACCGTAACAAGATCTGATTCCCTCTTCTGGAGTGTCTAGCGACCGTGTACTTACATATAATAAATAAATTAAAAAATGGTCTCTGGTGTTGATCTTATAATGCCCTCTTTTTATTTGGGGCACTGGGGAGTACAGTCACCCTTAGCATTTGTAAGGACTGATTCTGTATCTTCTGAGAGCACCAACATCAGCAGGTATTCACATTTAAGTTCTTTACATACACAGCACAAGACTCTCACATATAGCTAGGGGATATCCTCCAGCAAATTTTTGTGTATGTTTTGCACATGCATCAGAACATGGTACAAGGATGGAATTGTATGAGAATTCTGTCTGCCTGTGTGAAACTCCAAGAAAACCAAAAAAGGAGAGAGAGAGAGAGAGAGAGAGAGAGAGAGAGAGAGAGAGAGAGAGATTTATGCCTTCAATTTCTTCAAAAAACAGAACTGTTCTTGGGGTGTGATTCTGTGCTCCCCCCAGGTGTGGTGGATAGGAGTGAGTTTCCCCCAGCTCTTGTTATTCATCTGCCTCTAAGGAAAAATGTGTTTTTGCCATGTTGGCTGGTCCTGCGATTGGACTTCTTACTCGTGTGATTCTTCCTAACGCTCCGGATTTAAATTACCCAATGCTCTGAAATAACATCGGCTATTGCCTGAGACTTTAGTCCGCCCACCCTCCCAGAGTCACGCCACCAACTAGAGCGGTAAATCATCATGTATATGCACGCCTGTGTGTGTGTGTGTGTGTGTGTGTGTGTGTGTGTGTGTGAAGGCTAGATGTCAATCAACATTGGGTACCTTCCTCTGGTGCTCAAGCCTCAGATTTCGAGGCAGGGTCTCTCACTAAATGCTTCTGATGGACTGGCCGGCCAGCCACAGATTGCAGGAGCCTGCTACTGCACACAGCTTGTTACACCGTGCTGCAGATCTGATGCAAGTCCTCATGGCTGTAAGGCAAGCGCTTTACCCACTAAAGCATCTCCCAGCCCTCTCCTGTGTGCCCAAAGGCACCTCTAAACTGGATGTAATGCCTAATAAGATGCAAATACCATGCAAATAGCTGTTATGCCTTCTCTTAAAGGAAGAGCAAGTGACAAGCACGCGCGCGCGCGCGCGCGCACACACACACACACACACACACACACACACATTTTTAATACTTTTAAATAAAACTTTGGTTGAACCGAGGGATGCTGAGCCAGTGGATACAGAGGTCCGGACACACAGCAGCAGTGAGGTAATCAGATACTGCTGCTTCCCTCAAGTCACCATGTAAGACAGACTGCCAGAAGAAAACAAAACACAAGTAACTACAGCCTGTGGAGCTGCTGCCATGGAAACACACAGGAGGCTCATGGTTGGAAAGTGTGGTCCGGGGGCCTTCATAGGAATGGGACCCAGAAGCTGAAGCCAGGAAGCCAGGAAGAGGCTGTCAAGGGAAGGCGAGCTGCAGCGGGGGTTGATGTGCTGAGATGGTGTCGGCTGCTGAGGTGCAGGATTTGTCAGGAGCTACTTGTTAATTTCTAGTGGTTCCTTCCGGCTGGCCTCGTAGAAACCTCGGAGTGTCCAGTCCCCTCTGCATGCAAGTAGCAGCATTCACGAGAGGTCACAGACACACTGACCTTGATCTAGGCCCGGGGGAGTCCTAGAGCCAGTGTCTCTGGTGAATTCCTCAGATGATTCCTTATGATCAGGAAGTACCTCCACGCAGTCTGCAAACGGTATGTATAGTAACAACTTAGAGTGGATCCATTGTCGAGGGTTAAACCAAGTAATGTTGACGTGCTGCTGACCAGGGATATAAAATAGACATCTGTCCAGACCTAAGTGGCCAGGAAGAAGGAAACACCCCCTTTCTGAACAGAGCCACAATTTTCTATACGTCCAAAGGTCAATGAAGGTAACCACGGTACAAGGACTCCACGAGCCGTGGTCCACTTTACCTTCTGGGTCAGAAGCCACAGAGCAATTGTCCAGGACATGAGAGGTGCATGAGTGGCCTCAGACTGCACTCTGACAGAAGGTATGAAGCAGGCCAGTGGCAGGGCTGAACCCCAGAGCTGGCCTCTCATCCTTCGCAGCAGCTTCTAGAATGTTGGTTGTGAGATACCTTGGAAGGTATCAGGAGGGATGCATTACGGAACACAGCTTAGCTTCATAAATATGGCATCCAAGGTTATGCAGAGTGACTCTCCTTCCTTCCTTCCTTCCTTTCTTCCTTCCTTCCTTCCTTCCTTCCTCTTTCTCTTCTTTTTCTTTCCCTTTTTCATTTCTTTTCTTTCTTTCTCTCTTCCTTCCTTCCTTCCTTCCTTCCTTCCTTCCTTCCTTCCTTCCTTCCTTTCTTTTTTTTTGAGACAGGGTTTTGTTGCATAGCCTTAGCTGTCTTGGAACTCCCTCTGTAGACCAGGCTAGCCTCGAACTCACGTAGCTCTGCCAGCCTCTGCCCCCTGCCCCCTGTGCCCCACCATCTCTGTTCCACCATCACCCAGGGAGAGACCCCTTTCTTGAAAAAAACAAAAACAAAAACAAACCAACATCAATCCCGTCCTGCCAGTCCATTCATGGTCCCTGCTATGGTCTGGATGAGTGTGTCCTCTACAAATATAGATAAATGCTGAAACTCAGAGTCTCAGGCTACAGCATTAGGAAGTGGGCATTGGGAGGTAAGTTCTAGCTCCAGGTAACGAGGGGCTGGAAGTCTCACCAGTAGAATTGGTTCCTTTAGAAAACGCCCGCCCTGACCGTGCCTCTTTATTTTTCAGTAGGGTCGTGTTGTTTCCTCCATGGTGTGAGGAGACAGCCAAACAGCACTCTTTGCAGGGAAGTAGCCCTCAGTAGATGGCTCACCAGCCCCAGATCCTTGGGTTTTCCAGCCTCCCGAGCTGTGAAGAGCCCAGTCTCTCTGAGGAGTTATGGCGAGACGAGGATATGCATTATTTCTGGTCCAGTTTGCTATCAGGAGGCTTATCTTATCTCTCCAACCTACGCACTGTGGCCCTCTCCGAGCTTCTGTTTGGTAGAATCGCCCACACAGGAAACGCAGGTTCTCGGGTCATCATGGTCAGAGCCCGGTTAATCAACTTAAGTGTCCGCTTCCTCCCTCCCTGCTGGCGTTGTCGGGCCTGCAGTGTGGTCTCCGGGACAGCAGCCTTCCGGGTGAGGTTACAGCGTCTTGAGCCACCTGATTCCAAAACCCTTCTCATGATGAGCCTTTCTTGAGATTGCTCTTCCATGAGAGTTATGAAGGGCAAATGGCGTTTTGGTGTGTGGCTCAGTGTCCTTATAGAGGGTCACCTTTCCCTCCCACCCCCACCCTCCCACCACCCCCCATCACCCCAACCCCACCCACCCACCCCCACCCCCGCCAGACCATGCCTCTATAATACAATGATTTTTCTCTTACCTTTATCCAAATTTTTGGCCATCCCTTCATCGAAAGGACTAGTGTGGGCAAATAGGCAAAAAGGTCTTAAGTATTGGGGCAGAGATAGTTAAGACCTGGGGATCCATGAGGTTCTGAGTTAAAGCTAGCCTGGTCTACAGAGTGAGTATTGAACTATCTTGTAAGGTTAGTCATGGCCTGTATCCAGATCTTAGGAATAAGATGGGGGGGGGGCGGCCTTTTCTACAAGAAGGTGACTCCGTCACTCTTCAGCTAGCCAGAGCCTGAAAGGCAGGAAGAATACACTCCATTAGGGATCCTCACCTCCCGGTGATCCAGTAAGGAAAGTGCACGTTGTCAAGGCTGGAAGTCTAGGACCCACATGGTGAGAGGAGCCTCTGGAAACTCTCTTCTGATGGCCAGGCATAATGATAAACACCTGTAACCCCAGCACTAAAGAGACTGAGACCGGAGGGCTGAAGGTTCAAGGCCGGCCTACACTACATTTCAATAATCCGAGATTCTGGCCAGGTGGTGGTGGCGCACACCTTTAATTCCCGCACTTGGGAGGCAGAAGCAGGCAGATTTCTGAGTTCGAGGCCAGCCTGGTCTACAGAGTGAGTTCCAGGACTGCCAGGGCTATACAGAGAAACCCTGTCTCGGGGGAAAAAAAAAAAAAGAATTTGAGATTCTGTCTCAACACCTTCCCTGTCCCCCTTAAGAAATAAATAAAAGAATTTCCCCTCAGATCCCTACACCCCTAAACCTGTCACTTTCCAGTAGATTTAGAAGCCTTGGAAATTGTATTACTTGTCTTTGTAACATGGCCTCTTGTTCACAGAAATTCTGGATGGTTTCTTCGATTCGGGTTCAAAGGAGAATACGTTGTGATAAAGGTTGCTGTTCACTTTGGAGGGATGCTGTCTTAGTCAGGGTTTCTATTCCTGCACAAACATTATGACCAAGAAGCAAGTTGGGGAGGAAAGGGTTTATTCAGCTTTCACTTCCACACAGCTGTTCATTACCAAAGGAAGTCAGGACTGGAACTCAAGCAGGTCAGGAAGCAGGAGCTGATGCAGAGGCCATGGAGGGATGTTCCTTACTGGCTTGCTTCCCCTGGCTTGCTCAGCCTGCTCTCTTATAGAACCCAAGAATACCAGCCCAGAGATGGCACCACCCACAAGGGGCCCTCCTTCACTTGATCACTAATTGAGAAAATGCCCCACAGCTGGATCTCATAGAGGCACTTCCCCAAGTGAAGCTCCTTTTCCTATGATAACTCCAGCCTGTGTCAAGTTGACACACCAAACTAGCCAGTACAGATGCTTTCAGCATGGAATGGATACTGGGAGGAACTGTGTGTGCCAAAGTCCTCTCACGTGCTCAGGGTGAGACTGTCACAATCACCCAGATGCCTCAATGGGCAAAGGTGCTTGCCACAAAGCCTGAGGGTCTGGGACCCACATGGTGGGAGGAGCTCCCACGAGTTGTCTTCTGACTGTCATACCATCTCTGTCACCATGTAGCGGTAACTTTAAGTGTATCACACCAAGTGACAAAGGCCAGCTCTGAGATGACCAACGGGGGTTCAGTTATCCAAGGGTCTTTCCTCCCCACCACCGCCCACACAGCCTGTGTGATATAATCCCGGCCCTCGCATGCTGCAAAACCAGACACCAGCAACACGCCGACCTTAAGGCCATGCTGCACCCTGGTCAACTGCCCCCAAACAGTTGGCAATCAAAGGCGTCCCTGCTGGGTCTACCACACAGTTCCCCCTGACCGGGTATTTAGGGCAAGCTGTTTTGTTTTTCTTGTTTTTATGCTGTCAAGATGCTGGAGATATTTGCTAATTGTCTGGGGCAGGAGGACGGTTTCCAAGTCTCCCTTCCTCCTAGGAGCAGTGCTAGCTGGCATTGGTCCATCTATTGTGTGGTCTTTCCCCTTTGCCCAGCGCAGACCTCAGAACCCCACCCTCCTACCATCTGCATCTTTCCCCCTCCCTTTGGCCCTAGGGTTTCCCCTCCACCTGCCCACACTTCCTTCCCAGGGCTTGCTCTAGCCACCCCCAGAGGCTGCTGACCCCTCTTCCTGCCAAAGCCAAGAGAGCCCTGTAACTCAATCTTCCCCGCAGCGCCCACCTGTGAATGAGCTGGTTGTCCTGGCAGTCAAATCCAATTAAGGCCCGTGTTTGCAAAAACCCCAGCATGTATTCTGCTGGAGGCCCGAAAGGCTCTCCGATTCAATTGGGCAGCAACCCATAGAGGCAAGATAAAGAGAGTCCTGGAGGTGGGGCTATCAGCCTTTTTCATCTGGTTGCTTTGAGACACAGCTGATGTGGTTGATGGCCAGAGCCTGGGCTTTTAGAGTCACATCGATTTGATTTGGATTCAGAACTCAGCCATTTGCTGATTGTTGTGTGGCCTTAAGTAACTTGCTTAAGATCTCTGTTTTCTTACCTGCTGGGGGTGGGGCTGTAAGTGGGGTGTGGTGGAGATCTGAGATCCCAGCCTAGCAGCTAAGGGAAGAAGTTGGAGAATTTTTTTTTTCTAGGCCAGCGATGGCTACAAAGAGAGACCCTGTCTTAAAAAAAAAAGTGATATATTCAGTTCAGAGTAAAGTATAGTTCTCACTAGACTGGGGAGAGCAAAAGGCAGAAGAGGACAGCTGGTCCGGGGCTCTGGGTTCGTCCCTCAACTGCACCAGCCATCTGGGGGGCTCGTGGAGAGAATGTCACACCACACAAGGCTAATCCGAGCAGGAGGCCACCATCTTGGGGACTCAAGCTAGCGTCAAGTAAACACTCACCATCTCACCCACTTTTCTTTTGTAGGGGAGGAGAGAATGACCACAGGAGGAGACATTCTGGAATGGAGAGGAGATACCTCCCCGCCAAGCACAATCGCGCATGCTCGCGATTACCCTTGAGGCTCCGGAGTAGCTATGCAAATTAGACGGCGCCACACCTCTTTCTGAAGCAGCCTTGGTGATTGGCCAAGATGGTGGGCACGCGGCAGTATTGTTCCTTTCTTCCCAAAGCAAAATGCATGCTAATAGAAATTCGGTTGGAAGAACCGAGCAACGAGTGCTTTTTATCAGCCTCTGTCCAGCGCAGGTTAGCACGGACTCAGCCAGGGTCACTCCTGTGGCCACAGTTACTTCATGGTTTCTCTGGAAATACTGTTTGCTGACAGCAGGTAGCAAGTGCGCATGTTTCTTTCTACTCTAAGGTGGTGTTTGAAGGGCTCTCGTAGTCCGGAGCATGGCGAACCTGGCTCTGGCAGGCCTGGCTCTTCCTCCAATCCCTCTGCCTTGCTAAACTGTTTCTAAACATTCCTAAAGCTAACCACGGAGGCACATTTATTTCCTTCTTTGGCTATTTCCCCCTCCTGAGGCTGTCCACCAATGTCCAGTCATGGACGTATTCAAGTCCAGCAATCCAAATGCCAACCCATCCTAACACAGGAGTTTCCCTTTATAAACTGTCGCCCCACCCCACCCCCCACCCCCCACCCCCCACCCCCCACCCCCACCCCCACCCCCCCACCCCCCCACCCTCCCACCCCCCCACCCCCCCACCCCCGCCCCGGGGACTATGTCTGTCTCTTTTCTACCCAGAGGCAGTCCTTTGTCCCTCCAGGGTAAATAACCTCCCCTCCCTTTCTCTTCATTTCTCTGTCTGTATTCTGTCTTTGTCTCTTAGTCCCTGCCCTCTGTCCTTCTGGGGCAAATAAAGGTCCCTTGTGCTGAGAACTTGGTCTTGGTGAGTGTCCTGTGTGGATGCTGGGCCCTTTTTGGTTGGCCTCCAGAAGTGCACAGGCGTGTTCCCTGCAGGGAGAAGCTGATAGATACTAAGGCCAACGCCAACGATCCGATGCCTCCTTGGTTTGGTTATTTTTGTGTGATGAGCTTAGAGGGAATGAGGCCTCCCTTTTCCACCCTGAAGGGTTCCCGATTCACGCAGCACCACACAGAAACTCAACAGGGCTACAAGGGAAGGGCAGGGCTCATCCCCTTGAATCTGAACCAGTGTCAGGTGGGAAATGTCAAGCATGCCCAGCCAGGTTGGCTTGCGTAGAAGAGAATGATTTGTCACTAGAGACCCCAGAACTCCCGACTCTACAAGAGCGCTAGACTAAACAAACCGTACCGTGTTTCTCCTACGTGTGCATACCCACGGTAAAGTTTAGTTTACAGATTAGGCACAGTAACAAGTTAACAACAGTAATAAAAAATGATGGTGATAGGCTGCAAACAAAAGCCATATACTTGTGCTTTCTTCTACATACATGCTTATACACATATATTCGTTATATATAAATATATATTTATATAATTATTATATATTATATTATATATAAATATATTAAATATATTATAAACGTGTGTGTGTGTGTGTGTGTGCGTGCGTGTGTGTGTGTGTGTGTGTGTGCGCGCGCGCGCGCGCGCGCCCTTCTTCTGGTTGACCATGAGTAGAGTAACAGGAATCCTGAAATATAAAACCATGAGTTGAATGTGCATCCTCTAAATCTGGGGCTGCCAGACAAATGATCCTGGCTTGCTTGGCCTCAGTTTCCTTCCCTGTAAGTCGAGGATGACATAAGGAAAAGCCCAGCCACTGCCGGCCTCCCGAGAGCCTTCATAAACTGCGTGAACTTGGCACTCGGTGTGAAATCAAGGCGCAGATTGGTGAGTGAGGTTTTCCCACCTGAGCCAGCGCTTGGGCTGCTTAGTCCACAGTGTAGACATTCCCCTCGGTGAGGTAAACAGGAGGACCACCCTGGGAGCGGGAGTCAGGAGGTTAAAGAAGCCAACTGGAGGGAGGCCTCTGTTCTCAACAGCAAAAAACCTTCCCCCAGACGGATTAGAGGGCTGTTAAATGCTAAGTGCTCAGCCGAGAGAAACAAGGGGGCATAGACAGGCTTAGACTGCAAACTCGGAGCCTCCCCAGGAGGTAAATCACCATGATGGAGAAGACACACTTGCTTTATTTTTTTTCTGTCTCACTGTTGTATTTCATAACACGAAGGAGGAGATGTCGTCATAAAACTGGGGAGTATCAGGAAGCCAGCTCCTGTAAACAAGAGAGTCTCGGCGATGTGTAAAATTCTGATAAGTCGCACTCTCCTATGGAGATCAGCAGTCAGTCTGACATTTGTTCTTCCCTCAGTGTCTTAGGAGGGTGGATGGATGTTACTTCATACCGCTTTGTGTCTACATTTGTTTATAACCCCGAGATGTTATCAGTGTGTATCTAGATTTATGTCTTTTTTAAGTCAGTGGTTCTCAGCCTTCCTAATGCTGCAACCTGTTAATACAGTTCCTTGTGTTAGGTTGCTTTCCCAACCATAACGTTATTTTCTTAGCTGCTTCATAATTGTAATTTTGCTACAGTTATGACTCATAATTTTAATACCCAATGGGCAGGATATCTTATTGCAACCCCTTTGCAAGTGGTTGTGGGGGGCTGGAGAAGATGGCTCAGCGGTTAAGAGCACCGACTGTTCTTCCAGAGGTCCTGAGTTCAATTCCCAGCAACCACATGGTGGCTCACAACCACTTGTAATGGCATCCGATGCCCTCTTCTGGTGTGTCTGAAGACAGTGTACTCATATACATAAGAAAAATAAATATTTAGTTTTTTTAAAAAAAAGTGGTTGTGACCCTTTGGGTCAAACCCCACAAGTTGAGAAGGTCTGTTTGAAGGGAGAGACGGGAGCCCATCAATCCCCGCTCTCTCCTCTCTGCAGCTTAGAAATACTTCAGTTATTTCTGTACCCTAGCAATGTGGGCAGCTCTCAAGTGTGACCCCCCATTCTCTTTAGCATTTGTCAGTTTTCTCAATCGCTAGTCTCCCTTTCAGTTCTCACACCACATTCTTTACTTCCTGAGAACTGCCCTCCACATCAGTGGTGCCACCGTCTACCCTGTCATTTCCCCGGGTTCCCCATATTTCCACTTGCATGGTGGAGACGGACCCTTTGATTGCGTGTTTGAACATCTATTCCCTCCCCTCCACCCCTGCCCGTTGTTGAACGTTCTATTTATTAGCCTCTTTGGAGACAAGGTCATGGATGCAGCCCCAGCTGGTCCTACACTCCCCCTCTTCCTACCTCGGCTGCTTGAGTGCTTGGCGTGGGTCAAGGTAGAAGACCTTTGGTCAACCATTCTTTTTCTAATTTAAAGATGTGCTTTTTATTTTCTGTGTATTGGTGTTTTTCCTGTATGTATGTCTATCCACTGCATGCATGCATGCATTACACATGGAAGTCAAGTCAGAAGAGGGTGTCAGATTCCCCTGCAGCTATAGTTAGAGATTTGTTAGGAGTCACATGGATTCCGGGACTCAAACTTGGGTCATTGGAAAGAACATCCAGGGTGCTTAACTGCTGAGACATCTCATTGTCATCTAATCTCTGACTATGGTCATTCTACCGTGTCATCCGAGCCATTCCTCTGTATACACCAAGTCCATGTATAGTCAAAAATATTTTAATTTTTTTCTTTTGTTTCTTGGAGTAAGCCTCCTTCAGAAGGCTGCTTCCTTCCAGTCTTGAGAAATCTCCACGTTCCTTTTTAAATAAACTACATCTTGGATGCATTTACCTCAACTGAGAGGGAGTATTTAGTTAGCTCCCAAGGCCTTGGGATAGTCACTAAGAGCATGGCAGCTGCAGGGACTTTGCATATAAATTTGATTCTCATGCATTTCCACACTTTACACCCAAAGGATAGGCAGGTCTTTGCTTCCTAAAGTCTTAAGTCTTTGAGGTGCTAACAGCGCCTTCATGTTTGAAGAACCTCTAAAGAGGTTTTGCCTTTGCCTGGGAACCCCAAACTTTCCCGAATTAGAATCCAGAACTTCCCACAAATAAAATGTCAAGACTGGAACTACTATAGGTTTTCAGTGAGATCCAGCCCAGAAAGATGAAAGCCTGTGAACTATGGGATTAACCTTTCCTCAAGAAAGCGATAGATGATACCACCCAAGTACAATATCCTAGAAGGATCTTAGGTCTGAGGCCTACTTACCAAGCCTATGAAGTAGAGCCTACTTTGGGCAGTAGCCCTATAGATGACAAAGACTTCACAGAGGACACATACAGCAGAAGCCCCAGAATCTAATGCCAAAAGCCCTCTTCTTACTTCTCAGGAGCCCACACCAATTGCTATCAGTTCCTTGTTCACCTTGTCACATGGAAGGCTCACTTCTAGAACTTACTGAATTTAGAATCATCAAGAAATGTGAATGTGGCATAGCTGGGGTTTGTGAAGTGTGGTCCTGGGTATAAATAAATAAATCCAGAAAACCCTCAGGATGACCCTTCCAAGGCCAGCACTTGAAGAGCACAGCAAAGCAGCTGGCATGGCTTTGCCAAAGTCTGTGGATAATCATGGCGGAGTTACCCTTCCAAGGTCCCACGGCCGAGCTGTTACCCGACATTTCATTGTGTCCCAGGTATCTGGATTTGGCGGGTCTTCACCTTTTTCAGTAGAATTTTAGCAGAATGCTAAACCAAGAACTTCCTCATCTGTTTTATGATAGGTCTCTCCTCATCAACATGACTAGAAAACCTAAGGTCTCCGGGGTGACTCTACAAAGGAGAGCATGAGAGAAAATTATGTATTTACTGATCTTAGGAGAGAGAAATTTCTGTTTGGTAAACTAAAGGTCAATAAAGCAGGAGGAGGAAGAGGAGGGAGAAGAAAAGGAGGAGGACGAAGAAAGAAAGAGGGAAGGAAGGATGGGAAAAGGGAGGGGACAGAGGGAGGGAGGGAGGGAGGAAGGAAAAAGAACAAAAGTTGAATCCAGGTTTGAAAAGATAAATGACTGCACTTTTAAGAGCAATGGAGCCTGCAGACAATAGCAGGACCCCCAAGCCAAGCATTTAAAAAATGACCACGGAGTCAACAGAAGGGAAATGGGAATGGTTCCAGCCATCCTTATTAAGGCTGACTATATTGTTGTAGCAATCTCCAAACTTCAGATGGAAGAAAAGCTGGCAAAGTTTGGGTTTATGTAGTTTATAGCCCTGGCTGCTCACCAAGAAAGACTCATGCTCATTGCTATCAGGATGGTCTTCGATGAAGTGTAACTATGAGAAACTTGACTAGCTTCCGTAACAAGTGTTCCATTGTCCTCAGCTTTATCATAGAGTAATAAACGGGAAGAAAATACATGCATTAGGTGATGACTCCTTCTCTGCATCAGTGGCTCTGGGTGTGGGTAAATGTGTGTGTGTGCGTGTGACTGTGTATGTGTGTTTGTGTGTAGATGTGTTCATGCATGTATATGAGTGTGTGTGCATGTGAATGTGTGTGTATCTGTGTATGTGGGTCCATGTATGTAGGTGAGTATGTGTGCATGTGAATGTGTCTGTGTGTATGTGAATGTGTGTGTTTGTGTGTGTATGTGAATATATATGTATTAGTTAGGGTTTCACTACTGTAAGCAGACACCATGACCAAGGCATGTCTTCTAAAGGACAACTCTTAATTAGGGCTGGCTTACAGGTTCAGAGGTTCAGTCCATTATCATCAAGGCGGGAGCATGGCAGCATCCAGGCAGGCATGGTACAGGAGGAGCTGAGAGTTCTGCATCTTCATCTGAAGGCTGCTAGTGGAAGACTGACTTCCAGGCAGCTAGGATGAGGCTCTTAAGCCCACACCCACAGTGACACACCTACTCCAACAGGGCCACACCGCCTAATACTGCCACTTCCTGGGCCAAGCATATACAAACCATTACAGAGTATGTGTTTACTCGAGTGTGTATTGGGGGGGCAATGGGTGTGGGTACTTCTTCTCAACACTCTGAAATCCTAGTTTCAACTATTTCTTCTCTGGCTCCAGAATAGCCTGTGTACAATGCAGAAGAATCTTTAATGTGGGATCCAAGAAAGAAAAAAAAAATGTAGCCTTCAAGACAAAATTCTCTAGGGACTGTCACCTGATCGTGATGACAACCAGGAAGTCGATGCACCTCTGAGTCTTGTGTTGCAGTGGAAAGGGGTAAGAGAAAACTGCGCCTTCTGGGATATGGAGGTGACTTAGGAATCACTGCATGGAAATCCTTGTTTCTTTCCCCCTCATTCCTCAAGTGTGTCTTTTCTTCCCTAAATCTTGTTGCACGTGGCTAAGTGTGAGTTCCTGAAAGACTTATATCAAAAGTACAGTCGCTTAAACACAGTAGGAAGTGCTTGCCCACATCCAAGGCATTTGAATGCAGAGGCACGCAAGAGAACCCCCCTGCACCTCCAACCTTACACAATAGCCACAATCCTAAAAGCAGCTTAATGGGCTAGTCTCACAAAAATGTGCGCCGCTTGCCAGGAAATTCTGGTCCGCAGTTTCTTTATGCATTGTGTTCCGTGTGTATTGAATTACATGTTTTTAATATAATTTATGATCACACCAGTCATAAGGATAATGAATGAGCGGAGAGGATTAATATATACTGGGTTTTGCCTAATGGTTTGTAAACCTGGCAAAGTGGCAGTCCCCAGTTTAGTTCCCACCCTTGCCACCTTTTCCCTACCCAGCCACCACTTACTGCCATTCAAGTCAATAATAGGGGTTGCAAAGTCTCCATTCATAGCCCAAGTTGGCTGAGTGCGCGAGAGTCGAGAGTCGAGGCTGAGGCCAGGGATGAGGTGTGTGGCTATTTTTGGTCAGGTACAGAGCACAGAATTCATCTGTAAAAATCCTCATCCACTCTTTCTGCGGAATGAGTGCAACTTACCCAAAGTCCACAAACCAAGACCTTCTGAGAATCATTTTACTTATTTCCCCCTGGGGACCAAATAAAAAACATTAATATAAATGTTCCTAAAAAAAACAATTTGGCAATATGAAGCAGGTCAGAAGACTATCTCCAGTCTGGAAACCAGGCCATAGAAAGTTAACAGCTTACAAATTTACATATGAAAATATTTGTCAAATATGAAGGCAAACGGTGACTTTGTTTTTGGCCCATAGCCCCACACTCTGGGCTATTGCTTTATAAAGATAGATACAGTTTCTTTAGTTCATTTGTCAAATGATGAATATTCACAATGGAAAAACTTAAAGAAGAACGCTACACTTATTTTCTTGCAAGAAGAAAGGTATAAAGATTTAGGAGTATAGCTCAGCAATGGATATTTTCCTGGTTTACACAAAGCCGTGTTCCACACCCAACACCACACAGAATTAAATAGACTCAGATGGCACAGGAATAAAGGATTTAAAGTGCGGTCTCTTCATAAGCAAGAACACTTTATAAGCACCAAAACAAACAAACAAAAAACCAAAGCAAAAATTACCAAAACACTTGTCAGGGCCAGTGTGCTAGCACACACCTTTAATCCCAGCATTCAAGAGGCTGAGGCAGGCTGATCTCTGAGTTCAAGACCAGCCTGGTCTACAGAGTGAGATTCAGAATAGCCAGAGCTACATTAGTGAGACCCTGATATAAGGAGAGAGAGAGAGAGAGACAGACGTTTGTCAGAAAAAGTACGATAGTAATACAGTTTAAATGAGAGGCATGAATTAACACTATGAAAGTGCACCTTTGCATGAACTGTGCTTGTAGCTATTACTGACTGATGACAATTCTTTTTGTTTATAACAAAAATAGTAGACTAAACTAAACTAAAGAAACCACATCTATCTTTACAAAGCAATAGCCCAGAGTGTGAGGCTATGGGCCAAAATCAAATTCATCAGTCAATTTTATCTCTACGCTTACTGGTTTAATTTTACTAGGGCTTAGAACCAGGGCTTCAGGTGCACTAGACAACTACTCTACCTTTAAATGGTAGATTTTAGTGTACTTTAGTAGCTTTCTAAGAACTTTACCCAAGAACTCGAAAGCCCTCAGTAGTGAGGGAAATGGTCTACCAGCCTCTGGGAACTTTGATTGGTCTGTTTGTTTTTTGTTTTTTTGTTTGTTTTTGTTTTTGTTTTTGTTTTCTTGAGACAGGGTTTCTCTGTGTAGCGCTGGCTGTCCTGGAACTCACTCTGTAGACCAGGCTGGCCTCAAACTCAGAAATCGGCCTGTCTCTGCCTCCCAAGTGCTGGGATTAAAGGCGTGTACAACCACTGCCCAGTTCCAAGGTCTGAACGTAGAAACAGGCTTATAGATCGCTCCCTCAGCCCTCATTCTTCTGACTCCCTAAAGCCTGTACTTGCAAGTCAACCTCAGCAGAATTCAAGAGAGGACCAGGGGCCCCCAGGTAACACGATGCACCCAGAGCACATGGGCAGCGCCAACAGGTGCAAACAGCTCCATTGTCTAAATATAAACTGACTCTGAGCGGTTCAGACAGAGTCTGGCCCACTTCCTACTCGGACCCAGCAGAATGAAGTTCTCTTTATTCTGATTTAGATTCACATCTTCAATTCCTTCACTTTGGAGAGGAAGAATATTAGAACTAAAACTATTCTTAGAGGTTTCTCTTCCAATTCTTAGGTGAGGTTTTTTTTGTTATTTTGAGTTTTTTTTGTTTGTTTTTTGAAAGTTTTGAAACACATCGAAGTGATAAAACATTAACACGATTTCTTTAAAGTTTCTGAATGAACAGAAAGCTAATTCTGAAACATGAATAAAAGAATAGTCTTACATGGAAACCAGAAAATGACATGTTTGCAATTTTTTTATTGTGATTATCTTTAAAAATGTCATATATGTACAAAACATATTTCCCATTCCCATTCCATCTCCATTCCCCAAAACTTTCTTACAGATAATCCAACCCTCCTCCTAATTTCATGTCTTCTTTTTTCTAATAGCCCACGGCGTCCAGTAAGTACTGCCCATTTATGCAGTGTAGAACCATCCGCTGGAGCATGAGTCGCGTCCTTGAAGTGAACTACAGCTGTTGTGGGTTCGTGACAGCAAGGGCCCTGCCACCTCAAGAAGACAAGATTTCACCCAGGAGTGGTGGTGCACACCTTTAATCCCAGCACTCGGGAGGCAGAGGCAGGCAGATCTCTTCGTTTGAGGTTAGCCTGGTCTACGAGAGTGAGTTCCTGAACAGCCAGAGCTACACAGAGAAACGCTGCCTTGAAAAAATAAAAATGAAGAAGGGGGGAAGGGGGGAGAAGGAGCAAGAGCGGGAAGGGGGGCAGAGGGAGAAGGAGGAGGAGGAGGGAAAAGAGGAGGAGGAAGGGAAGAGGAGAAGGGTGAAAAGGAAAAGGAGGGGGAAGAAGAGAAGGAGAAGGATGATGAGGAAGAGGAAAAAGAAAGGAAGGAGGAGGAGGAGAAGGGTGAGAAGGAGGAAGAGGAGGAGGAGGAAGAAGTAGAAAGAAGAAAGAAGAGGGAAGGAGAAGGAGAAGGAGAAGGAGAAGGAGAAGGAGAAGGAGAAGGAGAAGGAGAAGGAGAAGGAGAAGGAGAAGGAGAAGGAGAAGGAGAAGGAGAAGGAGAAGGAGAAGGAGAAGGAGAAGGAGAAGGAGAAGGAGAAGGAGAAGGAGAAGGAGAAGGAGAAGGAGAAGGAGAAGGAGAAGGAGAAGGAGAAGGAGAAGGAGAAGGAGAAGGAGAAGGAGAAGGAGAAGGAGAAGGAGAAGGAGAAGGAGAAGGAGAAGGAGAAGGAGAAGGAGAAGGAGAAGGAGAAGGAGAAGGAGAAGGAGAAGGAGAAGGAGAAGGAGAAGGAGAAGGAGAAGGAGAAGGAGAAGGAGAAGGAGAAGAAGGAGGATTGCACACCATTTCACAATGATCCTCCCTGCCTCCTGACTCTTAGATCTTTCTGCTCCACCCCACCTGTTTCTGAGACATTGCCCCACTCCCTGGGGGAGATGGCGCTGGAGATCATCCCTTTAAGCCGAGATCTCCAGTCACCTTTTCTGTGCATTTTCTAGTTATGAGCCTCTGTGCCAACCACCCATTCACTAGAATAAGAAGCATCTCCGAGGAGAGGTAAGAGCTGCGGGACCTAATTTTAATTCTCAGAAAGGAAATCCCACCTCGGGCTCTAGAGTTCTTTGGTCTTTGCCAAGTCCTGCCTTCTTCAGTCATAACTTAATCTGCGCAGTGATCACTTCTCAGGCGGCCATCTTCCCCTCCCTCATTCTCCACCACCCTAGCAGATACATACACATCCCAAGGTGGCTTCTTATCTATCAAGGTGGGGGATGGTTCCCTCTGAGCAAACCATAACGCCTTCTCCTCGTCCGCCAGGCAAGAGCAAAGGCTCCACCGATTCACAGAATAACCTTGACCCGAAGTCACGATAAGCAGAACATACATTGGTAGCCTGGTCTTCCCGAATGATACGGGGCTGATAATCCTTCCTAGTAGGAGGCCGGCATGAAAGGACCCTCACCCGAGAGTCTAGCCAGTTCTTTCTAGATGCCACTCTTTCCTCCCGGCTGTAAATGCTCTTCAGCAGCGGTTCTCAACCTGGGGGGGGTGGGGTGGGGGGGTTCACGACCCCTTTGTGGGCCAAATGACCCTTTCCCGGGGGTTGTTTTTCAGCTATCCTGCCTATCAGATATTATTTACGTTATGATCCCGAACGGTAGCAAAATGAAGTAGCAACAAAAATAACTTTATGGTTGGGGCTCATCACAACGTGAGGAACTGTATTACAGGGGCGCAGCTTTAGGAAGGCAGAGAACCACCGGTCTTGAGGGCATATTGTAGCATATAAAGAAGTGAAGGGTTAACCAAGGTTTAAGTTCCTCTACACCTCTTTCCGGAAGTCGTGCCCCATGCCGGGCCAGGGTGCAGCTTCTGTTTCTGGGAAGAATTGCTTGCACCGCGTTGGTTGGATGACTATTCAACTATTCTTATCAATCCTGGTCCAGCGAGTGAGCTACATAAACACATTGGCTCACTAAGCTAAACTAAAAAGGTATCCTTTCTTTTGTCTGTCACTGGTTCTACATTCATTCATATCTCCCCAGGAAAAGTAAAACCACGTCCCGAACCCAGAAACTTACCTTACATACTGGGCATCATTATTAGCTTATGTGCTTCTTGGGAATAAAATTGTGTGTCTCCCATTTTTTTTTCCCATTTTAAAGAACACCGTGATTGGCATATACTCACTATGCACAGTTCTGTATCACGAGGTCTGCTTCCTTGCAAATGTTCAGCATACTTTGAGCTCATCCTCCTCCAATACCTTCGCCCTCTTACGGGTATTTAAATTTTCACCCTCCTTCTTTCCCCTCCCCCTTCCCCTCCCCTTCCTGTAGTCTTGTTTTCATAGACAATTTACTTTTGTGTCCTTGATTTATGACCCTTTATAAAATCCAAGAACTACAAATGAGAAGCAATGCATGTGGTTTTCGGCTTCCTGGCCCCTCCCCCTGTTGCTCCGCCCCCTCCTCTCCCCTCCCCCCTCCCCCCCTGGTTACTTCCAGCCTGGCCTCAGCTCCCCAGGTTGCTTTGGCTACCTGGGATGCTCCAACATGAACTTTAGGATTTTGTTTTCGTTTCAGTTTCTGTGAAGAATTGCACTGGGTATATAGATGGCCTTTGGTTGGAAAAGTATTTTCATATTTATTCTTCCAATTCATGAGAATGAGAGGGGTCCCTTTCTTCTAGCATGTTCTCTTTATTCTTTCAGTAATTTAAGGTTTATTACAGAAGCCCTTTCCCTTCATTTGTTACAAGGGATTTTTTTTATTCCTTTTCTTTGGAGGTAACTCTGAATGGGGTTATTTGCCTTATTTCTTTTTCAGCATATCAGTTATTGGTATGGAGGAAAACTAGATTTTTTTTTTTATGTTTTAATTTTCCGTCCTATTACTGTGCTAAGTGTGGTTATCATTGCAGGAGTTTTCAGGGAGAGATTTTTTGTTTGTTTGCTTGTTTTTTCCGAGACAGGATTTCTCTGTGTAGCCCTGGCTGTCCTGGAACTCAGTCTGTAGACCAGGCTGGCCTTGAACTCAGAAATCTGCCTGCCTCTGCCTCCCAAGTGCAGTGATTACAGGCATGCGCCACCACCGCCTGGCTACTAGGGGGAGTCTTTATAATCTCATACCAGGGGGACAGTTAGACGCCTTCCTTTCCTGTGTGCATCTTTCTTTCTTTCTTTCTTTCTTTCTTTCTTTCCTTCCTTCCTTCCTTCCTTCCTTCCTTCCTTCCTTCCTTTCTCTTTTCTTACTACCGAGATTGTGAGTGCAGGACTAAAGAGGAGTAGAGGAAATAGTAGGAGCACCTGTCTTGTTTCTGATTTCTGTGAAAATGATTTGAGTTTTTCTCCTTTTGCTTGGTTATAGATCTGTCTTATGTAGCCTGGACCATTCCTTATTTTATAGTTTCAGCAAGATTCTTAGCCTTTGTTAAAAGCTTCTCCTTTACCTACAGAGGTGGCCCTTGAGTCTGTTCCCTTTTTGTATTGCTTTGATTGATTTGCAAATGTTTAATTATCCTTGAACCTCCGGAACAAAACCTAGTGGCCAAGGACTGACGGTTTAGGTCCAGGTGTGGTGGACACACCTTTAATCTGGGCCACGCCTTCTGCTGGAGGTCTGCTTGCGAGCAAAGGAAGAAGGAAGGCATTGTTCTTCCCTGACAGCTTGTACTTACTTGCCAGCACATCTGTTGGCACCCACTTCTTCAGGATCCCAGCTTATACAGAAGGCCAGCTCAAACGCCAGCCTCGTGGGACTGAGCAACCACTACAGCCTTGGTCTTCCCATTCACAGCTGCCCATTGTTGGGCTAGCTGAACTGCAGACTAATTTCCCTCCACATATATATATGTATATGTATGTATGTATATATACATATGTGTGTATATGTATATATATATGTGTGTATGCATGTATATGTATATATGTATATATACGTATGTGTGTATATATGTATATATACATGTACGTGTATATATATTATACACACGTACATATATACATATATATAGTAGACATGCCTATATACATGTATATATATGGAAATTATATATTGACTAATACAGTGAATGATATTGATTGATTGATTGACTGATTGTTGAGACAGAGTTTCTCTATGTAGCCCTGGCTGTCCTGGAACTCACTCTGCAGACCAGGTTGGCCTCGAACCCATAGACTCCCACCTTCCAAGTGCTGGGACTAAAGGCATGCACCACCACCGCCGCCTCCAAATGGCTGCGCATGATCTTTTTGTTGTGTGCTAATTCAGTGTGCAGGCATCTTATGGAGCATGCTTGCACAGCAGCTACTCCAGTTGTTGTTTGTTGAGTAAATGAATGAGGGTGGAGGCAGCCAGCTGCCCAGGGCAGGGAAGAAGAAGACAGTGCTGCTTCTGACAGCCTTGCGGGGAACACGGTGGAAGAAGACTCAACTCTATGCTTGGCCACCGCTAAGTCTTTTGATTTATTTTTCTGGGAGGGAGGTGGTTTTTAATAAGTGCAACTCAGGCCAATTCAATGCCGGATTTCATAAGAAAGAATTCGGTGAGCTTACATTCACTCTCCTCTTCATTGCGATACGTTGAAAGAAAGGGCATGATCCTGTGTAAGGATGGGACCAGCTCTCAGCCTCTGGGCTGTCATCTGCCCCACGGTCCTCCCAGCCAGCTCTATTCTAGTTGTAGAAACAGGCTGCTCTTTTCAAACCCATAGACGCCACATTCCTACCTACCAAGACTGTGGTGTCCCACAACTAAGTTTAGCCCACACTCCTGATCTTAAATAGTCATCTGAACCACAGGGGAAATTACTACCCCCGGTTTCCTAGATGTATGTAAGAGAGATGAATCCAGACTCTGGCTCTATAAAAGTGCATTTGCTTGTCCCAACGTCTCCCCGGCTAGGGTCTGCTCGCCCTTTGCCTGCATCTATTTTGCAATACTTATTAGCTCTGCCTTTGCTCATTCTGGGGGCAGGCTCACTCCATTTGGAACTGTACCCAGCACTTGGCTTTATTCACGTTTGATTTATAGCTAATGCAAGGGGAGTTTCAGTTGGCAACAGGGGATTCACGGGTGGTCCTTTATACATCTGCCCATCAGAAAAGAAGGAAAGCCCCTGACACTTGGGCTGGAGATGCTTAGACTCGTATCACATTATTATAACCCATTAGCGTTATAATCTGGCACGTCTACTTATATTGAAAGCTGGTCCTATATCGCTTAGAGTAAACCACCCCCAAATCATATTAAACAATGTATTTCCATAAGTCTACATGCACCTCATACGAGTTAATGAATAATGGCCTTCTCATGCCCTGTTTTTCTCAAAGCAAGAATACTTTTCAAAAGCCAGTGGTAGCTGGGCCTGGTGACACACACACCTTTAGCTCCTGCATTCAAGAGGCAGAGGCAGGCCGGGTGGTGGTGGCGCAAGCCTTTAATCCCAGCATTTGGGAGGCAGAGGCAGGCAGATTTCTGAGTTCGAGGCCAGCCTGGTCTCCAGAGTGAGTTCCAGGACAGACAGGGCTACACAGAGAAACCCTGTCTCGAAAAACAATGAAAAAGACAGAAAGAGAGAGAGAGAGAGAGAGAGAGAGAGAGAGAGAGAGAGAGAAGCAGAGGCAGGCAGATGTGAGTGTGAGATCTAAAGCCAGACAGGGATAACAAAGGTGTCTATTTAACATATCAAAGCAGATCTGGCCTTCAAGTTCTTCCCGGATTCTCAGCCCCTCAGACCCAACCCTACCTTCTTAGCCCAAGGCTGGGCTGCCCTTCCCCTAGCTGCCCTTCTCTACATAAGCTGTCCAGACATTTTTGCTACTTGAGTCTTTTAGTTTACCCTTTATCCTCCTGGTCTTTTGGTCGGTATCTCCTCCCCACTTCCTCCTCTCCTCACCTAGCCTGGCTCAGGGTCACATTCGCTCGGGACTCACCCAGATGTCACTGCCCATGGTCATGCTCTCCTACACATCAACCTTCCCCACCAGGCCCAGCAGCCGCGCTCTCTCTCTCCAGCTGGACCTTCTATGTAGGAAATCGCTTCCACCCCTTGGCATGGGTACCCCATTCTCTTCTCTTCTCTTCTCTTCTCTTCTCTTCTCTTCTCTTCTCTTCTCTTCTCTTCTCTTCTCTTCTCTTCTCCTCCCCTCCCCTCCCCTCTTTTCCCCTCCCCTCCCCTCCTCCAGCTGGACCTTCTACGTAGGAAATCACTTCCAATCACTTCCACCCCTTGGCATGAGTACTCCATTCTCTTCCCTTCCCTCTCTTCTCCCGTTCCCTTCCCTTCCCTTCCCTTTCATTCCATTCCCTTCCCTTCCCTTCCCTTCCCTTCCCTTCCCTTCCCTTCCCTTCCCTTCCCTTCCCTTCCCTTCCCTTCCCTTCCCTTCCCTTCCCTTCCCTTCCCTTCCCTTCCCTTCCCTCCCTTTCATTCCCTTCCCTTCCCTTCCCTCCCCTCCCCTCCCCTCTCCCTCTCCCTCTCCCTCTCCCTCTCCCTCTCCCTCTCTCCCTCTCCCTCTCCCTCTCCCTCTCTCTCCCTCTCTCTCCCTCTCTCTCCCTTTCTCCCTCTCTCTCCCTCTCTCTTTCACTGAGTTCAAGGACAGCCTGGTCTACAGAGTGAGTTCTAGGATACCCAGGGCTACACAGAAAAGTCTTGTTACAAAAAACAAAACAAAACAAAAAACTTACAAAAAGTCAGTAAGTGGTGGCAAGCCTATATAATCGATGAAGGCAGTGAGTTTGCAGCTAGCCTGGATTGCAGAGGTTAAGTCGGGAACCAACTTGAGCTACATAACAAGATGCTGTTTCAAAACCGAAAGGGGGAGTGGGTGGGTGGGTAGGTGGAAGATTTGTTTGTTTTGGTGTGTTAACACTTTGTAAAGTTGGCAATCCTGTATCAATTAGCAAATTCCCAAAATTTCACTACTCATTAAAGGTAGAAAACCCAGAGCCTACCTCAAGTGGCTTCTCAGGTCCGTAGAATTTCCCAAGAGGAGTCACTGGTTCCTAAAGTGTTCAGATCCTGTACAGAACTCCAGGGCCACAGAGGCTACTCTATCAGCCCGGAAGTCAGACAGTCTCCTAAAGACACCCACCTTACTAATCCTCAGCCACGTCTGCAGTACAGAGAGCACAGGAGTCAGGTTCTGCCAGATAAGGTCGCTAAGGGAAAGATTTGGCTAGTTTAACAGCCACAAAACAAGATCTAGTGAATGCTTGGGACACTGTTGCTGAAGATGCAGATAACATCAAAATGGGGAGGGAGGAAAACACTTGCTTCTGGGCACTCGGAGAAGGTCACAGCCATCTGTGAACCCTGGGGCGTTTTGTCCTTCAAGGGCGAAGGAGGAGCTTATGGAAAGACAACACTGCTCTCTACACCTGGGATCCGAGCATCTGGTTAGAACTTTGTTAACCACGGGGAACTTTGCACATAGTCTACGTTCCTCAGTCAGCCTCGCTACAGCCGGACCTTCTACTGTAGGAAATCGCTTCCACCCCCTTGGCGTGGGTACCCCGGTTCCTGATGAAACCGTGACCTGGCTGTCCCCTTCCC
Organism: Apodemus agrarius; assembly: GCA_964023405.1. NCBI lineage: Eukaryota > Metazoa > Chordata > Mammalia > Rodentia > Muridae > Apodemus > Apodemus agrarius. Next base: position 28,291,757 of record OZ030023.1, read on the forward strand.
AGATCCTGGACTCCAGCCCTGTCACTCGCCACACGCTGCAGATCACGTGGCAGAGTGGCTGGCTCTGCCCCAAGTGTCGGTATTGGTCCGCGGCTCGTGTCCCGGGAGCTCATTGGCTGAGTCTCGAGTTCACGTGGGGGCGGGGACGGGGGGGGGAGAAGGGGGTCTTGGATAGCGCCCTTAGTGGGGAGAGGTGGCCGGAAAGTTAAAGTGCGCCACGGGTTGCTGGAGCTGGAATCCAGCGAGCAGGTGAGAGGGCTGCCGCTGCGTGGACCGAGCCGAGTGCCCACCCCACTTTTGCCGTCGTGGTTGCTGTCGCTGTCAACCAGCTCAGATGGTGGGGCGGGCTGAAGGGTCTGCACTCCGTGCTCGAGAGCGGTACCCGGTATGTACCCCCCCCCCGTCCCCCGAAGCCTCTAGCTCAAGGTCCAGGGCCAGGCAGTCTGCGGTGAGGGGTACCCCGGGGAAGTTCCCCGCCGCGTATCACTTTGTCCCACTTACACTGACTCACAGGTAGTACAATCCCCTAGCTGGGCTCAGGTAGTTTGTCGCTTCAGCGCGCAGAAACATCTCAGGGACCCGAGCTGGGGTGGAGACTAGAGGGGACCCCCCCCACTCCACCCTCCACCCCGAGATCCCTGCTTGGAGTTAGCCCGCGAAACGTGGCCAGGGGAGATGTCCTGAACAGAAAAGATGTCGCAAGTCTTAACATGGCCCATCCCTGACCTGAGATGTGACCCTTTGGAGGATAATTCTAGGTTTTTGCGGCGGAATCTGGAGTCCAAATACAACCACCACCCCCCTCCGGGCCTCAGTTTCCCGCTATGAAATAGAAGCGAGAAACCCGCGTCCCAGCCCTGACTCCATCAAGGAGTGCGCCCTTGTGCCTACTGTTCCCCACTTCGGTGCAGATCACCCTTCGCTGCACACAGGGCAAGAGGCGCACGTTGGGTAGTCTCGGGTCTCGGAAGGCAAAGGGCTCGAGGTGAGCTCCACCCGGGGGACGGGGCAGCCCGCGTGGGGGTGCTCGCTAGGCGCTGCTCCGGTCTGGGCTGTCCCGTCGCCAAGTCCCGCCCTGGTGTGATAACTTGGGCTCCTCCTCCTGGTTCGTCTCCGGGAACTGAGCCCAGGCCCTACCCCACCCCCCGGGACACCCCGACGCTCACGTAGTTCAGTGGCTGCAGTCAACCCTGTCACTTCTCCCGGGCTCTCCCATGAGGCCAGCGAGCAGCGGCCCCGGGCTGCGGCGCCGCGGGAGAGGTAGGTGCAGCCCCAGTCGGAGCAGACTCGCGGCGGGGACGGGGGTGCGAGCACAGCACCCTCCGAGAGGGGCTGGTGGGATCGGGACTCGCTGACCTGCCCGCAAAGACTTAGTCGCTGCTGCGGTGAACCTAGAGAAGAGGCTGTGACCCGGACAATAGTTTCAGAACAGTGGACGGCAGGCTCGCGGAGAAACAGAGAAGAGAAAGAAAGGAAAAAAAAAAAAAAAAAAAAAGGCTTGAGTGGGGAACTTCTAAAGTTGTTGGAATGTGGCTCTGTCTCAGCTTGCGGGTCCAGGAGAAAGAAGGGCTTCTTCACCGGAGGCAGGGAAAGAATTGGCCCGTTTGGTAAAGACGTCCAGGAGGCAGCGAGAAAGTGGAAATGGCCCAGCTCCACTAGGGCCATTTAGGGGAAAGTGGAAAGAGAACCATGGGGAGGCCCTATTAGCAGCCCTGGAGGTCGGAGCTGGGAGTGACCTCAGAAGAAAACACGTAAGCCTGGAGAGTTCAGTTTCTTAAAGCTCAGCTGGGCAGAGGCCTTCTTAGGCCCGTGCTTCCTGCTGCCTTTGGCCATTACTAGCTGGTGCGGGCAGCCTCATTCAAAGCTACCCGACTGCTCACTATGCAGCCCCATTCAAAAACACTTCTCTCCGAGGGACTGAGGGGCAGACGCTTTAAGGCTGTAATAATTAGGGTCCGTGTGCAAACGGGAACCACGGTCAGCTTCATTCATGTAAAAGCTAAACATTTGGGGGGGGGGACGGGGAGGGGGGAGAGCGGAGACTTGCTGAAGGGGAAAGGAGTGGACGGTGTGGCTGTCGTGGATTGCTCGTGGATATTAGTCTAATGTAGTGTTGTGGTGGGTTATTGTTAACCTGGCTGTGACGTCAGAGAGGAAGAAGAGTTGCAGAAAGAAAGTCTCAGTCAGAAACTCAGTCGCTCAACTGCCTGAAGCTAGGCAGGTGGTGGGGTTTTATTTTTCTCTTCAGACTTGTCAAGCTTAAAAGAAATAACACTGGCCTTTAAGACCGGCCAGCATCTCGAGAGATCATATTAGTTCACTAGAACGCAGATGGTATTTCTGCGAGGATCCCAAGCCAGGCCCGGGGGGCCCTCTTCGGAGGCAGTTGGCTTCTGAGGCACCCACAGGGAAGCAGACTGTGTGATTGTTCTTGGGAAACAGCTCTTTAGGATTCCAGGATCCTGTCCTGCAACTGGTGTCCAGGTCCTGTGTCCGCTCTAGCGGCTCAAATGTGCACCGGTGACCTCGGCTTCTGCTGGTTTCCTCGTGCTTAGGAAAGCCAGGGGCAGTGTTGGAGACAGTATAAGGGCTGCCTCACGTACAGCCATGTGAGGGTGTGAATACGTGTCCTCAAGCACCTGTCCAGGTGCTTTTCTTTAGGGGACTTAACTATTGGCGGACTGTCTCCATCCGTTTCTGGAAAGTACTTCTGAGTGGCCATTATCACTGTCACAGTCCTGTTGAGACATCCAGGGCAGAAAGTCAGGACAGCCGAACTCACATGGGCACTTTATTACACCGGTTCTGGGATGAGCATCAGGTTAATAAAAGCTGGAATGTTCTGTGAGGACACATGCACCCTTGATAGAGGCCACAAGAGTGAATGTCCTTAACCTGTAGTGATGATGATATCCAGGGGGGGGGGGCGGAGGGGGGGAGGGTTTCCAAGCCAGGATTGCTTATGCAATTCTGCAGGACAGGAGTCCCAGTGGTGACAACCGGGTTGTCAGAATCTCACATTTGCCTTTCAGGGAAGAATCATGAAAAAAAAAAAAAAAAGTTCTTGAAAATGATAGTGGGGTTGTGCTCAGGCTATTAGAAACTAGTCTCTCCACCCTCAATTCTGCGCATTCTTACAGTTTAGTAATAAAAGGACCCTTCCACACCCATGGCGAGCTTACATCCCGGGGTCCAATAGTACAACTTCACCGGTGGTCTCAGCTCCTCTCCTGAACCTGCGGGGACTAGAACGTGAGAGTGTGGTGTGCTCTCCTGGGCTGTAAGGGGGCAGCCGAGTCTTTAGTGTGCTTTGGTATTCTGCTTCCACTTGAGAACTTTCCACCATTTTCTATCAAGCTGCTTCAGGGAAAAAAAACAAAAACAAACAAAAAAAAAAAACCTCTCAGCATTCGATAGGCGTCCTGAGGCTGGTCCCAGAGGTTGGAGGAGCCGCACAGGGACTCTATTCCTTGGGCTGACTCGAGTCAGGAGGAAGGAAGAGACTGGCAGGGGGAATGTCTCTCCCCCTCCCCAGCTTTTTAAGGGTGGGCAGTGGGGGAAGGGCTGGAATGTGGACCAAATGCTGTTACACAACTGGTGTTCAGTTCAGTGCGTATGTAAACGGGATAAGGAATGCTCACATCCAAGTTGAAAGGGGAGGAACATTCTAACAACTTTTTTGCCATGGACATGAATAACTAAAACATTTGGGTTTTTTTGTTTTGTTTTGTTTTTTGTTTGTTTGTTTGTTTTGGTTTGCTTTGCTTTTTTGAGACAGGGTTTCTCCGTGTAGCCCTGGCTGTCCTGGAACTCACTCTGTAGACCAGGCTGGCCTTGAACTCAGAAATCCGCCTGCCTCTGCCTCCCAAGTGCTGGGATTACAGGCGTGCGCCACCACCGCCGCCCGGCAAAACTCAGATGTGTTAAGTAATGAGTCCTTTTAAAAAAAAGAGTGGGTCAACCCACCGATCATGTCAGTCAGAGTTTCCACTTTCCAGGATCAGCCTTGCGCACACGCCTGAGACCAGACCAGACCCAGCAAATTTGCTCTGAAGCTTTTCACTGGATCACTTCCTTAACTAGAAAGGAAGTAGTGAGACGCAGGAAGCCCTTAGCCGTGGCCGTTTGGGAAAGTGCACAGATTCGTTGGCAAAACCTGGCTTCTTGCAACCCTAAAACCAATGTATTGGGGGGGGGGAGGAAAGAAAAGAAAAAATAAAGAGGAAGGCAGATACCCTTTGATCTCTATTCCCTCCCCACTTTTCTCTTTCTTGTTGTTTGTGGTTTGGTTGTTTTGTTGTTGTGTTGGGACAGGGTTTCTCTATGTAGCTCTGGCTGTCCTGGAACTCTCAGTACATCAGGTTGTCCTTGAACTCAAAGATTCTACTGCCTCTGCCTATGGAATACTAGGATTAAAGGCATGAGCTACCTGGCCAGATTTGAGATTTTTTTTTGGGGGGGGGGGTGTGCGGGGTTGAGATAGGGTTTCTCTGTGTAGCCCTGGCTGTCCTGGAACTCACTCTGTAGACCAGGCTGGCCTCGAACTCAGAAATCCGCCTGCCTCTGCCTCCCAAGTGCTGGGATTAAAGGTTTTATTACTAGCTTCTTCAGCTGAGACCATTGTTAAGCGCCCTGTAAATCTGTAAGTCGTAAGGAGGAAGAATAAGAAGTGGGCGGCTTTAGTGAGGTGTCAGAGCGGCTTGGAATGTTTTCTTAAGGTTCGTTTTTCTTCCTGATCATAGAAGCAGTATTGTTTTAGAAGACATGAGGAAACGCAAAGCAGGAGACACGTTAAGGAAGCATGTTATATGCATGGTTTGACATTTTTAACTGTAGAATGGTCCCTGCTACCTACACACGACGCATACATAACAAGGGTCACAAGCCTCAGGCAATCACAAGTCCTGAGTGCTCTAAGAATTTCCTATACTTTCTGCAGCACCCCCTCCCCCAACCTCCCCACCCCACCCCACCCCCCACCCTCCATTCCAGAGGTCATCTCTCTGTTATATGCCCAAGTACCTCATCTACATAGCCGCTTTGGGCTTTTGGGTCATTATTAAATAAAATAAAGGTTCCTTGAACAACAGCCTTGTGATCCCGCAATGGTCTGATACCTGAGATGGCTGTAAGTCCCTGGTGGTCTGGTGGAGAATGGATACGTCATGGCTATGTTGGCCAAGGGGCCGTTGGCTTCTGAGGAAAGGAGGGGGACTCTGCTGGGTGGGGTGGCCTCACATAGCTCAGAATGAACGGCGCACAATTTAAACTTAATCAGTTGCTTACTTACGAAATTCTCGTTATTTCTTGAACCTCATTTGACTACAAAGAACTGGATCCAGGGGAAACAGAACTGAGAGTGGATTGTGTCTCTACTCAATTTCTACACCCATAATCTTTTCTCTCATAGCTGGTATTGGTGTACAACACACATTAACCATGCAAGATAACATGTCAGCTAGACACAGTGGCCCACGCCTCTGCTCCCAGCCCTCGGGAGGTGGAGGCAGAGGGAGTGGCAGACAGAACTCTGAATTTGGGGCTGGCTTGGTCTACATATCTAGTTCCAGGTTAGCCAGAGTTATTTAGTGAGACCTCTCTCAGAACCAAAAATACAGGCTGGAGAGATGACTCAAAGGTTAAGAGCACTGACTGCTCTTCCAGAGGTCCTGAGTTCAATTCCCAGCAACCCCAGGGTGGCTCACAACCATCTATAATGAGATCGGGTGCCCTCTTCTGGTGTGTCTGAAGACAACGGCAGTGCACTCACATATGTAAAATATTTAAATCTTTAAAACAAACAAACAAAGAACCCCCAAAACCCAAAGTCCAAGACATAAGTAAGAATGTCTGTGCCACTTAAATACTTTTAGAAATAATGAAATTAGTGGTATAAACTTAAACGATATGGATATGGTACAATTGATTTTATGAGGCGTCTTTAGGCATTCTCATTATTTCCCTTTCTGTTAATTTCTTTACATTTTAATTATTTAGGGTAAATGTTATATATATATATATATATATATATATATATATATACACACACACTATCAGAGTGAAAACGATAAGAACATTTAGGTTATGCTGATTTTGATAATTAAAAAAACATCTTGTTTTAGAATTCTTTCCTAATCCACTAGGTAGAAACAAGTATTTCTAATACGAACTTTCTTTTTGAGTGTAATTATTTTACTGTAGACAGAGTTTCGAACCTGCGGTCTTCCTCCTCGGCCTTCTGAGGAGCTCAGGTTACAGGTGCCGACCTTCCCATCCGACTTCCAGAGCGTGTCCTAAATTACGCTTAGCACTGGATACTTTGCATACCTGTGAGTCAGTTTCAATTGTTTCAATGCTCTTTTTCTTTGCTCTTTCTTCTGTGTGAACTATTTGACTTTGTTCCTACTTTGTAAGACCTCTATATCCGAAATTAATAACCCCTAATTGTCATGCTTTCTGAAAAATATTTTTCCAGTTTGTAATCTTTTAGGGTTTATATTTTCACTTATAGAAAAATATGGTTTAAATTAATTTAATGTCTAGTGTGATTACATCTGCTTTTTATTTTATTATTATTATTATTGTTTTGTTTTCTGAGGCAGTTTCTCTGTGTAGTCCAGGCTGTCTTGGAACTTGCTCTGTGGACCAGGCAGGCCTCAAACTCAGAGATCCGCCTGCCTCTGCCTTTCCAGGGCTGTCTCTGCCACCACCGTCTCTGGACTGCTTTTAATTCTTATGACAACTGTTATTACCTATAGACAAGGCAAATATCTATGGTATATGTATGTCATGGTATAAAGAAATGCACTGCTCGTTCTTTTTCTAAGGAAAGGTCTACTAGAACATTAAAGTCTCTTGTAAGTTTGGTGAAAGTAATGCTGTGTCCTCTCTCATCAGCTAGTCTCAGTGTATAATAGCATGGTGCCTGGTAACCGCCAAGTCAACATTTGTGTTATAAATTTGATGCTTTTGTATTGGATTAAGTCAGTATTTATTATTCAAGCCATGAGAAGATCACACTTTATACCTATTAGAATGGTTATCTTTGGGGTCGGGGGGACTGGAGAGATGGCTCAATGGTTAAGAGCATTGACTGCTCTTCCAGAGGTCCTGAGTTCAAATCCCAGCAATTACATGGTGGCTCACAACCATCTGTAATGAGATCTGATGCCCTCTTCTGGTGTGTCTGAAGACAGCGACTCATATACTGTATGAAGTGTATGAAGACACTGTACTCATATACGTAAAATAAATCTTTAAAAAAGAATGGTTATCTTTCAAAAAGATAATGCAGCCACTACAGAAAATACCATGGTATTTCTCAAAAAATTAAAAATAAAGTGGCTAGGGCTCAGTGGTTAAGAGCACTGACGGTTCTTCCAGAGGTCCTGAGTCAATTCCCAGCAACCACGTGGCAGCTCACAACCCTCTGTAATGGGATCCAATATCCTCTCTACTGGTGTGTCTGAAGAGAACAACAGTGTACTCACATAGCTAAAGTAAATAAATACATCTTTTCTTAAAAAAACAAAAAAACAAAAAAAAACCTGACTATGTGACCCAGTGATCCTACTGCAGGGTGTGCATTCAAGGGATAGGAAATCAGTATGTTGCGGTGACATTGATAGTCCTGTATTCGTTGAACAGCACTCATTGCCAAGATATGAAATCTAGCTAAGTGTCTCTCGGGGGATGAATGGACAAAGACCATGTGGTGTGAATAGACAGTGGAGTGCTCTTCATTCAAAGATAAGAATGAAATGGCGTCACTGTAGAGACATGGAGAGGAACCTGGTAGGCACAGTGCTAAGTGCAATAAGCCGGCTACAGAAAGACAAGTGGACGGACTCATGTAGAATCTGAAAAGGATGAGCATATTGAATATATATATACATATGTATATATATGTATGTATATGTATGTATATGTATATGTATATGTATATGTATATGTATATGTATAGCAGGACAGTGGCAGCCAGATGCTGGGCCCCGAGGAACTGGGGAAATATCCATCAAACGATATAAATCTTTAATTCCAAAGGAGGGACACATTCAAGAGACCCATTGCATCACGGCAGCCATCATTAATAACAGTGTGTACCTGAAAAGTTGCTTAGGGTACATTTTAGATATTCCCACCACACCTCCCAAGTACGTGAGAAAATGCACGTTAAGTGTTAAGTGTGTCAGTCATTCCACAATGGGTACATATGTCGAAACAACCTTTTCATTGCATTTATTTATTTAGTATGGGTATGTGGGCTCCATGCGGTGTGTATAAAAGCCCAAGGACAGCTTGTGGGCACTGGTTTCCTCCATCAACTGTGTGGGTCTCAGGGATTACTCTGAGCCATCTCATCAGCCTGGAAATATAACGTTTTTATTTGTCAAATAATAGGCTGCCCTGTATAGCAAAAACAATCCTCAGGTCAGCCATTTGTGGGGTATATACTCAAAAATGGGGGTGTCTTTTAGTCAAATAAGTAATTATGCAAACAATAGGAAACCATACTTCTTTTGTTTTCAAGACAGGATCTCTCTGTGTAGCCCTGAAACTCAATCTGAAGCCCAGACTGGCCTGGAATTCAGAACCCAGCTAATTCTGCCTCCCAAGTGTTAGGATGAAAGTCCTGTTCCCCTACTACCTGGCAGGAAACTATGATTCTTTTTTTTGGTTTTCAAGACAGGGTTTCTCTGTGTAGCTCTGGTTGTCCTGGAACTCACTCTGTAGACCAAGCTGGCCTTGAACTCAGACATCCCGCCTGCCTCTGCCTCCCAAGTGCTGGGATTAAATGTGAGCACCTCCACTGCCCGGGGGAAACTATGATTCGTAATGCCTTTCATTCTTCTCTGTGGTGTATTAGCATACAGGAGGACCCAAGAGAGCCTGTCAGGAAAGCCCGTGAATTAGCCTTCAAACTGTTGAGTTCCATAGTCTTTTCTTGGTTGGTTTTACTCTTAACTTCTTTTTTCTATCTCCTCCCCCAGCCCTCCCCCACTTCATGCCCCCCCCACCCCCACCCCCTGCTTCCACACAGTGTTTGCCAAAACCTGTGTCCTGTGAGACCACATAGGAGCAGTGAGCCCAGATGAAAGGCCACATTGTTTGTCCGTCTCTGCCCGAATGAGGGTTGAAGCATCTAACTGACCTCTTCACTCTTTTCTCTCATTGCCCTTTCCCCAGACTGCTAGCCTGCTCGTCTAACGTGATGGCCGTGGACATAGAATACTGCTACAGCAGTATGGCCCCTTCTCTACGCAGAGAGCGTTTCGCCTTCAAGATCTCCCCCAAACTGAGCAAGCCTCTGAGGCCCTGTATCCAGCTGGGCACCAAGAATGAAGCCAGCGGAATGGTGGCCCCCGCGGTGCAGGAGAAGAAGGTGAAGAAGCGGGTGTCCTTCGCTGACAACCAGGGGCTGGCCCTGACAATGGTGAAAGTGTTCTCGGAATTCGATGACCCACTAGATATTCCCTTTAACATCACCGAGCTCCTAGACAACATCGTGAGTCTGACGACAGCGGAGAGTGAGAGCTTTGTTTTGGATTTTCCGCAGCCTTCTGCAGATTACTTAGACTTTAGAAATCGACTTCAGACCAACCATGTCTGCCTCGAAAACTGTGTGCTGAAGGATAAAGCCATCGCGGGCACCGTCAAAGTCCAGAACCTGGCATTCGAGAAGGTTGTTAAGATCAGGATGACATTTGACACCTGGAAAAGCTTCACAGACTTTCCTTGTCAGTATGTGAAGGACACTTATGCTGGTTCAGACAGGGACACGTTCTCCTTTGACATCAGCTTACCCGAGAAAATTCAGTCTTATGAGAGAATGGAGTTTGCTGTGTGCTACGAGTGTAACGGCCAGGCGTACTGGGACAGCAACAAAGGCAAAAACTACAGGATCACCCGGGCTGAACTCAGATCCACTCCCGGAATGATTGAGCCGTACAACGGGCCGGATTTTGGAATCTCTTTTGACCAGTTTGGGAGTCCTCGGTGTTCCTTTGGCCTGTTTCCAGAGTGGCCTAGCTATCTGGGCTATGAAAAGCTTGGGCCCTATTACTAGTGACTGCTGCCGACAGTCCGTGGCTCTGATCAAGATGGAGGCAGGGTGGCAAGGCCAGAGGGAAGTTGAACTGCCATTAGGCGTGGTTTTCTGAAAAGACAGGATCCTGTTCACCTTTTTCTGAAGCCAGCAGGTCCAGCGTGTTTCCATCACACCTGGTTTCTTGCTCAGAGGAGAAGAGGCGTGCTGATCCTCTGTGGCATCCGGGCTGGCCACAAGGGAATGCACAGGATGGTGCCAGAAGGGTCTGGAGAGGAGCCAAGTTGGCGAGGACAGAGGAAGCTGGCCTCTCTTCCACACTTGAACTTCCAAAGTCACCCAGAAACCAGTCCCTAGCCTTTCCCAGATTTACCATTGACCCCGAGGTCCCGCCCCCGCTCATGGCTTTCCATGCGTCTCCTTCATCCCACATGTACTCGGAGGGAGGCGCCTCGGTTCTGTGACACACTGGCCTGATACCCAGCAGCCACAGAAGAGGGAGGAGGGCAGCCGCTTTGTGTCCCAGTTCTTTCTCTACATTTCTTTCCCCTACACAGTCTATCCAGTGATGTGGACAAGATGGTCAAAGCAATGAGCAGCTTGTGTCTGGGATAGGCATTCCCCTCCCCTCTCTTTCTGACACTTCCTTTATATTCCAGAAGAGAGCAACATATTAGTTACTGGAAAGCTATTGGTTCCCATATGGGGTCACCGGTTACAGCACTGGGACAATGTGGGGACGGTCTGAACTTTTAGCTTTCCCTCTTGAATTTTGGGGGAACTTTCGAAGCACTCAGTTTCACCCCGAGTTAGCAGAAGACTCAATGATAAGATCCATTTCCACTTGCCTGGCCGGTGTGTGAGCTGCTTTTGTTTAAGAGAAGTCTTAGCTCTCGTGTTTCCTGGAGTCTCTCCTTCAACGCCTTGTCTGAGACATTCAAATAGGAAGACTATATCCTCAAATCCTCCAGAATATGCTTAGATTTGTTTGCAATATACATTCATATTCAGGATGCTTTATGAAGCCCCAAGGACATTGATTGGGGGGGGTTTATTTATGGTGTGTATTATAAAAGGATAGGGGAGAAAAACCTCACCATGTTTTTCTATGTTATTTTAAATGTTTGTCAACTCTGAGGTATCAGATAAATTTTTCTTAACCATATTGGATTGCATTATGTGCATTATGTGCTAGTGTGAGATTTCTGGAGCTCTTTACTATTGGCTGAACCCCCAAACCCTGTGATTTTTTTTTTCTCTAGGGCAAATTGGAATTATAGGGGAGTTTGAAAACTATTTTTACACGCGTATTTGTAGACATTTAGGAGTGTTGTTTTGCTTTGGAAGTTTGGAAAAAGATGTCTGTTTAATTTTCTTGCTGAAGTGATGTTTCCCTGAGACAAGACAGAAAGGAACTTGGAGTCTCATGGGCTCAGAGGCGGGGCCGTGGGGCGTAGCCTTGTTCCCCCCACCACCACCCCGGCTTTGTAAGTTTACGTCAGACAGATAGCAAATGTTTTTGATCCTAGCATGTGTGGTTTATTTTTTAATCTTAACTTTTTCACTTTTGAAGTTTAAAGTGTTTCGACTTTTTAAATGTTATTTTCTATGATTTCTTATTCCTAAAGCTGGTACTAGTCTGTAATCAGTGCTTTGTATTGTGTGCCTCTCACAGATGGGTATCCACCTGGGGGTTGCATGCTGATATCTGTAAGGAAATCACTTTTGTAAGTGAGGCTGAAATTGGGTGCGTGTGGTGGTGTTTTATTTAAGCATACCGTATATCTCCTATATGGGCGTACTCTAAATGTTCCCGATTTGGTGATGAGAGCAGCTAGGTTTAAATCGGATGGACGCAAAACTGATCTCTTATATAGGTCATGCATCTTTGTGTTAAGAAGGAAGGCAGCCAGGGGCACTGCGACTTACGTAGCAGCAGACTAAAGATCACAAAAGGGCCCTGGAAACCTACAGAATGAAGTCTGTTCAGTGGTGTGGAATGATAATCTTCAGACATTCCGTGTCAAAATATGAAATATGGTAATTCCATGTTATGTATCTCTCCTGAAGCAGACGTCCCCTCAGCCCCCTTTGGCCCAGATGTGCCTCAGCTCTCTTGCTCACAGGTGGAAAGCCCCCAGCCAGCACACCTGGGGTGCGCACCCACTGCTCAGCTCCAAGGGCATGTCTTTGCCTGCTCGCCAGGACCCTTCCCAGTGAAGCAACCTGTGTGCTTGACTTCCTTATCAGGGCTGTCACTCGGAGACCGGAGAGCCTTCTGTTCCCTGCCTCCAACACAGCCCTTCTCCTTTTGACCCAGTCTGTCCCATGACTCTGATATGGCCTCAGGAGCTGCCTTGAGAGACTATTCTTCGTTAAGCGTTCACCCTTTACAGGGTGTAGACAACTTTACACACCTCAGAAGATGACAGGCCCCTTGCTTGAAGATTCCACTGCAAGCTTGACCTGGAGATCTGCCTCCGTGCAGTCCTTGGCTATGGTGGTCTTAATCCCCAGACACTATGATCCAGGAAGGGAAGGAAGGCAACTCCATTCTCTGTTCCATATTTATTTCCCCCAAATTCCCTGGGGGTGTTTTTGCAATATGGGTACAATAAGCTAGACCATAAGACACAGCTCTCCCTGTTTCTTTCAAGAAGCATTTGAGTGTTGTAAGGATTTCTTCTAGAAAGCTAGGAAGACAATGGGAGTCTGTAGTTCTGCAGAAACTGAAGCAGCTCGAGTCAGTGGTGGGAGTTATTTTATTCCTGAGATGTAAGCTTGGCGGCTCCTTGTTCTGGGAAGGTCTGCACTCAGCTGTGCCTCCTGGTGTGATCATAGAAACTACAGATGAGATATTCTGGAAATCCTGGGATTTTACCTATAATCGGATCTGTCAGGGTCACTCAAAGACATTTGGGCAGCATGGAGGACAGCAGGCGAGAGAGTACTGTGTTTCTCCTGCTGAAGGCTGTGAGATACCTCCAGCTCCATCAGCAAAGCTGTGTGTGTTTCCACAGGTTTGGCTGCTAGTTCCCAGAGTCCCCTGGGGCGCACAAGGACTTCTGCACGCATGACGATGTTAACACTTTCTGCTTTAATGTGAACATTCAACTGACGGCCTTGTTGTCATTGTATGCCTAAGTGTGCCTTGGTCAGAAACTTCTGCATGTTTGTAAGAAATATTTTTGTATACATTGGTAGAGGGGAAATGCACTTTAAAGATCACAAGAATGGATGTTTGCGTGTGTGTATGCTGGAAGAGAATGGTTTCTTTGTATCTCAAAAGCAAAAATGTAATAAATACAGAAAGAAAAGAAAACCCAAAACTATCCCTTCTATTTGTAGCATTGGAAGAAGGGAAACCATATTTTAAGCCAATGTTTTTTTCTGTATATGTCTTTATTTAAAAAAAAAAAAAGGTATAGGTTGTATTCAGTGGGTGTGGAAAACTGGAAGGCTTGCAGAGTGGGGAGGGGCCGTTGCTTTAAGCTGTCTGTCAGTGAAGGCAGGTGCTGTAGCCTTCGCCTGGAACAGGAGCAGAGGTGACTGCTGTCCTCTGCACATCCTAGTCATCCAAGATCAGTGACTCCTGCTGCTTCCCTCCCTCCCAGAGCTCTGAGAAGGTAGAGCAGACAAGTGTGTGGCTTCGGGCAGTCCTGGGGAAGCCATCTCTGGCAGTTCTCTCAGCTTGAACCGCCGCAATCACTGACTCAGTATCCAGGAAAACCAACCATCTGCTGGTGTGGCCTAGCCTCCCCGATTGAATAGCAGAAGATGTGTGCACTACATGAGATTTTTTTTTTTTTCAGAAAGTTCCAAGAACAAAAGGGTGCTACCTGCCACCCGCCACCCGCCACCCACCCTTGGCCCTGGTTATTTAAACTTCAAGGTCTTCGCTACAGGCTCCGGTTCAGTGAGGCAGAGCCTTGGTGTCCCTACATGGCTATCCCAGTGCTACCTTAGTATGGTTTCTACCCACAACCTTCCAGCCAGGCTCTCCCAACTCATTCAACTTGTAGACCTTGCCTTCCGGTCCCTGGCTGTCCTGAATCCCCTGGAAAGAAGCGGCTGTGTCCAGGTTTCTGCGACTCCATTCCACTCTGGTGCACCCATGTAGACATTCCCCATAGTAAAACAATTTCCAAACTTTAAAAAAAAAAAAAAAAAAAAAGCGAGAGTGGGGGTGTTGGGGGGATGGTTGGCAGGGGAAGGGGGGAGGAAGGCCAGCCTGCAACCTCCCCCTGGGAAAGCCCATAGCAGCACAGCTGTGGAATGGTATCATGAACAAAGTTGTGCAGCTAGTTTATAGATCCAACCATGAGCTCCATCTATAGCTACTGTGGCTTGAATGTGAAGAGTCTCCCAGACTGGTCTGAAGTTAGCAGGGCTATTTTGGGAACCGTAGGAAATTTAAGAGGTGGGGCTTGGTCAGAAGATAAAGATCACAAGTGGGGAAGGGAGCCTTTGGACATACCTCCTGCCCTGCGTCTCGTCCCGTCTCCCTCTTTTTCTGGACTTCCCTGAATTTCTTTCTTGGGGCCCCACACTAATTCTTCTGTGGTGTTCTGCCTCACCAAAGGACCACAGCATTAGATTCGACTGACCATGACCCAAACCAGGTCCCAAAATAAATCTTCCAAGCCGCTCTCAGACATTTGTCCCAGTGGCTTGAAACCTGATGCACTAGCTTTCTCAAAAAAACCTAAACACTGCCCGCCCACAGCTGACCACTGCAGAAAATGGAGAGAAAAGCAACGTTGATGCTTTTTATGAATATGAAATTCAGTAGGGATTTAGGATCATTAACTGTGAATCTTTCAACTAGTTTCTAAGGTGACTGGAATAAAAACCAAGTAAAAGAGAAACGATGTCCCCAGAATTTTAAACACCCAACTCTGTACCATCAGTAGGACAGTGGCTGCTCAGGTGCTTTGTTGCAAAGCATGTCTTGATGGTTTGCAACCAACCACTCCTGTGTGCATACATGCCCTGAGAGCTTTCCAGGGGATCCAGGAGCCACAGAAAGACCTTGAAAATCAGAGCCTTGGGTTCTATTGCTTTCTGTTTTTGTTTGTTTGTTTGTTTGTTTGTTTGTTTCGAAACAGGGTTTCTCTGTATAGCCCTGGCTGTCCTGGAACTCACTCTGTAGACCAGGCTGACCTCGAACTCAGAAATCTGCCTGCCTCTGCCTCCCAGAGTGCTGGGATTACAGGCGTGTGCCACCACCGCCCGGCTTCTGTTTTGCTTTTACATAGTTTCTCTATGTGGCCCTGGGTGTCCCCGATTCACTAAGTAGACCAGGATGACCTGGAATTTAGAGATCTACTTGCCTCTGCCTCTCAAGAGCTGTGATTCTGAGTTCTAATCTGATCTCGGCCGTGGACCTCCTAGGCCTCCTGTACCTACCTGGTCATCCTGCCCTCCTGAGGTGAACACAGATAACTGAATGAGAATAAAGGAACTAGAAGACAGAGTGGATGCTTGAGTACTTCTGAGACCAGCCAACATGTTCACTTTTTCAAAGACTTCTGAATACGAAGTCCTGTAAGAAGGTCTGCGAGTCACAGAGTAAACAGCACTCTTGATTGTGGTTGGACTTTCTAAGCTCATTACCGTGCAAGATGCACAGAACAGCAGTGACCACAGTCTAAAGCCGTGGTTCTCAACCCTCCAAACACTGCAACCCTTTAATACAGTTCCCCACCTTGCGGTTGAAGGGCTCTTTAACAGGCCCGACCTTGGCAAACGTGGCACCAGCAGATCTCCCTTTCCCCCATGTCTCTCCCTTGTAGAACCATTAGATTACATTCCTAAAGCCAGCCCCCAAGGTCTGTCCACTTATTTGGTCACTGACTCTTTCCTGAGTCTCATCATGAAGTGCAACTATGAAAACACCAAAGATCCAGGAATCAAGATTCATTATTTGGCTACACTGACTAACCTGTCCAATCAGGATTCACCAACTCAACACAGGCTTCCCCCCCCCCTTTCTCCTTAACGATCCACTCCAGAAAAAACCTCCTGCTGTCTGTCTTTGTCCTATCCAGAGGCACCCCATCCCAAGTCCTTCTTGGTGGTCTGGGTATGTTCTGTGAAGACTCTGAGAGGGGGCCCCTTACCGTGTTAACCCCCAACCATAAATTTATTTTCATTGCTACTTCATAACTGTACTTTTGCTATTGTTGCGAATCATAAGGTAACGATCTGATACTTCCAATAGTCTTTGGAGGCCCCTGTGGCATGGTCACTCAACCCTCCAAAGGGTCATAACACACAGATTGAAAACCTCAGGCCTAAAGGGAAAGAGATGACAGCTCTAAGGGCACCCCTCACCTCTTGGCCCATTAGGAAGAAAGCGAGCTTATCCATTTGTTTCTGTCTTCTCCAATCCTCCTGAACTAGTCAGTTGCACAGAACTGAAGGAAACTTGAGGATACTGAGTGGCTTCATGACGGAGCCACTCAGTTCCCAGGGTGGGAGGAAGCAGGCACCTCCCTTCCAAGAACTTCGTCTACTTGTGCTAGGACCACAGACTAGTAAGCACAAAAGGTAGGAGAGATGGGTGTGTCCTTGATGGCTTTATGGGACATCAGGATATGACCCATGACAGAAACAGCCACTGAGGCCTGTGGTTACCAAGGTTCCAAGAGAGAAGTGGGATTCTTGGCCTTCATCACCTGCACCATACCTTCCAAAGCTTTCGTTGTAACGTGAGATAGGAACGTTTCGGCTAAACTTTGTTCTTATTGCCTGTCACCGTCCTTGGAGCAGGAGAGCAAGG
The DNA here is from genome assembly GCA_964023405.1 of Apodemus agrarius. Lineage (NCBI taxonomy): Eukaryota > Metazoa > Chordata > Mammalia > Rodentia > Muridae > Apodemus > Apodemus agrarius. The sequence continues at coordinate 28,308,586 of OZ030023.1, forward strand.
GAAGCTCAATGGACTCCTCACCCTGTCCCCAGGGTTCATCTGACAAGTCCCCTGCTCACCAACACCTATATGCCTCTCTCGGACTGGGCCTCAGGCTTGACCGAAATTGGACAAGAACATAGACTTTTTTTCTTGGGGCCCTAGGTATCAGTAATGATCTCAGATCTTGGTTGTCTATCCAAAGCTCTAAGACCTGGCCACCAGGTAAGTAGATAATGGGCGAGCTTTTCCTACAAGGTACAGTGTCGTGCATATTTTGGGTGTTGCTTCTTCTCGCCTATTCTTTATTTTTTCTTTAAAACATTTTAAAAAATGTTTTTAAAAAGCAGCTCTTTCCTCATAGACCATACTATAAATAAAACTTGGCTGAATTTTATAAACAAATTTGCCCTGTACTCACCGGTTGTCACAATGAGACACATGAGAGGGGACTTGTTGCAGAGGGGGGACCAGGGCGTTATTTCCTTTGGACCTTTGGAGTATTCAGATTGCCTGTGGCCATAGTGTACAAGAATACATTCTGGCTGGATAGTGCTTATTTTGGGGAGGGGGGCATGGAATGAATTATTATAACAGAGTGGCGGTTTAGCCTGTGGTTTCAGTATGTTTCTGTTGGTTGGGTTTTCTGTTTCCTAATTGTAGTGCTGATAGCCAAAAGCCCTCTGGAAATTATAGCCAATTCACTCTTAACAGTAGCGTGTTTAGAAGGAAGGGGGTTATTAATGGCTTGGGCCTATTCCATACTGTGGTCTTCACCCATGCCGCCACACCCCTGTGCCCAGCATCGAGGGCATGGCAAAGTACCCAGGGGAGTGTCGTGGACAGGCACTGGAGCCTGGCAGTGTTCTAGATTCAAGGCAGCTCCAATGGGCTCCTGGGACTTTTCTCAGCTATGGATTCTCAGCTGAGAGTTCCATTCCAGACAAGTTCAAGAGACCTTAGGAGACCAAGAAGGTTTGTATCCTTCTCCAAAGCATCTGGTTCTCAACCTGATGGTCATGACCCCCGCCTCAAGGTGGCATATGGGATATCCTACATATCAGACATCTCCATTACAATTCACAACAGGAGCAAAACTATAGTCATGAAGTAGCAACGAAAATAATTTTATGGTTGGAAGTCACCACAGCATGAGGAACTGTAATAAAGGGTCAAAGCATTAGGAAGGCTAAGAGCCACTGATCTAGAGACAGTGGCCCCGAAAGACCCCTCTCCCTTTCTGGTAGCAGCCATGAGGTGAGGGCACAGATGTGCTACCTTCTATATACTCTGGGGTTCTTTCCTAAAGGTATTGACTGCTACCCAAGCCATGAAGGTAGTCAGTCCATCATGCTAGGAAGATCTTTATTCGTGCCAAGGGAACTTGCAAGGTCTGGAGGAGTCCCTTAGAGATCAAAAAGGGAATCTGTAGCATCTGTTTCTGTTTGAGACTGTGGGGTGGGGGTGGGGGTGGAGGATGGGGGTGGGGGAGGGGAAGAATAATACCTTCGTTAGGCTCAGTGCTGAGGTGGGTGAGAAATCACTCCCTACTCCCTCACTTCCAGAGCCCCTGATTCACTTGTCTTGGTCAGTCAGCTTGGTCTTTCTCAGACACGATAAGATTTTTCTGGTTTTATTAATACAGACCATTTTTTATTGGAAATTATTCTATTAATGTTGAGTTGGCATAAAAATCCATAGGTTTATTGCGGCGTCTTCATCCGTGTGCATCGTTGGTTTCCTCTCGTTCCTTCTTTCCCCCACTGACCTTCCTGAACCCCCCCCCCCTTTCAGTTCAGTCTCTTCCATCCGACTTTTCTTTCTGTTGCTGTGATAGACAGCCGCCACCCAGAGCAGCCTGTGGAGGACAGGGTGCATTTGGTGGACGCGTCTCGGTCACTCTGTGACGGAGGGAAGTCAGGGCATCCACTCAGGCACGGATGCCATCGGGAACCGCAGCGGAACACCCCTGCCTGGCTTACTCAACTCGCTTTCTTACGGATCCCAGGGACACCTGCCCCAGGGTGGCAGTGCCCACGGTAGGCTGAGTCCTCTCACACCAATCATGAAAGAAAGAAAGGAAGAAAGAAAGAAAGAAAGAAAGAAAGAAAGAAAGAAAGAAAGAAAGAAAGAAAGAAAAAAAGAAAGAAAGAAAGAAAGGTCCCACAGACATGGCCATGGGCCAATCTGACGTAGGCAATTCTTCAGCTGAGGTTCCTCTTCCCTGATGATTTTGTTTGTGCCAGGCTGACAAAATCCTGCCAGCACTTCCTTCCTCTAGTTAGCCCTGCCCCCTTGCGAGGCTTATCTCTCTCATTCCATTGCTCTATTGCCCCCCGCCGCTCTTAACATCCCATCATCCTCTTCATTTTTAATCAATTACCGATCGCCGTCGGTCAGTTATGTATTGATCCCCATGCTGACATACCAACCCAAAGGTCTTTGCATCAACTTCAGAAACCAGCCCTGCACACCTGCACATGTGGCATACCCAGATCAATGTGGGTCCTGAAGGTGCTTTTCTTCAACCATCTATGACTTTACTGCATTCGGTCATCATGACTTTTATTAATTATGGTTGTGTGAGAGAGAGAGAAGAGAGAGGAGGGAGGAGAGAGAGGAGAGAGAAGAGAGAAAGGGGAAGGAGAGAGGACAGAAAAAGAGAGGAGAGGAGAGGAGAGGAGAGGAGAGGAGAGGAGAGGAGAGGAGAGGAGAGGAGAGGAGAGGAGAGGAGAGGAGAGGAGAGGAGAGGAGAGGAGGAGGAAAGATGGGGAAGGGCAAAAGGGGAGGAGAAGAGAGAAAAAGAGGGGGAGGAGACAGGAGGAAGGGAGAGAGGAGAGGAGAGAAGAGACACTTTGGCACAAACAGCAAAGGAAACATTTTCTTGCAAAGACTCCGGGCACCAGTTGATCCTCTGCACTGGAACAGTATGATTACGTCACAGCTTCTCTCCTCAGGAAGCTCTCTGTCCCTCCTCACCAGGACACGGATGAAAGTGATGCCGGGCTGACAGCTTGCTGGGGCAAGAGAAAGTGCCCAAGCCCCCCCCCCCCCCCCGGAGCTGCTGTGCGCCAGCAGAGCCCATTTTCCCCAGACAAGAGAACACAGACATGCTGTTCCTCTGGCTGTAATGTCAGCGCTGAGCCGCAGAGAGCACAGCCCAGAAGATCTGCTTCTCCTCCGACCGCGTGAAGTAATGGAATATTTTCTTAAACCCATTATTTATTTATTTTTTTTATCAAAAATAATCTTTTCCATGCAACACATTTTGATCATGCTTTCCCCTCCCACAACTCCCTCCGGATTCTCCCTCCTCCTCCCCACACACCCCGACTCCCACCTTCCTTCTCTTTAGAGAACTAGCAGGCAAAATAAAACAAACAACAACAACAGTATGGGGGGGGCGGGGAGGAAGTCATAAGAAGCACAGAGATACACATATAGACAAAAATAAGCAAACCAGACAAGGAACTGCCTGCCCTGCTTCGGGTGAAGAGAGTGAAACTCAGTGGTAGAATGCTGGGCTCTGTCTCTGGCACCAGAAAGAGGAGACAGTTGCTCAACACGGGCATCACAGGAGACAGGGTGGCACACATCCCCCTCCCGGGGGGCTCTTCCCAAGCTTTCTGTGTTCTAGAAATACAAGTGTGGGAACCTCCTTCTTAGAACATTAAGAATGGCCCCACTCCTGCTCCATGGGTTCCTAAATGCAGCTGAGTGTGACACCCTCCTGCAGCTGAAGGGTGTGCTAAAAAATAAAAATAAAAAAGTAGACAAAAGCAAACTGAACCAAACCTCTGCTAGAGAAAGCTGTCTGACTCCGTATCATGCAATTACGCTCTGGTTTATGTTTTGGCTATATCATCAAGGAAAATTATCATCTCCTTTCCCAAGAATATTTCACAGAACCACAGTTGAACATCTTCTAGCCGTCCGTATGCGATTTGCATTTTACATTCATAAATTAAATTACTTGGCAAGGCAATTTCTGTATCATACTAACGACATTACATAAAAATAAAATTCTGGGTGCTTTTGCGCACAAGGTTGTGATTAAGACCACCTGTTCGAGGGAGTATAGACAGAGAAGGCCATGTTGAATCAAGAAAAGAAAAATTTAGAATCCACCAATGGTTATTTTAGTGTTTCCCCCAGATTATGCACACTTCACTGTGTTTTTGGTATCTGAGACTCAGCTGGGGATAGTTGGTGTTTCAGTTTTAGAAATGAAACCATCACTTTGAGCTCATTGTTGGTTCACATGCAGCTGGAAGAAATGATAGAGAAAGATTCCACTTATGTCCCACATTCTTACATTTGCCACCAGCAGTATCAGACAAAACCAGCACGCAAAGTCATAACCAAGATGGCGCCGTTAATCCAAGTAGATACAAAGTGTTCTCACTGCAAAGATCTGTTGGTCTTCCAGCCCCCCTCACTTCCCCTTCACTCCTTTCCTCTCACAGCCATCTCCTAGGTGGTCCTTAACTCCTGGCAGCCACTGAGTTGCACAATGCTTCTTTTTAAAAAAAAAATTATTTATTTATTATATGTAAGTACACTGTAGCTGTCTTCAGACACTGCAGCAGAGGGCGTCAGATCTCATTACAGATGGTTGTGAGCCACTATGTGGTTGCTGGGGTTTGAAATCTGGACCTTTGGAAGAGCAGTCAGTGCTCTTAGGCGCTGAGCTATCTCTCCAGCCCCCGACAATGCTTCTTTCTTATTTCACACAATGTATAACTCATGGGACTTGTCCTTTTCTTTTCTTTTCTTTTCTTTTCTTTTCTTTTCTTTTCTTTTCTTTTCTTTTCTTTTCTTTTCTCTTCTCTTCTCTTCTCTTCTCTTCTCTTCTCTTCTCTTCTCTTCTTTCTCTTCTCTTCCTTTCCCTTCCCTTCCCTTCCCTTCCCTTCCCTTCCCTTCCCTTCCCTTCCCTTCCCTTCCCTTCTCTTCTCTTCTTTTCCTTCCTTCCTTCCTTCCTTCCTTCCTTCCTTCCTTCCTTCCTTCCTTTCTTCCTTCCTTTCTTTCTTTCTCTTTCCTTTTTTTTTCTGAGACAGGGTTTCTTTGTATAGCCCTGGCTGTCCTGGAACTCACACTGTAGACCAGGCTGGCCTCGAACTCAGAAATCCACCTGCCTCTGCCTCCCAAATGCTGGGATTGAAGTCATGTGCCACCACTGCCCGGCGGGACTTGTCCTTTTCACTTGGCATGTAGTCCTATAGATTTCTCCGCACTGGCTCCATGTATCAGAAGTTAGTTCCGTCCTTGCTGGGGGCCATCCCATTGTATGTGTCTTCCACGTTTAGCCTATCCATTAATATATAGAAGATGTTTGGTTTGCTTCCAGTCTGATGCTATTGTGAATAAAGATTACAGACATTTATACGTAGATCTTTATGCAAATATACCTTCTTAAATTTTTTTTTTTTCTGGCCAGGTGGTGGTGGCGCGCGCCTTTAATCCCAGCACTTGGGAGGCAGAGGCAGGCAGATTTCTGAGTTCAAGGCCAGCCTGGTCTACAGAGTGAATTCCAGGACAGCCAGAGCTACACAGAGAAACCCTGTCTCAAAAAAACAAAAAAACAAAAAAACAAAAAAAACAAAAAAACATTTTTTTTCTGTAGGGCAAGTGCTCAAAAGTAAAATTTCTGGGTCATATGATAACCTAAATTTAGTTTTTTAATAAGAAACTGCCAATCTTTTCTAGGGCGGACTCTGTCTTTTTTTTATAATGCCATCAGTAGCGTATTCAACCCCTCTACATCCTTGTCTGATGCAGTGACTAGGTTCTATTGCAGTAATTTTGACACATGTGTTGTGACTTGAAAATTATGCTGAACATCTTCCCACGGGCTAATTCTCCATCTGCACAATTTCTTCGGTAAAATGTCTTTTCATATCTTCTGCCCATTTTTGGTTAGTTGTTATTTTTTTCTGTCACTGTTGACTATGGGGAATCCTTTATATACGATAGGCACTGGCCCTTTGTTGGATGTGTTACTTCACTCTTGAATCCCTTGGTTTCTTTTCTTGACCCTTGTCATCAGAGGACTTTCTCGGAGCTGAAGGTTTACAGTACCACCATTCTCATTTATGTGTATATCCATGCATTTAATGCCAGTGTAAGAACTCTTTGCCTAGACCTAGATTCTAAAGATTTTCTTCTATGTTTTCTTGTAATAGTTTTGGGGACTGAAATGATGGCTCAGCACTCAAAAGCACTGGCAGATCTCTCAGAGGAACTGAGTTTAATTCCCAGCACCTACATGGTTGCTCATAACTGTCTGTAACTCCAGCTCCATGGGACCCCATGACGTGTCTCCTGGCTTCTTTGGGCACTAGGCATGCAAGTGGTGCACAGACAATACACTCATACATATAAAATGTTTTAAAAGGGGGTTTTATTTATTTTTTTAAAGATTTATTTATTATTATATGTAAGTACATTGTAGCTGTCTTTACACACACCAGAAGAGGGTGTCAGATCTCATTATGGATGGTTGTGAGCCACCATGTGGTTGCTGGGATTTGAACTCAGGACCTTCAGAAGAGCAGTCAGTGCTTTTAACCACTGAGCCATCTCTCCAGACCCCCAAGGGTTTTTATTTTTATATTTTAAATATATGATCCCAGGCTGTGGCCTCTGGTAGAGCACCCATCCTCCAGTGGAGGGCCTTGCACACATGAATATATGGACAACACAAAGCGAACTCAGTGAGATTAAAAAAAGAAGAAGAAGAACTTAAGTTGGGAGGGTAGATGTAAGAGAGTTAAGGGGGAACACGGGGTGATTCTGATTAAAATATGGATATATGAAATTCTCAAAAAATTAGTAGAATACATTTCAACAAATAAATGTTGTTTTATTTTTAGTTGGGAAGTTTTATAAGGTAGGAGTGACTCTTTTTAACAGGAGATGTCCCCCTGCCTCAGAACTATTTATCAGAAAGACCGGCTACCCTCCGTAGAGCTGCATTTGTCTTTTTCTCTAAAGAGCAGATAGACACCATAGAGTGCTTTCCTTATGGGTTGTGTGTTCTGAGCTGTTGTGTCCAGGCCTGACACTGTGTGGTATCACTCCATCTGACTTCTATAGTTTAGTTATATAGTAAGAGCTAACAGAAAATAAAGTCATTTTTTCCATTTTATTTTATTATTTTTAGCTATCACAAGATTTGTGTCTTTGCACATAAACCCTATAATATTGTCTTTATGAAAAAACATGCTGAGATTTTAATCAAAATTGTATTACATCTACCAATCAGTTTTGGAAGACTTGACATATTTACTGCAGTGAGTCTTCTGGTCCATGAATACAAGTTCCTTTTTATTTGTCTGGGTTTCCTTAATTTCTTTCACAAGCATTTTGCTCCGTTTTTTGTTTTGTTTTGTTTTTTTTTTTTTTTTCTAGGATACAAATACTACCTATCAGCACTTCGGTTGATTTTGAGTGACTTTACATTGAACTGCAATCTTAATTTTAATTTTCAGGGGATTACAGTCAGCTGTACAGAAATGTATACAGAGTATAGTATATATAGGAAACAGTATATATAGTATACAGAAATCGTATAAAGAAATGTAATTGTGAGTGTGTGTGTGTGTGTGTGTGTGTTGTGTATCTATCTTATACCCTATTAGGACACAGGACTCACTTATTAGATCTAGGAGGGGCTGTCTATCTGTCTGTCTGTCTTTCTGTTTATTATTTTAGACTAGCTGGGATTGTCTACATAGACGTCTATGTCATCTGAAAATATAAAAATTCAATTTCTTCCTTTTCTAACCATGTAGCGTCTATGTTTTCTCTGTGATGGCTGTAGTAGCTATAATGTTTGGAATTTTCTTGAATGAAAACGATGACTCTCTTTCTGCCTTGTTCTTGCTTTTATAGGAAAAGCAACCTCGTATGTTGCATAAACATATTGGCCATGACCTTTTTTTTTTTTTTTTTTTTTTGGTTTTTCGAGACAGGGTTTCTCTGTATAGCCCTGGCTGTCCTGGAACTCACTCTGTAGACCAGGCTGGCCTCGAACTCAGAAATCCACCTGCCTCTGCCTCCCAAGTGCTGGGATTACAGGCGTGTGCCACCACTGTCCGGCAGGCCATGACCTTTTTATAGCTGCTCTTTATGTCAAGTTGAAGAAAATTTTCTTTAGTCCTAGTTTGAGAAAGTTATTTTGTTGTTTGTTTGTTTGTTTGTTTTGTCAAATTCTCATCCTATTGCAAATCCATATTATTGTGTAATTGATTCTTGAATGTTGATCCAATTTGGCCAAGGTGTATACGTCTTTTGGTATTTTTTAAAATAGTTTTTTCTTTGATGATGCTAAGGACCCCAGCCAGGGACTCACACATATTAGGTAATTGTTCTATCACTGAGCCACACCCCAGCTTTTTCAGACGCTGATAGAACTGATTTGCCAGTTGTCTTACTTAGGGTCAATGTTGCTGTATGAGACGTCACGACCGAAGGCAACTTGGGGAGGAAAGAGTTCATTTCACCTGATGTCTGTTTGAAAGGAAGCCGGATCAGAGACTCACTCACGCAGGAGTGTGGAGGCAGGACTGGGAGCCGACGCCATAGTGATGTGCTGTTTCCCCGGCTTGTTCTCCACGGCTTGCTCAGCCATGACCACATGCCTGGGACGACACCATCCACAGTGTGCTGAGCCATCCTGGACCAACCGCTGGGTGAGAAGATGCCCCACAGGGCAGACGGACGCATTAGCTCTTGTAGCTTCCTCTTCTCATATAATTGCTTTGCGTCAAACTGCCCGGAAACACCAACCAGGATATTTTGTGTCTAAAATTATAAGTCATATTGGTCTGATTTGGGTATCAAGTCAATACACACCTTGTAAAATTAAACAAAAAAGCATTAACCCTTTCCTTTCTGGTTGCTGGGGGGCAGTGTATGTGAGTGGGGGAGGAGCTCATGCAAAAAAAAATTGCTATTTCTTTTTTAAAGGCTTTGTGGAATTCTAACAGCTTTAAGGTTACAAATTGAACACCTTTAATACTTAAAGAGCCTAATAACCAATAATTTAGTGAATTACTTTCTTTACATAGATTCTTATACATTTAGACACCTAATAAATTTTTAATAGTTTTTTTTCAATTTTCATTTTCAATAGACTATGTCTAAATTAAACAGGACATCAAAGTAATCAATCATAAATAATCATGCTCACATAAATGAATATATTTGTCTGCTCTGCACAGTTGTTTACATACCTCAGTAGCTTTGATATATTTTAAACATGTCAAAACTTGCCTAAACTTTACTAGGTATGATAATATAGTCTGATATTTTCTATTCCATTACATCCATAAAATGCTGGCTGTCACATCAAAGCCATTTGAAGACCCATTAAACTCTTCCAACAGCAAGTGGAAAAACATTGATTTTCATATTCTCTATTTTTCTTTTCTACGTTTGACAGTGTATCGTTTTTCAGGTCTGATATTCTCACTGCTTAGATACAGCACAAGGCCCATCAGACGTGCATGCCAGTAACTTAGAAATAAATTCCCAAAGTATATTTTAGACAGTTTACACTTACAACACATGCGGCCCTTTTTTTTTTTTTTTTTTTCCAGTGAGAGGTAGAGAGAAGAATGTGAGAAATTGCTTTGCCCATATTTCAGGAATGGACATTTATTTCAGGAAAAAAAAAAAAAGAAAAAACCTGTGCAAAAGGAATCTGGCTATTGATCCTTTCGTATAAATGTGACACTGCACTTTGTTAAAAAAAAAAAAAAAAAGTTCAAAACATGAAGCGATGGAGCAGTGCTGTCTTCCAACACGGAGGGAAGGATGTCTTGGGTGGACACAGAGTTCTGTAGTGATGTAATAGTGAAGTAGAAGGCGGTAGTAGATGCGGGTTCTGTGTCTTGGCTGTCCCCTCAGCTAGCGACAGCAGCTCTTGGTGCCTTCTGATTTTCTTTCTGTAACTTCAGGAAACAAGCAAACAGTGAACCAGAAGGCGGGACTTCAGTGTGCAGGTGATGGCCTTTCCTGCATTATCATCGGCCACGGTTCTGGTTTTCGGTGACTGTCTTCGTGCTATCAGTCAGGATGTGGCCATATCGTAGGGCCTGAGTAAGCACCGGCAGAGGTCTGGATGCTGAGAGATCACACTCGTGGTCCAAGCTTCCATTTCACAAATGTAAGGCTGAGTCCCAGGGAATGTAGGGGCGCTGTCGAAAGTCCAGAACTAACGAAGTGGCAGAAGCTAGCCCAGATCTTGAGTCCGGACTGTATCCTGAGCCAGGATGTCTGGCTTCCCATGGCTGAGATTAAAGTAATGACCTTCCGCCACGCTTTGTTACACCTACATGAGGATCGCTCTTACATCAGTAGCAGCCGACCCATGAGGCAGATACGGTGGCAAAGAGCTGAAAGGGGAGAAGGTGATATACAGAAGGGCGGTGGCTCCTCATCTCTCTTGTTAGTAGCTATCGCTTGAGTCTTATCTATATTAAGAAAAAGTGACCGAGAAACACCGTAGAGAAATAGACACAAACCCTCACTCACCATTACAGTTCATAGTTGTATTGGCTGGTTTTGTGTGTCAACTTGACACAGGCTGGAGTTATCATAGGAAAAGGAGCTTCAGTTGGGGAAGTGCCTCCATGAGATCCAGCTGTGGGGCATTTTCTCAACTAGTGATCAAGGTGGGGAGGGCCCCTTGTGGGTGGTACCATCTCTGGGCTGGTAGTCTTGGGTTCTAAAAGAGAGAAAGCTGAGCAAGCCAGGGGAAGCAAGCCAGTAGGGAACATCCCTCCATGGCCTCTGCATCAGCTCCTGCTTCCTGACCTGCTTGAGTTCCAGTCCTGACTTACTTTGGGGATGAACAGCAGTGTGGAAGTATAAGCTCAATAAACCCTTCCCTCCCCAACTTGCTTCTTGGTCATGATGTTTGTGCAGGGATAGAAACCCTGACTAAGACAATAGGCTAGCGGGAAAGCCTGGAGTCATCCACCCTCAGGCAGCTCCTGATTGTAAGTGACTGTGTGCCACTGCAGAAGTCTACCAATTCTCACAGTCGCCCTCAAGGAACTCGATCTTCGTCCAGAAGGGTTTGGTAGGAAATGGGAGCTTGTCTGGGTGGCCGTGAAGCCTGAAAATCGTGACACACTTATCGTCTGGTGATCTTGTCAAGAGGCCAAAACACAGATCTCTTGATGTCTCCTTTTCTCCTATGCGCGCTGACTGCCAGCACTTGGATCTAGGCTGTGGGTTTCACTAGAGATCTATGAAGAGTAGGTGGGTGCCTAGAAGGTGCAGAAGCAGCCATAATCAACTACTCTCCCCGATGGTTCTTTTGCTCTGATCTGCGGGTGGCCGCAGAACACCGCCCCATAACCATGACGGATGGACTGACATTAGCGTATCACAAGCTGAACCCCCTACGTGCAGGCACCCTTTATATTTAGTGTGTGTGGTTTGGGGGCTTCGTTGGCATGTGAGTAAAATGAACAACCGTCACGCAGGACTGCCCTGTAAGGCTGAGGACAGCCTCTTCCTACAGCTGAGAGATCCATTGTTTCTTGTTCTCATTTCTTCGCTAGGCACCGTGCGTGTCTAGACCAGTTGACAAGCATTCTGCTGACTTAGCGGTGTTAAAACCAGCGCTTGACAGCCCTATTCCTGCTATTAGAGCTGGGGCCAAATACTCTGTAGAATACACAAATACCACCTCCTCCCACCCCTCCTGGCCATGATCACAGCTCTGGAGCAGACTTAGAGGACTTAAGGCTCATTTTATTTCAACCTTCATGTCATCCAGGTAGCTGGGCTGTCTGCCTTTCAGGTTTCGTGCTAAAGTGAAGTCGTACAAGCAGTCCTGATTAAGCCACTGCCTGCTTTTCCATCTAACTGAGAAACAATCTTTAGCTTAACTCCCTCTGTGTCTTAATTCAGCTCCACAGGCACCGGTCAGGCAAAGTGCATGTGTGAGAGTGTCTAGGGTGAAGAGAACCAAAGCAAGGGTGGCCGCTGGCCGCTTTTGAGTCCTGTATGGGCAGTGCGGGCTCAGGGCAAGGGGCAAGAGGCAGCACTGTGCGGTTGAGAGCATGGGCATGAACAGGGCAGAGAGCAAATAAAGGCAGGGAGGGTGACAGGACTTAGATACATGGAGACAGAAGCATGGATCTAAAGGCATGTGTGCGCGCGCGCGCGCGCGTTTGTGTGTGTGTGTGTGTGTGTGTGTGTGTGTGCATGTCTGTGTGTGTATGTGTGTGTGTATGCATGAGCCCATGTGTGCCGTGTGTGTGCGCGCATGCGTGCATGTACACGCATGTTCGTGTGTGTGCATGTCTGTGTGTGTGCATGCCCGTGTGTGCATGTGTGTGCATGCATGAGCCCGTGTGTGCCATGTGTGTGTGTGTGTGTGCGAGCATGCGTGCGTGTACTCGCATGTTTGTGTGTGTGTGCATGTCTGTGTGTGTATGTGTGTGTATGCATGAGCCCGCGTGTGCCATGTGTGTGTGTGTGTGTGTGTGTGCGAGCGCGCGCGCATGCATGCGTGTACGTGCATGTTTGTGTGTGTGTGCATGTCTCTGTGTGTGTGCATGTCTCTGTGTGTATGTGTGTGTGTATGCATGAGCCCGCGTGTGCCGTGTGTGTGTGTGTGTGTGTGTGTGTGTGTGTGTGTGTGTGTCTCTTGACTCTGTCCACCGAGAGGGCTAAGAACAGCAACACTCTAGGAGCGGAGGGAATCCGTAACACCCAGGTCATGGCTTCTAAATATCTTTCTCCATGAGAAGAAAACAAGGCCCTAAGACTAGTGGGTGGCTGACCCAGAATCAGGGAAGGAAGGGTGCCAAGTATTTTAAAACAGTTGGTGGAGCAGTTGCTAAAAGGGCTGAGCATGGAGCTCAGTGGTAGGGTTCCTGCTGAACGTGTGTAAAGGCTCTGGGTTCAATTCCTAATGCCACCTTGCACGTACACACACATACACACACACTCACATACACTCACACACACACACACACACACACACACTCACACACACACTCACATACACTTACACACACACACACTCACACACACACTCACACACACACACACACACTCACACACACATACACTCACACACACACACACACACTCACACACACACAAATAGATGGCTGTGGACTAGGTAATGGAATACTTATATAATATTAATCACATTTTAATAATAATAAAAAAACTCGGGGAAATCACTACCTAAATCAAGTAATCAAACTCACTACCACAGGCATTGGAACAAATGCACAACAAGGGTCACTTGGTAAGGGAGTAATAAGGAATCACGGCATCACCTCTGTGACATTTTTTGCCAAATATACATATATATACACATATACATATACATATACATATACATATACATATACATATACATATACATAACCTAGATTGTTATGGGGGTAAATCCTGTGGTCATGTGTAATGCGGTCCTCATGGGGTTGAGAGCACAGTGCTCTGAGAAAGGCACAGATGGCAAGTCTAGACCATGTGATCTTGAATTAACCCTTTAGTAGCAAGTACACCATAGGCAGAATTCAAAAGAGACCTAGGAAGAAGGCTCGCAGGAGTTCTTTGCACAGTTGCATCTTTGTACAGATTTGAATTGGTCCAAAGCAAACTGCTCTGAGTGTTGACTGGCTGATCACCAAAGATGTTTCTGGCTTGTGAAGATGGCGCAAGCAAGAGTCATGAATATGTCAGTGCTTCTCAAAGCGCAGCCTGCAAGTAGGTAACCGTTGCCATGGTTACCAAAGGGTACCAGTCAAGGGAGTTCACATCATAATGTATGTCAGCCTCCCCCCGCAAAAACATTGTTTTCCGGCAGTGGTGGGGCGCACCTTTAATCTCGACACTCTGAAGGCTGAGGCAGGCGGATCTCTGAGTTCAACGTCAGCTTGGTCTACAGTCTAAGTTCCAGAACATTCAGGGGCTACACAGAGAGACCCTGTCTCGGAAAAAAAAAACAAAAAAACAAAAAAACAAAACCATTGTGGCTTGGCTGATCGATTTCATACAGCCTGTATTGATCGATTTCATACAGCCTGTATTCCTGTACAAAGGAAGTAGATTCTTGATTTACATTCTGGACCAAGTTTGTCAAACCATCAGTCAGAGTAGTGCTGGTGTAACTGGCAAAGAAACATAAATGAACAGGCTTCTAAACAGGAGCCTTCACTCCAGGGAGGGTCACAAGGAAAAGACTGTCACCATACACTCACTAAGGCATTTGGGATGGACAAGGTGGACTGGGTACCCACATGATCTGGGGTGGACCAAACTCAGCCCAGTAACCTCCTGCTCCCATTTTAGACAAGATGGCTTCCATCACTCCGCGCCCTCTGCAGTCTTCAGGGGAAGAGAAGGCTCGCCACACTGCCTCAGATCGTCACTGATTTGCTGACCGTTGGAAGAAAGGAAAAAAAGTCACTATTCAAGAAATGTTTAAGAGAGTTCGTGAAGGGGAAACTCTCTGCACAATTTTAAGGAAAATCTCCCTTGGGCCTAAAGAGAGACATTTCTTATAGATATCATGTTTAGCCTTCGTGCCTAGCAAATGGGAAAACAAACATCTGCACTTGATTTTAAAAGTTCTTAGTCATCTATTTCTTTCCCATAATTCTCTTCTTTGAAAAGAATCTCTGTTGGCATGCCCTCCCCGTGTGATTTCGGATCATGTATTTTTTTTTTTTCAGTTTGCCTTTTGGGGTGATTCTATTTGCTTATTCCAAACTGATCCGCTGCTGGGGCCAAGAGGTAAACAGAATCACATGCGTTTTACACACTGTACATCGGAACAGCAGGGAGTCCCAAGATTCACAGCTCGAGGCTGCAACTGCACGGTGGGTTCTGTGGCCCTTTATACCATCCAGGTCCGCCAGAAGAACAGACAACATCTTCTGTGTCAGCTCAGCAGAGTCAGCGATTGCTTTGGAAACCCCAATTTAACCCTCCCCCCCAATCAATCGATTGTCCTTGCTGCATCAGTTCTTCTGTAGTGTCTAGAGGTGACCACACACACGAGGACATGTGCCCAAGGTTGGCAGTTGCTGCCAGCACTCTCTGTCCTGGATCCCTAGGAACTGTGACATCAGATCTGATGACCCGATCGAGACCCGGACAGAGCCCTAGAGGGAGCACGGAGGTTCTGAGAGATCAACAAGACCTTGAGAACCAGGTCATCTTGCTGCCAATGTAACCGTCAGTACAAGGAGAGGCCATGGAAAGGGGACATCTTTGTGGACTGCTAGTGATATCTACTGCCCCCGGGATGGGATGACATTTCAGATGCCATTTCGATGCCAGAGGAAACTCATGTTGCTTGCTGATGTAGGTCCTTCTTCATCTTTTAGTCTCTGCCAGCATCCACAGCCGCATCTCCTGCCTCCCACTGTTGTATACTGCACACTTCCGAACTGCTCACGGCCCATGCTATTCTTAGGGCTTCTCTTCTAAGTCATTGTTCATACAAGTTCTTCTGTCTCGCTGACAAAAGGCCAAGCGTCCAGCCAGCACAGAGTCGGGCTGAGCTGGTGAGATCTCCTGCTTCCCTCATGTAGACTACACGGTTCTCTACTGTCACTTTTTTGCCCATTCTTTAGCGCTGATCTTGACCTGCTTCCCATAGACATGTCTCAGCAGTAGTCTAAGCCCATCCCAGAGATCAGAATTTGAACACAGAGAGGAGTCTTTGAATCAGATTAAACCAATAAGACAAGCGCAGCCTATACAAATCTCACCAGCAATAGGAGGAATTGTCTCATTCAGGCTAGAACACACTGGGGTGTGATGTCATCTGTGCTAACAAGGCACCCATTGGCATGGTTCTTAGTTGCTATGGTTATAGTCTTTGTCGAGTTCATTTGTGTAGATGAGCCGTCACGAAGGTGACTTTATAATTCATCACCCAAACCAGTAGAGTTGTGAAGGTCAGGGGATTAATAATAATAATAATTACACCAATGTCACTGGCATAAACAGAATGAGTTCCTAGTAACCTGGGGTGGACGCTCATTTATTCCATTAGGCTTTCGGATAGCTCCCACAAATACACGTACATCAGCAAGTGCTGCCTTGCGGGGCATTGGCTAGTTTTGCTTTTCTCTGATTTCAAATTGAGGTCCTCAGTGTTCAATACTCCTTTTTCCTCTAGGTTAGCCGCAGTGTGGGATTTACAGTGACTGTTTAGATATATCTATTGGCTGACCTGTGATGAGATTTCTTTTGCCAAATGAAAATTAGAGGTGACTGGAAAATAAAGGATAGAATTTGGCTAAGAAATTAATATTAGAACACGCATGTTAGTCTTTAGCATAAAGGAGAAAGTATTACCTGAGAATAAAATTCCTGCCACCACCCCCAAATACTATGTGTGCAGCTAATGAAAAGCTCAAGGTACTAATGGCACCCAAGACTACAGCCGTGAAGTGTAAAATCCTGAGTTTTGTTGAATTGGCATAGGACAAGGTCGCAGGACTTTACTAAGCCTGGTATCTTGTCAAGGGGAAGTGGGGAGAAGGGTCAGAGGTTATTATGTTTTAAAAAGTAGTAGTAATGAAGTAAATAACCAGGCAACACTGGATCATAATTTGAAACACTGATAAGAAGACAGATGCTAAGACCATTGAAAGGGGAAATCTTTGTGGACCACTAGTGATATCTACTGCCCCATTTTATAGGTGACAAAACTAAAACTCAGGCCACAAGGTCAAATGATGTCCTCTCAACTGTCACCCCCCCCCAGGAAAACTCCAAGACTCCAACAACATATTATCATCTGTTAACAGTTGCTTTAGTGATTCTGGGAAGACTTGAACCCTCAATTCAGGGCCTGGGTATTCTTTCCCTTTTAGACACGATGTTAGTGAAGCTAAGGAAATTCGGCCTCTTCTTGTTCGGAGACTCCTGCAAAGGTTTGTGTAAGCAGCTGTGTCTCTATTCTTCCAAGCAACGGAGTGTGAGGAAGAAGGAGGAAATGGGAGATGTAAGCCAAGCAGTGCCACCTAGCCAGTCTTTGCCCGGCCCCGCCTACTGCCGCTGACATATGGGCTGTCAGGTGCCAACGTCTGATTTAGAACTCTCCAGAACAAACTGAGGAGTGCAATCTCCCAGGAAATTGAGGATATAAATTTATGAGGGGGGGTGGCAGAGAGTGTCGTTTCCAATACCTTTACAGTTCTAGCAGTTGCTGGAAGTCTCATCTTTGTAAGGTCATTTTATTTTTTTCCAAACTCCCTTAATAGTTCAACCGTTCTCATTGTCACAGAATTATGGGGGCGACCCCTAGGCATCTATCATCATTCATACTTGGATCACTGAAAGGTTAAATTCATTTCCCAGAGATACACTGTGCGTCCGGGAGTGTGGTTTATGCCCATAACCTCATACTGAAGCCGCTTCTGGGAAGATGGGGGAGGCTGAGGACGTCTTCTGGCTGAGGTCCAAGCTGCCCTTCTCCAAAGGTTGTTGTGGGACATCAGCACCATGTCGCCTCTGTTCCACTTTCTCTTTTGCTCAAGCAGGATGATTTTTCCAGCACAAATATTTAACAATTTAAATGTGCGTGTGCGTGTGCGTGTGCGTGTGCGTGTGCGTGTGCGTGTGCGTGTGCGTGTGTGTGTGTGTGTGTGTGTGTGTAAAAGCAAAGTGGGCAGGAAACAAGAGGTAGACCTTGGATCTTCCAGAAGCAACGCGATTCTGGCATCAGAGAGGGCATTAGTCAGAATTTTAATTCTTTAATTTACCTAATGGAAACCTGTAGGTGGGAGAATGCGTCAGGGAGAAGGCTCCCTGCTGCTGGAATGCAGGGACGGTGAATAGAGCTGAGTACTTTGCTAGTAACTAGAATACAGAAGTAAGTAGCTATGTGGATGGCCCCGGGGGCAGAGACGGGAGGGAGTGACCTTCTGTTGGCTACCAAGCTTAGAGCATTGGTTACCAAGGAATGGCAATGGTGCTCTTGAATTCTCTCCCTTTATGAGAATCGCATTACGGGGCGGGGCAGCGGGGGCGGGGGCGGTGCAGCAGTGGGGGAGGGGCAAAAAAGGAAGTAAGCGAGCCAGGACGAAAGGACACTTGAAGAATGACCAACTGTCCCACGACACTCACGGAAACATGATGGATCCAAGGAGAGAAGTGGAGTCGGGAATTTAAGAATGACACACGAAGAACTCCCCACATCCTCCCGACTGTGTCCCAAGTGCTTGACATCACAAGCCTGTGCCAACGCGCCCAGCCAAAAGCCACATCCTCTTTATCTATATGGATTCTCTCAATGTAAAAACCTCTTCAAGACTGAAAGCGTTACCAAGGAGGAAAAGGGACTTGTCGTCATCGGAGAAACATTATCTCATCTGGAAAACATAACAAGCACACGTGCACACGCACCTAGTCGCAGAGCTTCCAAACACACAAAGGGATGAAGTTGTCTTGCTATTTTTTTTTCTTCAGGGAGGCGGGTGAGGTTGGAGACAGGGTTTCCCTGTGTGGCCTTGGCTGTTCTGAAATTCACTCTGTAGACAAGGCTGGCCTTGGGATCTGCCTACTTCTGTGTGCCACCACTGTGTAGTTCATATCACCATTTTATTATGCTGTGTGTGTGTGTGTGTGTGTGTGTGTGTGTGTGAGAGAGAGAGAGAGAGAGAGAGAGAGAGAGAGAGAGAGAGAGAGAGAGAATGTGTGTCAAGGGACAGGTCTTTGGTATAACCTCTACAACCTTAACATCATATAGAAATTCTTCGTATAATAGAAATACGGATGGACGATTGATAGATATTACGTAGGTATGAACTTAGTTTCAACCAACTTTCTTGAGAGCCACGGAAGCTTGCCCTGCGCTCGTTCTTGTGCTGAGTGTCACGAGCACTCTGTCATCAAAGCTGGCAAATCTGTTTCACCGACTGTCCCATCACACTCACAGAAACATGGTGAATCCCAGGAGAGAGGCACAGTCTGGGATCTGAGAATCATGCATGAAGAACTTCCAAAATCCTCCTGAGTTCAAGTATATTTGGAGAGATAAGTCAGAAAGACAAAAAAAAAAAAAAAAAAAAAAAAAAAGCAGTTTTTGACCAGAACAGGGCACCCCTGAAGCTGCTGAGAACCCCATTTCTATTCCCAGAACCCACATAGCAGCTCAGGGCCATCTGCAACTGCAATTCCAGGCGATCTGATACCCTCTTCTGACCTCGTTGGGTGCCAGGCATGCACGCGGTGCACATATACATACACGCGGGCAGAACATCACGCCTATAAAATAATAGTAATAAATCTAATAAAAATAATAGCAATCAAAAAAGAGGAGGTAGGATTTAGAAAGAACTTGGAAGAGATTCCAGGAGCGGCTGTGTTGAGAGCAAAGGTTGAAAGGCAACGATCTTGGCTTCCCGGGAAGCAAAGAACAGAGCCTGCTGGGTGGAGGAGAGCTTCATACACCAAGCCTGCCCTCCAGATGAGCAGAACAGAGCCAGCCCCAAGGTTATCGTTGGCCATGTCCTCCACTCTTCAAAACATAATGTACGTGCCGAACACGAGTTTTACAAACAGTGTTGTGGGGCTGTGGGCCAGATGTACCCTACAGGAGGTAGGAGGAAAGCACAAACCCCGGCTTACTTTAGGCAGGGAAGCTGTGCTTTCTCTGCCCGGCAGTGCACAACGGTTTAGAATGCTGAGCTCTCTGCGACTGTGATTGATTTCTTTGGCAGGCGAGAGCAGAAGAGGTTTGCTTCTCCCTGGAATGAAGAGGATATTTTTTTCTTCAGTGCAGAAACATGTAGGGAGGAGTAGGGTAGGGAGGGGAAACAGAGACTGGTCTTCTCAGAAGGGACAGCACCATCCCACTCTGAGGACAACTTTTTCTGTGTCCCCGGTGCCCCCTTAGGATTCTCATGCAATCTCTTCCTCTCCATTCAACACTAACTTTTCAGGATCTTGTGCTTTTTTCCTTCTTATTCACATTGATACGGTACAAGATTAGAAGCTCCCTAGAATCAGGGGCTGCTTTTTTTTTTCCCTTTCAGGGGCCCCTCAAGATCAGGATACTGCAATGCACTGAGGGGGTGCATGTTCGTGCCTGTTGAAGGAATCTGAAGGAGTCACATCCAGCCCCGGCCCCCACGTGTAGCTGCCTGACGCCGATGGAGATAACCAACAGGAACTCCACAAAGAGGCAGCCCTGATAAACCGGCCCGTGCTGTGTTGTTCTGTGTCTGTAATTCTGAGCATATCTTGTGACAGGGTGCAAGAGAGGAGGCCCAGCGCTTCACGAAAAGCACGTAGTACTGGCAGAGAGGTTTAAAAAAAAATCACAGGCGTGTTATGGAAGAGTATGTGCTGAGCAAAACCGACTATGCTTAACCATGCACCTTTCAAGCAAATATTTCTTTTAACCAGAGAGCTGTAAATAGTTAATGACTGTTCCCATATACAGAGCTGGGCCTGGCGGAGCACGCAGCCGAATGCTTAAAAGCTCAGTTTTGAAGAGTAAGTAGGATTGGTCTCCCAAGCCTGGCAGTACGCCCAACAAAGAGTGTTTAAACAAACACAAAAACTGTTTTTAAATGCATAGATTAGCTAAGGAGAAAAATGAGAATGACAAACCGCCCAAGCAAGACAAAAATATCTAGAGAAACCATGAATTGGCACAGTAATTCCTGGGGGCCCCCGGGGAAGAGCTCGAGGAGTTAGCGTTATATCCTGCGTGATTGAAAGCAACACTCCTGTGGACTCTGCAGGTTGGAGAGGAAAGGGGACAGAGGTCCTGTATTTCCAACAATGCCAGGGCTCAGCAGCTCATATGCTGTGGTCGGTTTCTGGGCTTCCTGTAGGATTGAGCAAGACTCTGAGACTGACTGAGATGAGAGCTGGAAACAGGGCCCCCAGATTAATCTGTGGCCCCAATAAACTATCCTTACCGTTCATTGAGAGTCTACCCAACCAGGCCAAGCTGAGTTGAGAAAGAATTCCCAGTTTGGGCTAAGCTCATGATGAGGAAATAAAATCTCCCACAAAAACTGTGAATGCTGCACCTCCGCCCTGCATGGAGTGTGACTCAGTTTCACCTCTGTGGTCTAGGAACCCTCAATTTGGCAAGTAGTATTTTTTTAAAAAATGGGCTTCTGCTAATATACTTATGGAGCCCTTGGTAGAAATAGTGGCAACATTGGAAGGAAACTGTTGACAATCCACACCTCAAGCAGCTTTTCTCACACACTGCGCAACTGCACATGCATGCGTATGCACGTATGTGTACATGCACACACTCAGATATACACACACATGCACATACTCAGATATACACACATATGCACGCCTGCATACATACTCATGTACATATGCACACATACACATATACATACATGCTCATACACAAATACTTGTACATAAAGAACATGAACACATGCACATACATACACAACCATGTGTAATCTCAACTAGAGAAAAAGTAAAATGTGCACCTTTCTAAGGAACGATCCGCCGTTGACAAGAATGAGCGGGCGGAATCTTCAGGGCCAGACTTGGGAGAATGAAATGACAATCTGAATGAGGGTTGAATCAAACACATTTGAAGTAATTAAACACATGGCTAAGTAAATCAACGATTAGAGCCAAACACCAAAAAGCAAAAACTGCAAAATCGCAAGAAAGGGGCAAGGCCTGTGAAGCCAGGAGGAAAGAAGACTTGAGTGCAATTCTCCCAGAGCGAAGGTTGATATTAGAATGCAGTGTGCACTCCAGCTGCAGATCAGGGGAGCCAGAGACACAGGGAGAAGTGCCAGTGAAGTGCTGTGATCTGGAACTGTAGCGTATCCGCACAGATTACCCAGTATCCAGCCAGAGAGATGAAAAGATAGAAAAAAAATCAAATGGTATTAAGAGAGATGGAAGCTCGAGAAGAAAAGCCAACATTGAATTGGAATTTGAGATTAGGGAGTATGAATGAGAATACATACTTAAAGACAAGAGGACATTGCTCTCAGATGGACAGGATAGAACACCAGAGGTGCTAAGACATCCTTATGGACACACAAACATATACATACATCACACATTCACACAGAGAAACATACATATATATTATATACTCAACACATATACTACATACATATACACTTAGACATATGTATATACATATACATACATGCACACACAAAGGAATATACACACAGACACACACATCACACACAGACATGTATACACTCATCACAAAGACACACACAGAGATCACACACATACACATATACAACAACACACATATACATGCACACATGTACAGACACACACACACCACACACACAGACACATATACCATGCATCCACACATATATATACACATTACAACATCTCACACAGACACACACACATATACATGCACACATACAGACACACACACACCACACACACAGACACACATATCATGCGTGCACACACATATATATATATACACATTACAACATCTCACACAGACACACACACACCACACACACACGTATATGCCCACACATCAGACACATAGACACAGACACACATACCACACACACATGCAGATGCACACAAACGCACACACCACATACACAATACATACACCACACATCAAACACATACACACATTACCCCTCCCCCCCCACACACAGTATTTAAAACATTTAAGTAACTAAAGGGAAAAAGTGAGGGGAAAAAGCAAAAGCACCAGGCAGAGCTGCAAGTGGAAGCAGCGATGAGGGAACAAAAGACAACTTATAGGGAAAACAGCAATTACTTTTAGCAAGCTTTTAACTTCCCCCACCTCAGCAAAGCATCAAAAGACAATGAAATATTTCCAAGCACTGAGGGGGAAATTGCTTTAATCTAGACTCTGCCCAGGCTAAAGAGAGAGGGAGGGGGAGGGGAGGGGGAGGAGAGAGGGAGTGGAAGGGGAGGAGAGGGGAGGGGTGGGGAGTGTTGCAAGGGCACAAAGGGGTGAACTCTCTCACTGCTGCACACTGAGAGTCAGGGCAAACACGGAGGTCAAAAAGAGAGCGTACTAAAAGAACAAACAGCGCAGTGGATTTACCTAAAGTTTTATGTGACAGGAGAGACTTGAGAAATGTAGACCCAAAGCCCCTGGGGAAACAGACAGCCTTGTGATTGACAAAACCCATATGAGCTAATAGTTCAGGACAGAAGAGACGCAGCCAGGCTGTGAGTCCAGATTCCCTCACCGCACCACACAGATCTCTCCGCAGGGCACTCACTCTTCCCAGCTGTGGGAGGAACCCTTGTGGAACGGGTACTTTATAATCCACTATCAGACAAGGCAGGGCAAGGATCCCCTACCTCCCCCCCCTCCCCCCCAGCTAGCTACTACACAGAAAGGCAGAAGGTTAGAGTAATGTTTCTTGGTTGCACAGCTGGCTGGGGGAGAGGAGAGTTTAGCTGTCCACCTTGGGGAAAAGGAGATTTGAGTTTCTATTGCTGTCTTGGGGGGAAGGGGGTTGGAGGAGACAGGAGAAAGCCAGAAAGAGTCTGTGTCTGAGGCCCCTGCTGATCCTCCAGTTCAGAGTACCCAGGATGCAAAGCGGCATCCTTTGGGAGCATCTTTTTCTACAGCACAATAAAATAAAAATAGATCCAGACCAAGACCAAGAGAATATGCCACTATTTACAGAACTACAACCGAAGGGCTGCACTGTATGAAGGAAATTCAGCCCAAATAAGAATCGGATGCTGGATGAAGAGAAGTCTGAGTCAGTATGCAAAGAGATCAGTATGCAAATGATCGGCATGCAAATGATCAGTATGCAAATGAGCAGAAAGCCATCTGCAGGGCTAGCCCTGTAGTTAAAAGTACCTACTCCACTTAGAGAAGTCCCAAGTTCAGTTCCCAGCACCCACATCACACAGCTCTCAGACACCTACCTGCATCTCCAGTTCTAGAGAAGGTAGCAAACACCCTCTTCCGTTCTTTACGGGCAGCTGCGCGCGCGTGTGCGTGTGGTGCACATACATATATTTGGGCATACACGTATATACACATAAAATAAATAAACCTTTAAAAACAATAAGGGAGGAAGAAACAAAGGTCGGTAGAGTTGGTGGCTTTTCCGCTAAAGGAAATACTTGAAATATACTCACTTCATTCTCTGGGGGACTCTGCACTGGCTGCAAGGGGGGTAGGGGGGCCGGGGGCGGGGCAACCTGCATATAGCAGAGAGCTCCTTTGGTGAGAAGCACACTGTGTTCCTATGGGAAGCACTCGGTGCTGTTTCTTGACTTTCTCCCTTGCTAGAATGGGACTTCCTCAAGGCAAGGACTTTTTCCACCGCCTGGCAAGCGATTAATTGTTGCTCTTATAATGATGAGCACATGAAAGAGAACCAGGTCTCAACTGCAGGGAAATGTTCATCTCATCGTCTAGGGGAGCCAGTGCTCCCCTAAGCTGGAGAGTAAAAGCATCTACGAGGGTCCCTGCTTGAGACACACATTGTATCGTCTTACACAGCATGTGGAATAATAAAAAACACGTGCTTGTGAGCACGACGGGACATGGGGCATGACTTAAAAATGCAAGTTAAGACGCCTTTCTCTCAACTCACTGCTTCTAGACTTTGATGCCTAATTCCAAGGGGAAGATGGGCTTTGATCTTTTGTCTAATACAATATCAGGTATCCAACCCTGAGGCAGTAGAGACAAGAGCCCGAGCTTTTGGATAAACCTTTCTACAGCCCTGACACAGCCCCACTCAACACCCCTTAATAATCTACTCATTCCGGTTTTCTGAGACCTACCCACAGACCCCAGGCCACAAGAACCCTGCAATTCCTGTTCTAACCACAAATCGTTTAGTATCAGAGGCCCCATCTTGAGCTCCCAGTAAGCCCCACTCCTCACAGACAACGCCCCTTGTCCGTGTTCTCAGCTGTGCCGTGAGAGCGACACTCTTTAATCCCTTTGTGCGGTACAGTCGTCAATAAAAGCATGAAGCCCAGAGAGGCTGGCACGATCGGGCTGTCAACACTCCAAGCCACCCCTGCCAACAGTCCTGCACAGGTAAGATGGACACTGGCCAAGACTGTGTTTTAGCAAACCGAGTTGAACACTGTGTGCCCACTCAAAGTCTAGGTGTCCTGAGTGTGACCCTTTGATGACAGGGCCACGGGCAAAGAGCAAGAGACATTTCCAGCCCTCATCCGCAACTACCGCGAGCATGGCGAGACCTTTCAGAGAGCAGGTTAGTGGGGTAAGTCAGTTGCTATGTATCTGTAGGTGACAGACCAGTCCCAAGCTCACCAAGGGCACAAGGCCTTCTGCAGAAGCACACGAGGACTGGCCCTGGACCCTTTGTCCCATAGAATCACGGTCCTTTCCTCCGTGCATTCTCCGACTCCTACAATGTCATCATCTCCCCCCTTCTTCCGTAGAAGCTTGCAAACATACTCCCAAACCTTTCCTCTCTCTGCAGCATCTTTTCTTCACTGTCATCTTTGAGACTGCTCAAAGCAGATCCGACCCCTGAAATTATTGCGACAAGTTTCTACCAGCAACGTCTGTTTCTAAATCACCTGAGTTACGCCCCTAAGAACCCCCAACTTCAGCTCAGTCACCTCATCTAATGGTCCTTTCTTAGTACTTTGAATGCAATGTAGTTTAGGAGCAACCCTTTGCCCGGGCAGTAAGCTCTGTGGAGGATGTTCTGGTGAATGCGACCGTGTGTTCTCAGGTGCTGGGAAGCAGGGAAGGGGAGGAAGGGGCTTTAGCTTGGAAGAGGGCGTCATTGCACGCAGTGTTCTTGTAGAGGCTTGCATCTCTAGCCCTGAGGACCTCAAGATCATCAAGGATCTGGTATCAGCTTGCTTGATGATGAAAGTAATGTGCTCCAAGCTGTCTCTGTCTATTCTCTGTCCCTGTCTGTCTCAATTCTCTCTCTCTCTCTCTCTCTCTCTCTCTCTCTGTCTGACTCTGTCTCTCTGTCTCTCTGTCTCTGTATCTCTCTCTCCTACCCTGTTTCCCCTCCAGATGACTCAGCTCACAGAGCACAAATCTGCTTCCTTCTTACACTGAATTTATTTGTTTGAGAGGTCCCTGCTCAGCCGGGCGGTGGTGGCACACGCCTGTAATCCCAGCACTTGGGAGGCAGAGGCAGGCGGATTTCTGAGTTCAAGGCCAGCCTGGTCTACAGAGTGAGTTCCAGGACAGCCAGGGCTACATAGAGAAACCCTGTCTCAAAAAACCAAAGAGAGAGAGAGAGAGAGAGAGAGAGAGAGAGAGAGAGAGAGAGAGAGAGAGAGAGATCCCTGCTCCACCCAAGCCACCTCTTCTTGTTCGTCAGCCCCCATCCTTTAGATAGCTCATGGCAGATTCTACTCGGGGATGGGAGGGGGAGTGGAGAGGGGCAGAAAAATCTCCTTCCACGTTCTCAAGAGAGCAAGAACTCAGTCAGGCCTAATGCTGTCTTCTGCAGTGGGAAAGCAGGAGGCCTGGGCCCAAAATTCTGAGCAACTTTGTTCCCCCTTCTGACAAGATAAAACCTACAAATAATTTATGAACCACACAGGCAACTTTTAACTAGTATAGTCATCACTCCCGGCAAGAGAGGGATGTATGGCCTGGAGGGTTAAGGAGAGATGTTGTGGTGGAAATGGAGTTGGAAGGCTGACCCTGTGCAGTGAGGGCTTTGACTCCACTGGCTGGGAACTGTAGCTCTCTAATTTGAAGCAAAAACACAACATTAAACCTCATGTCAATTACCTCCAGGAACACTAATGATATTTCTGGGTGATATACTATACTTACAGGCACATTCCAGTTCCTTTCAGGGGACCCATAGGGTGGGAATAGAGTCCACAGGGACATTTACTATGCTGTTAAATTGTCCGTTGGATGGAGATTGGGGAATGGGGCCTTACCTCAGCTCCTGCACTGCCTGAACATACCAGAGACAAAGCACGGGTGTGGCCGTGATAAATACTGGCTTCTTTCTTGCTGACCCAGGTCACCCCTGCTTTCAGTGACAGTTTCCATCTCAACGTGACCTCTCAGGAAAGCATCAGATGCCCTGCCCTGTGTGTCTGCAGCCGAGGGTGCGGTTTGTAGACACTGAAAGGGGCTGACATGTATGGGCGCCTCCGGTGATAGCTCTGGCTATATTTAGTGCTGAGCTCAAGTTACACCTGTGGCCTCCAGCCTCATGCACGGCGGCGAGCCCCAAGAACAAACACCCAAGTGTGGGGCCAGGGAACATAAAGGGAGCAAAGTGCAGGGTTCCAGAGAATAAATATGCACAAGCCTGGCCCCCAGAGAGCTGATGCAGGGGGAGTCCTTTCACTGGAGACAAGGTGGTAGAAGTGACAGGGACAGCAGAGGGGCCTTTTCTCCTAGTAAAGAGGTCCCAGCTTTAACATGAATCACTAGCAAGGTGCCTGCCTTAACCATCCCTTCTCTCTTGGCTCCTCCTTTAAGCAGAGAACTCAGCTTAGGAAACTGGAGTCACATCAACTCCTGGGCCCCCTTTCCTCCAATAAACAGAAGGGGACTGAACTGTGCAATCACCTATCCCCCCTCTCCAAGCTCAAGACATTTTCTAGCCCGCTTTGCTGGAAGCTATCAAGTGTCCCTGTTTTGTTTTGTTTTTTTCCCTCCAAACTATTGACACAGTGACCTGCCTGTTCTCCTGACCATGTCCTCGGCGAGATCAATTGAGCAAAGAACACGCCTTTCTTTTTTTTTTTTTTTTGTCCTCAGAACTAGACTTGGTCAACTTTAAAATTTAACAGCTTAGCGGTGCTTCCTGGAGCAGGAGTTCCATGGACTGGTAGTTTAGCCAAATGAGGAACTTTCCTTCCCAAGGTAGACAGTGTTCTCGAGCAGCCCTCTTGGTGAGAGGAGTCCCAGGGCATCCCACGCTTCAAGCCCTTCATGCCCAGCTGACTACCCTCCCTCCAACCCCCAGACAGGGCAGGACCTGCGTTGTGCCCTGCCAGCAGCCTGGGCGCAGCTGTCTGGAAGCTAGGTGTGAAGCCAGGAGGGTGTGTCCCCTAATCCCCAGCCTCTTCCTTGCTTACAGAGTAAGTTTCTATCCTAGCTGTCGAGGAGTCCTCTGCTCTTTGCTTCAGAGCCCAGCTTAGGGTGTGTGATCAGTATCAACGTGAGTGATCGGTGATAATGTGTTTTCACTTACTTTTGCTGGCTGTAAATTCCTTAATGGCAGGGACAGAGCTGGAGTTAGGGCTGAGGACCTTGTCTGGTGCTATGGAAGGCGGCGAAAGCTGCAAGGAGTGGGCCTCAATAGGAGGTCTTTAGTTCTTTGGGGATCTGCCTGAAGGGAACTGTGGGACCCCACTTCTTCCTCTTCCCCTTTTATTTTCTGGTCCTGAGATGAGTGGTTTTGTTTGTGGGTGTTGCAGTCTGGATGGATTGTCAGGCTGCAGGCCCAAAGTAACAGGATCAGACAGACCCCTGGTTGAAAGAGTGAGCCAGAAGAAATATTTTCTCTCTCTAATCAGATCATCTCAGGGATTTTTTTTACAGTAACATAAAACTGGCTATCACATCTTTAAATCATGGATTTGTTTTCAACTCTGATGAAACCCAGGGATATGCCCCCACCCAAGTGCTGATGTAACAACACACAAAAACTTCCTACAGTTTGAGAAAGATCATCATCACTTAGCCAGGAAGGGTTTAAATTTTAAAACTGAAAAAGTGTGAACCGTTGTCTAAAAATGAGCTGGAGCAGGATGGTGGTGGCTCACACCTCTAATCCCAGAAGTAGGGAGGCAGAGGCAGGTGATCTCTGAGTTTGAGGGCAGCCTTGACTACAAAGTGAGTTCCAGGACAGCAAGGGCTAAACAGAAAAAAAATCCTGTCTCGAGGGTGGGGGAGGGGTGGAGAGCTGGGCAGAGGAGAGATGTTTGTATTCACCTCCCTCCACCCTTCCCCAGGATATTGATACCTAATTACCCCCAGTCCTCACAAGCATGTAAGACAGACAGCAGCACCACCCTCCTGTGGTCTTACAGCTCTTCCACTATGAAACACCAGGTTCTTCCACTGCAAAACGTATGGTCTTCCCACTGTAGCACTATGTTTGAGTCTCTGAGTCTTGGGAATTCCATGCTTACTTCACTTCTATTATGTTTTGATGGATGGAGCTCTACAAAGAACTGTAGTGAATCAAGGGTGGTGATTTGAATACGCTTGGCCCAGGGGGTGGCGCGATTTTGAGTTGGGGGCTTGCTGGAGGAAGTGTATCCCTGTGGGGCGGGCTGTGAAGCTCCACTCAGTGTGAAAGTGTCAGTCTTCTCCTGGTGGCCTTCAGATGAAGATGTAGAACTCTTAGCTACTCCTGCACCATGCCTGCCTGGATGCTGCTATGTTCCTGCCTTGATGATAATGGACTGAACCTCTGAGCCTGTAAGCCATCCCCAATAAAATGTTGTCCTTATAAGAGTTGCCTTGGCTATGGTGTCTATTCATAGCAGTAAAACCCTAAGACACCTAGTAAAAACCAGGTAACCTCTAAAGTCAGTCACACTGTGGATTAGACAGCTCTGTAAATGACTCCTTAGGGACACACCAGGGCCTAGCCTGTGGGTCTTAATGTATATTTCATGTTGTTCACCTTAGGTTCTTGAACTAGCAGGTCTCAGCCCACCAAAGCCTCCATCACTGTCCCTGTGACTAAAATTGGCTGTTTGATCTCAGAAAAGCAATACAGGACAAGAGTCTCAAATGTTACACACACAGACTCTGTTTTCCACCTTTTACTACTTGCATGCACTTTGGGGTCTGTAGTGGCTATTCCTGGTTGTCAACTTGACTATATCTGGAATGAACTACAATCTAGAATTGGAAGGCTCACCTATGATCCTAATCTGGAGGCTGAGAGATATAAGTTTCTGACCTGGACTTAGCATGGAGATCTTGAAGCATAGTGGCTATGGATTCCAGTTCAAGATCATCTGGGATTAAAGGCATGGAGACACACACCTTTAATCCCAGATTATGGCTATGGATTCCAGTTCAAGATCATCTGGGATTAAAGGCATAGAGACCTACAGCCTTTAATCTGGGCTACACCCACTACTGGAGACATATATAAGGACATTGAAGGAAGGAAGACTGATTCTTCCTTGCTGGCTTGCCTCGTGGGACTGAGCAACTGCAAGATCCTTGGACTTCCACCCACAGCTGCTGCTGACTACTGTTGGGGAGTTGGACTACAGACTGTAAGTCATCAACAAATTCCCTAACTACATAGAGACTGTCCATATGTTCTGTGACTCTAGAGAACCCAGACTAATACAGAAGTTGGTACCAGGAGTGGTTCTAGAGGAGCAGAAGTATAAGGATGAATGTTTCAAAATTTTGGAGTTGGTTGGTTGACCCACCAGCACTTTCAATTACTGAAACCTCTCCAGATTCTCTCCCTCCTGGGAGCTCAGAGAATATTGAAGACCCATGGATGAAACTATATTTCAAGCTTAAAGAAGCTAATGCCTTTGATTATCTTGATGAATTAGGTGATTTGGTGGTATACAATACGTTCTGCAAGTTAGGGAAAAAATCGGAAAATGATTTTGTTGGCTGGTTACTCTTAGCATCTCAGGAAAAAGCAATGAAGGAAAGGAAGGAGTTGTGTGATAAAATTGAACAGCTCCAGACTCAAGCAAACAATCTAAAAGTTGCTAAGTGTGCCCTTGAAGAGAATCTTCTTTCTAGCAGCCATAGAGCTCAAGTAGCAGAAAAACAAACTGAAGCACTCATTATAAGGTTGGCTGAAATACAGCAAAAATTCAAGTCTCGACCTCATAGGGTGTCAGCAGTTAAAGTAAGGGCATTAATTGGCAAAGAATGGGATCCTATAACTTGGGATGGGGATGTGTGGGAAGACCCTGTTGAAATTGAGAACTTTGAATCTTCAGATTTTCAAGGATTTGTTCCACCTGAAGAAGTAGTACCCTCAGCGCCACCCCTTGAAATAATGCTGTCTCCACTTGAGGAAATTAATCCCTCAGAGCTTGATAAACCAGCAGTGACTTTTACTGACAATACTGATGTTTCTCAGGGCACACCAATAGTTTCTTCTAGACCTATAACCAGACTCAAGGCAAAACAGGCCCCTAGAGAGGAGATAGAAAGTGTAGTCCATGAGGAAATGCACTATACTAAGGAGCTTAATGAGTTTGCTAATTCATTCAAGCAGAAATCTGGGGAATATGTGTGGGAATGGATTTTAAGGGTGTGGGATAATGGTGGAAGGAACATAAAACTAAAGCAGGTTGTGTTTATTGGCATGGGCCCTCTGAGTGGAGATTCTAGGTTTAATATGGAAGCTCGCACAGTTAAAAAAGGTGTCAAAAGTTTGTTTGATTGGTTGGCTGAAGTATTTATTAAAAGATGGCCTACTGAAAAGGAGTTGGAGATGCCTGATATCCCTTGGCTTAGTGTTGATGAAGGGATTTTAAGGCTTAGGGAAATTGCAATGCTAGAGTGGATACGTTGTGTAAAACCTAATCCCCCACAATGGGAAGGTCCAGAAGACATGCCTTTCACCAGTCCTAATAGACGCAAACTGGTGAGAGGGGCACCGGCACATTTAAAGAGTTTCGTTCTTGCCCTTTTCCTTATGCCAGACCTTAGGGTTGGAGATGCTGCTGCTCAATTAGATGAATTAAATTCAATGGGTTTAATTGGGCCCCGAGTTAACAAGGGCCAGGTGGCAGCACTGAATCGCCAGAGACAAGGTGATCGTAGTTTTTATAATGGACAGCATAGACAAAACAATGTTTATAATGACGTACCTGGTAATGGGCAGAGAGGCGGAATTTATAATGGTATGACTCCTTTGGACCTTTGGTACTGGCTAATCAATCATGGTGTTTCCAGGTGTATTAGTCTGGGTTTTACTGCTGTGAACAGACACCATGACCAATGCAAGTTTTATAAAAGAATTGAATTGGGGCTGGCTTACAGGCTCAGAGGTTCAGTCCATTGTCATCAAGGCAGAAACATGGCAGCATCCAAGCAGATATGGTGCAGGAGGAGCTGAGAGTTCTATCTCTTCATCTGAAGACGTGGAAGACTGACTTCCAGGCAGCCAGGGGGAGGGTCTTAAGCCCACACCCATAGTGACACACCTACTCCAACAAGACCACACCTCCTAATAGGTTCACTTCCTGGGCCAATCATATACAAACCATCACATTCCACTCCCTGGCCCCCATAGGCTTGTTCAAGCATGAGTCTATGGGGGCCATACTTAAACATAGCATAATGCAAAATGCATTTAGTACAACTTCAAAAGTCCCTGTAGTCTATAGTAGTCTCAACAGTGTTAAAAGTCCAAAGTTCAAGGTCTCTTCTGAGATTCATTCAATCACTTAACTGTAATCCTCCAAGCAAGACTGGAAACCAGCTGGGCAAAGTCCAAACTCTGCATCTCCATGTCTGATGGCAAAGCAGTCTTCAGATATCCAACTCCTTTTTCATCTTTGTTGACTTCAACAAGGTTCTTTCTCCTGGGCTTGTTCCACTCCCTGTTAACAGCTTTCCTTGGCAGGCATCCTGTGGCTCTGGCATCTTTAACATCTTGGGTACCCAAAGTCAATTTCAGCTTCTCAGCTTCTTGTTCCAATGTCTGAGATCCACACATGATCATCTGTGTATCTCCAAAGAGCTGGTATCACTTCTCCAGCTCTGCCCTCTGTAGCACTCTAAGTTCAGATTAATCCACTCCACTGCCACTGCTGTTCTTGGTGGTCATCCCATGGTACTGGCATCTCCAATATGCTAGGGTCTTTCACTGCAACTATGCTTCACCAAAGCCTTTCATAGGCTTTCTTCATGGTACCAAGCCTCATTCCTTTGCATGACCCCTTCAGTCCTGGGCTGTTAATTACAACTGAGGGTACACTTTCACCAATGGTCTTCCATTGCCTCTCACAGTACCAAGCCTCAGCTGTTGTTCATGATGCCTTCATGCCTTCACAACCAGTACCACCTGGATGATTCTTACATGTTACCAAGTACAGCTGCAGCATGAGGAACACTTGGCTATCTCTGGAATACAGCTTCTTTGTGCTCTCAGAAAACACTTCCCATATTTCACCTCAGTGATGCTGGTTTTTTCTTAATCACCACTAATTTCTTAGCTCCAGCTAACCAGCATCAATTGTCCCAGTAGTCTCCTTCTTTTGAATATAAAGTCAGAGACACGTGGCCGAAGCTGCTGAGTTCTGCTGCTTGCAGGAGCTGGAACATTAACCCCCTTATTCTATTACATTATCACTAGCTTCCTTTTTCCCAGCTCCTTCACTGCCTAAGTTGGCTGTCCTGAATCTTTCTCCTTAGACTGACTTTGAACTCAAGAGATCTGCATGCCTGTCCCCTAAGCACTGGGATTAAAGGTGTGGTCCACCAAGCCTGGATTAAAGTTTTTCTTCACCTAGAATTTGCTCTGTTCTAGGCTGGCCTTGAACTCAGAGATCTGCTTATTTTTGCCTCCTGGGATTAAAGGCTTGTAAGACCATGCCTGGACCTAAAGTTAACTGGGTGAATCTTGCCCCCAAGGTCACCACTCCTTTAATTCAGTTTAATATCCTTGAATTCAGCTCCATTTCACTTCCTGGAGTCCCTTTAATACTCAAACTATATATTTTGTACTTTTCCTTTCTCAGCTTGCTATGTTTTTTCAAAATTCTCTTTATCAGACTTAACCAGAGAACAGAGTCTTTGTTGGGCTTCTTTGAGACTTCCTTTGCAGATGCAATTAATATAAATCTCTTTACCTTAGTCCTGGACAGTCTCTTCGGACAATGGCAAAAAGCAGCTGTGTTCTTCACCAAAACATCACAAAAACAGTCTCTCAGCCACATATTAAAGTTCTTCTCCACTGAAACCTCTTGGGCCATCAGACCTACACAGTTAAAATGACCCTCAGCACCACTATCTTCCATATTCCTACTAGTCTGGCCCATTAAGCCCCACTTAAAGAATTCCGTGGCTTTCCAAATCCAAAGTCCCAAAATCCACATTCTTCCAAACAAAAGCATGGTCGTGCCCATCACAGCAATACCCCAGTCCCTGGTACCAACTTCTGTCTTAGTTAGGGTTTTACTGCTGTGAACAGACACCATGACCAATGCAAGTTTTATAAAAGAAAACATTGAATTGGGGCTGGCTTACAGGTTCAGAGGTTCAGTCCATTGTCATCAAGGCAGAAACATGACAGCATCCAGGCAGATATGGCGCAGGAGGAGCTGAGAGTTCTATCTCTTCATCTGAAGACAGCTAGTGGAAGACTGACTTCCAGGCAGCCAGGGGGAGGGTCTTAAGCCCACACCCATAGTGACACACCTACTCCAACAAGACCACACTTCCTAATAGGTTCACTTCCTGGGCCAATCATATACAAACCATCACACCAGGGATGAAATACATAGGAAACCTACTGCATATCTGTTTGATCTGTATAAGCAGAAAAAATCCTCAAACAAACGATAAAAAGGCTGCATTGAATCATGGCAAAAGGCAATCTGAGCCAGTGAATCAATTTCCAGACTTGAGTCAGTTTGCAGATCCAGAACCCCTTGAATGAAGGGGTGGCCAGGTTCCCCTGAGGAAGGATTTTGATAAGACACCTAAAAGTTTTGCTGTTACTCTTTCTCCAATTCTTCCCCAGAGGGACCTAAGGCCTTTTACAAGGGTAACTGTACACTGGGGGAAAGGAATTAATCAGACTTTCTGGGGTCTATTGGATACTGGTTCCAAATTGACACTGATCCCAGGAGATCCCAAGAAACATTGTGGCCCTCCAGTTAGAGTAGGGGCTTATGGAGGACAGGTGATTAACGGAGTTTTGACTGATGTCCAACTCACAGTAGGTCCAGTGGGTCCCCGAACACATCCTGTGGTCATTTCCCCAGTTCCAGAATATATAATTGGGATAGATATACTCAGAAATTGGCAGAATTCTCACATTGGTTCCCTGACCTGTGGAGTGAGGGCTATTATGGTTGGAAAGGCAAAATGGAAGCCTT
This sequence comes from Apodemus agrarius, assembly GCA_964023405.1. Lineage (NCBI taxonomy): Eukaryota > Metazoa > Chordata > Mammalia > Rodentia > Muridae > Apodemus > Apodemus agrarius. The sequence goes on from OZ030023.1 coordinate 28,343,599, forward strand.
TAGAATTGCCTCTGCCAAAGAAAATAGTGAATCAAAAACAGTATCGTATTCCTGGAGGAATTGCAGAAATTACTGCCACAATCAAGGACTTGAAAGATGCAGGGGTGGTGGTTCCCACCACATCTTCCTTTAACTCTCCCATCTGGCCAGTGCAGAAGACAGATGGATCATGGAGGATGACAGTTAACTATCGAAAATTAAATCAGGTAGTAACTCCAACTGCAGCTGCTGTACCAGATGTAATTTTGTTACTTGAGCAAATTAACACATCTTCTGGAACCTGGTATGCAGCTATTGACCTGGCAAATGCCTTCTTCTCAGGACCTGTCCATAAGGACCACCAGAAGCAATTTGCTTTCAGTTGGCAAGGCCAGCAGTATACCTTTACAGTTTTGCTTCAAGGATATATTAACTCTCCTGCCCTGTGTCATAACTTAGTTAGAAGGGATCTTGATCGTTTGTCTCTTCTACAAAATATCACATTGGTGCATTATATTGATGACATTATGCTGATTGGACCAAGTGAGCAGGAAGTAGCAACCACTTTGGATTCATTGGTAACACATATGCATATCAGAGGATGGGAAATAAATCCGACCAAGATTCAAGGACCATCTACCTCAGTGAAATTCTTAGGAGTACAGTGGTGTGGGACATGCAGAGATATTCCTTCTAAGGTGAAAGATAAGTTATTGCACCTGGCCCCTCCCACCACCAAGAAAGAAGCACAACGTTTAGTGGGTCTATTTGGATTCCGGAGACAGCACATTCCTCACTTGGGTGTGTTACTCAGGCCTATTTACCAAGTGACAAGGAAAGCTGCTAGCTTTGTGTGGGGCCCAGAACAGGAGAAGGCTCAACAGGTCCAGGCTGCTGTGCAGGCTGTACTACCACTTGGACCATATGATCCAGCAGACCCAATGGTACTTGAGGTGTTGGTGGCAGATAGAGATGCTGTTTGGAGCCTCTGGCAGGCCCCTGTAGGTGAATTACAGAAGAGACCTTTGGGATTTTGGAGCAAAGCTTTACTGTCATCCACAGACAACTACTCTCCCTTTGAAAAACAGCTCTTGGCCTGCTATTGGGCCTTAGTGGAAACTGAATGTTTGACAATAGGACACCAAGTTACTATGCGACCTGAACTGCCCATCATGAGTTGGGTGTTATCAGACCCTCCAAGTCATAAAGTAGGGCGTGCACAACAGCAGTCTATTATCAAATGGAAGTGGTATATACGTGATCGGGCCAGAGCAGGTCCTGAAGGCACAAGCAAGTTACATGAAGAAGTTGCTCAGATGCCTATGGTTTCTACTCCTGTTACAATGCCATCTACTGCCAAGCATGCACCTATAGCCTCATGGGGTGTTCCCTATGACCGGCTGACTGAAGAAGAGAAGACTAGGGCCTGGTTTACTGATGGCTCTGCACGTTATGCAGGCACCACCCAGAAGTGGACAGCTGCAGCATTACAACCCCTTTCTGGGACAACCCTGAAAGATACAGGTGAAGGAAGATCTTCACAGTGGGCAGAACTTTGGGCAGTACACATGGTGTTACAGTTTGTTTGGAAGAAGAAATGGCCAAATGTACGATTGTTCACTGACTCATGGGCTGTAGGCAATGGATTGGCTGGATGGTCAGGGACATGGAAAGATCACGATTGGAAAATTGGTGAGAAAGACATTTGGGGAAGAAGTATGTGGATAGATCTTTCCAAGTGGGCAAAGGATGTGAAGATATTTGTGTCCCATGTAAATGCTCACCAAAAGGTGACTTCAGCTGAGGAGGAGTTCAACAATCAAGTGCATAAGATGACACGTTCTGTGGACAGTCAGCCTCTTTCCCCAGCCATCCCAGTTATTGTCCAGGGGGCACATGAACAAAGTGGCCATGGTGGCCGAGACGGAGGTTATGCTTGGGCTCAGCTACACGGACTTCCACTCACCAAGGCTGACTACACTCACCTGGCTACAGCTGCTGTGAATGCCAGATCTGCTAACAGCAGAAACCAACACTGAGCCCCAGATATGACACCATTCCTTGAGGTGACCAGCCAGCAACCTGGTGGCAGGTTGACTACATTGGATCACTTCCCCTGTGGAAAGGACAATGTTTTGTTCTTACTGGAGTAGATACTTATTCTGGTTATGGATTTGCCTTTCCTGCATGTAATGCTTTTGCCAAAACCACCATCCGTGGACTCACAGAATGCCTTATCTATCATCATAGTATTCCACACAGTATTGCTTCTGACCAAGGAACTCATTTCACAGCCAGAGAAGTGTGACAGTGGGCCCATGATCATGGAATTCACTGGCCTTACCATGTTCCCCATCATCCTGAAGCAGCTGGTCTGATAGAAAGATGGAATGGCCTTTTGAAGACACAGTTACAGCGCCAATTAGGTGACGACAGCATGGAGGGCTGGGGCAGAGTTCTTCAGAAGGCAGTATGTGCTTTGAATCAGCATTCAATATATGGTACAGTTTCTCCCATAGCCAGGATCCATGGGTCCAGGAATCAAAGGGTGGAAAAGGGAATAGTTCCACTCACTATCACTCCTAGTGACCCTCTAGGAAAATTTTTGCTTCCTGTCCTCACAACATTAGGTTCTGCTGACCTAGAAGTTTTGGTTCCAGAGGGGGGAGTGCTCCTACCAGGAGCCACAACAAACATTCCATTGAACTGGAAGCTCAGATTTCCCCCTGGCCATTTTGGGCTTCTAATGCTCTTAAACCATCAGGCTAAGAAAGGAATAACAGTGTTAGGAGGGGTGATAGATCCAGATTACAATGGGGAAATTGGATTGCCTCTCCACAATGGAGGTAAGCAGGATTATATCTGGAGTGCAGGAGATCCCCTAGGGCATCTCTTAGTACTACCATGTCCTGTGATTAAAGTCAATGGGAAACTACAACAGCCTAATCCAAGCAGGATGAGGAAGGATGACCCATCAGGAATGAAGGTACAGGTCAATCCTCCAGGAAAAGAGCCAAGACCTGCTGAGGTGCTTGCTGAAGGTGAAGGAAATACAGAATGGGTATCAGAGGAAGGTAGTTATAAATACCAGCTAAGGCCACGTAACCAGTTGCAGAAACGAGGATTATAAGTAATATGAATGCTTCTATCTTATTTTGTTAAGGATACATTTGTCTTTCTTCCAATTCCTTTAACATCAATTGGTATTGAGACACTAAAAGAATGTTCCCAAGGGACATTGCCCCATTGTAAATTTACAAATGTGTTTGCGATTGTACAAGGAATAGTTATATTGTGTTAGGCGTATTCATGACCTTGTTATTGTTTCATGTGGACATGAGATATTATCTGTGTCAAGTTGACAAGGGGTGGATTGTAGTGGCTATTCCTATTTGTCAACTTGACTATATCTGGAATGAACTACAATCTAGAATTGGAAGGCTCACCTATGATCCTAATCTGGAGGCTCAGAGATATAAGTTTCTGACCTGGACTTAGCATGGAGATCTTGAAGCATGGTGGCTATGGATTCCAGTTCAAGATCATTTGGGATTAAAGGCATGGAGACCTACAGCCTTTAATCTGGGCTACACCCACTACTGGAGACATATATAAGGACATTGAAGGAAGGAAGACTGATTCTTCCTTGCCGACTTGCCTCGTGGGACTGAGCAACTGCTAGATCCTTGGACTTCCACCCACAGCTGCTGCTGACTACTGTTGGGGAGTTGGACTACAGACTGTAAGTCATCATCAAATTCCCTAACTACATAGAGACTGCCCATACATTCTGTGACTCTAGAGAACCCAGACTAATACATAAAGCATACATTTAAATTCTGATTTATTTGGTTTTGAAAGCCTTTATTTCATTATCTGTGATTAGGTACAACTAAGGAATGCATTCCAGAAGTGTTACTGAGTTAATGAATAATATATTTACTACTTGTACCACAGTGCTTGGGGTAGTCGTTCAGATAGGTTTGTCCTCCATAGATTCATGTGTTTGAATGCTTGGTCATGAGGAAAGTCACTATTAGGAGGTGAGGCCTTATTGGAAGAGGTGTGACCTAATTGGAGAATGTGTGTTACTATGTAGGTAGGCTTTGAGGGCCTCATGCTCAGGACCCAAGGCGTGTGGAATTCCATTCCCTTCCTGGGTGCCTTTGGATTGAGATATAGAACTCTCAGCTCCTCCAAATCTGCCTACATGATGTCATACTTTTCGCCATGATATAATGGACTGAACCTTTGAAACTGTAAGCCAGTCCCAACAAAATGTTTGCCTTTATAAAAGTTGTCTTGGTCATGGTATCTCTTCATAGATGAAACCCTAAATAAGACATCTGGCACATGGAAAATGTACAATAAATGTTACCTTCCCCCACCCCCACCCCTTATTTTGGCTAAGTTTATTGTCAATTTGACACAATCTAAATCACCTGGAAAAAGGAAACCTTACTTGAGGAATCCCTTGACACAGATGAACCTGTGGACATGTCTATGTCTATACCTGTACCTTGTTTGCTGATTGATGTTGGAGGAACTGTCCACTGCGGGCAGTCCCATCCTTAGGCAGGTGAGCATGGGTTATGTAAGAGAGCCAGAGAGTGAACCAGTAGGAAGCATTCCTTCATAGCTTCTGCTGCCAGGTAGGAAGTTATTGCTTGAGTTCCTGTTCTGACTTTCTCTCAATGAGGGACTATAACTTGAAGGTGTAAGCCAAATAAACCCTTTCCTCTGCAAGTTGCTTTTTGTCAAAATGTTTTATCATCACTACAGAAAAGACACTAGAGCAGTTTTCTTGTCTATCTTTAGTCTACAATGTGCAGAAATGAGCAACGTGATGACTCTGAGGTCATCTAGGAACATGATTTACTATATGACTCAGACTTCCACTCCTGGTTGTCTGACAAGAAGAAATGAAAACAGATGTTTACACATATACTCATATGTGAAACTTCTTAGCAGTTTTCATTACAGGGAAGAAATAGGAACAACTCATATGTTCTCCACTGTTAGTAAATACTCTATCGTGTCATACCATGGAATAGTTCTCAGCAGTGAAGAGTGTGGATTATTAGTGGAGGAGACAACGTGGCTGAATCTCCAAATAAAGGTGACCAGTGAAAGAAGCTAAGCAAATAAGGGGCGTATACTAGCTGGTTTTTTAATATCAAATTCCAGAAAACTCAAACTGATCAGGAGTTTCCTAGATCAGTTGTTACCTGGGGAAAAAGAAGGAAATATTTGCGGGTGACGAACAAGCATGTACAGTGCTGTGGTTTGAACACTCCCTTTGAAACACGTGTTGAGATGTAATTGCCACTATGACAGACGTTATGCCCCATCACACAAGGACCCAAGAGCAAAACATCATGTGAGAAAGAGAAGCAACCCCTCAACCCCTCTTCATTCACAGAGTTTCCCGCTGCCTTCATTAGGCTCACCCACATCTACAACTGCAATGGCGCAATCCCCTTTGTTTATGCTTTATCTGGTATGACACTCATTACAGCAGCACAGAGCAGCCGTGATGCTTGTAGACATCTCTATTCTTGTTCTTAATGGATGGACACTGTCGCTGGCTGTTAGGACTTCCGGGGTGATGGGTTTTGTCCTTCATTACCTTTCTGGGACTGAGGTTTCTGAAAAGACTTTATTGAAGAATTGAGATTAAAAATTCTCGTTCTAGAGACTGGAGAGGTAACTCCCAGCTGTTAAAAGCATTGGCTGCTTTTCCAGAGGACCCAGGTTTGATTCCATTCCCCACACCCATATGGCAGCTAAGAACTATCTGTATCTCTGGTTCCAGAGGATCTGATAACTTCCTCTGGCTTCTGTGGATAACAGGCAGATATATATGCTGGCAGAACACCCATACATGTAACATCAATTTAAAATTCTCTTTCTCTAAGCCCCATGAATGTTAATGTCACGTCCCATGTGACCCAGTGACCCTGACCTTTATTTCTCACCTTCTCGTTCTCTGAGCACCAGCTGTTGACCAGCAGTTGAGAGTAGAAAAGCAGCCAAGAGCCACTGTGCCAGCCATTACCTCCGCAGATCTCCCAGTGCACATCGCAAGAACACATTCTCCCCATTGAGGAGCCCCATGAGTGGCTGTGACCCTAGACTTCACATTTGGCAAGAACCGGGTCATTTGGCAACAAACAAGAGAACGATCAACTGTACATGAAGACTATTAATCTATCTGCCAGCTCAAAAAACATACCCAGGATTCAGGAGCAAGATGGTTCCAATGAAAAAGGTAGACAGCAGAGACAGAGAGAAAGCTAGCGGGGCCCCAGGGATCCCAACATCAGGATGTACACTTCAAATGGTGATGGGAGTAATCCAGGCAGGGAGTCCAAACAAGCGCACACTAAAGCCAAATGGAGATTAGAAGGCACTCCTACCCAGATGTGATGGTTTGTGCATGCTTGGTCCAGGGAGTGGCACTACTAGAAGGTGTGGCCTGTTGGAGTAGGTGTGTCACTGTGGGTGTGGCCTTTAAAACCTTCATCTTAGCTGCCTGGAAGCCAGTACTCTGCTAGCAGCCTTCAGATGAAGATGTAGATCTCTCAGATCCTCCTGCACCATCCCTGCCTGGATGTTGCCATGCTCCCACCTTGATGATAACGGATTGAACCTCTGAAGCTGTAAGCCAGCCCCAGTTAAATGTCATGGTGTCTGTTCACAGTAATAAAATCCTAACTAAGACACTGGAGTAGCAGAGACTCTTTTCTTACGCCATGTTTCTGGGACCTTGAACACAGTTCCTAATACAGTTCTGTTACCCACAAATCTCATGTAACACTAGGAAATGTTAGACCTTTAGGAGGGGATATGTTTACAGTGGCTTTGGAGTCATGTGCTTAGGAATCAGGCTGGTATCAAGAGAGCGAAGTCTTGACAGAAAGGGTGGGTCAGCCTGATTTCTTCTCCTTCCTTATCCTTCTGCTATGTTATGATGTAGTCCAAGCTCTTGAATCTGAGCTTTGAGCTAGTAAACCAAAGAACTTCTGTTGTTTACTTATTACCCAAAGAGTATAATCTTTTATAGTAGAAAAAAAAATGAGGCCGGGCGGTGGTGGCGCACGCCTGTAATCCCAGCACTTGGGAGGCAGAGGCAGGCGGATTTCTGAGTTCGAGGCCAGCCTGGTCTACAGAGTGAGTTCCAGGATAGCCAAGGCTACACAGAGAAACCCTGTCTCGAAACACCAAAAAAAAAAAAAAAAAAAAGATCCTGAAAAAAAAAAAATGGACTGTGACAGTCACCATACAGTAGCGGTGATTTTACAGGCATATACAGATGCACAAACATATCAACTCATACATTTCAAGTATGCAATTTATTGCGTGTCAATTACACCTCAATAAAACAGTTCAAAATCTCAAAACTTCTGCAATGGCTTTCATCGTTTTCAGAATATTAAGCACTCTTTGCAATGTATCATGTAATGTTCCTTCCTTCTTCACATTATTATTGATGGCAATTTCCTTCTGTGAAGAGGCCATGTTTTAATAGGCTATTGGCCCCCCCAGTGCTTAATGTAATGGTTAATACAAAGGGACTCAATTATTAATGAAGAAGGAACAGAAAATCATTAGAGGGCAGAGTAGTATAAAACACACATTCCGAAAGAAGCCAGAGAGGGGTGAAAATGTGAAATGGGACCGAATTGCCGTGAAAGGCTTCATGAGGAGGGCATGGAAGGATGAAGGTGTGATAACAGGGGCCTTTCCAAGGAAGTGAGAGATGACGCATCCAAAGCAAAGGTGAGTGTGGATCACTGGAGCCTCCTTACTGGGTGGGGAAGGCAGGCTCATCTAGATAGCGAAGTGCCGTATCTCCCATCACTTAGGTGAAATTTGGCACACACAACCTGGGCATATCGTTCTATTCCTGGGCTGGCTTACAGGTACAGAGGTTCAGTCCATCATCACCAAGGCAGGAGCATGGCAGCATACAGGCTGGTACAGGAGGAACTGAGAGTTCTGTACCTTCATCTGAAGGCTGATAGGAGAAGACTGACTTCCAGACAGCTAGGATGAGGGTCTTAAAGCCCACGCCCACAGTGCCATACTTCCCCCAGCAAGGCCACACCTCCAAATAGTGCCACAGAGATCGACGTGAGCTCGGGTTGCCTAGGGCTCTTCTCAAAGCGAGTCTGAGCTGTCTCATCAGGGTTTCCAAGCTTACTAGAGCCTCCTCAGGCTACGGCCTCTCCATTCTCCCCAAGCTCAAAGCAACTTCATCGGTTACACCATCCAAGGTCTCTAGTGTGTTGCCCTTCTGGGGACCCTGAGAGGGAGAGCGAGGGAAGGCGGTGCTCAGGGGTGCAAGGCAGGAGCTTGCCTTTGAAAGCCAGGAGGCCCAGGGGCGTGGCTCCTCAGACTCCCTACTCAGATGTCTCACTCTTTTACCGACTTCTCTCTGGACTGAGCTGGACTTGAAACCCAACACCTTCTGTCTACACTCAGCAGGAAGCACTTAGAGGGCCTGCCCTTTGTTTGGGAGGTTAGTGGAGAGGAAGGAAAACAAGGCAAAGGTTCTGTGTGCTTTTCATTCAATACTGAAGCCCAACAGAGTGTGTCCGCTCCGCTGAATGCCTCAGCAGGGAAAGCTCCGCGTCTGAACCTCGAGAATGACTCTGCAAACGGACCTGCCGTCCCCCGTCACAGCAGTGGTTCATTTAGACAGTGCTCTAAGTTCACTGGGGACTGCCATAGACAGTTCTCCTCTGCTCCTCACCACCGCAGTCAGCTCTGAGGAGAGGGGATCACTATGATTTCTATGTGACAGATGACCCAGTGTCTCAGACTGGTTGGCAGGGTCTCTTTGGAAGGCTCTTCTGTGAGTCTCATAAAGCCAATTGACCGCCGACAGATGCAGGGCGGTGTGTGTGTGTGTGTGTGTGTGTGTGTGTGTGTGTGTCACACTTCCTACCCTCTCCTCTATAAATGATTCCTAAAGATTTAAGGTTCTATTCTAAATGTCAGTTCCATGAACTGAGGCATCTGGTGACCACAAACCTTGTCGTGGCGATGCTAATCTTATCCCTGCCCAGAGTTTAACGAATTGCTCTGAGGCAGGGGTAGGGGTGTGGGTGGGGTTGGGATTGGGGGTGTGGGGTGGGGGGTGTGGCATGCATCTATAGTCCCAGTTAGTGGAGAGGCTGAGACAAGAGACTAGAGCCTAGGACTTTAGAGCCCACACCGGCAATATCGTGAGACACTGTCTCTTACAATACAGTAGTTAATAAAATAATAGTAATAATAATATATTTTTATTAAATACCTATAGCATGCCAGGTACTTTGAGTTAGCATCTCAAGTTGAAAGTATAAGGTTGTAAGCTAGGAATCCCACGGCACTTAGGTCCCCCCCATTGCCAGTGGGGGAGGGTGGGCGCGACACTGTGTGGCGGCCACGTAAGTGGAAATGACTTAACTAGTTCTTCCGGCCTCTGTGAGAGGCTGGTAGGTTCTCAGAGAGCGCAGGTTCGGATGGTTTGAACTGATTGGCTTAGAAGCTTGTGGTAGGCGGGTTCTGTTATAAGCCCATAAAAAGCCTATACAAGCCGGCTCAGGCGGGCTTACTTCTTTTACCCTGCGTGAGGAGGCTGTAACCCCCCAGAACTCTGGAAATTAAAATCCTCTTGCAAATTGCATCAGGTCTGTCTCTCGCGAGTGTTTTGGGGTGCCGGTTTCTGAGGCATGGGGTGCAGGAGTACCCCTGTTTTTTCTTTCAGATCTTACAAAGTGAGTTATATTAACTTCTTTTTGTGGGTGAAGGTTAAGGTCAGAAGGTAAATCTCCTTCATTAAAGTACCAACTCTTCCACCAGACAGTAAGAAAACTGAGATTTAAACCAGATCTTCTGGCTCCAGCACCAATGGCTCTTTGCATTTTGTTATAACGTCTTTGAAGCTGGGAATCCATTTTCTTTGGGTCCCTCCCACATGCACCAGACACTTCCGGCTCTCCCTTTCCCCACAATGCATATATAAGCCACAGTTCTCTTCAATGCTAATTTTTGGTGGAAGTTAACCATGCACCCAGGATTTCCGGTCTTCAGACAGACCGCTGTTATTAAACAATTGGGAAGGGCAAGTTCTGGATGAGATGAAATACCCTGTACTACCCAAGGCAAGGAGCCTCAGCAGGAATTCACATTGTAAAATGGACCAAATAACGAGAAACACATTTATGTTCCTCAAGCAGCCCGCAGAGACAGGAGAACAGGGCTGCCGGTCTCTGTTGTGAGCAGTAGAGTTGCAGAAAGTCCATCATCCTCCAGAAACGGCAGACCTTGTGTGTTAGTGTGTGAGAGGCAACGTGCCCCATGGGCACAGCAAACAGGCAGGGCAATGGTGGTTTGAGGCGGCTGTGTCCTCATCAAAGAGGTTCACAGAGTGGAGAGACGAGAGACTCCCCGTTCACAACTGCAGGGGAAGGCTATTGCTAGACAAATTGCAATCCCTAACTCTCTGAGAGAAGGCCCTGGAACAGGGCCCACACGAACACAGAATGGGATTCTGGTCCTGTGCCCGCAGAGAAGGCGCTGCGGGTTGCCTGCGCGGGTTCTGAAAATCCACAGCAATCCTTAATGTCCTTGTGGCACTAGGCTATTATTCCATTATTATAGGAGTTAGAGCTTGTCAAACAGCAAACAAATAAACAGCATCTCAGGTAATTTCTCCATTTTCCTCAGCATCTTGCCTATAATATCATACAGCAAAGCGTTTAATATGTTATTGCCAAATACAGAATTTATGACAATGATTCGTAGCTGATGAAGCTACCTGATGTACCTGCAATCCTAGCACTGGAGGAAGAGGGAACTTGAGGCCACACTCCTCCGACAGACAGTGAGTTGCAAGCCAGCCTGGACTACAGAGCCAGAACTCAATAAAAATAAATAAATAAATAATAATAATAATAATAATAATAATAATAATAATCGGTTCTCGGCCTTTTGGCTAAGATCAAGTGTAAAACAAAATAATAAAGTTTTTTTTTCTGCATCTGAACAATTTTAAAAACTTATTTTTTAAACTCTTAATGATTTTACAAATAGATATGAATGCTCTGTCCCCTTGTTTCTTCAGCAGCTGTATCCTGGAGAGTGACGGTCTTTTTGAATCGTCACTGTGCTCCCTGTGGTAGGAGGGGCATTTCTGCCTCCTGTTGGGAGTGTACCCCATCTGTCCTCTGAGGACTGCATCCCAGGAAACTTGTAGCCGCAACTGGCAATCGGCCTCGCTGTGAAGGATGTCAAAATACATATGCGATCATCGATCTTTAGAACCAACAGAGCCACCTCACAGAGTGTTTCTATGACACATCTGAAGTGTCTATTCATTCCCCTGGGATCAGGGGAAATCTGAAACACAGCTGGAGAGCCAGTCTGGTTTGAGGGGATCCTATCTAATGGTGCACAGGGTCGGGGCTGCTCTAGTGACTGTACAATTTGCCCAAGTTGAAACTTGACCTACTGTGATAAATAAAGCAAGTTTCTAAATTAAAAGGAGGAAGGAAATGATATTGACCTTAGAAAAAGAAAAAAAAAAAGGAAAAGAAAAGAAACAACGGAAGAAATTCTGAGAAATCATAAACCACATCTTGAAGACATCTCATGTTGGCTGCTTGCGTGTGTAACGCATATATTATTGGCAGAAATAGTACTGGCCCACAATACGTCATCCTATTGTCAGATTTGCAAGCGTCAACTGCGACCATCGGGCAGCTCACACTGTAGGATGTGGGCTCTAGGTAAGGCTTTATTAGACAATTAGTGTTGAGAAACCCTGCCCCTCCCCCGCTCCAGATTCATAACCTAGGACACCTCAGAGTGTGACCTTATTTGGAAATAGGGCTGATGTGGTCACAATCAGTTAACATGAGGTCATCTGGGTGGGGTCCTGAGGCAGTCTAACATCTATATAAAGAGAATGCATTTGGACCCAGAAACAGGGGAGATGCCATGCGGGTATGAAGTCAGCTGTTGGAGTGATGTGTCCATAAGCCAGGAAATACCAGCAAACGCCAGGATGGGTTCAGCCTCACAGTCGTCAGAGGAAACCAGTGGCTACCGTGAGACAGGGAAATTCTGCTTCAGGTGCTCAGTCTGTGTTTTGGTGATAAATAAGGCAGTCATAGAAAACCAAGGCAAAATACAGCTATAATAAATCTTCAGGTCTCAGCGGAATGAAGAAGCAGAAACGTCAATCTAGTCAAAACAACAGACACCTACCTACAGCCCTGGCCGCGTATCCCTCACAGCACAGTCGTCGGTCCACAGCCCTCGTTTTCATACAGCTGGGCTGGGCTGAAGGGGATAGTCCCGTGGTGCAGACAGAAGGTTCCAGAAAAATATGAGAAGCAAATACACATCCTTGTAAACTCTCTCAAACAAGGGGTCTCACAGAGCTATGGTGATTCACCATCGAGAGACTCGTCACTGCAGAACCCTGGCCCCAAAAGTCCAGTAATCAATACTGTGCTTACTGGGGCTTTTAAAGGGCCATCTAGAAATGCCTGTCTCTTTAAAACTTGAGTATAGATCCTGAAATGCCACTCTAAAGCCATAAATGTGTACTTAAGTCCTAAATATATAGTTAGTGTTTTCGGGAACCGGGATAATCTGTCCCTGAGTGCTGTCAGACCAGACAAATATGCTTTCTTGGGATCCGTTTGCAAACTCTCATGGCATTAGCTTCCTGACCTAAGAACCAGTCAGATTTATTTTCCCAGTTAGATTCATTTATAGAAAGACCAAATTCAAACCACCGCGTTCAAATGCAAACCAACCAGGGCATTTTAATTTGAGCGTGGAACTATGGAGCGGCAGGGACTTAAACGTCTGGGTGTGGATGTTTCTTTCATGCAGGGAGAAAATGGAATGCTAGTGAGTGTTTGGGAATAAAACCAAACAATTGTACTGTAGCCTGTACTGCTGTTTGAAACTTACAGACGAAGAGAACGGGAGAATATATGCATACAGATACAGAATTCTTGACTTAGATAGCTTCACCCACGGGTGCTCTTTGCTGAGTTCTGAACTGGCTGCAATCCTTAGTTAAAACGGAGTCTTAGAAAGTGATATTTTACATGGTAAGACATGTAGGCCAGCCACAGATGGGTTCTCCACCCCCTATAATTCCAGCACTTAGAAGGCTGAGGCAGGAGGCTCAGAAGTTTGAGGCCAGCCTGAGCTACATAGTAAGAGCATTTGCAGGAAAGTAACAAAGCAACAAAGATGGCGGCAGGGAGGGGGGGATACCGGAAGTAATATCCCAAATCTCATACTGCAGAGCAGTCTAGAATATTGCTTTCTCTGTTGTTAGTTCTCAAGGGCAGGCGAGACGGCTCTGGGGTTGACCGTGTCTATGGTGAAAGCCTGAGGACCTGAACTCAAGCCTCAGAACCAATGTGTGTGTGGGGGGGTGTTCCAGTCTTGACCTCTGACCTCCACACACATGCATGCGTTACTCTTTCCACTGAAAACCAGAAAATCATCTTCCAGGGCCACTGGGGTCCACCCTGGGGTTGCACGCGCGTTGGCCAGCGTTAGCCACGCAGCCGCGCCTCAACGCTTTACTATGGGAGACGGAACTGCTGGGAGCATCCTTCACACACATCCTCACCCACCGCCTTGCTGGTTATTCTCACGACGCGATTCTACCTTATTCCACGGGATGCTATCGTGAGAGCGTCTCTGAGGTTGAGTGATTTATGAAAACACATATTTACTTCTGAGAGTCCCAGAGGCTGGCAAGCCCCACGATCAAGGGTCTCATGTCCGGTGAAGATCCACATGGTGTACGTCCTCTAACAGAGGGCAGAAAGCACAGCGGCAACAAGAGACGGAAGCGGAAGGTCTTCATCTCCCGGGACCCCACTCCGCGGAGACTAACCCACTACTCTGCTAATGGAGGCAAAGCTCTCACAGGGTCCCTCTTCTCACCACTGCTGCTCTGGGATTGCTTCTTACCCATGTGCAGTGGCGAACACATTCGAAGCTTAGTGCATCCTAAGAACTGGGCCACTGAAGGGTTCTTGCATATGTGGGCCGCTGGCTTTCTGTCAAGCGCTCTCTCTGGCAAAGCCTGCCTGAACGCGTCACATCCTCCACCGATCCGCCACCCTCCTTTCTTCTCTCCCGTAGATAAAGGAGGGTGAAGCCTTTGCCTCTCTGGATAATTGGGCCCTTGGATGATGAAGTTTGCTCACGGAGGTGGGTGGGGTTTCCACGGGACTCCCGGGTGTCTGCCTGTGCCGGCTTGGGTTTGCACACCCTGGTTCCTTCGGAGAAGAGTTATGATTCAGACTGAGGTCAATGCCAGCTCAACAGAATGCAGAGCCATGTTCGCTCTGCTGCTAGCCCCTTGTTCCTAGAAAGTCGCATCAAAGCGACTGACACCACTCTCCCTGTAATTTTGGAAATCTGTCTCATACTCAAGTTCACGTCCTCCTCCCCCTCCTCCCCTTTCCCCCCTCCTCCTCCCTATTCACACTCTTCCAGATAGGGAAGTGGAGGGGTGTGGGTAACACACTTTAACCCATCTCTTCACACCTCTGTATCGTCACCAACAATCCAAGTGGACTCTCTCCCCTAATGTCATTGTTTTTCCCAAGGATACAAAACAGGCATGGTTTTGTCACCCCAAACCTTGACAGATCCTGTTGCTGGAGAAGACAAGGTAGGAAGGGCATCGAAGAAATTATGTGGCCCGGGGATCTGTTCTAGGACAAAGAGAGAGAACCTGATTTCACTTGCTCTGAACTGGAGCTGGGAGTCGCCGTGGGCCCAGGGGCTTCTCCGTCCTCTCTCCTCACACAAAACCAGTCTCCCAGCGTTCGATAGGAGCAGATAAGAGCAGTCAGAGAGCCACAGGGAATCCTACGTAGTAGACTTTCTTGGAAAACAAAGATAAATCTAAAGTTCTGGTGTGGAAAAGCAGAAGGGGGCTAGCAGAGGAAGGTAGGCGGGGTCAAGGGAGTGTACGGGGGTGGGGCCAAAGTGCATCATCTGTTGGTAGGGAAATGTCTTCATGAAACTTTATTTGGTACAAGGCATACAAGCTAACAAAGGGGTAGTGGTAGTGGCAGTGGTGTCACACGCCTTTAATGCCAGCACTTGGGAGGAAGAGGCAGGTGGATCTCTGAGTCTGAGATCTGGAAGCTTGGGCTGCCGAGTTGAGTTCCAGGACAGCCAGATCAACATGGAGAAGCCCTATCTCGAAACAAAAAAACAAAACGAAACAAACCCAAAAGATTAAAACAAAACAAACAACAACAAAACAAAAAACGGAAGAAAGAAAGAAGGAAAAGAAAAAAAGAAAAGACGAAACAAAAGAAAAGAAACAAAGAAAAGAAAGCAAAGGTTCCCCAAGGCAAAGCCCGGGGCTCCAAGCCCCGAGCGCACTGTGCGCAGAGCTGAGGATGCTGTGTGACGGACGAGCTTCCTTCTTGGCCTGTTTGGACTGAAGGTCCCATCCTGCCAGGTGTCTGGCAAGGAGACAGAGCAGTGTGCGGTAAGAAAGGTACCATTCACATTACCCATTTCAGGAAACGCTGACCTAGTGAGGTCAAATAACTTCCCAAACAGCACCCCGGAAGTGGGTAAACTACCGGTCACTTCCAACGCTCTCCTACTCTGCACTCTTGACCTCCAAGGCCCCATCAACTGCCCACGTGACCTACCCGAGTGGGCCTGGCTAACTCTGGCCAGAGGTGCCCTGTCACGTCCCACAGCTAGATCAGTGTGGCCAAAGGGTGACACGCCACAGCGCCTGACACCCTCATCCTTCCTGCCCCCCCCCCCCCCGTTTACAAACCTGACTTCTGGGGCGCACAGGCAAACCTCATTTAGGCTGTTGCAGTTAACACAGACTTCCGCTTGCGACAGGGTTCCTTCCCACACCAACTGTGGTTTTTCTCCTCCGGCTCCTGACCCCTTTCTTCTTTTGCTTTACGCTAAAAGCTTTAGCCGGAAAAGGCAACGTTGAGCTAACAGAATCGAATAAACGTTCAGCAGGCAAGAAAGCGTTCCTTAATAGTGGATGCGAGAAAAAGTCACTGAATCACCAGTTTGTCCTGAATTATTCAGATAATCTTTTATCTCATTTTATTTCTGGAAGCCCAGACCCAGAACAAAAGCATGCCCCAGGCTAAGCGCAGACACAAAAGCGAAGAGTGATTTTTTTTTTGTTTGTTTGTTTTTGTTTTTTTCAGAATCCTGCTCCACCTGCTGAAGTCCGTGCCCTCCCTGCTTTGGGACCAGAAGAATTTAGACCTGTAGGAGAATGCATTCTACTGAAGGAATCAGAGTCAACCTCTATGCCTGGGAGGTTCTGACCAACTGGTCCCAAAGTTGACCTGAGCATTCTCAGTGAACATAGGAAGTCTTGTAGCCTAGGATAGCCCCTCAGTCCAGGTAAGCTGAGTTGTTGACCATCCTGGAACATGCAACGGTTCTGTGGGATGGGAATACCAGCCTTTGGGTTCTTTTCCTTAAGCGGTTTCTGTTTTATTTTGTTTTGTTTTGTTTTGTTTTGTTTTGTTTTGTTTTGAGACTGTTTTGTTTTGTAGCCCAAGCTAGACTCAGACTCGCAGACCTCAGCTCCCCAGTGCTAGGCAGCTGCCGCTGTCTCATCCCACCTTAGCAGAGGGAGAGCAAACCAGAACCCTGGGGGCCTGAGGCCCCACAAAGATACAAGAGGAAGGTACTGAGTCCAGAAGGTGGGGTGTCTAAATGTACCCATTAAAATGCTCTCCCGCTGCTCTGATGTGTATATATGTGCATTAGCGTATATATATATAATACCACAAGTCCAACCTGACCACTGCAGATTTTTTTTTTAAATAAAAATGACGAGAAGGAAATCAATAGTACTCATAATCTTACAATCCCTCTGAACCGTTTTGAGACTTCAAGATTGTAATATAACCTGACGCCTTAGAGCTATCTATGCTGGTCTTTTCCAGGAAAAAATATTAATAAAATGAGGCTGCGAAGCTATCTTTCACTCAACAATATGAGATCAAATCCATGTCGACAAGGATGCTTTTGTGACGTCATTTCCAGGAGTACCCCAGAACATTCCACATCGCACCAACAACCCAGTTTACATAAGCTACATTGAGCATTACACTTCTGCTGCTCTTATTAATCTTTCCAGTGTTACAGACAGCGCTGAAGTGCTGGTGATATATTTAGCACAATTGTCGAACTTTGGGTCTAGCATGGCACTTGGATTCAAGCTCCGTGGATCGACAGGGAAGGCTTCAGGGACGTGTGGCTGAGTCAGCTCCCAGAAGCACCTCACAGAGCTATGAGCAAAGCCGTGTCTTAACTCCTGCCGCTGTGACCTGGCTCCAGATCCAGCCAAAGTCTTATGATCGAGGTGTGGTTTCCAACACTAAAGTTCCATGTGCAAACTGTGGGTGTGACGGAGGCCGGGCAAGGAGGGCTGGGGGCTCTTTGTTTTGGCAAGGCAGATAGCAAGTAAACTCTAAGAATGGGAAAACAGGGCTGGAGAGATGGCTCAGTGGTTAAGAGCACTGACTGCCCTGAGTTCAATTCCCAGTAACCACGTGGTGACTCACAACCTTCCGTAATGGGCATCCGATGCTATCTGCTGCTGTGTCTGAAGACAGTGACAGTTTACCCACACATATGAAATAAATATGGCCGGAGCGAACAGGGCCAGAGTGAGCGGGGCTGGAAAAAAAAAAAAAAAAAAAAGAATGGGAACACCATTCAAAAACACATCTAACCTTGTCATCTTAGAACATTCCTGTGGGGAGTTGGAGGGTTCAATGAGGAAGAGAAAGACACAGAGCTGTAACCTCCCGCTTCCTGGGCTCCCTTCCAGAATCATTACTGGGGCTGGGGGTAGGTGGATGGGGTGAAGCAGACAGGGCGGTGTTGACCGGGAGCTTGTGACTGTTGAGGCTGGTGGTGCGCAGACACACACTGGACTAACGACCCTCTCTCTAGTAGATGCTAAAAGTTTTCTTAACAAAAGCAGTGTGTGTTTAAAAGGCAGTAGAAGTGCGGGTAGGGATATAGACAAAGACATAGTTTCTGGACCCTGAGCAGTAAGCTTTCTCTGTGGATCCTAACCCAGACAACAAAAGACCTTTGGCTAACAATTGTTTTACATTTGCAACGATTGTTTTTTTTTTCCAACATTCCCCAAGGAAGAAAAGAAGGTTTTTGTTTGTTTGTTTGCACATAAACTGGGTCAGAATAAGTCACTACTGTTGCCCTCCTAAAGTCCACTATACCTCGAAACTGTTCCACTCCCGCTTGCCACATTTAGTGGCTC
Source organism: Apodemus agrarius (assembly GCA_964023405.1). Taxonomy (NCBI): domain Eukaryota; kingdom Metazoa; phylum Chordata; class Mammalia; order Rodentia; family Muridae; genus Apodemus; species Apodemus agrarius. The sequence goes on from OZ030023.1 coordinate 28,361,921, forward strand.
AGCAGATAGGCCACTTCGGTGATTGTCTTTTTCGGGTTACCAGCAAATAAAACCCATGCAACTCCGGATAAATAGCAAATACTTACTTTAATATGTGTGTCTATTGCAACATGTAGGACTTACTCATATGAAAACATATTATTGATATGAAATTCAAACGTAAGTGGGCATCTATCTTTTATCTGGCTCTGTTACTCCAAAGGCTTATAAAATTTACGAGATTCCAGCTGCCCCACCCTACTTTACCTCATGCCAACCCAAAGTGACTAGACTGGAGTCATGTAACCATGAGTCTGGGTATGTCATGACCGTCTCTCTTCATCTTCCTGGAAAGGCATTCTCCCACAGCTGGCTAGCTTTGAGGTATGTGTCCTGCCTAGCTCCTGGTCATTGAAGGGAGGTGTGAAAGGAGAGAGGCATCTGTTTCACCAAGAAAATCTGCTCTGTAGGATGAGACATCCCACACATCCACCCAACAGAGCTGAGACTCAAACTCTTTGGATGCACACATCATTTTTGCTGCCACAGAGTCTACACGTCTACACATACAAATGGGTGTTATAGAGTGTTGTCTTCAAAGGAAGCAGAGCAGTCCCGTGCTGGAGAGCGTCCAACTTAACTCTGGCAACCCTGTCTCCACCTGTCACCCTCGGTTCCAGATTATCAAGGCTAAGATGACAGAGTTTCCAAAGCTAAAAACTTGTCCATTTTCCCTGGCCATCACTTGACAGCTAATTAGCATCCTGACTGGACATGAGCCAGAGGAAGGAAATGATAAACCACCATGAGTCAACATGTTTCTTGCCAGAAGTTCTCGTAAAGGGAGCAAGAGGTGTGTAAGGGAAAGAAATCTGTAGAGAAGGTTTTAGGGGCCGCGGGGATTTCTCCTTGCCCTCGAAATCAGAAATAAACAAGGCTTATCTCTTAAAGTTGAATATCCTCCAGACAGAATGTTCTAGAAGGACACTCGATTCTGTTGCCCACAACTTTAAGAAATGTCCACCTTTTGTTCTCCCTATTCTGCTGTGAGGTTAAACAAAGGTCAGAACGTGAAAGGGACAGGACTAGGCAAACGCAGTGGCTTTTCAAGCTGGGTATAAAATCCAGGTGGGTGAGAAGGAATGTAGCATTCCTCAGGAGACAACCATAAGGGTCACAAAGTCATTGTCAATGGCTATGTTTGATAATCAGAGCAGAGTCTCCCCACACTGTAGACCTAGGAGACGTCTAGCCAAAGACGGACATCATTTGCAGTGCAAAAAAGAGCCTCTTTGCTTTGGTTTGTTTGCTATAGCATTTGCCTTAAATGGGAGAGACAGAAATAGGAAGAGGTACACACACTCAAAGTACATTGATGTGCATGCAGGGAAATGTTTCAATGACGCGCACAGTACACGGAGTAAAAATTAAAAGTTATAAGTAAGGAACCTAAGGATGTAGTACTTCACAACAGCGGTGGGGTAGGTGGTGGGAGGGAGGAATGAGGTTGGGGTGGGGGAAAGAGGAGAGCTAGGCAAACATGTCAAAGAGAAAGGTGGCCGGAGAGCAACTGCTGGAGCCGGAGACAGCTCAGGTGTTCTATAATAGCAATCTCAGCAGCCTATAAAAATGATTTACTGTGGAAAATTTCAATCATACACAAAAGAAAACAGACTAGTATAATGAACCTCCATGTGCTGTTATTCTGTGCTTCAATAATTAACTTAGTCTCCTCTAATCAAATCGTCTGCCCACTTGCCCTTGAATTAAGATTCAACTCGCCAAATCTGATCTGTCTGGCTTCTCCAAAGTTAGCCACTTTCCGCCCATGTTCCTGCAGAAGGGGCAGGGTGAAGGGGGAGCCATGCTCCCTCCACATGATCAGAAAGTTCACAATTACAATCCTGAGTGCTTAAGGTCTCCAAAATGCATAGAAACCAATTGACCACGGTCGGTAAAGGCCAACATCAACAAAGGATAACAAAACCCCGTGAGCAGCTAGCTGTAGGAAAGCAAAGGAAGATGGCGGAGCTTCTGTAAGGTGCGGTGCTGATCCAGAATGTTCTCTCCAATCATCAGATGCCGACTGATCACCAAAGCACCTAGAGACCTGTAGGATATAGTCATCAGGTAAGACTACTTGGGACACATAATCATTTAAACTTCAAGCAAGTTCTTTTGTGCTCACAAACCCCAGGCGCATTTCAAACAAGACTGTCATAGCTCAAAAGTGTCCCCAAAGGCCATGTGTTGTATGTATGTATATATATATGTATGTATGTATGTATGTATGTATGCATGTATGTATCCCACCTATCCTATCTTATCTATCCATCCACCATCCATCCATCTACTCATCTACCCATCCATCCATCCATCTATCCATCCATCCTTCCCTCCCTCCCATCCACCACTATCTATCTATCTATCTATCTATCTATCTATCTATCTATCTATCTATCCTATCTATCTATACTACCTATCTAGATTTTTTTTTTTTTTGAGACAGGTTTTCTCCATGTAGCTCTGGACATCCTGAAACTTACTCTTTAGGCCAGGCTGGCCTTGAACTCAAAAGAGCTGCCTGCTTCTGCTCTCTTGCTGGGATTAAAGGCAGGTATCACTACTGCCATCCGGCTATGTGTTGTGCCTTCTATCCCCAGTGTGGAGAGGTGATTAGAACCTGAGATTTCCAGCCTCATTCATGGGTAAATGTCATTAACATAGGAACAGGTTAGTTACCCTGAGAGTGGACAATTGCAAACCAGTTCAGCATTCTCTCCCTCACTTTTTCGTGTCTACTTTCTACCGCGGGACAATGCAGCCAGAACCCTTTGCTGGATCTCCACATCTTCCCAGCATCTAGAACTCTGGGATACTCTGCTGTATAATATAATGTGGACGAAGAGAGAAACAACCAACAACATTTCGCATTATTCAAAATAGTCTGAACAAACCAGGAGCACTTTGTATGTGTTTGCTTTCTTTCTTAGAACAAACAGTCCACCTGTCTAGGAGGAGCACAGACCGTTCACGGCTAACAGTATACCCACGCCGCGGGAGCTCGAGGCATCCACAGCTAAACTATTGCTGTTTTCCAGAATGAAATGGCCTCAGGATCTTGAGTCAGAGTGCATCTCCAGAAACAGGGGTTTCTCGGTGCTTCCTTACCCAGGGTACCGGATAATCCTCTGCAGGGTTCCAGCCCTTCACCAAAGATCTGCGGTCAGCACCTTTCGGCAAAGATCCCTTATGATTTTTTTGTTTATTGTCATTTCATTTCCAAATTTAAATTCCACAATAAATCTTTTACTCTCCTCCCCATGAGTGTGTCTGACACCCATGAAGAATTTACCTTTCAAAGATCTGTCTTCTTAGTCTCTCCTGAAAACTCCTCCTGACACCCAGGTAAGACCACACCCCTTAGCTCAGAATCTTGCCTGTGGCGTCTTTAAGGTTTTTTTTTTGTTGTTGTTTTTGTTTTTAATTCCCTGATAAAATCTTTGCTTGCTCAGCACTATTATAAGCTGCCATCTTCCCTGAGAACCTGGGTCTGGATACTTGCTAATGGCTCTGTAGTCGCTGGAAGACTGGAAGACAGGGGCCTCACAGACAAAGGATAATCCTCAGCCAGCTCTCTCTCTTCAAGCTGAGGACAGAGCCTACTGAGGCCTGTTGAGACAAAGGCACCAGGTGGGGTGGGGTCGCCCATTAAGTACAGCTAGCCTGGGCCTGAGAATGTGCATATGCGTGCAAAGATGGAAATGACTGACTCTTTGGCCCCTTAGCAAGCTGCAGCAGCTTCTCATGGAAAAATCCCTCGGTGGACCTGGGTAGCACTTTCAGTTTAACATTTACTGTCATCCTGATGGGCTTTTTTTTTCCTTTTTCTTTTTCTTTTTCTTTCTTTTTTTCTCTTCTTTTTTCTTTTTCTCTCCTTCCCTTCCTTCCCTTCCTTCCTTCCTTCCTTCCTTTCTTTCTTTCTTTCTTTCTTTCTTTCTTTCTTTCTTTCCTTCTTTGTTTCTTTCTTCCTTTCATTCTTTCTTTCTTATTTTTTGAGCTGGATAGTGAACCTAGGGCCTTTTTGTACATACCCAACCCTAGACATTCATTTAATTATAAACTACAGCATAGGGAAATACAAAACAGGGGCAGTGGCACACACCTTTAATCCCAGCATTTGGGTGGGAGGCAGAGGTAGGCAGATCTCTGTCTATTGAATTCAAGGACAGCCTGGTCTATAGCGCGAGCTCTAGGACAGTCAGAATGGCATAGTGAGACCCTGTCTCAAAAAAAAAAAAAAAAAAAAGCAATACCGGGGTTAACAGTTTTTCCAGGCTGAGTAACAGATTCAAACTTGGTGGTTGTGGAATTGGAAAGTTGCAGGTTTGGATCCAACTCGTGTTGGGCTAACCTTGGTCCTCTTCATCTACAGCAGCATCCTTTCGTCTGACCTAACACCCTTTAGACTTTCAGGTAAAACCTTTTCAATATGTACTCCCAGCAGACGACTGGTATCTGCAAACTCAAAAGCCAAGAATGGCAGCATTAAGTATCTGAAACCTAAGAAGGGTGTTCCCTGCTTTGCCCGTGATTCCCACCGATGAAATTGGCAAAGGCCTTGATTTAGGATTTTATTTGCTCTGTGAACGGCAAAGCCTCCTGTAACCATTTCCAAGTGGAAAGTTCCCAGGCTGTGTTTCCGGGCCTGGGCTTTCGCTTTGGCTCAGATTAAGCTCTCTCTTACTCCCTTTGAAGTGAGAGCTAGGCTTCATGATGACATTATTTAAAGCAAAATCTTGGAGAGTCCCAGAAGGTAAAGACATGCTAGATTTAGGAGAGAAAACCAGGTTTGCATTCTATCTCTTTCTGGTTTCAACTGTTTAACTATGGTTAAGATCCTTAAACTCTCAAAGCCTTAATTATCTGAAAAATGGCAGTAATGATCTCCCAGCTTAGTAACAACGCGTTTGGGAGAACCTTGTATGAACTTCAAAGTACTGCCTATGCTCATGACATTGCAAAGCACACAGCCCAGGTCAGTGTCAGGGAGACTGCTCTGATACGAGGGCAGCAGTTCTCAACCTTAGGGTCATGACCCCTTTGGGGGAATCGAACAACCCTTTAACAGGAGTCTCCTAAGACTATGGGAAAACACATAATCACATTATGATTCATAGCAGTAGCAGAATTACCATTATGAACTAGCAACAAAAATAATTTTATGGTTGGGGTTCATCGCAGCATGAGGAACTGTATCAAAGGGTCACGGCATTAGGAAGGTTGGGGACCACTGGATGAGGGGGATGCAGGAAGGGACTGTTGTATTCAGTCGGCCTGTGGAAGGGCTCAATGGAGTGGGCTTTGTGAGAAAGGAAGACATTTTCTCTGGGCTAAAGGTTTTCAGTTGACAGGAAGCTGAGAGGGGAGGGGGAATATTGAGATGGAGGGCCAGTGCACACTAGTCTTTCAGATTTACTTTTTTTTTTTTTTTTTTTTTTTTGGTTTTTTCGAGACAGGGTTTCTCTGTGTAGTCCTGGCTGTCCTGGAACTCACTCTGTAGACCAGGCTGGCCTCGAACTCAGAAATCCACCTGCCTCTGTCTCCCAAGTGCTGGGATTACAGGCGTGCGCCACCACGCCCAGCCACACTAGTCTTTCAAACCAGCAGGAAAAGTTGGAAACTATAGAAAGTGTTGAATACAAAGCAAGGGATTTGACCAGACAGTGGGGCCCTGGGTATCCGCAGGCTCTGTATCTGAGGATCTAACCAGCCACTGCCTGGAATGTCGTGAGGGCACCGGGGATAAGTAGCCTCTCTACTACTGGATAGGTACAGACTTTTTCTCTTGTCATTTACTCCCTTACAAATTATGCTGATTCTGTGCTAGGATTTGCACCGGCACTAAGCATCCCGTGCAATCAAGAGATGATGTTACACACCTGAGAGAATTATGTCGGTTATAAACGACAGTATGCCGTTTAACGGGCGGGACTTGAATGCCTAGATTTTGATGTTCTCAAGGGTCCTGGAGCCGGTTCTCCGTGACTCTGGAGGAGTGGCCGATATTTGGCGTGGATAAGGCAGCTTATCGATAAAGGTTCTGCCCAGCAACTCGGCACGCTGAGAAGGTAAGCAATGCGGAGTTTGGGGGTACACAGGAAGGCAGGAAGAAGTGAAGAAGGGAGATCTGGTTCCGGTCTTTCACTGAACAGCACCCTTGCCTTTGCATTATGACGTCATCTTATCCCTTCAGCTCCTTCCGCCTTTTTTTTTTTTTAAACAGGGTTAGCCTCCGCATCTTAAGTCTTTGCTTTCCCTCAGAATGCAGCTTCAAATAGGCAGCCCCCTGTGCTTCCAGCTAGTGCTTTCTCGAACATTTTGTGAGAGCACAGTTTTTCTTCCCGTTAACCTTCGCAGTCGGAATTTTCAGGTTTTTTTTTTTTTCCCAATGTGTTCTCACCCTCTTTCCAGACATTTCTCCTTTAAGAGTGACCCCCCACGCTACTTGTCATTTTTTAATATAACCGTAGGTTTTTTTTTGTTTTTTTTGTTCTTTTTTTTTCCCACAGAAGAGAAGCCCTTGGCACTAGCAAAGGCACTTGGATAATTTAAACAAACAAACTCTTGACGGGAGGATCAGCACTGAGTTCCCCACCCTGCCTCAGAAGAGTCAAGAACAGGCCTACGTGAATGCTTGCACGTCTGTGCAATCCTGGCCGGCTGGGCATTCTGGGCCAAGGCTTTTTTATGTTCTTCGTCTGACATGAGTTTGCTCCTATTTAGAAAGTCTTCTATGCAGCCTATAGTTCCTTAGAGAATTAAAGGGGTGCTAAGCCAGTCATTTACACCCCCTTTTCTGTGCCCTGTAGTATCACAGCATTTCCCCCAAGACCTCCTCCCCCCACACACACACCCTATAAAGACAAGCAACTTTTTCTTCTGTTTCCATTCTCTCGCTTCCTTCCGATGGCCCTCAAGCCTGAAAGGGGGGCTCGCCTGTGGCTGCTGGGTGCACCACTAGAGGACTGTTTGTGGGGTCGCACCATTTCTCCCAGCAAGTCTCTTTAGGAACAATAGACTAAGAAGGCCACTTCTAAGAAGTCCCTCATCCAAATCGCAGCATCGGTGCTGTTCCAGGGAAAGGCTCTGGGAATAAGCCTTATCGCCTGCTGTTTGTGTGCACACACCCTCAAACATAAAAGACCCTTGGTTATCATTTCATTACTAGTCTCCGAAAAAGTTGCTATCTTAGCCATGCAGTAGTGGGCATGCCTTTAGTCCCAGCACTTGGGAGGCAGAGGCAGGTGGATCCAGGCTAACCTGGTCTACACGGTGAGTTCCAAGACAGCCAGGGCTCCACAAAGACTTACTATCTTATCCTAAGTCCCTGAGTTCTGAAGATATTTTCCCTAGTATGTGGTTCCCTCACCTCCTCACTGTAGACAAGACAGGAATCCAGGGGCTAGGGACAGCTTGGGTCTTCTCTCTCTGTGTGTGAAAACACAGTTCGCTTCCAATACCAAAGCTCGGCTTTGCTAGCGCGAGGCTCTCCTTGGCTGCTGCCTGCCTTCTGTCAGAAGGCTACAAGTTTTATTGACTGTGACTCACTGGAAGGAATGTCATGTGCTGGCACTGCGCCGCTGAGCAGGGAGTCGCGGCCATTTAGGGCTGCTGACTCAGATGGGAGTCAGGGAGGAGAGATGGACGTCCATGGGAAACCTGGCCCAGCAAGCGTGCAGAAGCACACGCTTCTCTTCGCCGCACTCCCGGTCACTTCCTGCGTTGCTCTCGAGATTCTGAATATGAAGCATTAACACTGCTTCTCCTTAACAATGACTGAGAGACCATGGTTGAGAGCTGCATCCTCTGTTAACCGATGGCTTCAGGGACTTGTTTGTTGTTTGTTTGTTTTTAATTTACTATTGCAAGGAGTAGTACACAACCATACACAGGCGCAACAAGTTCTGTATTTACCGAATGATGGCATTTCATGAGGTTGGGCTAAAGATTTGGGCTCGTTCATGAAGAGAAATGTTAACGAGCGGAAGATGCTGAAATGCAGGCGCTTGTACCGTTGAGCTCCTGTCAGTAGAGCCCTGGTTGCATCAGTGAGAAAGCAGAGGTGTGAAGCAGCCTACCTAAGAATTAAGAAGCTTTCTGCTGATGGCACATGTTTTTTTCAGTCTCCTAAGAACATAATCCTTCAGCAGTGGTTTTAAAAGCCTCTCGACCTGCATCTTTAGAACAAAGTTTGAATGTGGAGGTTAAAGCCTGGTAATCATTTACATAAACACACACACACACACACACACACACACACACTCACACTCACACTCACATTGGTAGCTGCCAAGATGGCTCTGATGTCAAAGCACAGGCCCTTGCAGAGGACTGGGGTTCAGTTTCCAGCATCCATGTTGGGCAGCTCACAACTGCCTACATAGTAACTCCAGCTCAAAGAGATCTGATGCCATTTTCCTGCTTCTGTGGCATCTGTACACATGTGGGCGCGTGCACACACACACACACACACACACACACATTCACGCTTAAAAATAAAAATGTATGAAATCTTGTTTTAAACTTTAACCTACAAAGCCCAAAACAGATTCACAGTATTCTATTCTTTTTTTTTTTTTGCATTTTTTTATTGGATATATTCTATATTTACAATTCATTTCCCTTTTTCTGGTTCCCCACCCCCAAAGGTCCCACGTGTCCTTTTCCCTCCCCCTGCTCTCTCATCCACCCCCTCCCACCTCACTGTTCTTGTACTCCCCCACAATGATGTTTTGGTCCATTCTAGCACCAGTGTCCACTCCTTTCTTCTTGTGAGACATCACTTGATATGTGATTTATGTCTTTGGTGTTCCAAGCTTCTAGGCTAATATCCACTTATCAGTGAGTGCATACCATGGGTATTCTTTTGAGACTGGGTCACCTCACTTAGTATGACGTTCTCCAGCTCCATCCATTTCTCTAAGAATTTCATGAATTCATTGTTTCTAATGGCTGAATAGTACTCCATTGTGTATATATACCACATTTTTTGTATCCATTCCTCTGTTGAGGGACATCTGGGTTCTTTCCAGCTTCTGGCTATTATATATAAGGCTGCTATGAAACAGTATTCTATGCTTTATCCTGCGAATCGCTTTATCCTCTGATTTCCTCGGCCGCGTTCTCAGAGTACTCACCAGCCGGGCAGACACGTCCCCCTTGAAATGCCTTACAAGTTCCCACTCCTGTGCTTTCCCCTTTTGGAAGCCACTGGAACCCAAAGCCGCGCCTCTCTCCTAAGTTAGAAGATGTCTCTGGTCTCCACGGTGCCGGCCGGCGTCCGGCATCACTGGAATGAACTGATAGATCAATGCAGCTGTGAGCTGGTTAAGATGCCGCCTTTGGCCAAGATAAATGATGTTGATTCTCTGCTATCCCCCCAAACCAAGGAGGCGGTTGGAGAGATAGAGTCAGGGAGTGATGTTTATGGGTTGAGAAGGCAACCCACACTGACAGTGATTGACAGCAGAAGCCGGAAGGAGGACTGTGCATCTGTTCCTTGGAGAGAGTGGTGAATAGAAATGAGAGCTCCGACAAGAACGTGGAAGGTCAGACAGATGGGTGTCAATTCCAGGTCAGCACCAGAGGAAGGCTGACACCTGCTTAGCAAGGCCATCTAACAACTGAGAAGGGGCAGGATGGTAAAGCTGGAGGTGGATATCCACTCAAAGGCCGGGACAGTCTCCAAAGGCCAAATCACGAGTTCTGCTCCCTGGGAAGCCTGCAGACTCTAACCCAGTCCTTCTCAGCCTTCCTAATGCTGTCCCCCCTTTTACACAGCTCTTCGTGCTGTGGCGACCCCCACCCATACAATTATGTTGTTGCTACTTCATAACTGTAATTTTGCTACTACTATGAATCATAATGTAAATACCCGATATGCAGGATATCTGATAGATGACCCCCCCCAAGGGGGTCACAACCCGTATGTAGAGAACCTCTGGTCTAACCCCAGCTTCTCTTGCTGCAGCCTCCTTATCAGTGGGCTTTCTGTGCTCTGGCACGCTGGCTCTGAGGAACACACGGCAAGCTGAAGTTCTAGGGAAGAACTGACCAAGAAATGCGGGCGAGCGAGACAGAGATTTGCATCCCAAGGCCAATTCAGAGAGCTCCCAGGAGTCTTGTTGGTTTCTAAGAGGCAAAATGCCACACAGGCTGAACTCAAAGGCCACAGGGCTTAGGGGATCTTCTCGCCTCAGCCTTCCAAGTAGCTCAGGTGCACAGCATCATTCCTGGGCTGCCCCAGGGGTGTGTGTGTGTGTGTGTCTATATGTCTGTGTGTGTCTGTGTGTGAAAGCAGATCACTGGTTGCTTAGGAACAGAGATAATAGGAATAGAGAAAAAACAAGGTTTTCATGAGGGAACAGAACTGTCTTAAAGCTGACTGTAGTGTGTTGATGGCACGTAGCGTATATGAATTGTGTATTAAAAAGTTGGGTTGGCACGCCTGTAATCCCAACACTTGGGAGGCAGAGGCAGGCGGATTTCTGAGTTCGAGGCCAGCCTGGTCTACAGAGTGAGTTCCAGGACAGCCAGGGCTATACAGAGAAACTCTGTCTTGAAAAACTAAAAAAAGCTGGGCATGGTGGCGCATGCCTGTAATCCCAGCACTTGGGAGGCAGAGGCAGGCAGATTTCTGAGTTCAAGGCCAGCCTGGTCTACAGAGTGAGTTCTAGGACAGCCAGGACTACTCAGAGAAACCCTGTCTCGAAAAACCAAAAAAAAAAAAAAAAAAAAAAAAAAAAAAAGTTGGGTGGGTCTTCTGCCTGAACAATTTATACTGTAATGAGAAACTGTATTATTATTTCATGCAGGACCAAACATTTTCAACATAGTAGAAGGCTCCAGATCTAAGAGTGTTGGCTTTAGGAAGGAGCGTCTTAGCCTTCATCATAAACTTCTCCCTTTACAAATAAGTCTGTAAACAATTAGCTATCATGCTCTATTATTGAGTTGTTTTAATACTTTAGTATTCTGGAAGACAGTTTTATTTTACAGGGCGAAAATAATGAAGTCAGTTGTCTATTAAGAGAAAAACGTTGGTTTTTTTTCAGGGGTTTGATTTGCTCTGCTTTAGCCTCCTGCCACCGGGGGTGGGGTGGGGGGTGTCCTGTGATGAGCTTTAACCTAACAGCCTCACAGAGCCAAGAAACGAAGAGCTTCAGAAAGGAAGGAACCACCGAAACCTAAAGAAACAACTACAGAAACTCAGCGCTACACTCTGGATCCCGCACTTCAAGCCTCTGGCCTCCGCTGGATGTGGCCGGTTTCTGCAGTCATGTGACTTTTGTCCTGCGCAGTTCTCAAAGGAACAGTGGCGTGCATGTGTGGCTGCTTAAACATCCTCAGAACTCCTGGCCCTCCTGATTCTCGGTAGCATGGGAGGGCCAATTAAAAGAGTCGACCAATCCGACCTGTCTGAGAAACGCGCTCCTGGGAACGGACTGGGAATGGAATACTGGGAGATTTTTCTAGTCCTTTGCATAATTAGGACCCACTGACTATACTGTAACTCTTCAGATTGAGCACACAGTGCCAGCAGTCACGGGGACTTCACCAGTACCCGTTGCCTTTAATTATGTTGAATTCCAGAGAGGGAGCATTTTGTGACGGGTGCACCTTCTACTTCCAGTGTAATAACTAGACTGGATTCCAGAAAAGGAAAGGTATTTCTCAAAGACCAAAGCTTCGCTGAGGAATGACTGTGTCGAGCTGACTGGCTGTTATTCATTTAATTAAAATGGCTAAGAAGCCTTAACTTAGCGGAGGTCCAGAACGGAGCAATCTTTTCTGAAAACAATGCCCAGAGAGTATCACACTGTGTAAACACAAGGACTTTCCCTTGTGTGCTCAACAAACTTAGCAACAGTCTGCTTTCCAAATGTGCCAAGAAAGATATGTTGCTTTGGGTTACAGACACTGAAAAAATCAACAGACCAAAATACCCAGGAGAACTCAGCAAGAGAAAGGGCTGAACCTGGTTACCCTAATGTCCTTCGGAGCTAGAGAGTGACAGTACCACGGGTACCCTAGCAAGGTTCCACACCCACCCCAACTCCCAGTCCTGCTGTACTGACCACCAGGCTCCCTTGCCCAGCCCTTCACATTAGTCTACCAATGCATCAAGAGGAACCTCAAAGGAACTCAGCTTCAAGTAAGAAACAGCTACAGAACTGTAGTGATGTTTTAAAACATAGCTTTGGTCCATAAACTGGCCAGCAGAGCCAGACTCTTCCAGACATCAAGCGTTCACATTCTGTGTGCATTCTCGAGGGTGAAGCACACTGATTAAGTGGGTTAATTGATCCTCGCGTGTACTCATTATGAATGCTCTCTGGGTAGAGAAGTGGTCGGGGAAAAGAGCCAACCGAGTCCTTCCTCTCTGTCCCTTGTCGGGAGTTCTGAACACAGTCAGCATCCCACGTGGCATTTTAAAGCAGCCCAGAACTGAATATTTGAGAGTCCTCCACACCCACTGCTCGAGTAAGCCACCCTTGTCTTTTCCACCCCCATATTGAGACAAATTGTGGCTTGCATAACTTGTTCACACTAATCGACATCCTTCTGTATGTGTGTGATCCTCACAACCACAGGAAGCTGACCCAGAGATCTTCTTCACTCTCTCTGGAATTTTCAGGGGACATGACTCAAAAGGCCTTAAGTTAAGTGACTACAACTTCCAATCCACTTAGGTTTGTGTGCTATATCACTACAAATAAAAGTAGCCTAAATAGTGCTGGAGAGATGGCTCAGCAGTTAAGAGCGCTGACTGCTCTTCCGAAGGTCCTGAGTTCAAATCCCAGTAACCACGTGGTGGCTCACAACCATCTGCAATGAGATCTGATGCCCTCTTCCGGTGTGTCTGAAGACAGCTACAGTGTACTTACATATAATGATAAACAAATCTTGGGGTCGGAGTGAGCAGGGTTGGAGCGAGCAGAGGTCCTGAGTTCGAGTCCCAGGAACCGCATGATGGCTCACAACCATCTGTACAGCTACAGTGTCCTCATATACATAAAATAAATACATTTAAAAAACTAATCTAAATAAATTTTGTTTAAATTAAAACACATTATGACAAAGAGATATAAGCTAAAATAAGAACTACTTTTTATAATTCTTATAACATTTTTAAAAGTTAATTTTTTTACGTTCATGGGTATTTTGCTTGTAATGTCTGTGCACCGTGTGCACACATGCCTGGGGCCCATGGAAACCAGAAGAAGGTATCAGATACCCTGGAACTGAAGTTACAAAAAGCTTTTAGCCTCTGTGCGGATATTGAGAATCAAACCAGGGTCCTCAGGACGAACAACCAATGTTCTTAATTGACGGTTTTCTTCATTAAGGAGCCATCCCTCCAATTACATAACAAAATATTTTAAATTAATTGTAGCCAGGTTCAGAAAAGAGGTTCACGGCATTCTGAGATTTGGGGAAGCAGATTTGTAACTTTTGTTTTAGGGTTTCCTTCCTTCCTTCCTTCCTTCCTTCCTTCCTTCCTTCTTTCTTTCTTTTTCTTTCTTTCCTCCCTCCCTCCCTCCTTCCCTTCTTTCTTTCTTTCTTTCTTTCTTTCTTTCTTTCTTTCTTTCTTTCTTTCTTTCGCCAGTTCTTTACTTTCACTGTTTGGGCCCCAAGGATCAGACTCATCCGAGGTCATCAGCCTTAGCCATAAGTGGTTTTTCCCACTGAGCCATCACACTGGCCCATGAGCCAAACTTTCCCCAGTCAGAAGGCATTGTGCAGGGGTGTAACCAGCTGTTCCCCAGTCAGCTCTCTCTCCAGGGTCACACCTTAGTCTATGCAATGGGATCCTTAAGATCCTTTTCTCCCTTTTATTCTAGATCCTGAATTTAAAAAAAAAAAAAATCAAAACCAATGAGCACTGTTCATCTCTGGACACTTAACGACTAACAAAATGGAAGTTTACAACAACCCAAGATAAGCCTCCTGCTGTCTGTTGTCTGGCACCATCCCTTACAGCACTCCTAAATGTTCAGGCTCGGTGTGAAGACTGAATCAGTCATTCCAAGTGTTGACCAATTGGGAAGACTCTGGGTGCAAATAATCGTCTAACCCCCACGGTGGTGGCCGAGATAGCAAACACTTTAGAGCCAATAAGTTTAACTTCACAGGAATTAAGGTTATATAAGGACAGACCAAATGCCATAATCAATTGATTTTATTTGCCATTTCTTAAAATGGATAAAGGTACTGCCTTTGTGTGTTGTTGTTTTTGGTGTGTGTGTGTGTGTGTGTGTGTGTGTGTGTGTGTATTGTATGTGATATATGTTGTGGTATGTGATGTCTTAGTTTGAGTTGCTATTGCTGTCAAGAGATACCATGACCACTGCAAACCTTATAAGGAAAATATTTAATTTTACTTCAGATGGCTTCCAGTTTCTGAGGTTTAGTCCATTGTCATCATGATAGGACATGGTATGTATGCAGACGCGATGCTGTAAAAGGAGCTGAGAATTCTACATCTTGGACCACAGGCAGCAGGAGACTGTTCTATACAAAGCTCACCTCCACAAGGACATCCTCCAACAAGGCCACACCTACTCCAACAAGGCCATACCTAATATTGTCTGCTCCCTATGGGCAAGCAACCCAGCACTTGAGTCTATGGGGCCCATTCCTGTCAAGATATCCCAGGCTCCGACCAGGGTGTGGCATAGGGTAGCTAAACCCTTTACCCTAGCTGCATCCCTAGCGTGATGCAGCTTCCGCATTCTCATGGATAAACTTAGCTCTGTTTTTAAATGTTCAGAAACATTAATTCAGGGACCATCATGTATAAAGTAACCCCCAAGGTCTTAAAGAAGAAATGTTCTTCCATAGCGAAGACATGTTAACACGGATGGGGGAGGGGTGCTCACCAGGCCTCAACCCTATGCACAGAACTACAGGCCACTAAGGAAGGCGAGAGCAGGAGGAGGAGTCTCCCCAGGGACGGGCACACCAACGGCCTGTCCAGATACCACATGGTCAGCCTGAAAATGTGCATCTGCGTAATAATATACAGACTTAGCATGTACTTATATATGCCATAATTATAACATGTATAAATTATATATAAATAGATAAGACACCACGATGGACTCACAGATGCAGGAAGAGTTGAGCTCAGAGAGGTCAGATGACTGACTGTAAGGTCCCGAGAGGGACAGTAGGAATCTGGGGCATCCTCCGAGTCACACACAGATAGTCCTAGCGTGGTGAGACCCATCTCTTGTTTTAAAAAAGAGCTAGCCACCAGGCTACCTGCAGCATCATGAAGAGATCACAGAGGGGTCAAGGACAGAGCAGACAGACAGACAGACAGAATGCTGGGAATGCCCAGAGCCCTCACTGCGAGAGGCGGTGAGTGAGAAAACCCAGGGTCCCTGTAAGGTTTCCTGAGGGTGGGGATGCCAGGCGAGAAAGAAGGAGGGTCAAGGACTGATGTATTTATTTATTTCTCCCTTCCTTCCTTCCTCCCCTCCCCTTTTCAGTTTAATTGTTCGTTTTTTAATTACTTGTTTTAGATTATAATATAATTACATAATTTCCCCTTCTTCTTCCTCCCTCCAAACCCTCCTACATATTTGTTCTTGCTCTTTCAAATTATTTATATATATAATTTATTTATATATTTATATATAATTTACTTATATATGTATAATTTACTTAAATTTATATAATATAAATTTATATAAAATATAATTTACTTATATATATAATTTACTTAAATTTATATATAAGTAAATATGTATATAATTTACTTATAATTTACTTAAATTTATATAATATAAATTTATATAAATTAATATAATATATAATTTACTTATATATATATATAATTTACTTATAATTTACTTAAATTTATATATAAGTAAATATATATATATAATTTACTTATAATTTACTTAAATTTATATAATATAAATTTATATAAAATATAATTTACTTATATATATAATTTACTTAAATTTATATATAAGTAAATATGTATATAATTTACTTATAATTTACTTAAATTTATATAATATAAATTTATATAAATTAATATAATATATAATTTACTTATATATATATAATTTACTTATAATTTACTTAAATTTATATATAAGTAAATATATATATATATAATTTACTTATAATTTACTTAAATTTATATAATATAAATTTATATAAATTAATATAATATATAATTTACTTATATATATAATTTACTTATAATTTACTTAAATTTATATATAAGTAAATTATATATAAATATATAAATAAATTATATATATAAATAATTTGAAAGAGCAAGAACAAATATGTAGGAGGGTTTGGAGGGAAGAAGAAGGGGAAATTATGTAATTATATTATAATCTAAAACAAGTAATTAAAAAACGAACAATTAAACTGAAAAAGGGAAGGGAGGAAGGAAGGAAGGGAGAAATAAATAAATACATCAGTCCTTGACCCTCCTTCTTTCTCGCCTGGCATCCCCACCCTCAGGAAACCTTACAGGGACCCTGGGTTTTCTCACTCACCACCTCTCGCAGTGAGGGCTCTGGGCATTCCCAGCATTCTGTCTGTCTGTCTGTCCGCTCTGTCCTTGACCCCTCTGTGATCTCTTCATGGTGCTGCAGGTAGCCTGGTGGCTAGCTCTTTTTTAAAACAAGAGATGGGTCTCACCACGCTAGGACTATCTGCGCGTGACTTGGAGGATGCCCCAGATTCCTACTGTGCCTCTCGGGACCTTACAGTCAGTCATCTGACCTCTCTGAGCTCAACTCTTCCTGCATCTGTGAGTCCATCGTGGTGTCTGTCTGCTGTCCTGGTGTCTTTGTTTCCTTTTCTACCCCGGAAACTTTGTGCCCAGTTCCTCTGCTGGAACCGTCTGTCCAGGCTTCACTCGGTACAGCCGCGCACAGTTGAGAACCTTTCGTGGCTCTGCTCCAAGGTCCCCTTCTCACTAAGGTGACCTCTGACCTCCCCATTTCAATCTGCAGCCATTCTACTCCCTGGGGCCCTCTGGCCTCCTTACTCAGCTCTCTTCTTTCCCCCAGGGCCTACATCTTTTAATTTACCGATAGCAGGCGTATTGAGTTCCCGTTATTCCTCTGCTCACCGGATGGGCTGCTTCAAAGGGAACATGCTTTGTGGGTTGTTTTCTACTTTTCCTGAAATAGAACCTGCACATAGTGCATGGGTGTAGACAGATGTCAGAAAGCAGCCAACCAGTCTGACCTCTCTCTGTCTCTCTCTCTGTCTCTGTCTCTGTCTCTGTCTCTGTCTCTGTCTCTTCTCTTCTCTTCTCTTCTCTTCTCTTCTCTTCTCTTCTCTTCTCTTCTCTTCTCTTCTCTCTCTCTCTCTCTCTCTCTCTCTCTCTCTCTCTCTCATATGCAGGATTTCTCTGTGTAGCCCTAACTGTCCTGGAATTTGATCTGTAGACCAGGCTGGCTCGGAACTCACAGAGATCTACCTGCCTCTGCCTCCTGAGTGCTGGGATTAAAGGCGTGCTCCACAAATTTGATCTATACATCTAGGCACTAAGTTACTGTACTTCTAACATATATATATATATATGTATATATATATATATATATGTAAGGTGTATACATCTAGGTAACATATATGTAAGGTGTATACATCTAGGCACTAAGTTACTGTACTTCTAACGCCTGTGTAAGGTGCGATCAGATTATAAGTGCTTCTTCAAGTCTCTTACTCAGTACGATGTGGGCCTCTTTTGCAGGCAGCAGCTGGGAGGGTAAGAGTCTAGAGAGGGTCAGAGTGTAAAGAAATCCGCATCATAAATGAGCACATGGGTACAAAGGCTTGGAGGCCCAATCTGTGAAATGGGTGTCCAAGTGGCAAGATTACCTTCAGCAGTGAAGTCAGCACAGGTTTCACACAATTATAACATTGGGTGTTGACAAAGAAACAGAGAAAAATATAGCATCAGCAAATGCAACCCTTCTGGAAAATTACTCAACCGGCAGGTCAAAAACCTTAAACTATTTGTTTGCTTTGTGGGAATGTATCATGAATGTGTGTGTGTTCGCGCGCTGGGTGGGGTGGGGTGGTGTTGCTACTATGTATCCAACCCAGTTCCCCGGTAAAAGAAAGCTCAACTCAGCGGTTAACAAAACAAGCTACAAGCCTAGACTGGGCAGACCTCCCACTCTACTACTCTGTTTCAATCTATTTTATCCCATACAACTTGCAGTTTCTCTAGGCCCCGAGCTTCTCTCCCGGCCGCCTCTCCGGTTCTCTTTAACCGTTTCTCTCTCCCCGTTTCTTCTCTTCTTCTCCCCTGTTCTCTCCTGCCGTTGCTCCTCCTCCTCCTGTTTTATACCCCGTAGCTCCTCCCCTAGACTCTGCTCCTCCCACTTTCCTCCTGCCCAATCATTGGCTCAAGACTTTATTTGAAAAGTCAAGGTGGGGAGACGGTTCACAAGGCAACTCCTCATCTGCAGCCCCTCTGAGGAGTGGAATTAACATCAAAGTACGAGCCCAGGGCTATCCACAACAGGGTGGTGTGGGGGGTTGGGGGTTGGGGGCTGGGGGGAGAGCTAAATGGCAAAGATTTTCTTCCATTCGTGTTTATAAGAGCTGGAGTTGGGAGTAGTGGCACACGTATATAATCCCAGCAATTCAGAGGCAGAGTTCAGGGACAGCCTTGACCTCCTAGAAGGCTAGCCTGTGCTACATTTGTGTGTGTGTGTGTGTGTGTGTGTGTGTGTGTAAAAAAGTTTCACAAAAATAAATTCCACAAAAAACGAAGAAGAGTGCAAGACGTGAAAACAACTTGAGTAACTGAGACTAAGGACACAAAGAATTAAACTGTTTCATGAACTTGATTTGTTTTAATGACTCATTTGCGAGCTCCACAACAAGGAGAGCTCTAATGCGGTTTGATATGGTAATTCCCTGTGCTTTGCTTTGGGGGAGAGAGGAAGGAAGAAGGTCAAACAGAAACAGATGCACCAGGGCCAAAGCTGAGTCCTCACACTCTTGGCTTTCCAAGTAAAAGAAGTCCCCAGGAGTATTGGTCCTAAGTATTGGTCCCTCCATGACCTCCCTCGAGGCCCTGAAGCTTCAGAGAACACTTACCAACTAGACACGTGAGTGAGTGACCCTCACTTCGGTCACCTAAAGCACGCATGGAGACGAGCTGGCAAAGGCGGGCCTGGGAGAGGAGGGCAGTGCCGTGAAGAAGGGGCAGAGGCATAAGAAGGTGCCCTGAGCACCGCAGTGTGCAAAGCGCACAACTTCAGGCACCCTGAGGAGCGCTGACCCTGAGCTGGGAGTTGGGCAGACTTGGCCGACGAGCTGCAACAGAGGCAGCCAAGATCACGGGAGAAAAGGAAGGAGGGAGAAAAGGAAGGCCAAGGAATGCGCCAAAGGGACTGGCCACAGACGAGGAGTTCAGGTGGCACACGCGGGCAGAGCCGCCATGATGCTTCACTATAGAGGGCACAGGAAAGAAAGAGGGCACGGGGTGGGGTGGGGTGGGGGGTGGGGGGTGGGGGGAGGGGGGAGGGGGCAGTGAGAAGGCTCAGTGGCTAAAGGCCTCGCCTTGCAAAGCTGGAGAGATGAGTTCAAAACCCACATAAAGGTGGAAGGAGAGAACCAACTGCACGAGAAGGTATGTTCTGACCTACACACACACACACACACACACACACACACTGTATCATGTCCTTATACATACATACTCACACATCTCACACATGTATCTTCGTATGCTTATACACACATATTGCCATGTTCTTGCACACACACTAACCTACCACACACATACAAACACATACACACACTCATACAAGAGTATGGTCATGAGCTTATACACACTCACAAAAGTCTGTTCACACACGTGTGAATGTGCTTGCATGCACACACGCGTGCTCTCTCTCTCTCTCTCTCTCTCTCTCACACACACACACACACACACACACACACACACCAATTGTTGGTCTTAAAAGAAACAGCAATATTTCTTTCAATGAGCCCTACCATACAACTGGTCTTTGGCCAAGAAAAATAAAGGATTTTGTCAACGTAAGTGCCCTCTCTAAGTTCTGACTTAGTGGCTGTCTACCCGATCATATTCATACATGAGGATGACATCATGAGCATTTTATGGGTCTTCAGAGATCCAAGTACATGTGTAAAACCAGGAGAGCATCCCTCTCCAGACAAACATGCTGTCTCCTGCTCCAGCTCTTTCTGTGTACAGAAATGGGACATAAGAGCTCAGACACGTGTCACTGCGCCACACGTCACGTATCCAGCCCAGTGCATGATGAGCAACTATATGATAAAACATGTTTCCCTGCTTCCTGTGACTCGCCAAAAATTAAGATCATTTGACTTTAAAATCTCAGAAGCACACAAAGGTATAGTGTGCAAACACAGAAATCTCAAAACCAAAAATGGCCCAAACTCTCAATTTATAGCTAAGTGTTTCTAAGGGGTCAGATTTTGAACATTTTTGTGACTGGCTTTTGTGTATTCTTTTCTATTTATTGAGTATGCATGTTTGTTTGTGACAGCTAGCCCTAGATAGCCCAGGCTTCCTCAAACCTAGGATCCTCCTGCCTTCATCTTCCACATACTCAGGTTACAGGTGTGAACCACTGTGCCCGACCGGTCACATTGTCTTTTCTTAAATCTAATAGAATTCTGCAGTGGGATTTGTGTGCAGCTGTAGGTGTGATCTTTGTTGAGTCTGAGAAGACAAAAAGGCGTATTTCTGTGTTTTGCTTCTACAACATTTCAGTAGAATGGAGTGACCTGGGTTTTGGTCATAAAAGAAGTTAACGTTGGGGCATCTAACCGGGGCCCTCTGTCTTGTTTACTTATTAGTTTAAAAATAGAAGCATGCAAGCTTCTGCCCTTGGGTCTCTCTAATGAGCTCTGATTTCTTTATTTATTTTTTTGGTCTTGAAGTATTGAGGGGAGGTATTCTGCTTTGTCTTGACCTTTCAATGGTGAGATCAAACACACACAAAAGAGAATGTACAAAATAAGAATGCTCAGCCCAGTAATGAACTTGAGAAGTATACAGTCACTGCCGAGGTCACTAAAGAGGCATTATCAACACGCCAAAAGTCTTGTCACCCCACCCCCACCCCGAAATACCACACATCCTCTCTTCTCACTCCCCGCCCCAGCAGTGTGACTTCCAGGCCAGTCACTGCCTTCTTCCCCTAACATTAACGCGTCCTGGAGTAGACTTCCAACACAGCTTGGGGTTGATGTCTTTAACTGTGACGTGACTGGAAGTGTGCAATGAGTAGCCTTTGGTAACCGGCTGATTTCACAATAGCACATTTAAGAAGGTACAATCGACATGGCTGGTCAGTGCGTGGAGTTTTCACATCTAAGTAGTTGATCAGTGACTGCATCACACTCTGGAAATTCCTCTCTCCCAGGGCATCCAGCTTTTCTGCTGTATTTTATTTTTCTTAATTAAAAATGTGGTCATGTATCTTTTCAGAGACTGTGGGTCATTAGAAATCTTTTGGAATCGTGGTTTATTTTATTTTATTTTATTTTATTTTATTTTATTTTATTTTATTTTTGTTGTTGCTGGTCTTTGAGTTCAGGCTCACTCTGTAGCCCAGGCTATCCTTAAACCAATATCTCACCCTGGCCCTCTCCGCCCCACTACTTTCCAAGTGCTAAGAATCCATGCTTGTGACAAACAGAAATATTTTAAACCCATCTTTTTTTTTTTTTTTTCTTTTTTAAAACTTAAAGTCTCACTATTTAGCCCAGACTGGCCTCGAACTCAGTATCTTTCCACCTAGCCCAGGCTAGCCTCAAACCCATGCTTCCCCTACTTCTATCCTGAGTGCTGGATCCTTGTGCCACCATAACCAAGCCAAAATATTTTGAACTATTTTTAATTTCTTTTTGAGATTTTATTTATTTTAACTTAGTGTATATAAGTGTTTTGCCTGCACGTACATCTGTGTACCACATTCATGCAGCGTCCAAGGAAGGCAAATCAGAGCAGCGGATCCTCTAGGACCAGAGTTCTTGACAGTTGTAAGCCATGCCACGTGGGTGCTGGGAACTGAAGCTGGGTCCCCTAACAGCTGAGCCGTCTCTCTAGCCCCTTGAACTAGCTTTTAAAATTAGTTTTTCCTCCCTTCGAACCAAGAAAAGGATTCTGCCCAAGAGTCTCTAGCAGGAGCCGGCCTTGTCCACACACTGATTTTTAACTTGGTGAGACCCGTGCTGGACTCGTGTGTCCAGAAGTTTGGGATGAGCAGCTACACCTACCTTAACAAGGGGAAATCGTTTTGATTAGAAAACAGGTTTTTTTTTTTAATTTGTTTTTTTCCAAATTGAGGTCTAATTTCCCCTTGATGGTATGTCTAACTCCTAAGCTCCACCGTTTGATGATTTTTGAGAACTGTCTACGCTGATATAGGCAACCCCTCCACTCAAGACACAGAGCACCCCAACTGCTCCCTGGGTTCTCTTCACGGTCTTTCCTACTTATCCTCAAGCCTCCGCACCTCCAAGCCAAAAACAACAACAAACAACAAACAACAAACAAACAAACAACAAACAAACAAACCATTTGGTTTCTGGTGTTAGCCATTTGTCTTGGCTGTTGGGGAACCGCAAATAAGCGAACCACACAATATCTGCTCTGCACTTGACGTGAATACCAGATCTGGTTTTAAAGATCCCAGAACAAATCCTGGCTGTCCCCCTTACCAACTTCTGAGTTTCCCCGAGAGTCAGCCTTTCAGGGAGGGCCTAGAGACTGTCCAACCCGCCACCCTGTCACGAAGGTTACAGATGTTAAAAACAAAACAAAAACAACGACAACAAAACAAACCCATTTTGTTATTTTTGAAAAGGTGCATACTCACAAACACTAATTTCCAACTCAAAACAGAAATCAGATCTGAAATACTCTTTGAGCAACGAGATGATGAGCGATTCTTCATTTCAAAACATTTTTTTTTCCTGTGTTTCCTGAATTCCCACATTAGCACCAGAGTTTCTGAAATAGAGGGATTTCTGTAGTAAATCAGCACAGGAGTATTAATCAGCTCCTGTTTTATATCGTGTCTCCCAGCCTTATTGGGAGATAATGAAAAGAAAATGGCACGTATTTAGAGTGTACGGCGTGATGATGTTTTCATTTATAACATGCGTTGCCACGATCAAGCTGCTTACCATGTCACCTCACGCGGTTATCATTCTCTTGGCGTGTGAGCGTTTATGATCCAGCCCCTCCAAATTTCAAGTGTACACTACAGTTATTAAGGACTGTCACTGTGTGATAAGCTAGCTCTGAAGAATGCACCCCGCCCCTTGGACGAACAGGGCTCATTTCCCCAGTCTCTGCACCCCTCCCCTATCAGCAGACTCTGCTCCCACGACTATGGCTGCTTTAGCTTTCTTACAGATGTGAGTTTATGTCTCACTCCACTGAGCACAATAATTTCCACGCTCATCCATCCTCTTATAGGCTGGGGATTTCAGTTTGGGAACGGTCTTGCCATTAATCCAGGCCAGACTGGCCTCAAACTCAAGACTTTCCTAGTCCAGGTAATGGGAACATCAGCGGTGACTTCTCTTTTCTAAGGCTGAGCAAGTTCTTTGCTTTTGTTAGACCTTCAGGTGGAA
The DNA here is from genome assembly GCA_964023405.1 of Apodemus agrarius. Classification (NCBI taxonomy): domain Eukaryota; kingdom Metazoa; phylum Chordata; class Mammalia; order Rodentia; family Muridae; genus Apodemus; species Apodemus agrarius. The sequence continues at coordinate 28,385,606 of OZ030023.1, forward strand.
GAATTATAGATATAATGGTTTTTTTTTTCAGTTAACACAATGTCAACTATGAATCTGTATAGAGTTATGAAATATAAAACTGTGGACAAGCCGGGCGGTAGTGGCGCATGCCTGTAATCCCAGCACTTGGGAGGCAGAGGCAGGTGGATTTCTGAGTTCGAGGCCAGCCTGGTCTACAAAGTGAGTTCCAGGACAGCCAGGGCTACACAGAGAAACCCTGTCTCGAAAAAACAAAACAAAACAAACAAACAAACAAACAAAAAACTGTGGACAGAGTTATGTTCACTTCTCTAGGAGAAACTGCACAAAGCGGGTCTTGGACTATCATTTTAATTGTAAATTTTTAAAGATTGATTTATTTTAGGTGTAGAAGCATTATGCCCCCGTGTGTGTATGTGCACTGCGCGCACGTGTACCTGGCATCTGCAGAGATCAGAAGAGGGTGTCAGATTCTCTGGACTAGGACCCATGGCTGGTTGTGAAGCCACCATGTGGGTGCTTTTAACCACCGAGACACCTCTCCAGGACCTTATTTTGTACTTTTATAAAAAGTAGCTAAACTTAGATGAAAGGATAGCTCCTGCTGCAGTGCTATCCTAAGAATACGCCACACTTCCAGGTCAAGGTCATTGAACTGTTCACAGTAAAAAATCAAGGGTAAGGCCCGTGGACCTCTTGTTTATATCCCAAAGAGCTAAGCCGTAGCAATTGGATCCATCTTTCCGCATGGGTCACAATATCACACGCCCTTGGACTTGACATCCTGAATCTGCTAGCTCCCCAAGTCCACATTCTGATAGCTGAGAACTTCTACTAAACAAGTATCACTTAGAATCGTTTCTGTGGAGCTGAGCCTAGAGGTGTTCGCTTCTAATCCCAGCACTCGAAAGGCTGAGGGAGGAAGCTTATGAGTTCAAGGCCAGCCTGGGCTTCATGGCAAGACCCGGTCTCAAAGCGAGCAAACAAAGCAGACTTTTTAAAGTGACAGAAGTAGTAATCATTTAACCTTATGCGAGTAATTTGGTTTAAATCAATTTTGTAATTTTATAAAAAGTAGCTAATTCCGGTACAAATAGCTGGAAGTTAGTGATACCGATCGAATGGACACGTCGCTCTGTAATCTATGGAGCGTGAGTGCTGCGTGTCCGTCCATCAGACTCAACACGGCAGAGCTGTCTGTGGCTGCAGGAAGTGGGCGTGGCATAGAGAGAGGGAGCAGTGAGAAACTTGGAGGAACGAACCAAGAGGAAAAGACTTCCTGGAAGGGGGTCAGTCTTAATTCTCCCTCTCCCCAGCTAAGAACGGAAGGGGGCACAGCACCAGAAGCCAGCCAGAGACCAATCATTGCCAAGAAGCGATTCTTCAAGAGATTGTCCTCCGGACCAGCTCCCAGTCTGCTCTCTGGGCGGAGTCGGCACAATGAAAGCCAGAACCACCGCAGTAGTAGTGGTGACCGCTTACTGGGCGGTTACTCTTCACGTTTTAGGTCCTTTTATAAACATGAATCTTTCATTCCTCGTTCTAGCTGTATCAGATGAGAGCTATTGCGCCCCTTATGTAACAGAAAGCCATTTATTTAGTGAGCCTGGGCTCTCAGTCGGGATCGCATTCTCCCTTTCAATGGCTGGAGAGTGACTGCATTTACAGCTGGAGTTCTGAGCGATTACAGCAAAAAGAGGCTGAGAATTCTCACCATCCACTACATCAGTCTTGAGAGAAAGAAAAGTGATCATTCAAACACCCCCCAGAACACGTGTAGCTCAACAGAACAGTTAAAAGAAAAAATCATCCAGCTCAGGTATACAAACTGAAGGGCTCGAGGAGGAACTAAGAGGGGAGACTTGCCCTAGACCAGAAGGTCACAGTATTCCCCATTCCCTATGAAAGGCAACAGCGTTCATACTACAATTACCATCTAGCTATACCATACACTTAAAGTAACAATTTAACTCGAAACATGTAGTTCCTTACATAGCCCTAGAAGGCTAGCATTAGCCGAAAGGGCTGCCATTCTATCAGAACCAAGTGGACCAGCCCAGACATGGAAGCGAGGCCATGGGAAGAGCCACACCCCCACCCCGTGTGCCGCTTCCTACAGCCTTGCGCGCTCGCTGCTCGGCAGAGTCTAACAGGGAAGCCATGGCTCTCACTTGAGAAAGACAGACACTCAGACTTGCGTGCATAGAGCAACAAGTCCTAAAGCTAAGCATCCAGGCTTCAGCCCTTCTTCCTGGAACTCTGACCCCGCTTGGATGACCATTTCTCACAGGAACTATAAGCGATGGAATTGGCTGGTTTTCCACACCCTCTGGGAGTTACGCATTCGCAGGGTCAGGTTCCAAGCACGAACAGGTAAGGAGACAAAGCTTTCGAAACTTAGAAAATGTTCCAGTGATGGAAGAAGAGCTGTAGTTTTGAGCACTCAGGGTATCCTCAGCATACTCAAATCTATCCACTTATCTACCGTCTTCCTAGTCGTTGTCTATTATTGACCAACACACTATCATCTATCTCTTATCTATCTCCCACCTACTTATTGTCTGGTCTTTACTTCCCGGCTCATTCATCCTTAAAACATCCCCGGGAAGGACACATCCATCGTGAGCTCCATTTTACTAATGAGAACCGTGGGAGGTTAAGCAGGTTACCAAGGTAACAGCGAGTGAGCCTGTAGGAAAGCGGGTCCCACACTCACCGCAGCAGCACTAAATCAGCCAACACCGGCATTTCACAGGCTGTGCTTGGTGACGCGTGCTGGAGACGGTCACCTCTCTTCCTCTCTTCTCCTGCCAGCTCTCAACACCTAGGTTATCTCTCTGTTCAAATCTTCCCTTTGATGCAGGAAATCCAATAGGCCTTTTGAGGCTTAGTGTTCTGCCGCTTTATAAAGGGCTAGCTTTATAAAGTGTATTTTATTTCCTTCCTTCAGCTAGGAAGGATCAGCAAACCAAAAAAAAAAAAAAAAAAAAAAAAAAAAAAGGTAAAAAAAGGTTTCCTGGGGCTCAGGTCGGGCACAGAATTTAAGAAAATCAAACACCTTGCCGGCTGGGGAGGAGCCACCCAAGTCTGACAACTTGAGTTCCATTCCCAGAACCCATGTTTAAAGCCAGATGTAGCGGCACACATCTGTAATCCCAGCAGCGCTCCTGTGGTAGGATGGGATGTAAGAGTCAGAAGAATCATCTAGAAGCTCAAGCGCAGCAAGCCTGGGAGATACAGCCCAGCTATAGAAGAAAGATCCTGACCAGCAAGGCAGAAGGAAGGCAAGCACCTGAGGTTCAGTCTCTGACCTTCACTCACATGTGGTATGTGAGAGCGCTCTCTCTCTCTCTCCTCCTTTCCCTCTCTCCTCCTCATCTGTCTCTATTGATTGCATGTGCGTGTGTGTGTGTGCACACACACACACACACAAGAAAGAGTCTCTGGAGAGATGGCTCAGAGTTTAAGAGCACCAACTGCTCTTCCAGAGGTCCTGAGTTCAATTCCCAGCAACCACATGGTAGCTCACAACTATCTGTATCGGGGTCTGGTGCCCTCTTCTGGTGTGTATGAAGAGAGTAATGGTGGTGTACTCATATGCATAAAATAGACAAATTAAAAAAAATTCAATATTTTTAGGAATCAAAATTATGGTCCAAGTATGGTATCCAGAGTACTGCAATCAAATTAAACCAAAATCCATCTAAAAAGGGGGGAAAAGCCATGCTTTAAATCAAGGGGCCAACCCTACATTCATATAGCACCCCCCCACCCTCGCTGTGATCCTTGCTCTGTGGATGCTGCCCATATTTAAGTTTTTACATATCCTTTAACATGTAGCTTTTGTACCAATTTCACTTTTCTGTTTCAAAATTTTATTTGTATGTTAGCACATTCGTTTCTCGTGTGTGCACATGTGTGTCACTGCATACATGTAGAAGTGAGAGGACATCTTGCAAGATCAGTTCTTTTCTTCCACTACGTGGGTCATGGGTCTTGGACTCGGGGTCTTCAGGCTTGGTGGTTAAAGCTTTTATTCACTGAGTCATCTGGCTGGCCCTAATTTCACTTTCCTTAAGATATAGCATTTATCTTGCTGTCATATACTGGCATCTCATGATGTTATTATGTTATGACGTTATTATGCCCAAGGCCTCACCTCGCTCCCATCCCAGACTGGGTACATGAAGGACAGAGTTGCACACGGTAGGCCTGGTTTTCCTGTGCTACTTTTCCATGTCCTGTCCTCGCACCTCCTCTAGTGGACTGTCCTGTGTCCCCACCAAAAAAAAATGTGCACACCAGTTCATAGCTGAGCAGTCCTTGACTGTGCCGCAGGAAGGTAGGAAAAGGGAGAGGTCCTCCACTTTGGGGGGGTGCATGTGTGTATACATGCATATAGTATGTATGCATATAGCAGGGTATCATGTATACCTGTGCATACATGCACTCCCAAACACCATATAAACCTCAAGCACCCGTTATTATGAACCTATTCTTCAAATGAAAAGATGAGCCCAATGAAGACACAGACAGAAGCCAGACGATGGAGAAAGCTGCAGACCACTCCCCTTTCTCTGAGGGATCTCCAGAAGCCTTATAGTTGCTGGAGATCCGAGTCTGAAGACCAGGGGCAGCCATTTTGATAGCCTGAGATGCGGTGATATGAAGAGGCCAACATGGCTGCTCGGGTTACCGTTTCTCAGAGCTGCTCTGTTCGTTTCGCATCTCTCTTCAGGCATCTGCCAGCCAGCTGGCTGCCTGGGCTCCGGGCCATCCTATCAGCACTGTAACAAGCAAGGCAAGGCTGCTGCTCGATCCAAGTGCTATTTCTGGCCTCCAGGTTGTAAGAGGAATGTGCAGCGCCCACCTGTGCTCACCTGGCAGCCATTCCTACAAGTCCCCAGCCCTCTGGATGGGATGAGTGTCTCCATTTGGGCTTCAGGCATGTGGCAGCGGCCGGAATCTTGCTCCTGGCATGCTCGGTTCACAAGAGTAGAATATCGGAAGCGCTTTGTGCCGGAACACCCTTGGGCATTCTAGCCTGACAAAGATCACTCTCTCTGGGACAGCGACTTCCTGGTTTCCACCCAGGAACAGATGTGCTTTATCTTTTCTTAGGCAGTGTTGATTGTTTTTGCCATAAGCTAAACCCAACTAATCAAAAACCTCAGCTCAGTTATGAGGCCTCTGCCAGCCTCGGGCTGATGCGGGGAGGGAGGGAGGGAGGGAGGGAGGGAGGGAGGCGGCAGGTATATATTGCAATCAGCGTGAGTGGCGCTGGGGCTGGCACTGGCTCTGCCTCCGAACCCATCAGCGCCACAGAATGGGCTCTGTTCCCATGTCCTCGTGGGGAGGCTGATTTGAGCCTTGCTTCTGTGTAGTCCCCATTGCCTCTTCTCATTTCTTCCCAAATACAGCATCCTTAATTCCTTTTCTCACGGACCACGCTTTATACCAAGCTAATGCTCGAATAAACTACTCAGCAGTGAGAACATTTTGGGTTTGCCTCTCCGGAGCCCACTTCCGTTCCAGGCTAGTCTGCGGAAGAACCTCTCATTCCCTACCGTTGAGTGTTTAAAGGGTGTGCTGATTGTTCTTCGCGGAGGTCCTCTTAGAGAAGCCTGGAGTAGTCAGCTCTTTAACCTCAAGTAACAGAAACCAGCTTGTGCTGGTTGTAGCTACCGAGGGGGATTTGTCACAGGGTAAAGGGACAACGTGTCAGGGAAGCCAGGAGAGGAATGTGGCCAACTCTGGGAGGGCACTAGGCCCTGTGCGCCACTGTCCGGGCATCTCTGCCACAGCCAGTCTTTCCTTTTGCCCATGCGTTGCTTTTTTCCCCCCTGTGTGCTCACTGGCATTTACTGCCTGTCTGCAAGGAGAAATGTCACTGTCACTCAGAGAGCGGCACTCATCCCTTCCACTCATACCTGGCGTCTTTCAGTACCCGGTGTCAGCTCTGACTGGCCAGACCCCCTCAGCAGTGGGTAACAGCATTGGCTAGGGGCTCTGAGGGCTGCCCATGCCAACACATGTTCCAGATTTGACTCGTTTTTTAGAATTTAGACCTAATCCCCACCATGCCTGGAACTTTAAAAATAAAGTTCAAGGGATTCTCACGATAAGTCAGATAAATGTCCACTGTACAGTATCACCGAGTCTTTCCACTGAGACCCAAGAGAGACTGCTCTTTTCAATTGCAGATGATTATCTATTACAGGGCCATGAACAACCCAGTTTATTGCAGATATGGACATTAGTGGGAACCCATTCCTCAGAGTCCTGGCTGTAAAACCAGTCTAGTAGGTGTGTGGGAAGCCAGCTGAAGGTTGGAGCTAAGGTCCCTATTCGCGGTTCAGACTCTGAGGCCAGAGTTCAAGAACAGGTCTCATCAAGTGACGTTGGCTTTGTGTCAGCCAAAGCAGATGACACAGGTGTGGCTCATCCTCAGAGTCCTGACGGGTTCAGAATCTGTGCCCTCACGAGGGAGACAGGCAGCCTCCCCTCCCCCGGGAAGATGCTCTTAATAGAGAATCCAGTTGGGTTCACCTTCCCATGCTTCAACTTCACCAGAATGCGATTTTAGCTGAGAGTGGTAAACTGTTTCCCTTTTCCAGTGCTTATTGGCTTGCTCCTCACAATTTAGTTTGTATTTCTATTCAAAAGTCGCCCTCCTGACAACCCAGACCACCAGTCATTGTTTCTGTCCCTCTAATGTCCTGAGTATTTAACACCATGACTGTAATCACCTTAGCTCCTCACTGCTGCCCTGAGGTGGTTATTTGGTAACTGAGTCTGCTTGGAAACAGGCCAGCGGGGACTTGAGTTCTACTGAATAGATGTAGCAGATGTGTCTGCTTACCCGCCCACCGGCTTTCTTCCTGTCCCTCACCTTCCCCTTATTCCCACAGTAAGCCTGACTCCGTTCCAGAGTTCAGGATAATCTACTCTCAGAAAACTTAAGAAACTCCAGACTCGGAACCCTGACCCTAGTACGCCATGCTTTATGGGATTGCCTTCCATACCATAATGAATTCTGAAGCTGTCTGTGTCCTACTCTGAGATATTCTCATTAAATCAGCCATCGTTCCCTGGGTATGATTCGGATGTTAGCTCACTTAGCTCCCACAAATAACCCGATTAAGTTTCGTAGGAAGACCGGAAGTTCACGAGGCCATAGCACTGGTGTCAAGGTGAAAATGCAGCCTTGACCCCAATGTCACACTCTTAAATACTTCTCTGCTTTTAAACTGTGCCCCCGACCCCAGACCTGCTTTTCATTGTACACGTTTTCCTGCCTTACTTTCTCAAGTAGAATAAGATATTCAGCAAATAGTTGAATATAAACAATCCAATTATTATTGCATGATATTGGACTGAATATTGGTAAAGTGAAAAACACAAAAAATCCCCCAAACCAACTAATCAGAATTAGGTACTCCTTCCTACTCAAGATGATTTAATGACCAGAAGCCAGAAGAGGTGACATGCACTTCGGAGGCCAGGGCAGGGGGTCAGCATGGATATGAGGTCAGTGCGTTTAAAGCCAACCTGGGCTATGTAACAAGCCCTTGTTTCAAGAGCAAAAAAACAAAGATGGGATGTCCTTAACACAGAACAAATGAAAACAGCTCACTCACTACGGAGGGCAGCGTCCAAGCATCTTACTGCCGCCTGGGGCAGAGCCTTGTGCAGACTCAAGATCATGTACCAGGGCAAAGATGAGCCCAGCACATGAGCCCAGGCTAACTTAAGCAGGCTCTGGTAGAGCTCTTGGAAACAAGCACTTGCCTCTAGCTTCAGCAGTTAGCAGACTCTCGGTCTAGGTGCACAGTGAGTGGAATCATACCTGGGCTCTCTGCCCTCACTCGTCCACAGTGTGGAAAGGGATGCGCCAGCATTCGCGAGAAAGAACAGAGGCCTGGCAGGTCGGAGCAGGAGTGATGCGAGCCAACCCTGCCTTACCCGTGTGTTCAGGGAGAAGGGCAGAGGGCGAGGGAATAAGCCTGAGTTGTCTCTTTATGTGCTGACCTCAAGGTGACGCAACTAGTAACCCCGGTGAACTCTCCAAGAAGCTAATGGGGAAATTTCCAGAACATCAGAGATCAGGGCAATTGATTTTATGAAGCCTTTGCCTGCCAAGAGGTGCAAGATGAACTTGAGCATCCCCCGGAGAAACGAGCAAGGTGAGAATACAAGCTTTGGGAAGCGCACGCTGCACACTGCACTCTCTATCTGACTCTTCCTCCGCTTATGGAGATATCTGCCTTGGGACAGGCCTAATACAGTGGTTCTCAACCTATGGCTGTGACCCCTCCGGGGCCAATCGACCCTTTCACAGGGATCCCCTAAGACCACCAGAAAACAAGTATCTACATTGTGATTCATAACAGTAGCAAAGCTAGTTATGAAGTAGCAACATAAATAATCTTATGGTTGGGAGGTAACCCTCACATGAAGAACTGTTCCAGGGTCGAGGTATGAGGAAGGTTGAGGAGCCCTGTCCTGGAGCTCCCTCTTCCTTTCCTTCTCCTTTTGAACCCCCCAAGCTTGGTGACTCGGATAAGGGACTTTAACTAGTAGGGTCATGAAAACATGTAACAGTAGAATACGGTTTCTGAATATTCTATGTCTCAAGAATAAAAACCTGGGAATGGCTGGCTGGCTTAGGAATTGGATGCTTGCTGCTCTACTGGGACTTGAGTTTGGTTCCCAGTAATCATGGCAGGCAGCTGTGACCACCTGTAACTCTAGGGGATCTGACATGTATACACACACACACACACACACACACACACACACAGGAACAGGACTTTAACAAGGATAAAAACTCTGTACTTTCTAAGCATAAAATCCCTTTATTACCAATCTCCACATCTGAGCAATGAATCACATAATATTCCAAATTAGTACACTGAAAATTTCCAATGGTTCATTTTTAAAAGCTCCACTTCCTTCTTGCCTCTCAGATCACTAACTGGTAAAAACACAAGAGTTGCCTGAAGTAAACTGTGTAGGAGTTAATGGATTGTGACTTAAAGTGTCTTTATTAAATTTTACCTGTCGCTCCTGAATTTGAATCAATATAATGTTTGGAGGTCCCACTGCCCTCACTACACAGATGGATGAAAGCTACCTTGTTCTTCACCTATTTCAGGCAAGGCAGCAAAAGTGTAGCTTAGTTCCAAGTAATGGAGAGTTATTCTGCTCCATTATTGCTGCGGTGCTTGGTTTCCACACACCTCAGAACTGAATAAATTTCCGACTGAGGCAAGGTCACGGGCAGACACGCCTGACATCAGATGAAAGACACCCAGCGGCTGTCACTGGTCGGTGAACAGACGTGATAGTCACGATCCCGGGGTAGGCTTGCTTCCCGCCCCACCTAGACGCTTCACCTATTTTAACAGTGCGCACTAAAGAAGTTCTCAGTGAGATCTTTTATTGACGGAAATTTAAAAAAAAAAAAAAAAAAAGAACACACAACCAAAACAAGCAAGCAAGCAAACAAAAACATTTTCTGAACTAGAAATTCAGAACCAGATATTTTCTGAACATATATTAAGAACTAAAAATTCAGAACCAGACATGCTTTTAATCCTAGCACTCAGAAGGCAGAGGCAGAGGCAGGTGAATCACTGGTGAGTTTGAGGCCAGTCTGGTCTACAGAGTGAGTTCCAGGATAGCCAGGACTGTTCCACAGAGAAATCTTGTCTTAAACACACACACACACACACACACACACACACACACACACACACCCCGCATGCACGTGCGCGGGAATGCGAGGAGGGAGGGAGGGAACTAGAAATTCAACACTGCACCAAATCTCCCTGTAAGGAGATGTCTAACTGCAGGCGTGTGAGACATCTATGATTACCCATGGAAGGATAATCATAAAAGGAATTTTACTCCGTATTCTCAACTTTTGTATATGTTTTTTTCAAGTGAGCAACCTAAAACACACACGTGTGCAAAGATCAATGCATCCTGTCTACAAAACCCAAGGCACGCACTCACGTCTGTTCACTCCAGCATAGGCCCGAGGTATTAATATTCTTGCACAAGGGTAGGGAACTCTGGCAGTTTCTCAGACGTCTGCCCCATTTAAACATTTTCGCCAGAGTACTGGGGAAGGGCTCAGTGCCTGAGAGATTTGCTCTGCAAGACTCAAAGTTTGAGTCCCAATCTCCAGCACCTACATAAGATGTTGGGTATGGCTTCATATCCCTGGGAGATGTCTTGCCATGTCCTCTACATGCATGAACACAAACATACACATACTCCTTTTAATAAGAGGAATTAGAAATAAGGATTAGGGATTTGTTGGGATGCTTAAAATATGGATAGGTAGAAAAATAGAGCAAAAGAAATTATGATTTTTATTACATATATAACATATAGTTTATATTATATGATATATGTATATATACATGTGTGTATATGTGTACATATATGTGTGTATGTATATACATACATGTATATGTGTATGTGTATATAATATATACATGTATACATATACACATATATAGATATCATAGAACACGTTGACCACTTCCATTTCTAAGACCCTTATGAATATCGAAGCAAAAATACTAAATAAAATTCTTGCCAACCGAATCCAAGAGCACATCAAAACAATCGTTCACCATGATCAAGTAGGCTTCATCCCAGGGATGCAGGGATGGTTCAATATACAGAAATCCATCAATGTAATCTACTACATAAACAAACTAAAAGAATAAAACCACATGGTCATCTCATTAGATGTTGAAAAAGCATTTGACAAAATTCAGCATCCTTTCATGCTAAAAGTCCTGGAAAGAATAGGAATTCAAGGCCCATACCTTAACATAGTAAAAGCAATATACAGCAAACCAGTAGCCAACATCAAAATAAATGGAGAGAAACTTGAAGCAATCCCACTAAAATCAGGGACTAGACAAGGCTGCCCTCTCTCTCCATATCTTTTCAATATAGTACTTGAAGTTCTAGCGAGAGCAATTAGACAACATAAGGAAGTCAAAGGGATACAAATTGGAAAGGAAGAAGTCAAACTATCATTATTTGCAGACAATATGATAGTTTACTTAAGCGACCCAAAAAACTCCACCAGAGAACGCCTACAGCTGACAAACAATTTCAGCAAAGTGGCTGGTTATAAAATCAGCTCAAGAAAATCAGTAACCTTCCTGTACTCAAAGGACAAGCAGGCTGAGAAAGAAGTTAGAGAAATAACACCCCTCACAATAGCCACAAACAATATAAAGTATCTTGGCGTGACTCTAACCAAACAAGTGAAAGATCTGTATGACAGGAACTTCAAGTCCTTGAAGAAAGAAATCGAAGAAGACCTCAGAAGATGGAAAAATATTTCATGTTCTTGGATTGGCAGGATCAATATAGTAAAAATGGCCATCTTGCCAAAAGCAATATACAGATTCAATGCAATCCCCATCAAAATCCCAATTCAATTCTTCATAGATCTAGAAAGAGCAATTCTCAAATTCATCTGGAATAACAAAATCCCAGGATAGCTAAAACTATTCTCAACAATAAAAGGACTTCTGGGGGAATCAATATCCCTGACCTCAAGCAGTACTACAGAGCAATTGTGTTGAAAACTGCATGGTACTGGTACAGTGACAGGCAAGTAGATCAATGGAATAGAATTGAAGATCCAGAAATGAACCCAGAGAGATATGGTCACTTGATCTTTGATAAAGGAGCTACAACCATCCAGTGGAAAAAAGATAGTCTTTTCAACAAATGGTGCTGGTTCAACTGGAGGTCAACATGCAGAAGAATGCGAATTGATCCACTCTTATCTCCTTGTACTAAGATCAACTCCAAGTGGATCAAGGACCTCCACATAAAATCAGACACACTGAAACTAATAGAAAAGAAACTGGGGAACACCCTGGAGGACATGGGCACAGGGGGAAAGTTCCTGAACAGAACACCAATAGCTTATGCTCTAAGATCAAGAATTGACAAACGGTACCTCATAAAATTATAAAGTTTCTGTAAGGCAAAAAACACTGTCAGAAGGACAAAACAGCAACCAACAAATTGGGAAAAGAGCTTCACCAGCCCCACAGAGGGCTAATATCCAATATATACAAAGAACTCAAGAAGTTAGACCCCAAAGAACCAAATAACCCTATTAAAAATGGGGTACAGAGCTAAACAAAGAATTTTCACCAGAAGAAATTCAGATGGCTGAGAAGCACCTTAAGAGATGTTCAACATCATTAGTCATCAGGGAAATGCAAATCAAAACAACCCTGAGATTTCACCTCACACCAGTCAGAATGGCTAACATTAAAAACTCAAGAGACAACAGGTACTGGCGAGGATGTGGAGAAAGAGGAAGACTCCTCCACTGTTGGTGGGAGTGGGAGATGATACAACCGCTCTGGAAATCAGTCTGGCCATTCCTCAGAAAATTGGGCATGACACTTCCAGAGGACCCTGTCATACCACTCCTGGGCATATACCCAGAGGATTCCCATGCATGCAATAAAGACACATGCTCCACTATCTTCATAGCAGCCTTGTTTATAATAGCCAGAAGCTGGAAGGAGCCCAGATGTCCCTCAAAGGAGGAATGGATACAGAAAATGTGGTATATTTATACAATGGAATACTACTCAGCAATTAAAAATAATGAATTCATGCAATTTGTAGGCAAATGGTTAGATCTGGAAAATATCATCTTAAGTGAGTTAACCCAATCACAAAAGAATACACATGAAATGCAATCATTGATAATTGGATATTAATGAGCCCAGAAGCTCTGAATACTCAAGGCACAATTAGCAAATCAAAAGATTCCCAAGAAAAAGGAAGGAGAGGACCCTGCTCCCAAAAAGACTGGATCCAGTTTTGTTGTAGAGTACCAGAACAAAGAAATGGTGGGGGGCCGTGATTGGGGAATGGGCGGGGGAGGGGGGAAGAGGACTTATGGGACATATGGTAAGGGGGGAACTAAGAAAGGGGAAAGCCTTTGGAATGTAATCAAAGATATAGAAAATAAAAAAAATTAAAAAAAGAAATTATGATTTTATTACATATATAACAATATATTATGTTATGATATATATGTATATGTGCATATATACACATGTATATATATGTGTGTATATATATACATGTATGTATATGTGTATATACATATATACATATACATATATATATATCATAGAACACATTGACCACTTCCATCCTTACTAAGACACACACCTAAAGTTTTTTTTTTCTTTTCTTCTTTTTGGTTGTTTGCGAGACAGGGTTTCTCTGTGTAGCTCTGGCTGTCCTGGAACTCACTTGTAGACCAGGCTGGCCTTGATCTCAGAAATCTGCCTGCCTCTGCCTCCCAAGTGCTGGGATTAAAGGCGTGCGCCACCACCGCCCGGCAAGTTTTTTGTTTGCTTACCATTTGGATAGGGTCTTGCTATGTAGCCCTGGCTGGCCTGATATTTCTAGAGCATACACTGTTGTCGATTCGTGGCAAGAGTGCCTGCCTTAGCCTTCCTGTGCTAGAATTACAGGCATGCGCCACCACACTGTTGAAAACGTGGTGTGTGTTCTGGCCAGGGCCAAAGTGACTTCGGGTGTGGTCACTTGAAGGCTGGGGTTCCCCTCTCCTCTCTTCTTACTGAGCTTGGATCTCAGTGACCTGGAACCTGACTGTGGTCCTACTCCACACCCCAGGGCTGAGGTTTACACACACCTGTCTAGCTTATCTTACTGGGGGATCGCACTTAGGTCCTCCTTAGCACGTCACCAGCTGAGTCATCTCTCCAGCCCCCAATTCTCTACTTTCTGTTAAACTCTGTCTGCTTATTGTGTGTGTCAGGGTTGCCAGTGCGGCACACCATTCATGGGCATTCAACCCCCACCAGTTGCTTTTGTCTCCTCCTTATGCCCTGGCAAATAAACTCAGGCTGGCAACCTTCACGAGTCACTGCTGGTGAAGCTCCTCCAGCCAGGCAGCACACTTCCATGAGAAACACGGAGTTTTACTTAAGTGAAATTGTCAACTATTTAAAAACTGACCAGGGTCCGTGAGACGGTTCCGTAGGCAAAGGCACTTGTTACCAAGCCTGATAACCTGAGTCTGATCGGAGTCCCCTCATGGCGCAGGGAGAGAGCAATGGTGCCTCCATATTGTCTCCTGACTGGCACACTTCATGCACCTCCACCACGATATAAATAAAATATAATAGAAGCATTTAGAACACTGCCCACTACGATTAAAGGCACAATCAATGGGAGGTTTTACAAAAACAAAACTCATTCTTAATGGTCCCAGACACACCCACAGGAGAATGGGCAGGACAAACTGGACCTGGATGGTTATAAAAAATAATGAGGGCCGGGCGCGGTGGCGCACGCCTGTAATCCCAGCACTTGGGAGGCAGAGGCAGGTGGATTTCTGAGTTCGAGGCCAGCCTGGTCTACAAAGTGAGTTCCAGGACAGCCAGGGCTACACAGAGAAACCCTGTCTCGAAAAAAACCAAAAAAAAAAAAAAAAAAAATAATGAACCAGGAATCTGGGAAGGACTGAGGGGGTGGAGGGAGGTCTGGGAGTTAGGAGACCTTGCCAGGTGAATATGGTCAAAATATATTGTATGAAATCCTCAAAGAATAAAAAAAAATCATATAAAATTATTCTTAGAACAATGACTAAATCAGTACCTTTGGACCATCATTGTAGCATGGAATACTTTTCTAGACTATCAAAGTTTTCTAGACTATCAAAGTTTTCATGATGAGCTGAATAAAATCTACACACAAGAGGTTTCTGAATCATACTGTAAAATATTTCCCCCACTATAAATACCAGTTTACTTATTACTCTTATAACATCATTACCATCTACCAGGAGACAACAGACGAGGCCAGCTGTCGGATCAGTGTGTCTCTAGAGGCACACAGCACACATTCACTTCCCAATTCTCCCAAACATCTCTGTTCAAAATGCATTTTTACTGAGAGAAAAGGGCCCATCGACTTGCATACACAGGACAGTTTCAACCAAAGCACCAACTTGTTACAACTTAGAGAAACAAAACTGACTTGTTACAACTCAGAGAAACAAAACTGACTTGTTACAACTCAGAGAAACAAAACTAACTTGTTACAACTTAGAGAAACAAAACACTGAACCATATCTGGTAAGTCTACCTGAGCTTAATCCTTGCTGCTTTGTATAACTTCTTTAAAAAGATTACAACTTTACATGAATGAGCGTTTTGTCTGCATGTATGTATGTGTCCATAACTTGCGTTTGGCGCCTTGGAGGGTCAGAACGGTGCACTGAGTACCCTGGACCTGGAGTAATTGAGAGTTGTGAACATCACATGGGTCTTGAGACTCAAAACCAGGTCCCCTGAAAAAGTACTCTTAACTCCTGCTCCTTTGAATAACCTTTGTATGATAATCTATATTGTTTGATGGTTTTCATGTCTTTAGAATTCATTAGCATTTAATTCACAAGTCACCTTTTCTGACAAAACCAGACTGATTTGGTTGAGTTAATGATAGTTATTTCATTTGATCTTGTTATATGATGGCTATTTGCCATATAAAAAGTCAGAACTACATAGTATTGTGAAAATAATTTAAAGCCCTTAGGACCAGTAGGTCCAATTACCTGAGCATTGGTACAACTGTTTGGATTTGCATTCTCAAATATATAATTCTACATAACAAATACTTCTAACAGTCATATAACCTACAACTGTTTCCAACAAGAGACCAAGAAGCTAACCGTTTTTAGCTGATGATTTTTTAAAGCTCAAGTTTTGTAGATAGATCACAATGTAATCTTTGGCATGGGATTTAAGAAACTGAATAAAATGGTTCTTAAAGTTACTTCCATTCCTCTTCCTCTTTATGTAGGGGATATGTTCACACTTATATGGATAAAAGTTTTAAATTAGTTTGAATTTTTAAATTAGTCATAGACTACTAGGTGCTCTTTCACGGATAAAGATTAGTGGTAGAATGCTTGACAGGAATCATGCATGAGACCCTGAGTCCAGTACCCAGAATCACCCCAAAAAGGATTATTCCACATTTTACATTACCTTAACATCAAAAAATTTAAGTACCCCTGTGGCTTTCAAGCACAGAAGTATATAGTAAAATACGAGTTCAGGATCGGGGGCTGGAGGATGGTTCAGTGGTTAGGAGCACTTACTGCTCTTCTGAAGGTCATGAGTTCAAATCCCAGCAACCACATGGTGGCTCATAACCATCTGTAGTGAGACCTAATGCCCTCTTCTGGTGTGTCTGAGGACAGCTGCATGTATTTACATATACCGATAAATAAATCTTTAAAGAAAAATACAAGGACAGGATCAACTGACCCAATGGGAAGGGCTCTTGTCCTCCAGCCCTGCCACCATCAGACACAGGAGCTGAGCACTTGTGACAGGGACAGTACAGACTCCTTAGGACTTCCCAAGTGGAGGGGAATGGTCAATTTCTGTTTCACTGCTTTTACCCCTTGTATGACAACATAATGTGAAACATTTCCTTCATTTGCACCAATATGATACTACATTTCCATCAATCCTTTGAACCCAACGTGGGCATTTTAGTGGTTTTACTGTATTAGAAGATCTTGAAAGGGCAGTTGAAATAACTGTAATTGAAGAAATACTTTAAAAATCCTTTATCATTTGGGAGCCTATGTGTACTGTCCCTTCCCCACTTCAGCATTCAAGCTAGGCGGTTAGGCCTCTGCGCTGCTCAGCCCGTGAATTTCCTGGCCTTTGTACTGTACAGAACAACCCAGCCACACCTGGAAGCCAGGGAAGCATCCTGGATCTGCAATTCTCAACCCTCAGCGGGCAGCTGCCGAGAAGGAGCCAACCACCTGCTGAGTCTGGAGCCAGCAAAGATCTGGAGACTTCACCCCAAGACTCCACCTCATGCCTGGGGGGAGGGGGGATCTTCCAGACTATATATTGGGTTACATTTATTAAAACTGGGGTCTTAAAAGGCAATGTCTCCTTGACCCAATTCTTTTGCACCATTTTCCCCATCCATCCCATAGTTTTCTCTTGCAGAGCTAGTCCGGAGTAGCTGCAGACAGCTATGGAACTATCTGAGCAAGTGAATGCAGTTGCCCATGAAAGCCAGAGGTGGTGTCAGAGTCCTTAAGGACACAGGCATTTTACAATCATTTGTGGGCTACCCAACATGGTTGCTACTCTTAACCGCTAAGCCATTTCTCCAGCCCCTCTCTATTTTTTATATAGATGTTATTAATTTCTATAGCATTTAGAATGTATCACCCATAAGCAATGATGATTATTTCAAAATGTGAGTATTTATACCAAGGTGAATATCCTATCTACTGACAACAACATACCAGGGAGACTTAATGTGTTATAGAACCAGGTGTGGTGGCTTACATGTTTAATCCCATCACTACCAACAGACAGAGGCAGGTGGATTTCCAGAAAGTCCAAGGCCATTCTGACCTACATAGCAAATTCCAAGCCAGTCAGAACCGCATAGAAAGATCCTGTCTCAAACTGAAACAGAACAAAAACGTGCAATGGAATTAGCTTCCTTCTAAATTTTTAAAAAGTACATAAGCAAACAAAAAAGTTGAAGAATTACTGCTCTAAAACAGCAAGCAAGCAATGAATGAATGCCCTTTTCAAGGTCAAAAATACTTGGGAGAATTTTTAAAATTAGCAATGAAGAGACGGACGAGGCATGAATTTAGCATTTTGTTAGCTTCTTCTGGCACCCAGAGGGAAAGCCGAGTACTGATAGGATTAAACGCTTCTGATGTTGAGATTCAGGGCTCATAGGAGCAAGAACCTAGAAACTATCCAGGCAGCCACCAGATTAATTAGGATATAAGCCACCAACTTTTCCAGTTCAGGATGAGATACAGACCTTAAGGAATATATTTCAACATGCTTATTTTCAAGGGCACAAGGATACATTGTATGTTAGAATCTGAGGACACAATATGCAAGAACCTACATGGATGAAATCGTGACCATGAACCTTGGTGGCAGCAATCAAGGGCACAGTGGGTACAGAAAACACACCAGAAAACATTTCTAAAGTCAGAGTAGGCTCCTAAGGTTAGGCTCAAAGCCAAAGCAAGGGGCTTGAGAGATGGCTCAACAGTTAAGAGCACTGACTGCTCTTCCAGAGGTCCTGAGTTCATTTCCCAGCAACCACATGGTGGCTCACAACCATCTGTAATGGGATCTTATACCCTCTTCTGGTGTGCCTGAAAATAGCTACAGTGTGCATATACATAAAATAGATAAATCTTAAGAGAAAAAAAAAAAGCCAAAGCAAGAAACCAAGCTTGATGGACTACTTTCTGGGGACAAAAGTAAGAGTATGTCATGATTAGGCCAGGGCAGATAGCTGCTTTCAAACCTAGAAAACATAAGAAAGTGGACTGGAGGGTGGCGGTGGTGGCGCACGCCTGTAATCCCAGCACTTGGGAGGCAGAGGCAGGCAGATTTCTGAGTTCGAGGCCAGCCTGGTCTACAGGGTGAGTTCCAGGACAGCCAGGACTATACAGAGAAACACTGTCTCAAAACAAAACAAAAACAAAAACAACAACAACCAACAACAAAAACAAAGAAAGTGGACTGGTGGTGGTGGTGGTGAGCTTGGAGGGGGGAGCGTGGGGGTGTGTGTGTCTAAATGCCAGGGACTTGACTTTTATTTTGTGAGAATGTAAGCTTCTGAGACATAGTGCAGAGTAATGCTTTAGACAGATCTATGAGAGAAACAGGTAGGGATGGCCAGTGTCTCCTAGCTAGCTTCAGCCGTCAGCTTATCACAGCCCGGTTATGAGGGATTATCAATGGGGAAAATGCCTCGATAGACTGGCCTGTGGGCACCTCTGAGGCATCTCCTTGATTGGTAACTGACGTAGGAGGGTGCAGCCCACTGTGGGCAATGCAGCTTCCCTCAATCTCCCTGCTTCTGCTTCCTACGATACCTCCCTGACTCCCCCACTGACTTTGGCAGTGGTATTTGTCACAGGAATAGAGAAATCAAACCAGAACAGAGCAGTGGTTTGAACAAATAGCCCATAGCTCATATCTTGGAAACATCACAAATGCCTATGTTGATGGTGTTGAGAGGTAGGGCCTTTGGGAGGTAACTGAAGTCACATGGGGTCAAAAGAATGGGCCCTCATGACAGAATTAGTAGCTTTATGGGTGGGGAGATCGAAGCTAGTGTGCTCTTACATTTTCTTGCCACCATTTTCTCTATGTCCTTGTTGAGACAGCAAGAAGGCCCTTACCAAATGTACTACACTTAGGCACTGGCTTTTCCAGTCTTCAAAACATGGAGAAGCCAACCTGTTCTCTAAGAAGGCCCAGTGTGTGGTACACTGTCAACATCACAAAAGGGTGAGACAAAAGCCAATTACATGTAGTGATGGTTGAGGACATGCTATGCTAAGGATGTATATATACACGAGAACAGGCGATAAAGAATACAAGTCTTGATAGTATTTCAGGACTAAAGAAGTGATCTCACTGTCAAAGATAGATCAAAGAAGAAAACTAACCCAAGTTCAGAGGAATAGTGATTATGCAAGCCAAGTACAGTCCTCAGCTCTGGACAGCAACATTGCACGGCAAGCTTGTAGACTTATTTTGTTCTCTTGATCAATCAGGAAAGGACTTGTATTGAAATTGTTATTAATCATATTGCATGACTGAAGGAAAGGCCATTCAGAGACTGCCCCACCTAGGGATCCATCCCATCTGCAGACACCAAACCCAGACTGTTGCTGATGCCAAGAAGTGCTTGGTGACAGGAATCTAGTATAGCTGACCTGAGAGGCTCTGCCAGAGCATGACCGATACAGATGTGGATGCTTGCAGCCAACTACTGCACTGAGCAAGGGGATCCCAATGGAGTAGTCACGGGAAGGTCTGAAGGACCTGAGGGGGTTTGCAACCCCATAGGAAGAACAACAATAGTAACCAACCAGACCCTCCAGAGCTCCCAGGGACTAAACCAACAAAAGAGTACACATGGAGGGACCCATGGCTCCAGCTGCATATGTAGCAGAGGATGGCCTTGTCTGGCATCAATGGGAGAGGCCCTTGGTCCTGTGGAGATTCGATGCCCAATCGTAGGGGGAATGCTAGGGCGATGAGGCAGGAGTGGGTGGGTGAGCATCCTCATAGAAGCAGGGGGAGGGGAATGGGGTAGGGGGCTTGCAGAGGGGAAAGCAATCTAACCCCCAATCTCAAACCTTTTAGCCTATCTTAGTAAACACACAATACTAACATTCCTCCCAAGAATATTGAGGTCACCTTTTAAAAAAGCGAAAACCCTTTCCCTCCCCCAGTTATTTCTGTTTCCCCAAAGTCTCAGAGCTTGTTACGGTTTCAGCTAAACTATTCCAACAGTACTCAATGTAACTACTACTGCATCGTAGCATTCTGCTCTAGGGTTCTCTACTCTCAGGTTTTTGTTTTGTTTTTAAATCCATGGAGTTTAATGATGCTTTTAATCAGGAAGACGTCAACAACTGTCTATAGGGGACTAGGCAGACCGCAGGCAAGGTTTCTAGAGTGAACTTTCACCTCTGCTGCTGCAGCACAAACACAGAAATGCAGGCCAATAATTACAAATGGAAGCTATTCCACAAAGCTTTATTCACAACACCGAAATTTGATTTCATAAAATTCCCATGCTACAATTCACATCACAGGCATGGTAGGCAGCACTTACCTGTAATTCCTGTACTGAAGAATCTGAAACCAGATTAGACTACAAAGACACACCCTGTCAAAAACATACATACATACATACATACATGCATGCATACATACATACACACACACACATACATGCATACATACAAGCACTCTTGATTCTAACCTGCCACTTGGCCGGTTTGGCTAGTGGTTAGTGTACGGACCCCATGCTCCCATGGGGGCTCGATGCTGTGTGGCGGCAGGAAGAGCTGAAATGTGGGTCAGCACTAGCGACAAGAAGATACTTAGTGGAATCACTCATTCACTAGTGCTGGAATCAATTACACATGGAAAGCATCTTAACACGCCCTGCTGGAATAAAGGAGTCCACAGCCCATCACTCTGTACAGCAGCTCAGAAAGTCTTCCTTGAAACAGCACCCACCCCTCACAGAGGACATGGGCCCACCTGAAGTGGGTGACTCGTCTGGTGTTCCTTCTTGTATTGACCACCTGTGATCCCTCCTTCCCTAGAAATCTTACCACCCACCTATTATCAGGGTTTCTATTCCTGCACAAACAGCATGACCAAGAAGCAAGTTGGTGAGGAAAGGGTTTATTCAGCTTACACGTCCACACTGCTGTTCATCACCAAAGTAAGTCAGGACTGGAACTCAAGCAGGTCAGGAGGCAGGAGCCATGGAGGGATGTTCCTTACTGGCTTGCTTCCTCTGGCTTGCTCAGCCTGCTTTCTTATAGAACCCAAGACTACCAGCCCAGGGATGGCACCACCCACAAGGGGTCCCACTCCCTTGATCACTAATTGAGAAAATGCCTTACAGCTGGAGCTCATGGAGGCATTTCCTCAACTGAAGCTTTTTTTTTTCTGTGATAACTCCAGCTTGTGTCAAGTCGACACAAAACCAGTCAGTACACCACCCCCTCTCTCTCCAAATTATCCTTTGCAATATTACTTGTAATATCCAGGAAGATGAACTAAATGTTCTCTCACCTTCCAAACAATTACCATTTAAATAAACAACTCTTCACCAACAGTGCCAGTTCAGCCTGACTCCCACGGTCTTTCATGTTAACCTAGCTGAGAAAAGCTATCTCCACAAGCAGGACAAGCAGGTCTCTAAAGGCAGAAGACGGAGGGGAGGTAGGAAAAAAACCCCACAACCTTCCCTGAGGCTGGCGAGATGGCCCAGGGATGAGTGTTGACCGCTCGGGCAGAGGCATGGCCTCAGGGTCCCAGCACCAGCACTTGTGACTCCAGTTCCGAGGCATCTGCCACCCTCAGGCCTCCATGGGAATCTAAGGGCACAGGGTACACATAAGCTCTCTGGGCACACATACACACAAAAACAAAGGTTGAAAAAAAAAAGAAAAACTCTTCTTTCTTTTGCTTGATCCAGGCAGAGGGAGAAGTGGAGAGAAAGAAATACTTTCAGAGTCAATGTCAGTATTTAATACAAAAGTCAGACAAAATATAGCTGAGAATATATACCAGTTTGTGTGGACTTGAAAATAATACAGGAAAACAAAACAGTCTAATGTCCAAGCAAGTAAAAGGAAAACCAGGAAATGACCATGGCTACGGAGAAAACAAAGCTTTAAGTAACTGTTAACAAATACTAGAATCTGTGTAACCCATTACAGCAGTAACAAGAACAAGTATCTTTATACGCAATTTAGTCATTCTGCAGCATTTTCCTTTCAAGAATTATGATTCTATAACTTATAGACAGGTTATCTCAGCAGAAAGCCAAATCAAATCAGAGGGGTTTGACAGAGGCTCAAAAAGTGAGTTAAGATAGCAAAACACTTAGTAGAGCCAAAAGTGTTCCAAAAGCTTGCATTGTTGACGTTCTTATCAAAAAAGGTTAAGCACTTAATTAGGAAAAAATTTAAACAGCCTGATTTGAAAACAAAACAAAATCGGAGGAAGGCATTAGTATTTCCTGCTATTCTCAACTTTCCATTGCTAGTTTCCCTACTCAGTAGCAAATACGCAATCAGGTGACAAGCAACTGATGTTTCTAGGGCCCAAACCTGCCCCTATGTCCGCATGGCTTCTGTGGGAAAATGAAGGGCAAGGCCGGCGGGCCTCCTGGCATCTGCCCCTCGCGATGACGTGCTATTCTCCATCCCCTTCACTTCCAGACAGAAGCTCACAGGTGAGGAGGCCCTCAAACCCGGGCAGCAGATTCTCCCGCCACCAAGCACATCTGTCCTTCCCCCTGTGCCCCGAGTTAGGAAACACAATGCCTCTACTTCATTGGTCACAGAAATAATGTCATCACAACTATTAAGGAAAGGTTAAGAAGCCAAACAGGCAATGCCAATGAAATAGGTCCATGAAAAGTGTGAGGGGTTTAATTCCAAAAGTCCACACTTTCAGCCTCTAGATAGTTTTACATCATCCCTGCAGCACATTTTGACTTTAGAAACAGGATTTTCCAATATATACTCGTCACTCACTAAGACAAGCCAGGTACTTTACTAACTATGGCACAAAACATTTCACCTGACAGTACTACGCACAATGTTTATCATGAGCTGTAAGTCAATCTCAAAGCAGGGCAAATACACATTCACAAAGGGGAGAGAAGCCAATGAACAAATCTTCAGAAACTCCCATTAAAAGTCAGGATATCATTATATGGCTCAGAGTGGCCTCAGATTCGCCAGTGCCTTAACTCTAAGTATTGAAATTACACGTCTGTGCTACCAGGCTGGCTTTTCTAACTTTCCATTAATCTCATCAGTAATTTGATTTTTTTAAAAGATATTTATTATATATACAGTATTCTGCCTGCATGCCAGAAAAGGGCAGCAGTCTCACTGTAAGTGGTTGTGAGCCACCATGTGGTTGCTGGGAATTGAATTCAGGACCTCTGAAAGAGAAGCCAGCACTCTTTAACTTCTGAGCCATCTCTCCAGCCCAGTATTTTAAATTTAGTTATTTTATGTTTATGAATGTTTTGCCTGTTGAATTCTCTGTCACTTACAGATGGTTGTGAGCCACCATGTGGGTTTTGGGAATTGAACTTGAATCTTCTACAAGAGCAGCAAGTGCTTTTAGCCACTGAGCCATCTCATGAGCCTCTAGTAACTAGATTTTTAACTAAATCCTATGACCTATTATAAGGTTTCCAGTTATAATAAGAAACCGGTCCCAGTACTTTATTACATTTTGCTGGGTTTGGACATAGATGTGTGTGTATACATGGGTGCAATTCCAACGGTGTGCATGTTGAGGTTCGGGGGACATCCTGGATTCTCTCAGTCTATCATGTGTGTTCAGGGCTGTCAAAGTAGGCGCCTTTAGAAACAACTACCTGGCTTGAATACAGGATATACGCAGATATGCAGAAAATGTTCCAAGAAGAAACACCTGACTTTGCTGCTCAGCAAGCACTTTGCTGAGTGGACCAGAGGTGAGTGACATGGGGGTGGGGGTGGGGTGACAGCTGCTGTCGCCTCCACCATCTCGTATCTTGGTTTCTTTCCAGCTTGTGCTGGCTGAGTAACTTACTCAGGTAGCAAGGCCCACTATGGTTGTGTCTACACCCACTCGTCATTATTCCCTAAACAATACGACCATTTCTTTATAGTTTATTAAGTATAAGCTACCTAGAGGTCATTAGGATACACAGGAGAATGTATAGGCTATATAAACAGTATGCCACCTGAACCCTTGTAGAACCAGGTACCCACACACAGCAGTCCTGGAACAAAGCCCTCACTTTACCCACAAACTCACAAAATTAAAATGACCATGTTTTACTTAAAATTCAATGGGCAAACACTACCTTTCAATCCTTTCCACACTTTAAAAAGATCTATTTAATTTAATGGTGGTAATGTAGAAATTCATTTTAAATTTCAATATTAATAAGATATGACGTTCAAAGAATGAACCAATAAAATCTCCATCTTAAAAGCAAAGGAACACATCTTGGACACCTTACATTATAAAACTCAGTTCTAAGCAGGGACTGGTTACCGTGTGTAACAAATACTGCTCATATCAAAAGTGCTGGTGACAAAGAATTTGGTGTGTCCTCCCACAAAATGTCTGTATACATACCCATCTATTTGTAACTGTAGTAAGATCTTAAATGTTTAAGGTGCTTGAAGGTTGCACTAGCTCAGATTCATTCACCTGCTACCTTTGTAGCAACTGATCAGACAAAAAAGCAGTTACTTTCTACTATGTGGCATCTGTGGTGCTGGAGCGCCCTCTATTGGTAAGGAGGAGGACACACTCATCAGTTGTCCTCCAAATATTTTTTCATTGATTCGAAGTTCACATCCATCCTGAAGCATCCGAACTGCTATTCTAGCAATGTTCTTAGAGTCATCAAGGCCACTGTGAGGCCGCCCATCATAATCCATTCCTAATTTCTCAAGCATTATTGTTAGTTTGGTCTGGCTTCTGGGAACCTGGAAAATAAAGAACCAAGTAAGTATTAAGAACTCTGAACAATTCAGTTGAAAAATAAGCAACTTAGCTAAGGCATAACGTAAAAGCTTCAAGATAGTAAGTATGAATATGTTCAAGCACCTTAACAAGGATATGAATAAATGCCTGAACAAAGACCAGGAAAATACCAACAGTTGGGTGAAATAATAAAGACAATTCACGATATGAAAAGAGAATCTAAAAGAGAAATAGAATTACTAAAGGAAACTAACTGCCAGGTGTGGTGGAACACGTCTGCACTCTGCAGGTGGAGGTAAAGGCAGAGAGGCAGGCAGATCTATCTCTGTGAGTTTGAGGTCAGCCTGGTCCACATAATGAGTTCCTGTGATCCTGACTCTAAAAGATCAAAGGGGGTAAATGTTTTTAAAAAGAAAAGCTTAGTAAGTCAAAATAAAAATGAAATGGCAGAGAAACTTTCAGGTCACAAAGACATAGTAGAAAAAAAAAATCAAAGAAAATAATAAATTTTAGAAAAACAAAAACAAAAACCCCAGCCTCAAAACATTCAGGAAATCTGGGATGGGAGACTATGAAAAGACCAAACCTACAAATAATAGGTACAAAGAAAGGAGAAGAAATCTAGGTCAAAAGCACAGAAAATATTTTTAACAAAATCATAAAAGAAAATTTCCTAATTCTAAAGAGATGCCAGCAAGGTTCAAGGGGCATTCAGAATACCAAATACACAGGACCAGAAAAGAAACTCCCCATAGCATTTCAATAATCACGACACTTAAATCAAACATGGATATCAAAAGCTGCAGGGGAACAAGACCGAGCCACATATAAAGGCAGACCACTAGCATAACACCCGACTTCTCCATGGAGACTCTGAAAGCCAGAGGGCGTGGACGGACGTACAAGCATTGAAAGACCACAGGCACCTGCGCAGACTACCATATCCAGCTACTATAATCTCCCGTGATTATAATCAGAGGAGAAAGGAACATTTCAGAGACAAGAGTACATAGGTGTGGGTGCGAACCCTTGGGTTCCAGCTTCCAGTCCTAACTGAGGTACTGACCAATGGCGACTGGATTAAAAATGGGTGGTACTGAGAAGGTGTGCCCACAGTGTGGAACAGGGAGGCAAGCTGTGACTGAATCAGTTCTCAGTGGTCAGGGCAGAAGACCAGTGAGGCTGCTGGATTCTCTAACAAGAACAAAGGCATCACCCTGGGAAGAGGAATACTTCACTGCTTTTTCTGCTCGCTCAGCTGTCATCAGACTCCTCTTATAGCAGATGGGGCTAACAAAGAGGCACACCTAGACAATCTGCAGAGTGAGACCTTGGAGGTTCAGTCCTAAAGGGCATGTCTCCATCCCAACCCCTCCGCCTGAGGGGTCCAGGGATCTTTGAGGAAGAGACGAAGAGTCAGAAGTGATAGATGACTGACGGCAAGGAAACGGTGCCGTTCAGACACAAGGACTGGGACACGTGTGAACGCAAAGGCTGCAGCAGCATGCACAGGGCCTATACGATTCAGGCGAGATGGGGTCCCAGTGCTGAGGATAAGGGGACACAGGTTCCCACCCCCAACCAAAAACTACCTGTAACTGACACCCACTGGCAACAGAAAAACTCAGTTTTCTCCACTGGTGTCTCACTGAGTATATTAACCACGCATGCGTATGCGCACATATTTTAAAGAGTAAGGACATAGAGTTGGGTGGATGGAGAAGATCAGGGAGGAGTTGAAAGAGGGGAATATTGTGACCAGAATATATTTATGAATTTTTAAGCTAAAAATGGAAATTCCGATTTAAAAATGATAAAATTAGACTTTATTAGTGGTGCTCAACTTTCTGTAGAGTTGGGGGATTGAAGTGGAAACTTCTGGTCTCTTTGGAAAATCAGTAATGCCGAATGTTGCTTTGCTGGAGCACGCGGGACGCTCTGCAGGTAGACACAGGTGAAAGGGGTTTGGCAGAGCACCAGGGGGGTTCCCAGGACACACGGTCATTCCCAACTGTTTCTACTCAAGCTCCGGCAGACCTGACGCCATCTCCTCCCTCCCAGGCATCAGGCATACTTATGGTCTGTATACACACACGCAGGCAAATCACTTGTATACATACATTTAAAAACCTAAAAAATGTAATACCCATACAAAACCACAGCTGAATATATATATATATATGTATATATATAATAATATGTGTGTGTGTGTGTGTGTGTGTGTGTGTGTGTATAAAATAGAGCAAACAGGGTTAAGAACATGATAAAAAAGGAATTTTTACCTTATAAAAGTTTCCGTATGACTTGCGAATATTGATCCACTTTTTAGCAAAAGAAGGGTATTTGAGTCTGCTGAGTTGGCACTGGATGTTTAAGAATTTACTCATATCCCAGGAACTTATAAAAAGAGGAAAAATGTATAAAGTAAATGCTACACTATTACTACAAAGAATATTTTAAACTGTTGTATTTGTGCTTTACTCACATTAACTTTTTCTATTCACAGAAAATATCAAGCTTAGAAAAGTAATCTTGATTCTTAGAAAAAACTTTTAAGCTTTAAGAAGGGAAAAAATGCAGTATGTTCTTCATAAACCATTCTTACTAAGCTCATCTTGATAGCTTTTGTGGTGCTGATTCTTGGCCAAACTTTTATCTTTCTGAATTGTTCTGTGTAACTGGTAGGCTTACATGTTATAATAAATTTATCATTTTAGTTAAGCTCTTTTAGCAAGTTTTAACGGTAAAAATACAACCTGGCTTGCTATTTCTCCATAGTTTACTGGTTAATGTCAGTGCTACAAGATACAGTACACACTCCTTAGTCCTGCACTGTGGCTGAGGAGCACAGACCAGCCAGAGCTATGCCACACAGTGAGATCTTGTCTCCACACAAAGGACAGCCAGGCTGAGTGTACCCTGTGGACGCTGAGTTCACTCGGATGCTGCCTTTCTTGGGCAAAGTCAAAACAGCAGCAATTAGAACCTTCAGTGGGAAATTTTACAATCCCTCAACTCAGTTACTATAGAAATCAAATATATACAAATATAAATAAAATACTATTAATACGCCCTAGGATCCTACTGCTTCTGTGTACTTTTAACAGCCTGACCAAAACCGATCATCACTAACTTTGAGCAGAAAATCTGAGCTGCCTAAACCAGAGAGCTGCAGAAACCAGAGCAGGAGCCCCTCATGCTTTGTTCCTTTACCTTTAGTGGGGCTGCGTCCAGTGACTTGCTACAGTGTCTAGAGTGTCAATAATCCTCTCAACCCTTCAGATTCTCCTATGTAGACTTTCATCTTCCTCCCTCCCTCCCTCCCTTCCTTCCTCCCGCCCTCCCTTGGAGGAGGCCTCAAATTCATGTAGGCAGATTGAATCCCTGATCTTCCTGCCTCCAGCTCCCAAGTGGGGGGTTACAGATGAGCACACCAACACCCAGCTCTCATCTCTCTTCTCATTTACAGATAACTCTGGACCTGGAAGACTATGGGGTTAAAAAAAAAAAAAAAGGCCATAAAAAAGGCCATGCTCTGAAAGGATTTCCAACATCCTACAAAGAAGAGCACATGTCAGTCAGTCAGTCAGCATAGCAGCCATCCCAACGGCTGTGAGATGTGGAAGGAGCAGTGAGTGCTGGTGCTGGGGAGGAGCTGAAGGAAAATGCGATAAGGAAGCCAGTCTCCTAGAAGGAAGAAAACAAGAACTGGGCAGAGAATGGGCAAACCCTTAGTGAGTGGATGGTCTGAACAATGGTGGGCGAGGCAGATGGGTGTGGGCTGTGTGGCGCGAGAGGACACCAGGCTGTAGGCCTCGGTGAGCCAGCAAACGTCAGGATGGACACAGGGACACAGACAAGCTGTTTCAGCGGTACACGGGAGTCCCCATCATCCTGGGCTCTAGTTAGACTTGACATGTTGCTGGCTTTTCTTCCTTTCCTCCATGCTGAGTTCAACTTTAACTAGGGAAAGAATGAGATGACAAAACACTTTCTGTAGAGTGACTCCTGGGGACTTTGCTACGTCACACTCCATGGATACTGTAAGAGGTAAATGAACAAAGAGCCTTAACGAAGAGTTAAGAGGGATTGGAAGCAGCTCCCTACTTACCCATCCGTCAATATGCAGTATTTGTACTTAGTTCCCAGCTCCTTTGACTTCATCCACTCGACGACTTTTTTCAGGACCTGGGGGAACGCATCGGCTCTGTCTACCTGATCCTGACGATACAAAGGAGAGAGAGAGTGGCAGTCCCTGCTGCAGCCTACAGTACACGCGCACCGCACACAACCGGAGGGAAGCACAGAGCATTGAGCTGTCCAACTTCTGTGATTTCCATGACTAAGACCTACTCACGGCCTAAATGCTCGCCTGAGACAGTTAGGAAGACATCATTCTATACCCAAGGATCAGGAACTGCTTTCAACTGAGCGGACAATTCTCCCAAAATTAAGATTTAAGAGTGTCCTGATTTTGTCAACTTCACACAGGTGACCTAGAGTCACCTGGGAAGAATGAATCTCAAGGGAAGAACTGCCTGAATCCTATCGGCCTGTGGGCAGCCCCTGTGGGAAGGGACTGCTGAAGCAGGAGGGCCTGTGGGCAGAACAGCCCTGGGCAGGAGGCTGGGGATGCTGAGTGAGAAAGCCTGCTGAGCTGGAGCCGGGGGAGCTAGCTGAGTGAGGCGGTGAGCAATTCCTCCAGCGTCTGCTTCCATCTCTTCCCGGATTTCTGTCAATTATGGACCGAAAGCCCTTTCCCCCCCAAGTTGCTTTTGGTTGTGGTAATCATTACAGATACAGAAAGTAAACTGAAACAAAACCCAACCCTAGCAGCTCTTTGTGATTAACTGATTCTTTTTTTTTTTTTTTGGTTTTTCGAGACAGGGTTTCTCTGTGTAGCCCTGGCTGTCCTGGAACTCACTCTGCAGACCAGGCTGGCCTCGAACTCAGAAATCTGCCTGCCACTGCCTCCCAAGTGCTGGGATTACAGGCGTGCGCCACCACACCCGGCTTATTCACTCCTTTTTTTTTTTTTTTTTTTTTTTTTTTGATTAACTGATTCTTTAGACTATGGGCAAATATTCCATCTAACCTATGGCCCCTAAGAATTAGGAATTCTCCATCTCAAGTCTCACCCTCTCCACACTATACTTGCTACAGTATGTGTAGCACACTGCCACAGGGCTGGACTTTGTAAGACATCAGTTTGACACACTGCAGGGCTCTTATCCTTGCTTCCACGATCACAGAACCACTCGTGATCTGCACCATCCTCACTACGCCAGCTCCGTCACAGCTCACCTACAATGCCCGCCCTTCCTTTCTGCCATCCACTTATCACGATCAGTCCAAGTTCATGAACACAGATGGAAGCCCTCGGTACAGACGCCTTCCCAACCTGAGAAAATACTGACTTGTCGTTCTTCCTACCCAAACTGTGACCACTGGTTTACTCTGTCTGACCCCAACCCATACGCAACTGAAGCAAGCATATAAAAGAACCAAATAAATTAATAAAGCCCACACATTGAAACTTAAACAAAATCCGCAGATCGACTAGCAAAGGTGTGTAGTCAAGACTGTAACAGGCCCGCTCTAAAGCCTGTCTGTGAGTGCAGCAGAGCGACACTACCTTACTAATGCTCCATTTTACAACAGAAATCTTGGCTGCATCATCGCAACTGAGGGGTGGGTAAGCGCAGAGCTGACTCTTTGGCTTTAACTTTTGTTTCTAAGGTGAGTCTGCCAGTGCTGCCCAGGCTGGTCTCAAATATCTGTGCTCAAGAGCACCTCTCGCTTCAGAACTGCGCCCCTACTCCCTTAGCATGTGAGACCATGGAATCTATCACTGCACCAGCTCTAAGGCTTTTTGTTAAAAAAATTGTCTTTATCATTATATTACTATAACATAATTTACTGTTTTTTAAAAACTCTTTTTAAAATTTGTATGTATGAATATTTTGCCTTCACATGTACTATGTGCATGTTTAGTGCTTATGGAGACCAGAAAAGGGCACTGGATCTGGGTCTGGATTGTGAGTCACCTTATAGGTGCTGGGAATCAAACCCAGAAATTCTGTGGAAGAAGAACCAGTGGTCTTAACCACTGAACATCTCTTTTTGATGTTGTTATTTTAATTACAATATGAAAGACTTTTACAAAATAAGGAAAACAGCACATTAGGTTGTTTATAACAATATTTTTTAAACTATCTACAAAGGAAACCACTGATTTAAAATTTTCAAATTCAAAATAACCAAAACCAACAGAAATGAAAAGAGAATAATCACCTGAGTAATGCCAGTGAGAGTGACGCAGAAGTCCGAGAGCTGCGCATTAACCTCTGGTCTCACGTACTGCTGAAAGGTGTCTTCCTGCAGGGGGGGAAGGGAACGTGTCTCACGTGACTGCAGCACATGACATGCACACGCTACAAATCCCACCACAGATGACTTCATCTACTCCAGATGGATCATTTTAGAGTTCCTAAGGAGACTCCCCTGGGTCCCCCAACAAAATCCCTCTGATATTTAAATGTAAAGACACAGCTTATTTGGGGTTTTAAAGATATCAAGTTAGCAGGTGTCTAAAAGGGCACCTTCAAACCACAGCTGAGGTATTTTCTTTGCCTGTAAAATACTGGTCATCTTGTTCGTCTATTTAAAGACAATTAAGCCTGCTGACACAGCTGCTACTTTATAATAATGGGTTGTAAAAACAATATATCCTTTGGAAGAACTGAGGCCTCAATTGTAGGAAATCATTCCATAAAAGCATTCAATGAAACTAAACACCGAAAGTCAAACCTTGGCATGTGACTATGGCAACTTATAAGACACTAATTGTGTAACACTTCTCAAGTTCAAGTTTTCATGTTGGTTTCCAAGTTATAGGCTCCCAACTCTGAGGATTTTATCAGGCTTTGAGAAAGCTTCTTTTCCCTCCTGTTGGATACTGCTTCCTCAAACTACTGGGTTATTTTTTGAAAATTAAGACCAATTTCAAACCCTGAAGATTTAAAGGTGGCAACTGTTAATCTCAACTATATACAAATAAAAAGAGTATTTTTTTTGTAGAAAAAGTTTTAAAAAATGTATTCTCTTCTTCATGTGTATATATGTGCATATAGGCACACATAGCCCATGGAAGCCAGAAGAGGGCCCCAGTTGTCCTGGACCTCTTGGAGCTGGAATTACAGTCAGCTGTGAGGCTCCCGATGAGCGTCCTGGAACCCAAACAGCAGTAATCACTCCAGCTGCTGAGCCATCTCTCCAGCCTCCAAAGGGTTAAACATTAAGAAAGGCAAAGATACATGATTTCTAAGAACAAATTGTTCTTTAAATGGGGCGAGGGGTGTATTTTTATATATATGCCTGTTTCATCTGTGTATGTCAGTCAGAAGAGGGTGTTGGATTCTCTGAAACTGGTTACCGACAGTTGACAGCTACCATGTGGATGCTAGAAATAGAACCTGGATCCTCTTGAACAGCCATCTTACCAGGAATAAGAACAAATTCTTATTACACACTGGTCTTACCTACAACAATCTGTTAAGCAGATGTTTAATGAGAACTGTAAAAGTAAAAAACAGCAAAGAACACTTTAATTTTAAAATTAAAATAAATGCTTTCATTTACTGATTTTTTTTTAGCAAGAATTTTAGTTAGTTGGATGTTAATATCTATAAAGGTCCTTGTGAGGTATCAACATATTGCTTATAATTTAATTATTATTTGGGGAGTTTGTTTTGTTTGAGGCAAAGGTCTCACTATGTAGCCTTGGCTGGCCTACAGCTGGCTATGTAGACCAGGTTAGCTTTACTTGACTCTGGCCCCAGTGCTGGGATTAAGGGGGCATGCTATTACACACTACTTATAATTTATGAATTTTTCAAACATCTTAAATTTATTTACTTGTACACGCACAGACAGACAGACAGACACACACACACAGACACTCTCTCTCTCGAATGTGTGATTACCAAGGCACAAATGTAAAGGTGTAAGGACAAGTGGGGACAAGTCATTCCCCTTCTACCACGCGCATTCCAGTCCTCAGGCTAGGCACAAGGACCTCTTGAGCAAGCCTGCCAGTCCTATGGTTTATAACTTTAAGTAAAAACCTTTCAAAAATGGAATTACAATCAAGTAATACTAAATATACTGCAACATAGACGTAAAGTTTCCCAGAGCCTGCTTGGTTGTACCCACCTTTAATCCCATCATGTAGGAGACAGAGGGTGGGAGAGGGGATCACTTTCAATACACATATTACAGAGACCTACTGACTCATGGACCAAATGCTAACCATTAAAAAAAAAAGTGGATCAAGGAAGAAGGATCACAGACAACAGCTCTACAGGGGTATTCATACATTACCCTATAAAATGAGATAATCAGGTGGGCTTTATTTAAAGGTGAACTAATGCACTAGAGGGTTTCTGGGGCGGGGAGGATGGGGTGTGTTTGTGGAAAACCAGCTGGAAAATGGTTGGCATTTTTGAGAAAACAGAAGTAAGCTGGTATGGCTGGAATAGACTGAATAAAAAATAATCAAATACATAAAAAGAGAAGGCAACCCAAGATAAGGGGGCTAGATTAATACATGAAATATGTTTGTTTTTGTTTTTAAATTCAAAGTTAAATCAGAAGTCCTGGCAAGGATTTGGGGGTTCCTTGGGCCACTGTGTTGAAGCTGGCTGATAACAAGGACAGAAAACAGACTAGATGAAGAACTACACAGCAGCTTACAGCCTACCTAGCCTGGAATAGGCAGGCGACGGAAACAATGAGAGATCTTCCTTCAATGAAGTACAAGAAAACCAACTCACCAAAGACGCCCTCTGACCTTCCCATAAGGGAGCATGTATGTGCGCTCACCACACCCCCTTATAAACTTTAAAAGAGAGCATACAGCTTAAGCTTGATTGAAATAAGCATAAGAGATGTAAGAAGAAAACAAAGACAGAAGTATATGTAACTTATTTTGAGAGTTTTCCCATAAAGAAGATATCATGGAATGAGGATTTCTTGTGGTGGGACAACAGGTAATGGGACTACATCAGAAAGCACCATGTCCTAATGCCTCAGTGAAGGAAGAAAATTGCTAAATCAGTGTCCTGAACAAAGAAATAAAACCTAATGACTTGTGGTGCTTGGATTATGCTTGGCCCAGGGAGTAGCACTATTAAGAGGTGGAGCCTTGTTGGACAAAGTCTATCACTGTGGGGGTGGGCTTTGATACCCTCCTCCTAGCCATGTTGGAGGGTCTTTTCCTCTTTGCCTTTGGAACAACATGCAGAACTCTCAGCTCCTCCAGCAACATGTCTGCCCGGATGCTGCCATGCTTTTTGCCTTGATAGTAAAGGACTGAACCTCTGAACCTGTAAGCCAGCCCTACTTTAATATTATCCTTTATAAGAATTGCCTTGGTCACAGTGTCTCTTCTCAGCCATGGAAACCCCATGACATGAGTTACCCAAGGTTTCTGCCTTCATAGCTGCCATTTTTCCTTTTAGTTTGACTATTAATCTGTTTTGGAGAAAGTGATTCTAGAAACAGGCTGGATTATGCAGGTGGAAACAGTAAGAGGTCCTGCTTCCCAAGGTGCCAGGAAAGAACTGCCTAAAGCTGTGGGGGAGAGCACAGCTAAGAGGTTCTGGGCAGAGATGTGCGGATCACCACTTACAGGCCTCTCTGTTCTCAGTGGGGAGACTGACGAGGCACTGAGACATCTCCTTACTCAGAGTTTATAAGATAGGAGGCATTATTTTGAGGATTCATTCTAGGAAGTCCTGAATTAAAAACACAGTGCCGACAATTACCTGGGGCACACACGTGTGGCTTGGGAATGCAGGATTACATGTTTCCCCTATGGCATCAGCAATTACCCCTACAAACAGTCCTCCACCCTCACTGTACATCAAAGTCATCTATGGAGCTTTAGGAAAAAAGTGATGCCAAGGGCCCTGCACAGAGCTAGAGTCTTAGCACCTCACACCAGAACATTTTCCAGTTCACCTGTCACTTCCCTGGAGACTGATATCTACTCAGGCATCCTAAGTAACAGAAAGAGCACCACAGTTTTAGCTCGTGGACAAGAAGAGAAACACTTCCCAGAACTGCTTCACTGTGGTTTTTCTATTAATCATGCTGATAAGGAACTCACAGCAATATGCAAAAACCTCCTTTTGTAATTCTATTTCCAGCTAAGATGGCAAACAAGAGCTCCAGTGCACTAAAGAACACCAGAATGGTTGCTACTAAAGCTGAGATGAAGACAGAACAATCACTTACGATTTCTAAGCTGTGTGTATTCAACAGAACGACAGGAAACTCAATAATTTCATGTAGGAACTCAGCTGGGTTCCCCTCTTCACAAGTAGCCTCAAAGTCAATAATACAAATATAGTCATAGTAACTGTCCACAGTGTTGCTTTCTTTCAGCATCAGCTTCTGCTTCTTGTAATAGTTTTTCAGTCTCTTCTTCAGAACATCCTTGACTCCTCTAAAAATACAATTAAATTAAGTAAATGTTATGGTCAAGAATCACAACCCCTACCTGCTGGCACTAGTGTGCAGTTGCAGCTGCAGCAATGCTAACAAACGCTAGCTAAAACAAATATAAGAAGGGAAAGAAAACCTCAAAGTGAAGTTGGCAAAGAGCTAATGAAAACACAATGACTAATAGGACAAAATTTCCTTCACAAAACAAAGGTGTCTTCTTCATTGTATCTAGTATTTCAAGCTATAACCTTGAACCTGCACATAACGCTGCCCTATATGTTAAGACACACATGCTATAAAAACTGAAGCTACCAGGACAAACTGTAATGTTCCATAAGAAAACTCAGGTAAACTGAACACACTGGACTCTGTCTTCTGGCATTCACGGGTTAGACAACTAAACAAAAACAATTGAGGGTATGAAAACATGGCCCTCAAGTTGAATGCCTTAAGCTGCTTCAAAAGTAGCTGAGGATAGACCACCCTAGAGCATGCTTTGAGCGCACACTAAGATACTCAGTAAGAGTCTGAGTAAACCTAGGTTGCTGGATTTCTTGATCACATCACTAATTAGAGACTTAGAACTTCCATGTTTTAAGTTTACTGTTTTCCTTTCTAAACAACCACTGAAGCACAAGAATCCTACCTATGAAAACGATAATCAGCCAGTGCTTGCTTTAAATAAAACATCTTAGTGATTTTTCTTTTTTTGAGACAGGGTCTCACTATGTAGCTCTGGCTGTCCTGGAATGATGTAGACCAGGCTGGCTTTGAACTCAGAGATCCACCCCTTCCTGAAGCCTCCGAGTGCTGGGGTTAAAGGTGTGCGCCATCATGCCCAGTGTTTTAATGTCTTACTCCCTCATTATCAACCTGGGAAAGGCATCAGGCCTTTTCATTTTAAGATGCTGAGTTGCCTATGAGACATGACTAAGTTACTTTCTGTTAATTTTTCTTTCATCTTATTTATCTGTTGTTTCTCTGAAGAAATGTCGGTGCAAACCTGATGGTGGCACAAACACTGACCTAGCTGCCCAGGGCAGAAGCCCTCCCTCCTCTCCAACATCTGCCTTGCTCCTCTATATCCAAACACCGTGTTCACCAGCTCTATCTCTGAACACCACTCCACTACAGCTTCTCTTAGTGCTGTGGACTGCAGCAGAGGCCACGCCTATCACAGCCTGCAGCACGCTGCTTCACTCATGTAAGAACTGAGCGCTAAACCTGGCAGTGGTGGCGCACACCTTTGATCCCAGCACTTGGGAAGCAGAGGCAGGGGGATCTGATTTCTGTGAGTTCAAGACCAGCCTGGTCAACAGAGTATGTTCCAGAACAGCCAGGGCTAGACAGAGAAAGCCAGTCTCAAAACAAACAAACAACCCCAAACAAACCAAAACACCAACAAAAAATAATAAAATAAAAAATAAATAAATAAAAAGAACTGAGCACAAATTCAATTTCCTATGTAAGTCATCTTCAGTGGCTTCCTTCAGTCACAAGGTAAGGCTTCAGCATAGTGTTCCATCACGTTGCCTCAACTTACCATTTCAGTCTCACTGTCAAACATTCCTCTACACAGCATGCTGACACACCGTAAGCTATGATTATACAGCATTAAATTTGCAACGTGCTCTTGAATTCTTTTAATTATAAAATAATTTCGATTATATAATAAAGACAAGAACATGTGACCGAAAAACATAGAAATAGAATAGAAATTACAAGGTCTTCTTGTTTTGTTTTTCATTTCTTGGTGCCTTCCTTTTCCTACCTGGCATAATTTAAGTGTCACACTCCTGAATTCCTGAGCCACAGTGTTTTGCAGCCCCAGCTAAACTTGGCGAGAACTCCAAACTCATATACCATCATATAACAGGAGGCAGAGGAGGACTGTGCCAGGGGGCAAGGGCAGCTCAGACAAGGTAAGAATTAAGAAAACATACTTACTACAACAGACATGACTTCATAGTTATACAGTGATAGTACATTTCTAAGATATTCACAAACTTTGACTCAAAGACTTTGCCATCTAAAGGAGAACAATAGAGTTGCATGCCAAGACTCATGCTAAAGGAAATTTTTATTTTCCATTATTTTTTAGTGGTTTCTAAAATGAGAAGGTACTACTTCTATAAATAGAAAGTGATTCTGGTTTTTAAGAACTAGAGTATATTAACTGTTTCAAGTAACAGGTTAGAAGTTGGTTTTAATTACCTTGTTTCAAGCTTAAATTCTGAAAGTTTGGCTCTGAGTTCCTCCTTACTCATCCTGTTGATACAACCATTTGTCATTGCGATTTCTTTGTAAATGGGGTCACTGAAGTCACTGCCATTGGAGGAAATGAACTTAGATCCATCTGTCTCTTTGCCATCAAGTCTGCATCGCTGCTTCTTCTATGAAGTAAGGGAGACAGGTGAGTTATAATCAATATAAATGTAGTTTAAAGATGCAAACTCCTCATGCTACACGCACAGTGAAAGGCTCCCCTTGGCGCCCGTGGAGGAGGACAGGAAGATGAAAAGACGTTTCCTACATAATTGGCCTCGCTCTATTCTGAGTCATGAGATTCCTCAGAGGCAATGAAGCTGAGTAAAAAGAGGGCAGATATTAGCGTCTTCAGAGCCGTGTCGGTCTGGGGCCTCAGCTGGCCATTTACTAGAGCATGGCCTCCGGGAAATTATTAGCCTCTGATCTGCAGTTTCCTCACCTACACACAGGTAATTGTCCCAGATGGTATTTGGTAATGGTAAACAGTGTTTAGGTAGCATTTATCCTAAGTTTGAGACTGTGTATACAGCAGGCTAACTACTAATAAACAGTGATTTTACTTATGATCACAGACTATGACCAAGGCCTTTCACAAACAATATCCCAAACTTAGAATAGGCTGTTTAAAGTGACTTTTACACCATTGTGCATGCATGAATCAGTGACTTCCCGAGAACATTTTAGTCTAGCTTTATTTCATAAAGTTAACAGAACCTACCCCAAATAAAAATGAAAGCTGATGTCAGTCCGGAACTAAAACTTCCTAGCACTTAAAACAAACAAAACCCGCATTCTGTTTTAAAGTTCACAATTTAAGTCATCTATTCAAATCTAGTGCTTTTTTATCACGTGACTCGATTCTATTTTCCTCATAGGCAGAGCTAAACCACAAATACAATAATTTCAAAGGAATTTTTAAAGTTAATTAAATTGCCTATATGCAATGCTACAAATATAAGTGATGTTTTCAAAACTGTCAGAAAGTTTATTTATGGGCTGGAAAGATGGCTCAGTGGTTAAGAACACAGTCTGTTCTTCCCTGTGGTCCTTCAATTCCCAGCAATCATATAAAATCTCACAAGCATCTATCTGATGCCCTCTTCTGGCATGTGGTGTATATGCAGATAGCACTCACACACATATCCCTCTTCTGGCATGTGGTGTATATGCAGACAGCACTCATACACATATTTAAAAAAAGTGTGTACCACTACACTCAGCTTGAAAAAGTTGATTTACTATTAACATATAATGTGTATTTACTGGGTCATAAGTTACTACATTGTCCCCAAGTGAATGTTACTAGTTATGGAATAATAAGGAATCCCCAGAGAGGCTGCAGTCCCTAGCTTAAGACAAGGATTATCCCTGATTCTTAGCTTTCAACTGCAGCAAACTTACTAGTAGTGACTGCTAGGCACTGTGCCAGAGAACCCAGAATTCTTACTGCTAGCCTCATTAAGAAAGAGGGCAATAATTCCACTGCATGACTAGTTCTTGAGTGGGAATAAGCTTGTCAAAAATGCATGTTACAGAAGCAAAGTCCTTACCTTGTAAATCAGTATACATTTAGACAAATGTGTTTAAGACTATACTGTACTTTGACCAAATAACTAGCTTTTAGGTATATTTAAATTTCTCCTTAGACATTATCAGGGTAATTTATATTTAAAGTTACAATGAGTTTTAAGTTCCATCATTATTCAGGGTATGAAACTGTCAACATTAACAGCTTAACCAAAATCCATGTCTTAGTTAACTTATACAAGTTCTCTTTGAATAAATCCATTCTGATATACTTGAAGAATTCTTATCTAAAATCTATAGCTTTGAAAATTTACCACACAAACACACCTATTCTAGATAAATAAATGGCCATTTCTATAAAGATTTACTTCTGATGCCAAGGTCTAACTCCAGCCTTGATTTTGTGAAAACTGTTACCTCCCAAATTTCAAGTACACTACAAGCTGCACACACACCCCCCAAAAAAGTTTAAATAAACCAACAAAGGAAGAAGGAAACTCACAACCCCACATGCGTGCAAACACATTCATTTACTAATTAATGCCCAAGATTAACGCTAGCGCCCACTCATCTCCAGAATCACCTCTCATGCCTCACATACAAGACTGGCCAGGTAAGAATTGTGGCGATGGATTCACAACATGGGAAGAAATACTCATTTTCATAGAGCCTCGACATTCTGTAATCTGCCTGCACCCAATCAAATATGCATATGGCTTCTATTATTACAAATAAGACATCCCTTTACATTACGGAAAGGATCATGGACTTCACTAATTTGCAATACTGTAGAGAAGGGTCTCGGAGTGTGGGTCTTAAGGATGGGCTTGTGTACTTTCCTGAACAAAAATGTGAATATCTCAGAATATTGCTGTTTGTTTACTATTGCGAAGGTGGCTCTATCTTCATCTTTGAAACCCTTTCTAAAATGAACACAATCTACTGTTTGTCTCAAGGTGTCAAAGTTTTACAAAGTAATTAAGAAGTAACCACTTCTCAACAAAACCTGTTTCCACATCTTATAGTCAAAACTAGATACTATTTAAAAAAAAAAAAAAAAAAAAAAAGCTTTTGCTTTTGCACACCGAAACAAAAATGTCCAAACACTAAAATGCTCAAATACCATGTCTTTCCTTCTACTGGTTTACATCGACCACCAAAATTGATTGGACCTGGTGGAAATTCACTAGCTAAATCTCAAAAACAACAAAATACTTGGTTTTAACAAACAAAATAGTTGCGGGGGTGGGGAATCAATCTGAACACAGATCCAGACCTTCAAAGCATTCTATCTCAAAGTTTCGGGACTCTGAAAGACAATGAAGTACATTCGACTTCTCTTATAAAAAGCTTTGCCAATTAAAATTAGCTTTAGAACCGACTTAGATGATGTGTCGTCGACAACGTATGTTAGAATGAAAGGTATATGTCATCTTTCCAGGGAGGGCAGAAGGATGCTTTTTTTCAGCCTTCCAAAGTACCACCAGAGGACGCATGCTCAGGACAAGAGGTGCACAAGATCCTAAAGTTGGAAAACACTCCACTATAAAAGGACACACGAAGCCAGAGTGGACTGCAAAGGTGTGTATATGAGATGACCAAAGCGGCACGGAAGGAGCAGCGCAAACTAGACACACTCAAGACTGTTA
Source organism: Apodemus agrarius (assembly GCA_964023405.1). Classification (NCBI taxonomy): domain Eukaryota; kingdom Metazoa; phylum Chordata; class Mammalia; order Rodentia; family Muridae; genus Apodemus; species Apodemus agrarius. The sequence continues at coordinate 28,426,713 of OZ030023.1, forward strand.
AAAGGAAACTCTAGAGGCCCGAGAGACAGACAGCTTAACCATGAAGAACAAATTCTGCTCTTCCCCTGGACCCATCTGTAACCTCTTCTGGTCTTCACAAGCACCTGCACACACGTGGCATCCATATACACACATTTTTACAAAATAATAGTTCAAAGGCTATTCTGGCTACTCCAGGAAGGTGTGGATGGAAAGAAGAAAGGCACTAGGAAGCCTCTTCGGAATACCCACCTTTTGACACTTTGGTTTTGAGCCTGGCCTTTCACGGCCAAGCCGTCCCTCCACCCTGAGAATGAATACCCTGGATTTTGGTGCTCAACTCCTATTAGGAAAAAGCGACGGCTTTTAGCATCTCGTTCGCAAACCGCGGCGCTAGCCAACACGAAGTCATCAAGATGAATGCATAAGTCCGGGGATGGGCTCCCCAATCGTGCCGCTGTCGTGAGGATGTACCCCGACACTTAGGGGTACCAAATCACTTAGCCGATCGTGGCAGGGTTCTGGGCTAGACAATAGGGGACGGGGAGATAGGCTGGGGGGAGGGTCCTCTCGGGGACAGACAGACCTCGGGGTGCCGATGGCAGTGGGCCGTCTGGGGCAGGGAAGACACCGGCAGCCGGAGCATCCCAAAGGGCTGGCAGCCGCACCTGAGGGCGAGGGTGGGCGCTGGAGAGAACTCAGCCAATCAGCGCCGCGGGGCTGATGGAACGGCAGTGCGCCCGCGCGCGCGCCGAAAGTGTACGCGGAATTCTCACTCGGAACTTCCCGCCCGACCTCCTCCCTTCAGCTGAGGGGTGCTCGCCCCGACAGGGACGGAGCAGGGGAGCGAGCGAGTGAGAGAGCGAGGCCGCCCCGCGCGAGCACCCTCACCTCCACGCTCAGCGGCCGGGACTCCTCACACTCCGGCCGCGGTGTCTTCTGCTGCGCAGCGTCGCCGCCACGCTCCCGGCCCCTCTTGTCCTCCATGCCGCCTCTCGCGCCGGGAGACGGCCGCTGACGCTCGCCCGCCGCTCCACCGAGCCCCGCGAAAGCCGCCTTTCTCCCTTGAAAAACTACCGCGCTCTCGTTCCCGCGGCGGCCGCCACACAAACTCCGCCGGACGCCTCCTACTTCCGGGAAGCGTGTGGCGTCGTCACGCCGCGCAGGCGCAGTGGGCCGGCCCCGCGCGCGCGCGCACTGGGACGGCGGCCGGAGAGAGCCCTGGAGTAGAGCGCTTTGGGGAAGTAGGGGTGGGTAGCCCGCCTGTTGCCTAGGATGCGCGTGTGAAGCTGCCCTAATTAGAGTTTGCTGCAGGTTCCGAGATCTTTCCCCCAGTAATTCAGAAATCTATTTTCTTCCTGGAGCAGAAGCTGCGTTGACAGCCAATGTGATCTATGTCTATTGCCCTCTGTAGATGGTTCCTAGGGTCCAGAGACCACAGGGTTTCTTCTCAGCCAGTTGCATGCTTAAATCTACAGGATTGCATCCCTTTCCGCTGCTGGTTGGCCTTTGGTGACATTTAAAAAATCATTTCATTTAGGGAGTTTTTTTGTTGTTTTTTTTTTTTATTCCTCTCCACCCCACCATACCCCCACCTTGTGTTTATGGGTGTTTTTACCTGCGAGCTTGTCTGCGCCGCGTGTGTGCAGTAACCCCAGGGAGACAGAAGACAGCGGTGTCCCTGGGATTGGAGTTAGAACCAGTTGGGAGTTGCCACGTGGGTGCCTTCGAGAGGCAAAGGAAGAAAGCACCATTCCACTGAAGTGTCTGGGCAAGACAGACTTAACTCTGTCAAGCAGGTATGCTCAGAAGAGTGAATACGTAAACGAGAGGAAGTAGGTTGGATGATTATTCTAACTTAGGAAGTGGTTGTGTCTCTTCCTCTTGCTTGAGGTCCCGTTTCACAGCCTGATTTGATTGGCTAGTCTGAAAAGAATTGGTACACAGGAAATGGAAGCCGAGGAAAGGGGCCACTGGAAGAAAGGAGCAGTTCTTTGTGTAAACAGAGTTTTTCTGGAGGATCGACCCATTTGTATCAAAAGTCTTACAAGGTGAAGGAAGATAAAAAAAAAAAATTTCAATTCTTTGTCTTAACACAAGTTTTATAGTACCCATAGAAAAGACTTGTGGTGGTTTGAATGTGCTTGGCCCAGGGAGTTGCACTTAGGAGGTGTGGCCTTGTTGGAGGAAGTCTGTCACTGTGGGCGTGAACTTTAAGAACCTCGTTCATTCTGGCTGCCTGAAAGTCAGTCTTCTCCTGTTTGCCTTTGGAACAAGATGTAGAACTCTCGGCTCCTCCTGCACCATGCCTGCCTGGATGCTGCCACACTCCCACCTTGATGATAATGGACTGAACCTCTGAGCCTGTAAGCCAGCCCCAATTAAATGTTGTCCTTCTAAGAGGTGCCTTGGTCATAGTGTGTATTCACTTTTCATAAGACAAGACTCTAATTTGGTATTTCTTACACACTGGGGATTGAACCAAGGTCTCTGAAAAGGCAGCCAATGCATCTAACCATTAAAAAAAAAAGTTACTTTTCTAGTCCCAAATCCAGCTTGCTTATTTTTAAAATATATTATTTTATTCCATGTATATGAGTATTTTGCCTACATGTGCAGAAGCACCAACAGAAGCCAAAGGGTATGAGACTCCGTGGGGTTGGGTAACAGATGTCAGCTGCCCGGTGGGTACAGGGAACTGAACACTAGCCCTCTCTGTAAGAGTCTGGTGAAAAACCTCAATGACAATAAGTCTTTCTTCTTTCCCATCTGTGTTTTGAGTTCTGAGAAGATAAACATTAGAAATAGATTATATTTACCCAATAATTTATATTTGTACTTTTTATTAAGCTTTCTAACATATCAAATAGGGAATTAGGTATTAGCTATCCAATGTACCATGTAAGAAAAATAAACCATTCCTTTTTAAAGTTAGTTTTGTCAGAATACATTGGGTTTGAGACTTTTCCCTAGCAGGCCATGAGTGAAGTGACTACATTTCTCGGATTAAGAAACAAACACTTTAGAGTCATTATGTGGGTGGTTAAGGAGAGAGAGTGGCTGAGGTCTGTTCCGGGATATAATTACAAGAGGAAAGAGGGCTTGTGAACCAGCACTGAAAGGCCTCTTGCACTCACTGATTACATGGGAGAGGAGTAGCCCGAGAAGATGGAGAAGCTGGAGAAGGACTAGCCAGAGAGAAAGAAGGAAGCCAGTGTCATTTTTGGTGTCAACTGGAGAGCTTACCCTGGTGGTGGGATGTGTAATAGCTGCCAGGCTGACCAACTCAGCTTCCTCCCAGGCCCAGATCCAGGGCTGGGAGTTGGACACCCCAACATCTACCCCATCCATTTATGGACTGTGTGAAAGGGCTGGTCCTGCAGCTTTGTTTCTGCAGGACCCCCATGACACAGGGCAACAGCAGCTTATATGAGAGGAGTCCCAGTGAAGAGCCAGTATTGATAATGTACCAGAATTCAAAGGCCTCAAACCAGACCGATGACTCATTGCAATGAACATTTGCAAGTAAAGACCTGTGGACACACATTCTGAGACACACTGACACACCACAGCTTCCACCACAAGATTTTTTTTTAATTAATTTCTTTTTTATTCTACCTTTTCTTTTGGGGGAGGGGGTTGCAAGGGTAAAAGGTAGATGTGAATAGATGTGGAGATAAAAAGGGCTGGGCTACATGATGTGAAATTCACAAAGGATGAGGGAAACGTTTAAAGAAGGAAAAGAAAGAAAACACTACCAGATCTCGGGTAAGGCCGGTCAGAAAGTTCATTTTTCTTAAGTGCCAGCAGAGGGCAGCCGACCCCAAACTTCTGCTTTTGATGTTTAATCAGTTTTCCCTGCATTGAAAGTAATAACAGACATTCAGTTTCAGTTTGAGGAGATAGCAATTGAAAATTAATAAGCACACAGTCAGAGAGGATTTATTTACTATGCAAGGTTCTCTAGGTTCAATCTTCCATAAACTCCAAAAAAAAAAAAAATTTAGTTTGGCCAGTAGAAAATGTATATGAAAGTGTTCACGTGTTTCCAAAGGTTTATTACTTATTTTATATTCTTACATTAGATAGCACCTTTATTACTTATTTATTTTTATTTACTGTGTGCTGTGATAGATGCTGTTGTTTAGGATTGGAATAAAATCTTTTCCTTATATTTTGGCATTCTTATTTTGCTGGCATACATAAACAAAATAGGATCAAGTACGTGTTATATTACATTAAATATCTTAGAAGGACAGGGTTAATTTTGCTAACGACAGATGGGTCAAAAGAGTGCTCCCTGGCAGAACAGATCTTACAAAAGAAGCTTAGTGCCTGAATTTTCACATTGAAACGGTTAGTTGCATTTGTGCACTTTCCTTTCCGTCCTCAAAAAAAAAAAAAAAAAAAATGTTATGCTTTAAAACCCAATTCCACAAAGACTTGACAAAAGGACAGGAGAACACGGCCACATTTAGGAAGGTGGGGCGGGGCAGGATGGAATAGGTCAGTAATATGTCTAACAGAACCAAGAAAGCAGAATCTCAAGCTAGCTTTGGGAAAACCTGGCCCAGCTGTCACATAGCAAAATCTTCCAAGGAGTTTCCAGGGTCTTAAGGTATGCCTAGGACAGCAGGTGAATGCCAAGGGGCGCTGAGACAAGGAAGACTGGGGTGAAAGTGGGTTGGGAGTCCGAGATCCTTGCTGGTCTGGCAGGTCTTTGGGTGCTTATTCTCACTGAGGGGAACTAGGGGACTCCCTCCCCCCAACTCCCCACACAAGGTGCCTCTCCAAGTTAGTTCCCAGAACGGAGCAGGTAGCCTTCACCATCCAGGTGGAAGAAGAAAGACTCTTCCCTTAGGGCCTCTGGCCATCTATAAAGAGAATACACAGGTTGCTCAACTGTTTTAAGAACAGGGTTGGACTGTAGTCTAGGCTGGCCAGAAACTCATAAACCTCCTGCTGCTGCCTTTAAGTACCAGCATTACAAGTGTGAGCTGCCATGCCCGGCTAGCTCGTTATCGCTTGGAGGAGTCCTACAGCCACTATAAATTGAAACTGGCATCAGTTGGTGTGCTGGCTGGTTTTGTGTGTCGACTTGACACAGGCTGGAGTTAGAACAGAGAAAAGAGCTTCAGTTGAGGAAATGCCTCCATGAGATCCAGCTGTGGGGCATTTTCTTAATTAGTGATCAAGAGGGGAGAGTACCTTGTGGGTGGTGCCATCCCTGGGCTGGTAGTCCTGGGTTCTATAAGAAAGCAAGCTGAGCAAGCCAGGGGAAGCAAGCCAGTAAGGAACATTCCCTCCATGGTCTCTGCATCAGCTCCTGCTTCCTGACCTACTTGAGTTCCAGTCCTGACCTCCTTTGGTAATGAACAGCTGTGTGGAAGTGTAAGTTGAATAAACCCTTTCCTCCGCAACTTGCTTCTTGGTCATGATGCTTATGCAGGAATAGAAACCCTGACTAAGACAGTTGGTAATGCCTCCTGAACATCACAGTTGAATGTAGCTTCTGTAAACCTGGTCAGAACACCTTTATTAACCTACAGCTGGGAACACCAGAGCCTACTTTATAATTAAGTATTGAATATCTCATATAACTTAGTAATACTGTAGGGGAAATGTATACCCCCCTCCCATCCAGTTAAAAAGTCATTGAGGAATGCCTGGCGCCTTCTCCACGTCACCCTACTCTGAAACACAAGCTTTAGATGCAGGTGGCTGCTGGTTAGCTTCTAGCTGCTGTGACATGCGAAGAGAGAACCTCAGGTGAGGAAGAGCCTCCATCAGATCCGCCTGCGGGCACATCTGTGTGGCATTTCTGACCGATGACTGATAGGAGGGTCTGGCCCTCCGGGGGGGGGGTGGCGCCACTCCTGGGCAGGCAGGACCGCCTGAGTTGTGTGAGAGAGGAAGCCGAGCAAGCAAGCCAGTAAGCAGCGCTCCTTTGTGCCCTCTGTTCCGGTTTGTGCCCCTGAAGTCCTGACCGAACCCTGAACCCTGAACCCTGGCTTCCCGTCATGGTGGGCTGTCACCTGGAAGCTGAGGCAAACCCATTCTGCCCCAGGTTGCTTTTGGTCGTGGTGATGATCACGACAGAAAGCAAATGAGAACAAGGCCTGTTCAGTACCCTCACTGTGGAGGAGATTCTCAGTGCCCTGACACGTGCTCTTTAACCTGGGAGCGGAGTCCATTGGCGTTGCTTTTGGTTTTTATCTGCCCTTGCTTTATCTTGAACAAGATTGGACATCCTTGGTTTTCCCTTTGAGTCCTACAAATTTATCTTTGAAGATACTCCTTCTCCCCCATACACATTCTGCTTTGAACTGCTCAAGAGGTGAAGGCGAAATCATGGTAAATGAAGAAGGATACAAATATACTGCAATCCACTCTGTCGGGCCAAGTCCCTCCTTCATGTGTGATGCTCCGTCCCATAGTTCTGGCAGACACCCCTAAGCACTGTGTCCCTCAGGACTCACTGCTCTGCCCACGGACTTCCACATGATCCACAAGCTATCAAGGAAGAAAGCGTCCAGATGTGGCAGTTCTTCATCAAAAGCTCAATTCCCAATGTGGCCGTTCTTCCTTTGTGTCCGTTTCTTAATTTTTCAAAAGTTAACATTTTTAAAAACTAAATAGTCACATACAAATCCCCAGATGAAAACATTTTAAAAGCCAGTAAATGGGAAGCACAAAGAGGGATTCTAAAGCACTGACATCCATTTCTTGTTCTGGATGACAGATATGACAAGGACTTTTATATCATCATTGTCATCGTCATGGTCATCATCTTTTAAAAAGCTTTTATGTCTATGATTCATTTTATGATTTAAAAGAATTATGGGATGGAAAAATATTCCCAAAATGTTGCACGCACCTCGCTTTACTTTTAAGTAATGTAATTATAAATTGACATCTCATAGCAAAATACAATATTGATGAAGAAGTTCCCAGGCACAAGAGACAAGGATCTATCTGAAAAGAATGAAGGAGTATTTAAGTCAGGGCAAGAAGGCTTGAGAGGGTCTGGCATGGACCAATTCTTGAAGAGACAATGGAAGAAAATTATCCTGTGCAGGAAAGCAGTGTGTGTTTTGGTTTGATGTGAGATGCTATCCATAAGTCCTGTGTTTGTGTACACGTCTCGCGGCATACTGGAAACTCTGGTCATGAAACTCCAAATGGCGCCTCAATGGAGGAAGTAGCTCCAGGGTATGGGCCTCGAGGTTTTACAACACAACCTAGTTTGCATTCAGTCTCTGCTTCCAGTTCCACCAAGATCGGAAGAGCACCGGCTGTTGGGTTCCCACCCACAGATCCTCCAGGTAGACTGTCTCCACTCAAACTAGGAGACCACCCCTCCCCAAAGGTGTTTCCTTTTGGGTAATTTGATCACTGTGACAAGAAAAACAGCCAGTATACTGTGAGAACAGGCAGGCTAGTGCTCATTTTGGGATGTTTTCAAATTAAAATAATACAAGGTTATAGAATCATCTAGATATAAACATGTTAGTGCTCTCTTAAGAGACTGAAATGCCACTGGCCATGGTGGCATACACCTTTAATTCCAGCACTCAGGGGGCAGATGCAGATGGTTCTCTATAAATTCAAGGCCAGCCTCGTCAAGTTCCTATGCCGGTTACACAGTAAGACCCTGCTGCTAAATAACAAAAGGACTGTCCTCAGATGTCCCTGAAATACTGATTTTTAACCATCAAGAGAGAATGTACACAAAACAAGAATTTTAGACTCAACCAAGCTCCCTGTTAAGTGCAATTGAAACAGAAATGATCAACTATCCAAGAGTCCATTAAAATATTCTCAAGTCATTACTCTGAGCAATTAAAAATAATCTGACTTAAGTTGGGGATTTTACACTTTAATGTGTTTTGCTTGCTTTTGTTTTGTTCTGGAGACAGTGTATAACTATGTCGCTGTGGATGACCTCACATTTACTATAGAAGCCAAGCTGGCTTCAAACTCATAACCATTCTCTATTGACCTATTGGGACTCCACATCACAATGCTTGGCTAGGAGTGTGTGTGTTTGTGGGCATGTTTGTCGGGTGTGTGTGTGTGTGTGTGTGTGTGTGTGTGTACATGCATGATGCATGTGATTTTTGCAGAAAGTTCTTTGATCATCAAACCCACCAACCTGGGTACTCTGAGAACCACATAAACATGGTTTGTTCGTGCTAGTGTGGATAAGGATCATGTAAGAATCTCAGATTTATTGTAGAGTTCTACTTCTCATTCTAAAATACTTGATTTCATAGACCTGAGGAGCCTTGGAATTTTAATTTTTTTCTAAGATATGTCTTTTTTTAAAGAATTGATTGATTTTGTTATTTGGCAATTTCGCGCACACGTGTGTGATTTACATGATGGTTGTCTCCATTCTTTCATACCGCCCTCCCATTCCTGCCAGCCTCTGCCCTACGTCTACTGGTCCTTCGCCCAGGTTCACGGCTTTTGGTTTCGTTCTGTTACTCATTTGGTTTAACCAGGGCCTTCTGTGCAGCTGTTGGGTTGGACCTCTCATCCAACTGGGTCATCAGTGGTTACACTACCGAAGGCTAGGAATTTGAATTTTTTAAACTCATATTGTGGGATTTCAGACTGGATGTGAAGGCTAATCATATATCATAGTGCAAATAATATAATAATAAACGTTGTTCTCACAGTTGCAAAGGAACTGATATGAGGTGGCGTTAGTAGCTCAATTGGTAGAGTGCTGGGCTAGCACACGCAAAGTCCTGGGTTTGAGTCCCCACACTATGCATAGCGGTGCATGCCTGTAATCCCAGCACTCTGAAGCAAGAGGATGAGAAGTTCAAAGTCATCCTCCATCCATACAGTGAGTTTGAGGCCAACCCAAGCAGCATGAACCCCTGCCTCACAAAAAACAGAAGAAAACAATGTATTAAGAAAAGGAAGAGAAATTACCTGAATATTTGGCTTCTGGAATTGAGGAATGAAGAACATCTAAAGGGTTTTTAAATAGAAAATATAGATGTGAAATGGTAGTATTAAAATTATTAATACATTAATAGTTATAACTTATTTGGACATTATTTCAACCACATAAACAAGGCACAGAAAATGTATGAAGAATTAATTCATCTGTTCCACCGAGATTCTCAAGACATATGTCCGTTGTTCTCAAAACAAAGGGCATTTCCATCACAACCAACTCACAGCACTTTAAATCAGGGAATCAAAGCTCAGAACAAACCTACACCCCCCCATGACATATACACTTTACTCAAGCTTTCCAACCTCTCCAGCATCTTTTCTCTTTCCTGGCTCGGGGTTCATTTCAAGGTCACACGTGACTCTCCTTGCCAGGCTGCTCCAGCCTCCTTTCAGTCTGGACCTTTCCTGGCCTTTCATCTTCCTGATGGTGCTAACGCCTACACACCTTCCCTTATGTTCAGCTTCTCAGTCTGCCTTGCCAGTGCCCCAGACTCAGGTCAGCCATTTCTGGCTAAAGGAGAATACTCCCTCTGTGTTTTCTTGACATATCACATTGGGGACAGCATTCAGTCACCATCTCAAGGGATAACGAGTGGGGCTGCCAGAACTGGATGGCTTAAATAAATAATTCTAGGTTTCTACAATTCTGGGAACTTCAAGTTCTAATTATGGTACAAATAGATTGGTTTCTTCTCAAGCCTCTTTGGTTTGTAAATGACAGTCTAAAATTGACCTTTACTCAATTTCCTCTGTATATATATATATATATATATATATATATATATATATATATATACATATATATATATATATACATATATATATATATATATATATATATATATATATGGGTGGTTTAGGTGAGAATGGTCCTCCATAGGGCCACGTATTTAAATATTTGGTGGAACTGTTTGGGAAGGATTAGGAGGTGTGGTCTTATTAGAGGAGGTGTGTCACTGGGAGAGGGCTCTGAGGTTCCAAAAGGTCATGCCATTTCCAGTTAGCTTTCTCTGCTTTATGCTTGCCAATCAGATGCAAACTCTCAGCTGCTGCTTCAGTGCCATGGCTGATTACCTGTTGCCCGTACACCCCACCATGACGGTCATGGACTCATTCTCTATAACTATAAGCCCCAGCAAATACTTTGTTTTCTTTACAGTAGTTGCCTTGGTCAGGAGGCTTTGTCAACACAGTAGAAAAGTAACTAAGGCAATATGCCTGTATCTAGGTCATTTTTCTATTAAGAATAGTACTCGTACATGGGTCACCTTAATTACCCAATTTTAACTTTATCACCTCTAGGTTGAAAGGTAACTCAGTGGTCGAGCGTTTGCCTAGCACATACAAAGCCTTGGGTTCTGTTCCCAGCTATGATACTGTCTTCAAAATAGTTAAATTCAGAAGTGTTAAATTAATACATTTAACAGCTGAGTTTTAGAGTTTATGCCACAAGAACAACCTGTATTGCTTGGTCAAGCTGTTGTCAGGTGTCTGTACTGTAACATCAGAATTACGTCATTTGAAATTGATAAATACTTAAGTGACTAGAAACTACCTCAGCACTTCATCAAACTGCACCCCACAGCTTTAGCATCTATTGACAATCCTGTCCCAGTAGGCTGTCATCATGCTAGCCGGTCAATACATTTCTCTTCCTAGTCCATCATTCCTTCTATAGTTAGCAATCTGCTTCAACGATGAGGCCTTCCTACCTCAGGGATGAGTTTTTGTCAGTACGGAGGTGTGACTTACAGCTATTCCTCCACTCCCTCCTTCTTTCCTCTGCTTAGATTGACCTAAATTGATTCCCTTCAAGCTGGTGCTTGGGTCTGCTTTGCATGTTCTTATCCACCCTCCCCCCATCCTTTCCTTACTTCATTATACAATATGCAAAAGAGTTTCTGAGTTCAGATTGTGTTTTCTTGACTTAGCCAGTGTGCTTTTAGCAGAGTGTGGGAGAGCTGTTGCTCCTGGGCTCACTCATGAACCAAAGGCACAGTCCTTCCATATACTCTCTACTGATAAATCTTCCTCCATCAGTAAACTGTATGTTCATGCTTACATCGTCGCTTACAAGCCGGCATCATTGATTCCAATTTGTAATCGCCCACAGTGGAAAAACATTAAAGAGAAATTAAAAACCTTTGCTTTCATTATTATTATGTCTGTTTGCTTACTCCAATGTATCTTACCATCCTGACTCCATTTCTATTCTTACTAGAGATCAAATCGATGAAAGCTACATCATTTCATGCTTCTCATGGTAAACCCTAGGGTACTCAACTGTCAAAACATAGTCAAGGTCAAGCTTCTAGATATGTCTATTTCAATTTCTAAATAAATTATGATCCCAATGTTGTAGACACTGGGTTAATTTTTGTTCTGTAATATATGTTGATAGAAGAATTTGGAATGTATTTTATGGAAGTAAATGAAATCACAGGCTCTGTTTACCTTATCAATATTTAACTAGGTAGCTTCTTCTTCCTAGTTCCAGGACATTTGCCTTCTCTTCAATCCAAATCCAAACACAGCAGCAAAGCCAAGCTCTGCTTCACTAAAGTGACATTTTCATTTTTAATATACTTTTAGAACCGTTGTAATTTTATTTTTAAAATAGTCTATCATAAAAACCTGCGGATGAATTAAAATGGGGCACACCAAAACGAGCCAGACACAAACTCTGTACAACTCAATTAACTTCTACCCAGTTAGAATGGGCATTCAGGACAGAGCTGGGATGCTTCACATTAAGCTCTACACTTTCAGTACTGAGTATATATGATGCACTTACCCATCACCTAAAACAATGACAAAAACCATTGGAGAATCAGCGTTGGGAAGACAATTAGCGCCATATTCTCTTTCTGTCCGTCACCTGTGTCTGTCCTTCTTCATCCCTTGTGTTGAGCCTTTCTTGTTCTATCTTCAGGTTACACTGCATGTTCATAATAAATTAATGTTACCACTTTGTATACATTTGTGCACCGAATTTTAAAAATATTTATTTTGTGTATATGGATATTTTGCCTGCGTGTATATCTGTGCACCTCATGGAAGCTGTCCCCGAGGAAGCCAGAAGAGGACATTGGGTGCTGTACTTGACTTCATGGAGACTCTGAGCTGACATGTGGGTGCTGGGAACCAAGCACGGGCTCTCTAAAAGCGCAGCAAGTGCTCTTAACTGCTGAGTCATTTCCCCAGACTCTCTCCCATCCCCAGCCCCCAATTCTTGAACAGCCCCTGTGAGCAGATCAAGACAGAGGCTGTGCCTCCCACTTTGTGGAGGAGAAAGTAAGGATCCAAGAGATTCTGGCTTTAAGACAGACTCTTTACACCTGGGAGGAAAATATGTTCCCTCCACATTCAGCAAATCGTCCATCTTTCTACAGAAGAGAAGGTGTAGAAAGAGACACCACAGTTACAAAGTAAGACAAATCATGTCTTTGTCAGTTCACAAAAAACATTTCAGCCTAAAAGCTTTTTACTTTAGAAAATTCAGTCACGAAAAATTATTCTGTGCAGTCACCGTCAATTCCCCTATTACATTTGCTGAACGAAATGAGAAAACTCCTTTACCAAGTGGGTTGGGTGCTAATTTTACTCCATTCTCCTCACGGGGGAATATTTTGACTCTGTATCCTTTCTTGCCCCATACAAATCAGAACTGCTGCCTCACACATCTTTGTCACACATCTTTGCCTCACTGTTCAGCAGTGAGGCTGGGGGGAGCGGGGGTGGGGTGGGAGGGAGGGGAGGCGTCACAAGTGTAGTGCTCTGCTTAAAGTCAGCCACAGCTAGTCCACTCCAAAGAGATGAGAGAGTCTCACGGAATGAAGATAAACTGGAAAGGTATCCCGCCACGGTACCACCTGCTTTTCTGAAATGCTTGCACGTTCTATTTGCTGTGCACCCCTGTTAATGGTGAACAGCTGATGAGCATTGTTCCATGTTCTCTTCACATCTAAAAGATGGAGGCATCGGGCTCCTCTCACAGTTTAAGCAACCACAGGTGGAGACAGCAGATGTCACCTAACAGGGTGAGCTGCAGAACGGTCACCTCGGGAAGATTAAAAGGTGAGATTTGGTTGATGGGCTGGGGATGTTGGTTGGTATAAAGCTTGCTGAGCATGCGTGAAGCCCCGAGTTCAATTCCCTACACCTCTTTAACTCGGCACTGCGCACCTCTAGTCCTATCCCTGTGGAGATAGGAGGATCTGTTCAAAGTTACCCTCAGCCAGGTCTGGTGGCGCCTGCCTTTTAATCCCAGCACTTGGGAGGCAGAGGAGAGGGCAGGCAGATCGAGTCTATCTTGGTCTACACGGTGAGTTCCAGGATAGCCAGAGATTCACAGTGAGACCCTGTTTCCAAAAATAATTAAAAAAATAATTAATTAATTAATTAATTAATTTAAAAAAGCCAAAGTCATCAATAACTACACGGTGAGATCTCTGCCAGCCTGAAAGAAGAAAAATAATCAAAAATAAAAATGAGTTGTAGAACCTTTGACTCATATAGCAAATGTCAAGTGTAATCATGCTTCACTTAACCATGTGGATGCTTTCTTGGGCATCTGTCCTTAGGCAGATTTGCTGAGGGAAATGATAACTTCCATCATCCTCCCAACGTCACAGTGTAGACTTACACATAGTTGGGTGATCCAGGACAGCCATTCCGCATAGACTTGTGTCAATCATGAGGTGCATGCAGCTGCTCCCAGAGAGGCATGGGGGATTTTAATAAGTAGGAGTACATTCCACAACGATGATATGAAACCAAGTGTAGTAAACACAAACCAGTAACTGTCCTTTATTACCACCATCAAAGCGTTATGTGGTGTACCTAATTATATGTGCTAGACTTTTATGTGACCGGTGGCGGCACAGGAGGGCGTGTTTACACCACAAACACACAGGTCGTGCAGTATGCATCTCTAGGCGACTGCTTCTTAGCTCCATTATAAGATCATGCCTTACTGGCCAGTCTGCTTTTGACAGAAGAGTTAGCATGCCCATGAAACCACTGAAATGGAAGAGAACCTTTGTGTTTTCGAAGGAAATGTGTTCGGAAAGAGACGCGCTAAGGATCGTTTTCTACACTGGCCACAGCGGGTTGGTAGCAATGCTTCCTTCTTTACCGCAAGCCAAGAAAAGTTTCACTCGGGATCTTGGAGAGCTTGCTCTGTGTTCCCTACATGCTGAGACACAGTGAGCCATATTTTACCCATGGGAAATCTGGAAGGCCAGAGATGCCATTAGCAGTTGCTGATGCTATTAGGTCATCTTTCCCTTCCAAAGTCTATCAGGGCTCAGAATCCATCTTGGACCAGAAGGTAGGAGGTCTCCTGGACTGTGGCAAAGACGCCACGTGGAGAGGACTGAACATACAAGGTACAGATGAATGATGTGGGCAGATGTGTGCCTGATGGAGTGACAACCAATCTGTAACCAAAAAAAAACAAAAACAAAAACAAAAACAAAAACAAAAACAAAACAAAACAAAAACAAAAACAAAACAACTATGTAGCTTTTGATACGTGAAGGGCAGTTAACTTCATGGTGGGGAGAGGAGATGAGGGTACCATGAGATAAAGGTATCCTTGGATATTTGTCAAGGTCAGAAGTGAGAGGCCATTTTCCAAAAGAACCAGTTAATGGAGATCCTTTCTCCGCATTCCCACACTTAATCTTTCCTCTCTGACCACCTCATCTTTACCTTTTGTCCCACTTCAGCTGATAAACTATAATCACCAGGCTGGGAGAACAGCTTGGGGATATAAAGTGAGGGAGGAGAGGAAAATAGGTTTGTCTTCCCACACTGGCCTCTCGTCAGAAGCCCCCAGCAGTGGGAAATGGGCTGAATCTGGAAACTTTCATCATTATCTGAGCCACAACATTCTATTATCATAGTTTTATGGCACTTCATCTGGCTCTAGATAGAACGTTTTATTATTTAGAAGAAGCATTAGGGAACCACCTGACTTTTTCACTTCTGGACAGAGATGGAGCTTCTTCCCCTGAATACATTTTAAATGGATGAGAAGTAAAATAGGCTTTTTTTCCAATCAATCTTGCTTGCAAAACGTTCTGGTGTTATACGGATTATTAAGGCATTTAATCTCCACCGAATGAGATAAGTCTCTTTTGAGTGAGAGTGAGAGAGGCAGGTGGAGGGGGAGAAAGAATGTGTATGTTATGTGCTCATGTATGCCTATAGGTTCGTGTGTGTGTGTGTGTGTGTGTGTGTGTGTGTGTGTGTGGTGTGTTCATGAGTGGAAGCCAGAGTTTGACATTGGTTATCTTCCTTAATGACTTGCTAACTTGAGTCACAGGCACTTGTGAGTCACCTGACCTGGGCTTTGGCAACCAAACTCAGGTGTGCTTAACAGCTGAGACATCTCCCCAGCCCCAATGCCATAGCTTTTGAGGGTTCTGGGAATGAAACTTGGGTCCTTACATTTGTGTGGCAGGTACCTTACTGACTGAACTGTCTCCCAAGCCCCTGATATAGGCCTATTTTTATTCCCATTTTACACATAAGGAAGTGAGTCCAGAGAGACGTAACACCAAGTTGCCAATAAATGGCTGAACTGAAATTTAATTGCAGAGCTTACAGTCTTGATGCTTGTTCCATATGGGTTTATGACTGCAGAGAGTAAATATCATAAAAATGGGGCAACCTGGCCTGGTTTGTAAAATTTGTCTTGATACAGTAAACACACTTTTTAATATATCTTCCTTTCAGTAGAGACCTTCACTATTCTGCATATATTTCCAAGATCATGCTTTTCTTCGTGAGACCACAATACTGTAAAGTTAGATGACTCTTCATTAACAATAGAACAAACTAGCAAACACCAGACAGGTAGTGAATTCTCACAATACTTCCATATGATAAAAAAGGGCAGAATTATTATTCCCATTATTCCCAGGAAATCTTTATCAGTCATTTTATTTTCAGGAAAACTTAAAATAGGGAGAAGGGTTCCTTAGAGATGTTGGACAAGGTGTTAGAAGGCTTCGAAGGACACAAAGAGTAAGAAGGGCATTCCCCAGAGGGCAAAAGCTGTCATGGTCCCTGGGTCAGAGCCACTGAGTGTCTCCGGTGATGTTGGCCTCCTGGTTCTTTAATTCCAAGGAGTGGGAAGGAACATTCCTCCTTTTCCTCTCGCATCTGCCCATCTTCCCCGGGAAGGTTAGAGGCGTTCACGTGAAGGAAACCAGATAGGATAGAAAAGAGTGGAGAGTCATAGCTCTTTTCTTAACTGGTGTCAGAGGGACTCAGGGATTTCCCAGGTAGTCAGCTATGACATTCTCAAGTCCCCAAGACTGTCTTCTCTTCTGACACCAGCTACAAGTTAATAGGGTCTTAAGAACACAAAGCCAGCGTGTCATTATGGTTTTTTATAGACAAAGTACAGAGGAACATGGACAGAATCCCTAGACTTCCAAATTCGAGGTCTTTCCAGTTGACATACAAATGGTACTGATTCCTCCCCACAGTGTGTGATAATCTGTGTGAGTATTGTCAACTGAGGAAGCTTGCCAGAGCCATGGTGACTTTGTAAGGGAGCGCAGACTCATAGATAATAGTTGTCTAAGTGTATAGCTAAGCTTACTTGTCACACCCTACAGAGGTTAATCTGATGATTCATGATCCAAAGCTCTCACTGAATTACATTGTTAGTGATGATTGTCTGGTGTGGCCCAAAGCCCTATTGCTAGTAAGCAAATAAATGAGGATTGGGCAGGAGGACATATGGCCAAAGAGTAGAGGACAAGGCCCAGGTCGTTCTTTAGCGAACATTAATACTCCTAACTAAGTCTTCTTTTCTAGATATCACTGCTCTATTTGCGTATTTGATCCTGAAAGCCATTTAACTGAATACCCTGTGGTGGTTGCTCTGTGTCATTGTGGTAAATAAAATACCTAAGAGAAGTGACTGGGGGGGGGGAGGAAATTTTTGGTTTTATTCTTGAATTCAGGAGTTTAACATTATGACCTCTGGCCTGTGTGAGACTCAATGTCATCGCAATGTGGAGAGGACGTACTTATCTTGTGGCCTCTGGGAATCAAGAGGAGAGCAAAGCAGGAGCTGTGTTGCAAGGTTTTCAAGAGAATACTGAAAATGGCCCAACTTCCTTCCATTAAACCCCGCCTTCCTCCAGTGGGGGGATCAGGCCCTCAACACGAAAGCATTTGTAGAGTGTTTAAGGTCTAAACAATAACATCCAAGGCCTTCAAGGGAATTTAAAAAACTTTATTTATAGGTCATAAAATAAGGTAGTCATTCCATATACGTAATGGCTATTCCTGGTTGTCAACTTGACTCTATCTGGAATGAACTACAATCTAGAATTGGAAGGCTCACCTGTGATCCAGATCTTGAGGCTGGAAGACACAAGTTTCTGACTTGGATCTTGACATAGAGATCTTGAGGCAGAGTGGCTATGAATCCCAAGAGACTAAGGCAAGATGATCTCTGAGTTCAAGGTCATCTGGGACAAAGCAAGTCCCAGATCCAGGCTCGGTGGTACACACCTTTAATCTGGGTCACACTTTCTTCTAGAGACCTACATAAGGACATTGGAAGAAGGAAGATCGCTCTTCTTTGCCTGCTTGCCTTGTGGGACTGAGCAACTGCTAGGTCCTTGGACTTCCATCTACAGCTGCTGCTGACCATTGTTGGGAGTTGGACTACAGACTGAAAGTCATCAACAAATTCTCTTACTATATAGAAACTACCCATATGTTCTGTGACTCTAGAGTATCCTAATGCAATATATAAAGTGGATTTTCACTTATTATATCTTATACAACTCTTAGTAGTATTTAAAATTTACAGACATTCAGATTTTTCCCATTTAATCATAACCTTTCCTATGGATTTAAATTAATTATGCAGCAAAAGCATAGTTTAGAAACAAATTAATTCAAGAACAGATTGTGTAGTAATTTTAGATCTAACATTAAGATCTGAATTAAAATTTAAAGCTCATTGTCACAGCACAAATGAAGAGCATGCTGTAATAAATAATGTTGTAATTCTTGCCTTTATGGCATTAAAAATGAAATTGGTTTATGATGATATCCATGTTTTGTTTCTATTATGGATTAAATATTTTAAGCTTCTAAACATAGGTATTTCCATTCGAAACATATATAAGAATGGTATGTGTTCAATAAATCCAAATTAAATCTTATTGACCCATTTTCCTTTCTTTTAATATCAGATTCTTTTAATGGTTTTAGAAGGATTTTGTTGTGTTAAATAACACCTTTATTGATACAAATTGATATAAAACACAGGTCTCCAATAATCTTCTTGAAGTAGATTTGTATATTTGTTATTTTTTTCTTAGTAAGATGTTGGACTCTAATATTTTGATTCTTTTAATAGTAATACTCTTGGAAAACAATAAAATAATTTTAAAAAAGGAGTTGAGGTGGTAGTTTCTGGGAAACAGACTCTTCTTTCAGGGTTGCAGTTATTAGTCCTTAGAAAGCTGTGTCTGAGATAGCCCATTTTTCTCTTTGCCAACATTGTCTGACTTAGCTCTCTGTTAACCTTGGTCACAGCCCCTGCCCCTCACCCCACAAATAAGTCTTCCTGGTCTCAGATGTTGCTTTCTGTCTTCTTTATTACTCATTCCTGCTCCTCCCATTTACCATTCTGGATCATTACGTCTGCAGGTGTGGCCAAAACATGACTGACAAGCTAGAAAGAAGATGGAGAGATGGCTCAGTGGCTAAGAGTGCTTGCTGCTCTTGGAGGGGACCTGAGTTCAATTCCCAGCACCATGACCAGAGCTCAGAACTGCCTCTAATTACAGCTCCAGGAGATCCAGTTCCCTCTTTCTGGTCTTCTCTGGCACCTGCATCACACACACACACACACACACACACACACACACACACACACACACGAGAAACCACAAGAACAGGACCTGTTCACTACTTTTAATGTCTTCCCCCGGAGGTCCCAGCATGCAGCTAGGATTGGAAATGCTGTCTCACCTCCTTCCTTAATGAAGGCTTTCTACCCTGCACACCTCCTCTTTACTATTGGATACGTGACAGATGGGTGTGTCTGTGCACTGTGTTTGCATACAGTCAAATGACACTTGCTCGCAGAGGGATGTTGGGATCAAGCCAGGCTGAAATGCAGATAGGCAGCTGTTTGGAAATGGAGAGGCTGAGAATCCTTCCTCTTGCCCTCCTGCTGTCCCTGAGCTCATCACTGTCTGTACATCTGCATCTGTGTTACTTCCTGTGACTGTGGTCTAAGGCGGCACTTGAACTTAGGGGCTGGATGTGGTTACCCGCCTGTAAAATCATCTGGAGACAGAGCACCTTCTGTCTGTGCGTTAACTCATTGCGTCATTCCTCAGTCCCTGGCCAGGCAACAAGGAGGCATGCCTTGTACTGTGACCAGTCTAAACCTTTGATTTCTAAGCCAGTCTTGCTTTTAGCAACTTAATCTGCTTTTCCTTGATCCAAATATCAAATCAGTGTGTAGGCTTAGATTCTTCAAAACCTAATTTTGTTTTTCTTTCTTTTTTCGAGACAGGGTTTCTCTGTGTACCCTGGCTGTCCTGGAACTCACTCTGTAGACCAGGCTGGCCTTGAACTGGGAAATCCGCCTGCCTCTGTCTCCCAAGTGCTGGGATTAAAGGCAAGCGCCACCACCGCCTGGCCCTAAAACCTATTTTAATAAAGGTTCTTAAACACTTCAGTCTCCCTTATAGCCCACCCACCAAAGGAATCAGAGAGGAAGGTGGTTATTAGGACAAGCGGGGCATTGACTTGTTCAGGAGTGTGAATACAGCAAGAGTATAGTTTAGTTTTATAAGAAACCAAAATGTATTTCAAAATATGCATGCCAATTTGCGTTCCTAATGGCACTTAATGGGGGTTCCATTGCTGCATATCCTTTGGTGCCATGGGTTTTCTGGATTTTGCCCACTCTACTAAGGATGTGGTTGTTGTGGGAAATATTTTTAAAAATGACCTGCCATCTCTCCTGTCCCGCCAGGCCACACCACTATACTGCAGCAGTCCCGCTCAGTGCTCAGTGTGTTCTTGCCCAGCTAGCTCCTGATGGGTTCCCTCTCTGCCATAAACCCCTGTAATCAGTGGACCCACACTCCAGTAACCAAGTAAATCAAAACTCTTAAGGCTTAATTAACCAATCAGATAAATGTATAAATAACATCACAATTTGCAAGATGTCAATACAATAATTTAGTGCCAATTGATAATGATAGAAGCTTTATCCCCACATTTCTAACCTTGTGAAAACTTAGCTACTTGTGGCTGGTAGTTGCCAGGCAGGGGCCCCTTGAGTCTTCTCTCCTCTGACTCACTCTCTGTCTCCCCAACTCCTAGCTCCGCCTCCTTTTCCCTGTCCAGTCACAGACCTCCTCTGCACTAATGTACTCGGACTGGGAAAATCCTTGGACACGTGGTGATGCCAAGGTGTCTTAGTTTGCACTTCCCTGACGACATACGATATCTTTTATATGTTTATTTTCCAGATAACAAGTCTTAGCATCGATATTCCTTAACTGCTGAAATGGTATTCACAGCCCTCTGTAGCTCCAGTTTCAGCGGATCTGTTACTGTCTCCTAACCTCTGAGGAATCCGGGCATGAAAGCAGTGTACAAACATACACGCAGGGAAAACACCCACACACCAACAAATACGCAAATCTAAAAGAGCTAGTGTCTCAGGTCAGGTTTTCTTGCTGTGAAGAGACACCATGACCATGACAGCTCTTATAATGGAAAATATTTAATTGGGTCCGGCTTACAATTTCAGAGGACTTGTCATACTGAGAAACATGGCGGCATGCCGGCTGACATGGCGCTGGAGAAGGAGCTGAGACCTCCACATCCTGGTCAGCTGGCAGCAGGGAGTGAATGTCACACTAGACCTGGCACTTGAGCACTTGAGACCTCAAAGTCTGCCCCCTAGTGATGCCCATGTCCTCCAACAAGGCACACATACACTTCAGTAAGGCCACACCTCCTAATAGTGCCACTCCTTATGAGCCTATAGTGGCCATTTTTATTCAGACCACTGGGGGGGGGGGATGGCATTTGGGGTGGGAATGGGGGAATGATTAACAATGGAGTCAGAGTCGGGCAGACACATGCTCTGTATGTAGGGTCACGAGTAACTTGACATCTACAGATGCAGACTGTGTCTTCTGTTGGCAAGTAAACTGTTTCCAATCTGGGATTTTTCTTTCCCAAACAGCTCATATAGTTAAGTCTAGCCAAACAAAGTATAACTGTTCCCAATATGTACATAGAATGTACATCACAATGAAGGAGCCCTAATGTAAACTGGTCACTGTGATGTATCAGTGAAGCATCACCAGTTCCAACAGGGTGCCATTCCGGAAATGGGTATTGACAATGGGTTATTGATAAAGGAAGTTATGTGCGTACAGAGGCTGGGGTATATGGTAAATCTCTATACTGTACTCTCAGTTTTTCTGTGAGTTTAAAACTGCTTTAGAAGTTAGGCTTCTACTAACTACAACATGCTTATTGTATCCGTTAATTTTCTGCTGCTGGGACCAAAAGGTCACACTTTGACCAAAAGGAATTTAGGAGAAGAAAGATTTATTTCAGCTCATAGGTCCACATCTATCACTGAGGGAAGTTAAGGCAGAGATTCCAGGCCGGAAGTCAAGGTGGATCTGCTTGCTATGCCACACTGTGTTACATCTTAGCCAGAACATTCCCTTATAGCCAAGGAATCACAGAAGAGACCGCGGAGGAATATGGTTTGATGGTTCGCTCATGGCGCATACTTAGCTCATTTTCTTATACACCCCAGGACCACCTGTCCATGGAATAGTGCTACCCACAGTGAGCTGGGTACCCCCTACATCTGTGACAATGCCCTTCCCCCGATTAACCCTGACTACAGGCACTCTGATCAGGTAATTCCTCTCACACACACGACTCTAGACTGTGTCAAGTGGACCACCAAAGTTAACCAGGACACATATCCATTATTTCCTTCATCTATGAGATCCAATATCTGATGATAGACAATTGAGAGAAGGTAAAGGCCACCACAGCAGGGGAGACACCACAAAATTCACACCAGTGGGAATCTGTGGCTGGGATTCCTCACAGCTTGGTGGACCAGGAAGCAGGAAATGTAAATCTCCCTGTCATTTAGCTGCGGCTCCCTGCCCCCTTCCTTCAGTTTGGAACCCCGGCCCGTGAATCAGTGCTGTCTCCATTAAGGAGTGTTTTTTTACCTTTGGTTAATTCTGTCTGGAAAAGTTCTTAAAAGATATGAAGTCGTACCTTGTTAATGTCTTAGATATTTATTAATTCAGTCATGTTATAATTAAAATTAACCAATAGGAGTCCATCTTTCTTCAACGTGACATCCAATGGATCACAAATTTCTCCCTCTCCGCCTCCCTCTCCCCCCCTCTCCCCCTCCCTCTCCCCCTCCCTCTCCCCCTCCCTCTCCCCTTCCCTCTCCCTCATTTGTTTGTTTGAGACAGAGTTTCTCTGTGTATCCCTGGCTGCCTTGGAACTCACTTTGTACACTAGGCTGACCTCCGACTCAGAGATCCACCTGTCTCTGCCTCCCAAGTGCTGGGATTAGAGGTGCCATTCTCTAATTAACATTTTTATTATGCGAGTGTGCATATGCACACATGTGCATGTACATGAGTTTATGCATACCACGTGTGCCATAAGTTGTCTTCTGACTTTCATGACTTTTGGAATGGGAATCTTTCTTCTTTGCTTTAGACGGGTACCCATAGAATCTAGAGCACACGGGGTTCTCAGGAATTGGTGTAAAGGCAACTTTGAGACACCTGCTGTTGGTACTAAAACCCAAGTCCAGGGCCTCGCAAGAGCAGTAATTAAGCTTAATCATTGAGTCATTTATCCAGTTTATACCCTCCACACCTTCCTCTCCCTCTCCCTCTCCCTCTCCCTCTCCCTCTCCCTCTCCCTCTCCCTCTCCCTCTCCCTCTCCCTCTCCCTCTCCCTCTCCCTCTCCATCTCCATCTCCATCTCCCTCTCCCTCTCCTCTCCCTCCCCTGCCCTCCTCTCCCCTCTCCCCCAAAACAGTTAAGAACAACATTACATCCTTGGCCCTTAAAAACTTAACATTCATCTTATAATACAAAATGCGAACTACTGCTAGGAGTCCCCTCACTCTTAAGACCTTCAACATTGTTCAATAAAGTCTTTTCTAAGGCCTTACCAAGACAACGGGCGGGCTCCTGCAAAATCAAAAAGAAGTTTCAGAACTCTAATGTTAAAGCGTAGAAGAAACATTCCCATCCTAAATCAGAGAGTGCATGGAAGTCAGAAGGCAGCTATGGCTGTCAGGTTTCCTTTCACTCTGAAGGCTCCAGGGACTGACATCATGTCCGGTCTCCCTCCTTATGCAGGTACCCCCCTCTCTGTTCCCTAACTAGAGCGCCCTCCCCTGCGCCCACTTCTTTAGACCACTGTTCCCTGTAATTCCCCTCCTAGCTACTTTAAAAAACAGAATCATGTTGAGAACTGAAATTCCCCACCACAAGGCAGCGCGTGAGTGTAGGGTCTATCGGAGCTGAGACGCTTCATTCTGAAGATAACGAAGCCTTGCTTTTCAGGCTAGACCCAGTAGGACCACGATCAACCATCCATCTAACATAAAGTTTTAAGATAATCTTTGCAGTGTAAAGGGTTCATCTACTTTCTAAATATCAACTCTGAAATACAAAATTTCAGAAAAAAAAAAAAACCCCTGGATATTATGCCGTCGTATACAACACACACATTTTTATTTGCATCTGCATTCTATGAATTGTGCATGTGTATGGAAAATGTAATTGTATGAAATAAGAATAAGAATTAGGTGTAAATTACAGTTATTTTCTTCTTGTGCACAGAGAAGGGTATACTTTCAAATGCTTTAGTCTGAGTTAGCATAGTTTAAAACTTCACCACGCAAACATGGCCCGCCTGCAGGCTTTTCTTCAAGGTCTCTGAGCTATGTCCTGCCTTCCAGGGCTCCACACGAGGGTGTAACCTTGTCATCAGATCACCTAGCTTCCTCCTGAGGTTTCAGATCCCTCTCAGTGCAGTGACAGCCTGATCTTTTGTCCCTGTTGCTATAGAACCAGCCTGGCCTGCAAGGACTAGTCCACCCCTAACTAAAAACAGGCAAAGAGCTCCAAGCAGATTGCAGCCTTCCGTACTTTAGACACCAAGGAATGAAAACA
Source organism: Apodemus agrarius (assembly GCA_964023405.1). Taxonomy (NCBI): domain Eukaryota; kingdom Metazoa; phylum Chordata; class Mammalia; order Rodentia; family Muridae; genus Apodemus; species Apodemus agrarius. The sequence goes on from OZ030023.1 coordinate 28,450,931, forward strand.
ATGTGTGTCATTCAAATAGAACAAATCCCAGTGAGCCTCAAAAGGAAACGCGTGTTTCTATCTGGGCTTTCAGCACCAGGCCCAGGCTTCAGATTGAATACCCTGAATTGTATGTATGTGATCTGCTACCGGGCTGGTTTAAGACAAGCGGTTCACATCACCATTTGGGGTTGAGAGCTGGGCATAGGGGGCACACATCTTAAATCTCAGCATTTCAGGAATCAGAAGCACGTAAATCTCTGAGAATCCAAGGACAGCATGGACTACATGGTAAGTTCCAAAAACAGCCAAAGCTATATAGTAAGACCCTGGGTAATAACAGATACATCAAAAGAACTCCAGCACTCTGATATGCACACCAGGTTATATGTGTATTTGACTAGTTCAACAGGCTACCACAAGCAAACATATACTAAAAATTTGTATCCATTGAAAGAAGATATATTTCTAATTTATTATTATTATTATTATTATTATTATTATTATTATTTGTTTTGGCTTTATTTGGTTAGGGGAGAAAATTAGTTAAGGAATGAGTTGCTCTGAGGGCTTGCCCCTACTGTTTGTATATATCAAGCATCCTAGGCCTATCTAGTTACTGCACTAGACTGTGATCGTCATTATGTTGCATTTTATGTTGCTCCTTTCTTTGTTGTACTTTATATATAGCTACTTTGAGTTGTGATATTACCATTATCTTGCAAATTTGTGTGTGTGTGTGTGTGTGTGCGTGTGTGTGCATGTGCATGAGTGTGTAACATTCCATTCAACGTCACCACCCTCCTCAATGAGGGTGCCATTCAAATGCCATTTACGGTGATCATATTTCAACTCCCTAATTGTTTAATTCCGCAGCTTAAAAGCACACTTGTTCCCTTTACAATTCTGGTCATTTCCCTTTCAAGTTGCCAGTGAGATTTCCGCAAGGGGTGAAATCAACAGAAAGCGTCTCCAGCAATCGACAATCGACAACCAGTGGGCTGACATCTTCGCATCTTTCATTTGCAGGGAGAGTAATAAAACCCTGTCTTTACTGCCAAAGTCCTCCAGCTGTCTTTCCGCGCATACAAATCCCAGTCTCTCAGTGTTCCATCAGCCAGTCAGCCACGCTGCAGTGTTATATTTATAAATGTTATATATCTATTGATAGGACATAAACAAGTAAATCTGATGATGTTCTTTTTATGGAGAATAACATCTATTCCTAAAGAAAAGTAAAACACACACACACACACACACACACACACACACACACACCAAATATACAGGCTTGCCACCCACCAATTTGGTTTTCAGCAGAAAAGGTTGTCAGCCTTCTTCCCTCTGCGTGGGATGGCCCACTGATACCACTTGTGGGATTTAAAGGAGAGGGTCACTTCTCTGTTCTCAGCAGAGGCGGACCTCATGCCATTTGCAAAGTCAGAGAGGAAACAGCACCTCTTGGGATTTAGGCAAGCTGGTTCTTTGTATATCGATAGCTTGGTCCGCAGTCTGGCACAGCTGGAGATGGAGGGCCTTTAAGAAGTAGGTCCAGGTCAGATGTGGTGGCACACAAATTAACCCTAGCACCTGGGAGGCAGAAGCAGGCAGATCTCTATGAGCCTGAGGCCAGCCTGGTCTGCATAGTGAGTTCCAGGACAGGTAGAGCTACATAGTGAGACCATGTCTCAAAATGAGGAGGAGGAGGAGGAGGAGGAGGAGGAGGAGGAGGAAGAAGAGGAAAAGGAAGAGGAAGAGGAGGAAGAAGGGGGAGGAGTAGGGGATGAGGGAGAGGGGAGGAGGAGGAAGAAGAAGATGCCTTAGTGGCACTTCTTAGGTAACTGGGTCATGCCCTTGAAGGGATCTACTGATGCTTCTCTTTTTATTTCTTCCTTTCATTCCCAGATACTAATGAATACCTTTCCTCAGAACACTCTTGCCATGCTGTCTTTCCCAACAACAGCAGGCCCACACAGTTATAGACTGAACCTCCAAATCTGTGAACACAAATAGCCTTATTTTTCTTGAGAAGTTGATGTATCTCAGGAACTTGGCTTCTCTTTGTTGACTGTTACAGTTGTTTTGAGATAGGGTCTCTCCCTCCCAGGCTGGCCTGAAGCTTTCTTTGTAGCTCCGGCTGACCTCAAACTTGCAATCCATCTACTTCTTCTTCTTCTTAAGTGCTTCAGTTTCCTATTTTGCATTATGTATACTTTATCACAATAAAAAGAAAATAAAACAGTGATAGTTCTTTTTAAAGCTTAGCATACACATCTACGACATAACCCCTGCACCAGTGGCTCAGGAGTCATTGTGTACGTGGGAGTGAATAGATTATAAGAGCCAGAGGAACAGGAAGGTTTTGAGATTGTGTTTCCTAGGAATGTCAGCAGCTGCACCTAGAAAGGTTTGCCATCATGACTGTGGAGACATGAACTAAAGAACACTGATAGGCAGGCATGTTAATGTGGGTGGCGGCAGAGTCACGAGGCCTCAACTCCACACAGACAAACTATAGGCAGCTAAGGAAGGCTAAGAGCTGGAGAAATAGTCTTCCCCAGGGAAGAACACCCAAGACCGCCAGTCCTGAAAACAGCTACGTAGAAGCAACATTATACAGACTGAGAAGGTTGGATCAATGTATTTAGGAATACACACACACACACACACACACACACACACTCACACACACACACACACACACTCACACACACACACACTCTCACACACACATACATTCACTCACACTCTCTCTCTCTCTCTCTCTCTCTCTCTCTCTCTCACACACACACACACACACACACACACACACACACACACACCAATTAAGAAAAAGAGTCCACGAATTTCAAAGATAGCAAGGAGAACATAGTCGACTGTCAGCCTTCCTAATGCCAAGACCCTTCAATACAGTTCCTCATGTTGTGGTGAAACCCCATCACAAAATTACTTTTGTTGTCCTTTTACAACCGTAATCTTGCTACTGTTATGGGTCATAACGCAAAGAATTTTTCAGGTGGAAGTTTGCCAAAGGGGTCGAGACCCACAGGTAGAGGCATGGGATTCAAGGAAAAGGCTGTAATTATAATCCAAAAAGGAAAAAAATCTTAAAAACAAAAAACAAACAAAACCCAACCCCATTTAAAGAAAGAGAACAATCCTCATATCTGTTTCTGGAACAGAACAGACTCACATGTGCTCAGACACAAATCCACCCATGTCCATCCACTTGAGCTTTTGTACGTAAGTCCTCAGCCCAGAAGTTCTTAAAGGTGCCCTTGTACCGCGCTGCCCTGGCCAGTGTCCCCACCACCTCCCATACCCATATATTGAGGGCCACGCCCTTTCTGTCTACAGCCTTGCTGAAACCCCTCTGCCACAGGGTACAGGTTCCCTTTACATCCTCCCTATGTGCAGCCAACCCACGTCCCAGGAAGAGAAGGAGAGAAGGAGAGAGGCACCTGTCTCTCGGGCTCGGGTTCCAGAGAGCAGGATCCAAACCTGCCTGAGCCTTGAGGGTCTGGTGTTTTCCCCCAGCATCCTCTGGCTCTGCAAAAGTTTGAATGTCTTATTTTCTTGAACACATATAAAACTTTAACCTCTAAAGTCTGTGCAAATGCTATTTAAAAAGTGGAAACTTAGCTGGGGAGGTGGTGGCACACGCCTGTAATCCCAGCACCTGGGAGGCAGAGGCAGGCAGATTTCTGAGTTCGAGGCCAGCCTGGTCTACAGAGTGAGTTCCGGGACAGCCAGGGCTACACAGAGAAACCCTGTCTCAAAAAAAAAAAAAAAACCCAAAAAAGGAAACTTAATACCAATAGGATCCATCATGAGCACTCTGTGTAGTCATGAGTTTGTGTCTCTATATATGGTATGTGCTTGTTTGTGTGAGTAGTCAAAGGCATGTTCATGCCACCCCTTGCACTCGGAGGTCAGAGGACAATCAGCCCATGCATGTGGAGGTCAGAGGTCAGAGGTCAGAGGATAACCTCTGGCATCTACCTTTACCTTTAGTCTGTGTGTTTTAGAGGCGGGGCCTCTCTCTCTCTGTGCAATAGTCAGGCTGGGCTTCCAGACAGTCTCCTGTCTCCATCTTCATCGCCCCATGGACATGCAGCAGTGGCCGGTGTTGCGCAGCTACCTCTGGCTTTCTATGTGGGTTCTGGGAACCTGAGCGCGATTTGCTGGGCTTGCTTGGCTAGCGCGTTTACCCACGGACCATCTCCCTAGCTCTCACAAGAGTTTTCTCAAAGTGCGTAGATTAGATGAGGTCGCGAGCGTGGGAGCCGCTATCATTGATTCCAAGTGGCCTCCTAAGGAGAGGAAGACAGACTGCCCACATAAGGTGCACACGTCCCTCACCTAAGGGGATGCGGTCAAGGTGGGCAAACGGCTCCTCAGAGCCCTGCCGTTTGGACTCCCATCTTCTAGAACTGTGAGCGACAGAATCTCTCTTTTCTTTATAAATATCCCGCCTCGACTATTTTGTTGTAGTAGTCAAAGAAAGAAAGATAAGAAAAGGAAAAGAAAAAAAAAAAAGAGAGAAGCCCAGACTAATATAGACTCCAACTCATTTAGACGTATGGTATTAAAACCAGTCCAAGGTCTGGGAGGGTTAACTCCTGGACCAGAATCTCTATTGTTTCATTGTCGTCTCTGGAGTTCTACACATTAAACAGCTTCATTATGTACTTTAACTAAAAATCCAAAGTAAAAAAAAAAAAAAAAAAAAAAAAAGAAGGCAGCTTCTTCAAAGAGGAATCCAGAGTGTGGATGGATGTAGCTAGGTTTCCATGCCAAAACTTTACACATACACAGCCAAGAGGAGCTGCTCGCGGTAATGAAACCTGGTGTCCTTCCAGGGAACTTTGGTTTGTGCTAAATGCTGACAGAGTCTTTTCTATGTCTTCTACAGATAACTTGTTGATCCAGTTATTGTTATTAATTAATAAGCCCCTGGGCAGTTCAGGGCATTGGCGAGATGAATCCCACCCCCACCCTTGTCCCCACCCCCAGCAGCCAGCCTCCAGGACAGTGGAGGAGGGGAGGGCCACATCCTCATTGCCAGCCTACCTCTCAGGCTGTGACAAAGTCTCCTCGTGGGTGGCATCGAGGTCTTGCCGAGATTTGCTCAAGACCTAACAGGGTACAGATGAATGCGATCTTTTGGAAAATGGGGAGCGTCTCTTTGCAGATAGAAACTAGAAAGGATGAGGTCATATTGACTTAGGGTGGGCCCTGAATTCCTCCCATATCTGCTGTCTTTGGAAGAGAAAGGGCGGGGAAATTTGACACGGAAACACACATGAACACAGAGTAAAGTCATGTAATGACAAGGTAGAGGACCGGTGACACAAGGCCAGGCTAATGTGCACTGAAGGCAGCCAGCAGCCTCCGCTGCGCAGGCCCGGAGTGGATTCACCCCTGCGAGCCTCACGGACCCTGACTTTTTTTTTTTGAACACTGTCCTCCTGAACTCAAAAGAACATGTTTCATTTCTTGTTTATGTTTCGCTTTATGTCCTTTTCCGTTGCCACTGATAGTGAAATGGAATTTGAATCCATGACCTACAAAGGCTGAGAATTCTGGGCTCACGTGATCTTCCTACTTCCGGCTCCAAGGAGCTGACCTCAGCACCATTGCTGGAGTCGTTCTGATTCTCTACGCCATTCCGTTGTTTGCTGTGGTTGCCATAGCAACCTAGAAAAATGAATCGAAATCCATGGGAGAAGCTGGGCCTTGTGGCATAGGCCTATAACCCCTGTACCGGGAAGCTGGGGCTGGGGGCTTATAAACTCAATGCCTGCCTGATCTACTGGATGAGTTCAAGGCCAGCCCCAGAAACTTAGTGAGGCCTCATCTTAAAAAGTACAAAGAAGGCTAGATGACAGCACTGGATAGTTTTATGTCAACTCGACACAAGCTGAAGTCCTCAGAGGGGAGGGAGCCTCAGTTAGGAAAATGCCTTCCACAAGATCAGGTTGTAGGCATGTTTGTAGGACATTTTCCTTTTTAAAAAATTATCATCATCATCATCATTATGAATTTGGAATTTTTTAAATTAGTGATCAGATGGGACCATTCGGGGTGGTCCCATCCCTGGGCTGGTGATCCTGTATTCTATAAGAAGGCGGGCTGAGCAAGCCAAGGGGAGCAAGCCAGTAAGCAGCACCCCCCTCCACGGCCTCTGCATCAGCTCCTGCCTCAGGGTTCCTGCCCTGCTTGAGTTCCTGTCCTGACTTCCTTCAATGATGGACTACAGTGTGGACGTATAAGCCAAATAAACCTTTCCTTCCTCAGTGTGTGTGTGTGTGGTCGTGGTGCTTCATCAGAGCCATAGTAACCCTAAGATAGTAGAGCTTGGTAGAATGCTTGTCTAGTAGACGCAAGGCCCTGGGTTAAATTGATCCCCAGTAATGCAAAGTAAGTAGTTGATTAGCTAAAAACAAATCGTTCAAATGTGAAAATGTATTATTAAGACAAGGCCAAGGAGACTTTCTTTGGTTTGCTATGAAGTGATGAAAGTGTGAGCTTCGTGAGCATTGATGCTTCCTCCTTCTTGGGCCCCTACAGTGTTTGACATAGACACTGGGCAGCTGCAGGTAGCACCAAATAACTCACGAGTGTGTATCTCGATTCTCTTTATTTTGTTGTAAAATCCCAGTGTGTTGTTCAGTATCATTATGTTGATCTTTGTTTTCATGTGGTTTTAGCTCTTTTACTACGACTACTAAATTATTATTATTAACATTATTATTATTGTTATTATTATTATTTTGAAATTAATTAAGAAGCAAACAAACAAGTCTTATAACTGGATAAACCTGTCGTTCTCGTCTCCGGGGACAGGTGCTGAAATATGATTAGCTCAGATTATTAGCTCTGAAAGAGGCTAGATTAAATCTTGAACTAAATCGACCTTCTTACTTCAGAGATCAGAGGTCACTCTTCTCATTTCAGGCTTGGAAAATGGAGGCCTAAGGTCAGGTGATTGAATACGAGCAGATGCCCTCATCTGGGCCGCTGGCTATTCCGACACTGTGCGCTGGATATCCAGCTGCACGGGCAGAGAGAGCAGCAGTAGGTCGCATTTCATGGTGTAACAAACAAGGATGTAACCTGAAAGTATTTATAATTATTATTAATAAATAATTCATTATTCGATAGACTCAAGAAGCTGCCTATCTACATTCTGATTGGCCCGCTCCCAAAGGAAACATCTTTGGAGGAGGGGCTGCCGGGCAGGAAGCGAAGGTCCCACGCTTGCCGGCTCGCAGTCTGCCGCTGAGCTGCACTTCCACCCCCTCAAACCACCTCTTTAGCTCTCCTACCTTCTGTTAATTACAAAGCTAAGCACTATTAGCAGAAAATGTTTGACTTCTAGAGATGGTGGGCTTGGTTATTCAGATTGCATTAAGACATTGAAAAGCTTGAAAGATCACGAACGGAGACTCTCTTGGCTTATGGGTAAAGCCTACTCTGAGAATAATACACGCAACACCTTTGGCAGCAGATGGGAACAGCAGAAAAAAAAAAAAAAAGAGAAAAAAAAAACCAAAAAGAGTGTGTGGCTAAAAGTAGCTCCGGATGGAGATTTTTCAGGAAGTTAAGAACAGCGACCAGGTGTGCAGCACAGACTGTAATATCAGCATTGGGGGGGGGGGGGAGAGGGCCGAGGAAATCAAGGTCCTCAACCACCTAGAGAGGCAGAGGCTAGACTGGGCTATATGAGACTCAGTCTAAAACAAGGAAGAATTTCAAATGATTAGTATCATAAATATGTAATACAGAACACAGAGAGATGGAGATGTGGAGGAGACAGAGAAAAGGTCTCACATGTTTTAAAAAATATATACATCCCCAAAGAAGAAGGAGTTTTAAAAAGAAAAGTGTGTGTTTGTAACAGTAAAGATTCTTAAAACAAAATAGCCACATAGTCACTACTAAGCCTACGAGTTTGTGCTTCCTTAATCTTTTAAAGTATCTGGTCCAGTACACACATCTAACACCAACATCCCAGCAAGCCAGGGCAGAGTGAGCAAGTCGGTGTGTAAAGAGATGACTAGGAAGAAATATTATTATTATTATTTTTAGCATTAATAGAAGACTCTATGTCTGGATTCACAAGACCAGTTAATAGCATGAAGCAACATCTGGACATAGCTGAATAAACTGAAGGAAATGAAAGACACAGGGGAAAGAAGGTGGTGATGGTGGTGGTGGTGGTGGTGGTGGTGGTGGTGGTGGTGATGGTGGTGGTGGTGATGGTGGTGGTGGTGATGGTGGTGGTGGTGATGGTGGTGGTGGTGGTGGTGGTGGTGATGGTGGTGATGGTGGTGGTGGTGGTGGTGGTGGTGGTGGTGATGGTGGTTGTGGTGATGATGGAGGTGGTGGTGGTGATGGTGATGGATATGGTAGTGGTGGTGGTGGTGGTGATGATGGAGGTGGTGGTGGTGGTGGTGGTGGTGGAGATGTTGTCAAAGACAACATACTATTGCTGGATGATTGGGGAAAGTACTCTGGAAGGCGGTATTGAGATCCTCAAAGTATTCCTTTTAGTCTGGTGATTCTAATATTCAGAAATAGCTAATAATAAAGTCTTTGAGTCAAAGAAATAGCCCACAATGTGTTTTAATAATAAAAACTTAGAAGTGTCCTATAAGCCTTACAGTGAGGTGGGCTTTAAAAATGATACAACTTGGGTGCAGAGAGATGGCCCAACAGGTAAGTGTAGAGTTCACTCTTGCAAAGAACCTGAGATCCATTGCCAGGATCCACATGGCATTTCACAACCATCTGCAACTCCAGTTCCAGGGATCTACACAGTCTTTTGACCTCCCCTGAGACCCAGCATGTGTTCTACATACATGCAGGCAAATCATATGTGTGTGTACATGTATAATTTTTATCATAATATAAAATAAAAATAAGGGAATTTTTTAAAATGATACAATCATGTAATGGGCAAATTGTGTCTAATAATAGAATATTTACATTAATAGGAAAAATATGATTCTATGTTAAGTGGAATAAAACAAGTTGATCATACAAATTGATCTCTTTGATATAATTTCTGTAAATGTATATGAAAACTGTATCAATGCTATAGTGGCCAGCCTTGGGTAAGAATATGATGGGCCACTTTTTTTCCTTCTCTTTATGTTTTTTACACTGTCCAAAACCATCTACAACAAACTAAGAGAATACTTATGCAGATAGTCCTGAAGAATTTGAAATGGAAAGTAAAAATGGAAAATACAAAGAACAGAAGACTTATGGGAGAGCCAATAAGAGTGACTTGCATGCAATCACAGGATAATTGCTTATAAAACTATTTTAAATTATAATCTCATAAATCATATAATTTCATAATTGCATAGAGGTGACTTGAATGAATATGCCCATATGAATCTGTGCTGAACGTTACCTGTTTAGAGAGTCCCTGAAGGACAACGGTAGGTAATGCTGAGGGCAAAATGGAGAAACATTTGTTAAAATCAGACTCCCAGGGCCGGGTGCAGTGGTACACAGTTTTAATTCCAGCATGGGGAAGGCAGAGGTATATGGATCTTTGTGAGTTTGAGGCCAGCCTGGTTTATATGACTGAATGAATGAACGAATGAATGAATGAATGAACAAATGAATGAAATGAACAAACATTTCTTCCGCCATCTTTTCTCCCCCACTCTGTTTGTCCTCCTGTATTAAGAAGCATCTTTGGCTTGCTGGTTATCAAATGTGTCCATTTGTCCTGATCCTGTTCCCATAACTACTTGGAGTTCATGTTGAATTCCATACCTGGACAATTGCATTAGGCTCAGGACTGGTCTGGCCACCAGTCTTTATCACGTGCCAAAATATTGTATCGGAGATATGCATCTGATGAGATTCATGCCCGAGCGTCTGCTTTTCACAGTTAGGTTCCAAGAGCTCTGCTCAGTAGTGATGGCGCATTAGTGGGCAAAGAAGATCATGTTCCTGCACTCAGGGAACTTCAATTCTAATAGAAATAAATAATTCAGACCTGCACTCGGAAGCCTCTTCTAAGTCCTGACCTTTCTGCCTTCCTCCACAATGCTTTTACACAATCCACTCACCAGGTCCCACCGTCTCCCTCCTCATGGTTTTTGCTCAAAGACTGTTCAGCTTCTTGTGGTTGACCTTGGGCACCACTTTCCCTCTGAAGTCTTTTATGAACCTCAAACTGCACGTTGTGACTCTTAACTTCCATAGAGTCCAGTGTATAACTTTAACCTAGGAGTCTTCTAAACTCTGTTAAATGGAAAGGTATGTGTCTCCTTCGCGAGACTTCAAGTTCACCGGAAATGGAGACGTTGTCGTAATGATTTATGTACTTTCGGTGCCTCATAAAAATGGAGGTAGGAAACAGAGGGGCAATTAATCTACTAATCCCAATTCCCCTTTTGACTGTGTGATATTGGGGTCATACATCAAGGCTGACAAAGCAGGTGGCCCTGGGAGGCATCCTTGGAAGGAAGAGGTCGTGAGTAAGAAGATCACGGGAAAAAAAAGCGCTTGGGCTGGAGAGCTGGCTCAGTAGATATAGACTTGCCTTGAAGCCTAAGGACTCAAGTTTAATGCCCAGAAGCTTCATTAAGAAAAAAATGGCATTTGCAATCTCAGACGTGGGAAGCGAGAGACGGCGAGCTGGCTAGCTGGTTGTAATGTACATTCTATTCGGATATCATCATGGGCTGTTTGAGCTCACTGAGAAGCTGACTCCAGAGGCGGGGTATCCCAGCACCCCCCAGCATCATTGTAGACCCAAGCATGTTTGCTTCAAAGCGTCTCCCAAGGCCCCTCATCTGGGGAGCTGCTTGTATTACGAATGCTAACTACGTCCCCCCTCACAAAACTGTTTACAGGAGAGGGTCTGCATGTAGCTTCTGGAAACCTGCCCCCAGTTGGTTCTGATTGGTAAATAAAGATGCCAGCAGCCAATAGCTGGCGAGGACAGAGGCGGGGATTTCCCCGGGTTTGGGACAAGGAGGGTGGGGTGGGGTGAGGGGGTGGAGACGAGATCTGCCAGGCAGGGAGAGAGGAGAGACACCATGCCTGAGAAGAGTGTGGAGAGGTATGGTCACCATGTGAAGGAGCAGGGAGAGCAAGGCCCAGAGGGCTGCCCCCAACTGGGTCTAGAGCAGGCAAGAGCGAACATAGAACTTCTCTCAAGCCGTAACTTGGCAGGAGGTAGGAGGTTAGGCAGCTGCCCAGCTATTGTGCTGCATAAGGCATATTAAAATATAAAGACTGTATGTGTGTCTCTCATTTGGGAGCACAAACATTGAAGCAGGTAGCAAACCTGTGCCAAGATTAATTAATTAATTAATTAATTAGATGGTCTGGTCCTGCTAACTGTGACAGGGAGGAAATAGAACAGTAAAATGACTCAAGAGTAAAATCATCATCCTTGAGAACAGCTGGAGGACAGTTTCCAACAGATTACCATTGTTTATCCCGTGTTATAAAAATGTCTGCAGCAGGAAAGAGAAAATGAAAGTTCAGGCATGAGCAGCTCTGTCATGAGTAAAAAGCTCAATAAGGAACTTCCACTGACGGACCCAACCTCCGAGTCAGTGTCCGAAGGATGCCTGATGTGGTGAGGATATCTCTGTTATCACTCTCATTCACAAGGAATCTCTCATCCTAAGGACACTCGGCTCTGTCTGCAGCTCGCAGAACAACTCTAGCTACTTGTTCTAAAAGGGCTTCCCCAGTCAACTCCTTCTGTGTTTCTAAGCTCCCAGTTTGATGATGTTACCTTCCTGCTGTTACTTGTCCTTTTACCTGGAAGTTTTACTCAAGGGGACTCTGCTCTGTCTAGGACTCCATCAGGAACACCAGCTGGCTCCTTGAAAGGGGCTTCCTCAGCAGCTTTCTGCTGGATAGTCTGAGTGTCAGGCACAATAATGTTTTGGTGTCTCTCTAGGCGACAAGACAATCTATCCATCTATCTACCACTTCTTTATTTTCTCCTTTGGCTTCCTCTATACTTGATAAACTCACTCACTGGAAATGAAAAGTGTGACTATCACAGATCATTCTCTATACCATACAGAACACCAGATAACCAAATTGACGTGTGATATCTAGGCCCCTGACAAATCTTACCTAAAAACAAAAACAAACAAACAAACAAAAAAACAAAAAACAAATAAGAAAACCCCCCACAAAACAAAAACAAACGAACAAAAAAAAAAACCAAACCATCCACTATAAAGTAAGCTGTGGCCAAGTTGAATTTGTTCTCTAGTCTCTGCAAGCAGTTTATACATTTGCATTTACATACACTTACACACACTCATACACCCACAATAAACTCTTACATACATAGATTCACATGTACACAAACACACACACACACACACACACACAGAGAGAGAGAGAGAGAGAGAGAGAGAGAGAGAGAGAGAGAGAGAGAGAGCTGGAGCTAGCTTGTTCATGAAGACTTTTGACTCTTCCTTAATATTAAGTTACTTGTGAATAAGATTGTGGCAAGGGTGTGACCCCTATAAAGCAAGATATGACTTGCTCTACACAGACTCTGCTTTGCAGAAGTCGGCTTCTTTATTGTCTCCTCAACCTTTATCACTCAATTCCCAAGTTTCTAATTCCTGTTAGAGTTAAAGGGACAGGAAATACGAGTGCGCAGATCCAGAAATATGACCTCTCCCCCAAACAAGGATGGGGCACTTCTGCCTAATTTACCCCTTTTCATACCTTATGATATTACTTAACATAATTGGCTGCTAGAACTTTTATTAAGTAATCAGGAAGCATTAAGCTATTAGCTAGGATCAGAATAGACACAAAGGTGATTATACCCAATCCTTAAATGGAGAGACATTTGCCGTAGACAAACAATGTATTATTTTAGTGAATAAAGGAAATGGGCAAAAGCATCCAATCAGAATTTCCAGCTAAGCCCTTAACAAAACAGGATCTTCTCTCTCAGAATGGCTTTGAATGGGAGGAGAGAACTGAATGAATAGACAACCGAAAAGCCACAGTGTAACTATGAGGTGGGGTACAGAAAAGGATGGGGTATCATGTTCTCTACAACAATAGAAAGCCCAACACAAACATGTCCAAACAGTAAAAGTGCCTTTGAGGAAAGATCAGAGTTAAGAAGTGAATTAGTCAGTCATTGTGATCACCAGACTGAGTGATCATACAGTATAAACTGACCTCTTCATGCAACTGATGAGTTCATGTTCCTGCTTTAAAGGGTGGTTCTGGGAAGATATCTGCCATACGGGAATTGGGATTCCCATATGGCTCTATCTGATCCTGTCCTGGGAATCTCCACCATTCAGCAAGCAGACACAGAAACAAACCGGAAGGTCCCTCGGGAGTCAGCCAGACTCAGACTGGAAGTCCAAGGCAGCACTTTGGCTTCCGTTCTGTTGACTAAGTCACAGACTGCCTTGGCTACTTTCTCTTTGCTCTGATAAGATACATGGCAGATATGAGCAAACCAAAGATGTTTCTTTCTTGGGTTTGGATTACACCTTAAGACTGGGCAGAGTGATTGGGAAGAAGCTGGAGCAGGGGGATTGCTGGTCACATCATATCCTCCGTCGGGAAGCAAAGAGAGAAAATGTTGGTGCTCACTGGCCACCAGCCTAGCTTTGAACCCACAGAGATCCTTTTGCCTCTGCCTCCCATGTATGGGGATGAAAGTCCTGCCCCACCATCACCTGGCTCCCACTTCTCCCTTTTTTATTCAGTTCCAAACTCCTGCCCACAGGATGGTGCCGCCATGTTCAGAGTAAATCCTCTCAGTTAAACTCCTCTGGATCGCTTTCACTAAAATGCCTTAGCGTTTATTAATCCAGTCAGTTGTGGGAATTAACTACCACGAATTGACCCCTTATCAACTTGATACCCAAACATATCACTTTAAGCTATACCAGTCTCGCTCCAACTTCTACTAGCTTACGGCCATCTCATTATGCAAAAAATGCATCCATTTTTAGCTTCAGCAGAGCCTGTAGTCTTACAGTCTCAACACTGTTCAAAAGGTAGGGTTCAGCCTGGGCATGGTGGTGCATGTCTCTAATTGCTGTGCACATGAGGCTGAAGCAGGCAGATCTCTGTGAGTTCAAAGCCAGCCTGTTCTACACAGTGAGTTTCAAGATGGCCAAAGCTACGCAGTGAGACCCTGTCTCAAATAAGAAAGAATTCGAAGTCTCTTTTTGGGCATCAAGACAAAATACTACTTATAAGCTCTCATAAAAAGAAATGAAAAAAATCATGCATTTATAACATACAGTGACATAGAATAAACATTGCTATCCCAAACAGAAGGAATGCAGGAGCCAGTAAGGAATGCCTGGACAAAAACAAGACCAAACCACAGGAGGGAAAGCATCAGGTCTTTTAGCTCAAAGTGCAGCATCCGGGATTCGTGATGGCATCAGCTGTGCTCCCGTGGGCTTGGCTGGCCCTACCTTCCAAGCTCTGCCACCTGCAACACATACAGCTCGTCTCTTGAGCCAGCGACTCTTGTGCCTATTTCTGAAAATAGCGGGGAGTCCTGGCTAGCCTCAGTGTCCTGGTGCTTCTAGTGGAACTTAGGTACCATCTTCACAGCTTTTCACAGTGGCCTCTAACAGAATGGATAGGTCTCTACTTATCTACCCATCACCTATCTATTATGTATATATACTAGAGCGACTTCCAGCTGTGATTCCAGCTAGTCCAACAGTGGATGTCTCTTAGTGGAAAGCCCAAGAATTCAATACTCATTCAGTCCATAAGGCTGAATATCCCAGCTGGTCTCCAGTATATAATGGAATCCCAAAGAAGTAGGCTCTAATGCCAGTGAAGAAATGACTCAGCCACAGACTAGATGAACTTACCAGCGAGAGTAAAGGCAATCAGGGAAAAAACAAAATCTTCCTTCTTCCATGTTCTTGGTCTGAAGCCATTAGGTGACTAGTTCTCTTGCTTCATGCACACCCAGTATCATGTCTAAGCACATGGAGTCAATCGATCATTGATAGAATCCCTTGGAGATGTTCGTCAAAACAAGTCTTTCCTTCCTTAAGTTGTCCATGCTGGGTGTTGGCTCACAGTGTTGGTGAAAGTAACCAATACAGAAGTGTAGAAAAAAGAAATAACATTCCATCCTGTCTAAGGAGGTTCATTTTTTATTAGATATATTCTTTATTTACATTTTAAATGTTGTCCCCTTTCTTGCCCCCCCCTCATAAGTCCCTAACCCATCCCCCTACCCCTGCTCACCAATCCACCCACTCTGGCCTCCCTGTTCTGGCATTCACCTATACTGGGGCATCAAGCCTTCTCAGGACCAAGGGCCTCTCCTCTCTTTAGTGTCCAACAAGGCCATCCTCTGCTACATATGCAGCTGGAGCTGTGGGTCCCTCTATGTGTACTCATTGTGAGGTAACCCAATCACAAAAGAACACATATGGTATGCACTCACTGATAAGTGGATATTAGCTCAGAAGCTTGGAATACCTAAGATACAAATACCAGACCAAATGAATCTCAAGAAGAAAGAAGACCAAAGTATGGATACTCTGGTCCTTCTTAGGAGGGGGGACAATATACCCAAAGGAGGAGATACAGAGACCAAGTGTGGAGCAGAGACTGAAGGAAAGGCCATCCAGAGACTGCCCCACATGGGGAGCCATCCCATATACAGTTACCAGACCCAGACACTATTGTGGATGCCAACAAGTGCTTGCTGACAGGAGTCTGATATAGCTGTCTCCTGAGAGGCTCTGCCAGTACATGACAAATACAGAGGGGGATACTCTCAGCCAACCATTGAATTGAACACAGGGTCCCCAGTGGAGGAGCTGAAGGGGTTTGCAGTCCCACAGGAGGAACAACAGTATGAACCACCCACTACCCCCCAGAGCTCCGGGTCTTAGGAGGTTCATAATGGAAAGTATCTGTAACAGAAGACAGATGAACATGAGGAAAGTTTACAGATTTTAAACAACTTTATATGACATGAGAGCCTTCTTAAGGAAATGAAGACTTGAAGGAAGGGATGGATTTGTTATTTTTTTAATGCCACGTTTCATTAAAAGGTAGTTAGCCATGGGGATGTGTGATTAGACAAGGGAGGTGTCATCTAAAGGCAATAAACTTGGAGGTGGAGTTTTGGTAAGGCTGGTTGGTTCAGATTCTTCTTGGCGTGTTCAGAGTGAAGATCTTCCCTCTCTCTGGGAATAGGGTGAGTCTCTGAAGTGAGTTTTCCAGTCTGCTTCAAGGAAAAGATCTTGTGAAAGTTAGAACAGTAATCCTGCTCCTGCCATTTTCCAGATTTCTTCATTTTGAAATATTTTGGGTTATCTTGAGCCCCACAAACAGCCACTTGAGCTCTTTGAGCACAGAGCTCTGATACTGAAAACCAAAACAAACCAAACAACCAAACAACCAAAAAAAAAAAAAACACCCCACCCCCCAAAACAACAATAAATAACAAACAAACAACAATAATAAACAAAATACAAAAAAGCACGAGAAATCACTCCCTCTGGTTTTTATGCAATTCTACTTAAATCTTTTTTGTGCCTGGGGACATCATTAACCCAATAACAGAAAGGGGAGACTCCATCCAGAAGATCAGGAGCCTCTAGAGGCTGGAAATAAGAAAAGTTGGTAGGCACCATCGTCCA
Organism: Apodemus agrarius; assembly: GCA_964023405.1. NCBI lineage: Eukaryota > Metazoa > Chordata > Mammalia > Rodentia > Muridae > Apodemus > Apodemus agrarius. The sequence goes on from OZ030023.1 coordinate 28,467,589, forward strand.
CTATTGTCCATGCAGGATGTAGATACTTACTAAAGAAAGTAGGCATATTCATTTCCTCATCAGAACCTGGCTACGGATGGATCTCAGTAGTAGAGGTTATATTTAGCATGTCTAAGGCCCTGAGCTCAGTCTCCAACACATGAAGAAGGAGAAAAAGAAAGGAGAGGAAGAGATTAAATAGTCAATGTTCTGACATTATAGCCTGGATTCCATTGTCTTTCTTGCTAGTACAGTCTTCTGATTGTTTTGCTAGAGAATGTCTCCAATAAGATACCTAACTATGCCTTTTGGTGCATCTTTCAAACAAGAATATTTAGTCTAGCTGTGTGGTTCAGGGAAAGAATGCTTGAGAACTTGGGTTCAATACTCAGTCACACACACACACACACACACACACACACACAGTACACATATGTGTACAATAGATTCCTTGATTTTGTGAGATGTTTATTTACTTACTATTCTTTGATTCTCAGGGTTTCAATAACTAAGTGTCCTCCAGTTCCCCAGATTGCCACCCTCAATCACACTTTATGTTGGAACTGTACTCTCATTGGCCTGGGGGAAGAATGTTCAAGAAGTCTGCCACACAAAATTGAAATTGTGAAACCTAGAGCACATTCCCAACCCACCATCCTGTGTTCTGGCCAAACCTGTTCAGGGATGTTTTCCACCCTTTGCTAACAGCTGGGTTGGGTGGTGATGGCCCAGGGGAAGCAGGATGGGGGCGGGGTGGGGGAGTGGAAGGGGGGGGAGGATGAACAGAAGAGCACCGGCATCCAGGACTGGCAAGAGAATAGTGCGCTCTGTTCGCTCCTCCACCTCCTCAGGCCTTCTTATCTCTGTTAAATCTGGAAACACAAAGCTCAGGACAATGCTCCAATTCAACAGACATTTGTTTATTTAGGCTTATCAGGTTCTGGTTGTGCAAAGCATGCCCCACCCAACCAGAGTGTCAAACTGTGGAAATCACTGAAGTATCAGAATATGTAATGGATATTGGATCAACCATTGAATTGCTCTAAAAGATGAGAAACTTACACACACACACACACACACACACACACACAAGAAAAAGTTCACAGAACAGTATGGATGTACATAGCATAGCACAGCATAACATACCACAGCACAGCACAGCCCAACACAGCACAGCACAGCACAGCACAGCACAGCACAGCACAGCACAGCACAGCACAGCACAGCACAGCACAGCCCAGCACAGCATAGCATAGCATAGACCAGCACAGCCAAGCATAGCACAGCACAGCACAGCACAGCACAGCACAGCACAGCACAGCACAGCACAGCATAGCATAGCATAGCACAGCCCAGCACAGCCAAGCATAGCACAGCATAGCACAGTACAGCACAGCACAGCACAGCACAGCACAGCACAGCACAGCACAGCACAGCACAGCACAGCACAGCACAGCACAGCCCAGCACAGCACAGCACAGCACAGCACAGCACAGCACAGCATAGCATAGCCCAGCACAGCCAAGCATAGCACAGCACAGCACAGCACAGCACAGCACAGCACAGCACAGCACAGCACAGCATAATATGATCCCTGTTTTGCTTGTTTGTGTGTATTAGATGTGTAAACGAATGTGAAAGCCAGTGATTGATATCCAGGGTCTTCCTCAATCACTTACCACTCTATTTTTTTTAATGTCAAAATTGGTGAGATTTTTTTTAAAATATATTTTTTATTGGATGTTTAGTTACATTTCAAATGTTATCCCCGTTCCCAGTTTACCCACCTCCTGGAGCCCCCCTATCCTATCCCCCCTCCCCCTGCTTCTAAGAAGTTGCTTTTCCACCCACCCAATCTCACCTCCCAGCCCTCAATTCCTGTACACTGGGGCATCTATTGAGCCTTCATGGGACCAAGGGCCTCTCCTCCCATCGATGCCTGACAAGGCCATCCTCTGCTACATACATATGCAGCTGGAGCCATGTGTACTCCTTGGTTGGTGGTTTAGTACCTGGGAGCTCTGGGGGTATTGGTTGGTTCACATTGCTGTTCCTTCTATGGGACTGCAAACCCCTTCAGCTCCTTCAGTTCTTTCTCTAACTCCTCCATTGGGGGCCCCCCTGCTTAGTCCAATGGTTGGCTGTGAGCATCCGCCTCTGTATTGGTCAGGTTCTGGCAGGGCCTCTCAGGCGACGGCTATATCAGGCTCCTGTCAGCAAACATTTCTTGCCACCTTTTTTTAAAAATTAATTTAAAGAGTTAGTTCTTTAAGGGTTTTGTAGGATGTGTTTTCCTTCACTGTATTTTTTTTTTTTTTTTTTGACACAGGGTCGTTCACTGACTCTTTTTTTTTTTTAAGTTTTTGTTTGATTTTTCTTTTTCTTTTTTATTTTCTATATTCTATGTTTACATTCCAAAGGCTTTCCCCTTTCCCAGTTCCCCCCTCCCTATGTCCCATAGTTCCTCTCCCCCCCAACTATTCCCCAATCATCCCCCCTCCCCCCACAGTTTCTCTACAAAACTGGATCCAATCTTTCCAGGCCCAGGGTCCTCTCCTTTCTTCTTGGGAATCATTTGACTTGCTAATTGTGCCTTGAGTATTTAGGGCTTCTGGGCTCATTAATATCCACTTATCAGTGATTGCATTTCATGTGTATTCTTTTGTGATTGGGTTAGCTCACTCAGGATGATATTTTCCAGGTCTAACCATTTACCTACAAATTGCATGAATTCATTATTTTTAATTGCTGAGTAGTATTCCATTGTATAAATATACCACATTTTCTGTATCTATTCCTCCTTTGAGGGATATTTGGGCTCCTTCCAATTTCTGGCTATTATAAACAAGGCTGCTATAAACATAGTGGAGCATGTGTCTTTATTGTATGCAGGGGAATCCTCTGGGTATATGCCCAGGAGTGGTATGCCAGGGTCCTCTGGAAGGAACATGCCCAATTTTCTGAGGAACCGCCAAACTGATTTCCAGAGCGGTTTTACCATTTTGTAATCCCACCAACAGTGGAGGAATGTTCCTCTTTCTCCACATCCTCGCCAGCATTTGTCGTCTCTTGAGTTTTTAATCTTAGCCATTCTGACTGGTGTGAGGTGGAATCTCAGGGTTGTTCTGATTTGCATTTCTCTGATGACTAACGATGTTGAACATCTCTTAAGGTGTTTCTCAGCCATCCGAATTTCTTCTGGTGAAAATTCTTTGTTTAGCTCTGTGCCCCATTTTTTGATAGGGTTATTTGGTTCTTTGCGGTCTAACTTCTTGAGTTCTTTGTATATATTGACTATTAGCCCTCTGTCGGATGTGGGGTTGGTGAAGATCTTTTCCCACTTTGTTGGTTGTGGTTTTGTCCTTCTGACAGTGTCCTTTGCCTTGCAGAAACTTTGTAATTTTATGAGGTCCCATTTGTCAATTCTTGATCTTAGTGCATAAGCTATTGGTGTTCTGTTCAGGAACTTTCCCCCTGTGCATATGTCCTCCAGGGTCTTCCCAAGTTTCTTTCCCCATAGTTTCAGTGTGTCTGGTTTTATGTGGAGGTCCTTGATCCACTTGAAGTTGATCTTAGTGCAAGGAGATAAGAGTGGGTCAATTCGCATTCTTCTGCATGTTGACCTCCAGTTGAACCAGCACCATTTGTTGAAAAGACTATCTTTTTTCCACTGGATGGTTGTGGCTCCTTTATCAAAGATCAAGTGACCATAAGTCTGTGGGTTAATTTCTGGGTCTTCAATCCTATTCCATTGATCCACTTGCCTGTTGCTGTACCAATACCATGCAGTTTTCAACACAATTGCTCTGTAGTACTGTTTAAGGTCAGGGATATTGATTCCCCCAGAAGTCCTTTTATTGTTGAGAATAGTTTTAGCTATCCTGGGTTTTTTGTTATTCCAGATGAATTTGAGAATTGCTCTTTCTAGATCTATAAAGAATTGAGTTGGGATTTTGATGGGGATCGCATTGAATCTGTATATTGCTTTTGGTAAGATGGCCATTTTTACTATATTGATCCTGCCAATCCAGGAGCAAGAAATATTTTTCCATCTTCTGAGGTCTTCTTCGATTTCTTTCTTCAAGGACTTGAAGTTCCTGTCATACAGATCTTTCGCTTGTTTGGTTAGAGTTACGCCAAGGTACTTTATGTTGTTTGTGGCTATTGTGAAGGGTGTTATTTCCCTAACTTCTTTCTCAGCCTGCTTGTCCTTTGAGTACAAGAAGGCTACTGATTTGCTTGAGTTAATTTTACAACCAGCCACTTTGCTGAAGCTGTTTATCAGCTGTAGAAGTTCTCTGGTGGAGTTTTTTGGGTCACTAAAGTAAACTATCATATCATCTGCAAATAATGATAGTTTGACTTCTTCCTTTCCAATTTGTATCCCTTTGACTTCCTTATGTTGTCTAATTGCTCTCGCTAGAACTTCAAGTACTATATTGAAAAGATATGGAGAGAGAGGGCAGCCTTGTCTAGTCCCTGATTTTAGTGGGATTGCTTTAAGTTTCTCTCCATTTATTTTGATGTTGGCTACTGGTTTGCTGTAGATTGCTTTTACTATGTTTAGGTATGGGCCTTGAATTCCTGCTCTTTCCATGACTTTTAGCATGAAAGGATGCTGAATTTTGTCGAATGCTTTTTCAGCATCTAATGAGATGACCATGTGGTTTTTTCTTTTAGTTTGTTAATGTAGTGGATTACATTGATGGATTTCCGTATGTTGAACCATCCCTGCATCCCTGGGATGAAGCCTACTTGATCATGGTGAATGATCGTTTTGATGTGCTCTTGGATTTGGTTGGCAAGAATTTTATTTAGTATTTTTGCATCTATATTCATAAGAGAAATTGGCCTGTAGTTCTCTTTCTTTGTTGGATCTTTTTGTGGTTTAGGTATTAGCATAATTGTGGCTTCAAAGAATGAGTTGGGCAGTATCCCTTCTGTCTCTATTTTGTGGAATAGTTTGAAAAGTATTGGTGTTAAGTCTTCTTTGAAGGTCTGGTAGAATTCTGCACTAAAACCATCTGGTCCCGTGCTTTTCTTGGTTGGGAGGCTTTCTATAACCCCTTCTATTTCTTTAGGGGTTATGGGACTATTTAGCTGCTCTATTTGATGCTGATTTAATTTTGGTATTTGGTATCTGTCTAGGAAATTGTCCATTTCCTCTAGATTCTCCAGTTGTTTTGAGTATAGACCTTTGTAGTAGGATCTGATGATCTTTTGAATTTCCTCAGTTTCTGTTGTTATGTCTCCCTTTTCATTTCTAATTTTGTTAATTTGGATGCTGTCTCTGTGTCCTTTGGTTAGTCTGGCTAGGGGTTTATCTATCTTGTTGATTTTCTCAAAGAACCAACTCCTGGTCTTGTTGATTCTTTGTATGGTTCTCTTTGTTTCTATTTGATTGATTTCAGCCCTGAGTTTGATGATTTCTTGTCTTCTACTCCTCCTGGGTGAATTAACTTGTTTTTCTTCCAGGGCTTTAAGGTGTGCCGTTAAGCTGCTAGTATATGCTCTCTCCAGTTTCTTTTTTGATGCACTTAGAGCTATGAGTTTTCCTCTTAGCACTGCTTTCATTGTGTCCCATAGATTTGGGTAGGTTGTACCTTCATTTTCATTGAATTCTAAAAAGTCTTTGATTTCTTTTTTTATTTCTTCCTTGACCAAGGTGTCATTGAGTAGAGTATTGTTCAGTTTCCATGTGTATGTGGGCTTTCTGTTGTTTTTGTTGCTATTGAAGACCACTCTTACTCCATGGTGATCTGATAGGAGGCATGGGATTAGCTTGATCTTCTTGTATTTGTTGACATCTGTCTTGTGACCAATTATATGGTCTATTTTGGAGAAGGTACCATGTGGAGCTGAGAAAAAGGTATATTCTTTAGCTTTAGGATGAAATGTTCTATATATATATCTGTTAAATCCAATTGGTCCAGAGTTTCAATTAGTTTCACTGTGTCCCTGTTTAGTTTCTGCTTTCCTGACTGGTCCATTGAGGAGAGTGGAGTGTTGAAGTCACCCACAATTATTGTGTTAGGTGTAATGTGTGCTTTAAGCTTTAGTAAGGTTTCTTTTACGAATGAGGGTGCCCTTGCATTTGGAGCATAGATGTTCAGTATTGAGAGCTCTTCTTGGTGGATTTTCCCTTTGGCCAGCAAGAAGTGACCTTCTGAGTCTCTTTTGATGATTTTAGGTTGGAAGTCAATTTTATCTGATATTAGAATGGCTACTCCAGCTTGTTTCCTGAGACCATTTGCTTGTAAAATTGTCTTCCAGCCTTTTACTCTAAGGCAGTGTTTGTCTTTAACACTGAGATGTGTTTCCTGTATGCAGCAAAATGTAGGGTCCTGTTTCCATATCCAGTCTGTTAATCTATGTCTTTTTATTGGGGAATTGATTCCATTGATGTTAAGAGATATTAAGGAATAGTAATTATTACCTCCAGACATTTTTGAAATTATATTTATTTATTTTATTTATTTTTTATATTCGAGAGGTTACCTTCTTTTGGGTTTGATGAGAGGAGGTTTCTATCTTGCTTCTTCCCGGGTGTAGTTTCCGTCCTTGTCTTGGTGTTTTCCCCCTATTATCTTTTGTAGGGCTGGATTTGTGGAAAGATATCGTGCAAATTTGGTTTTGTCATGTCTCCATCTATGGCGATTGAGAGCTTTGCTGGGTAAAGTAGTTTTGGCTGAAGTTTGTGTTCTCTTAGAGTTTGCATTATATCTGCCCAGGATCTTCTAGCTTTCATGGTCTTAGGTGAGAAGTCTGGTGTTATTCTGATAGGTCTTCCTTTATAAGTTACTTGGCCTTTTTCTCTTACTGCCTTTAATATTCTTTCTTTGTTTAGTACATTTGGAGTTTTGATTATTATGTGACAGGATGTATTTCTGTTCTGATCCAGTCTGTTTGGGGTTCTATATGCTTCTTGTATATTCATGGGCATCTCTCTCTTTAGGTTGGGGAAGTTTTCTTCCATAATTTTGTAGAAGATATTTGCTGGCCCTTTAACTTGTAAATCTTCATTCTAGTCTATACCTATAATCCTTAGGTTTGGTCTTCTCATTGTGTCCTGGATTTCCTGGATGTTTTGGGTTACAGCCTTTTTGCATTTAGTATTTTCTTTGACTGTTGAATCAATGGTTCCTATGTTATCTTCGGCTTCTGATATTCTGTCTTCTATCTCTTGTATTCTATTGTTGATATTTGCATCTATGGCCCCTGATTTCTTCCCAAGGTTTTCTATCTCCAATGTTGTCTCCCTCTGTGATTTCTTAGTTGTTTCTACTTCTGTTTTTAGTACCTGGATGGATATGCTCAGATCTTTCGCTTGCTTGATTGTGTTTTCATGTATTTCTTTAATAGATTTTTGTGTTTCCTCTTTCATAGCTTCTACTTGTTGGCCCACGTTCTTCTGTATTTCTTTAAGTGATTTTTGTCTTTCTTCCTTATTGTCTTCTTCTTTTTGATCCATCTTCTCCTGCATTTCTTGAAGTGATTTTTGTATTTGCCTTGTAAAGGCTTCTAACTTTTGATCCATTTTCTCCTCTATTTCTTTACGAGATTTTTCTATGTGTTCAGCTACCAGCATCCTGACCAGTGATTTTATATCCAAGTCTTGTTTTTCTGGTGTTTTGGGGTATCCAGGGCTTCCTGTCGTTGGCGAACTGGGTTCAGATGCTGTCATGTTGCCTTGATTTCTGTTAGTGACATTCCTTCATTTACCTTTTGCCATCTGGTTATTTCTGGTGTTAGTTGACCTTGTTGTCACTGGCTGGTGTTTGAATCTCCTGTGAGGCTGGGCTTACCTGTTGTTTCTCTACTGGTGGTTATGCGTGATTGCTGCTCAACGGGATCACGAGCTGGCTGCCACCCGCTGACTTTGTGCACGGCCTGAGTTCTCTGGGAAGTGTCAGGGAGTGCAGCAGAGCCTCGGCAGGCGCTGCTGGGCCTGCCTAGTAGCGAGAGCCTAGCAGATCCCCCCACGCGGTAGCCCCTGATGGAATCTGTCTACCTGTGCCTTTCCAGCTGTGTCCTGGTTGCAATATGGAGGCCTGCCCCTATCGCTGGTCCGGGGTCCTGGGGAGCTGGGTGGCTCCGGCTGCCTCGGTGCATGGCCTAAGCTCGCAGGGACGTGCAGCAGAGCCTAGGCGCCCCCCACTGGGCCCACCTGGGGTCGAGAGCTTAGTAGATCTCCCTGCTCTAGCCCCAGAACGAGTCTGTTTACCTTCACCTTTCCAGCTGTGTCCTGGTTGCAATATGGAGGCCTGCCCCTATCGCTGGTCTGGTGTCCTGGGGATCTGGGTGGCTCCGGCTGCCTCGGTGCACGGCCTAAGCTCGCAGGGACGTGCGGCAGAGCCTAGGCCCCTGGCTCGTTCACTGACTCTTGAGCTTGTGAACTCAGCTAGACTGGCTGACAAGCGCCAGGGACCTCCTGTCTCAGCCTCCCCAGGGCTGGAATTACAGGCACGTGGACTATCCTGCCCAGCTTTTTGGTATGGCTGCTGTTGATCAAATTCAAGTCCTTATGCTTGCGTGGCAAACACTTTACCAAGCCATCTCTCACACTCCCCGTTTTGATTATTTATAAACTATAAATAACAATAAAAATGGACACACACACACACACACACACACACACAATAGAGCTATAAATGTTTAGATCCCAGGAGTTCTAACTCGCACAGGTTTGTATCAAGAGTCTGAATTTCATTTTTCTAAAAAGGAACACCCCCAAACCGGAATAAAAACCTGAATTATTCCTTATTTATATACACGATTTCAATCATGCACCAGTATTCATACATGTGGTGAACATTATTACATCCCAGCATGGTTCTTCAGGAAGCTGCCATGTGAGGTCTTTATATTTTTCAACCATACCCACAGAAGCCTCTCAAGGTCACCTCCTCCCACATCAACTATCCCTATTGTCTTTTTTTTTTTTTTTTTGCCTATTTAATTTCCATTTTTTTAATGGATTCTTTTTCTTTTGATTTGTTTTTTGTCTTTTGGTTTTTTTTTTTTTTTTGCTTTGTCTTTTTGGTGGAAGAGAGAGAGAAAGAACACACACACAGACACACACACACACACACTACACATATGTGTACATAGATTCCTTGATTTTGTGAGATGTTTATTTACTTAATATTCTTTGATTCTCTGGGTTTCAATAATTAAGTGTCCTCCAGTTCCTCAGATTGCCACCCTCGATCACACTTTATTGTTGGGTAAGGAGGTTGGCTGCAAAGATCTGGGAAGGGAAAACATGATCAAAACATAGTGTATGAAAGAAATTTAATAAGTAAAATGTCTTATCAGAACAAAAGCTTCTAAAATGTTTTTAAGGGGTTAGAAAAAGTAGCTTAGTCAGTCAGTCAGTGGTCATCACATAGCATGAGTTCTGCTCCTCAGCTCCCGTATGAAAGCCCAGATATGGTGGTTTGTAGATGTAACCCAATGCTTGTGAAGCAGAGACAGGAACCTCCTGGCTCTTGCTAGCCAAGCAGTCTAACTGTACTTGCTTGGGACACAGATAAGTAGTAGAGCATGTTCCTTGTATGTATGGGACCTATGTCTAACTGCCTAGAGGAGAGAGTTTTCTTGGAGGGATACAAAAATTGCATCTATTAATGCATTAAAGACAACCTCGCAGATCATTCTCGTGGACTAACTTGGGCCCAAGTCTGAATTCTCACTGTATCTTCTATCTGCCTGTGGTTTGTAGCTACTGGCCTGTCTGTGCTCTGTCTGTGGTGTACACCTATCTGATGACTGTTCAGGTTGCACGTCTGGTCTGCCTGTATCTCTTCTGAACCTGTGCCTGAATCTGTGCCTATCCGTAACAAGGGGCTGGTGCTGTGTTTAGTGAGATAGCTTAGAAAGCATGCCATGGGAAAGAGGTGAGAGACTCTTTATAGAAATCTTTAGTGGACTTTTACAGGGAAAGAAATCATTTAACTGACCCCAACTGTACTGACTGGTTTTGTGCATCAACTTGACACAAGCTGGAATTATCACAGAGAAAGGAGCCTCTCTTGAAATGCCTCCATGAGATCCAGCTGTAAGGCAATTTCTCAGTTAGTGATCAAGGGGGAGGGGCCAGCCTCCTAGGTTCTATAAGAAAGCAAGCTGATCAAGTCATGGGAAACAAGCCAGTAAGCAGCATCTCTCCATGGCCTCTGCATCAGCTCCTGCCTCCAAATTCCTACCCTGTGTGAGTCTCTGTCCTGACTTCCTTTGGTGATGAACAGCAGTGTGGAAGTATAAGCTGAATAAACCCTTTCCTCCCCAAGTTGCTTCTTGGTTATTATGTTTTGTGCAGGAATAGAAACCCTGACTAAGATACCAACTGGATGTACTCAGTACTGCAAGTAGACAATATCAAGCTGTATCTGTAGGTTGCTTCCAGCAATTCTGGTGGATATTTCTTCTATACAGGTTGTTTCAAACGTGTTGGTTGCATTCAGTAAAATGCTTGCCACAATGCACATACATTATTTTGGGTCAGGATTGTGGAAAAGGACATAACTTAAGATTAAAACTATTCATTAGCTTAAGCTGTTGTGGCTGATTCTATGGGCAATCCAAGGCCTAAGAAGGGTGGCTACACTGTTCTCTTTAAGACAGATGAAATTGAAACAGGTTGAGAACACAGTAGGATAGGTCAAGTAGCTAGTCCTAAATGTTCTCAAGGACTATCTAAACAGGTATGTATATTCGTGCCCAGAAATAAGTGAAACACATATTTCGGCTTTTAATAGTTACAAGAACTCTCAGTGAAATGTTAAGGTGAAATCTATTATACAGTGTGTGATTATTTTTAAATAAATTAATTATTACAGCATTAAAGGGAGTGAATATACATATCATGATAAGAAGAGCTATTATGAAACCAAGGGCAGGAGATTTGACAAAATGATGGGGGGGGGAGATATGCAAATTATAGACAAAGGAGTTAACATGTATCCCAGGCTATACCCTGACCCAGCATGTCCCACAGGGAAAGCATTGCTTAGCCTCTTGCTGACTCTGACTGCTGCAGCCCCCCAGCCCCCCCGCAACACACAAACACTGTTCCCTCCTACCACAGCACTCCTCTCTATTCTAAAGGGTTAGCAGTCTCTCAAGACTCTTCTGTCTCGGTGCAGCAATTTGGGTATTGGCCACAGAAGGCCAATGCATGAAAGGCTTGGCATGGTGGCACTATTGGCAAGTGGCAGGGATGCTGAGATGCAGGGTCTTGTGGAAAGTGAACTTTGGAGGCCAGCACTTGGAGGAGACAGTGGGAATTTAGAGCCTTCCTTTATTTCTCTCTTTCTGGCTATTAGATGAGGGTTTTCCTCCATCGTGACAGGCTTTCCTACAGACCAAAAGCAATAGCCCAATTGATTATGGACTAGAACCTACAAACCCATGGACCAAAGAAGCCCTTTTCTATGTAAGTTATCCTGTATATTTATCTTGTATGTTTTGTCGCAACAATGAGAAGCTGGGCCAGTTAGTTTGGGGTTACCAGGTCATTGGGTGATGACAACACGTGAACACAGCTTTAGTTCATCGACTGCGTATTTATTTCATTCAGTCAAATATTTGGCACGAGACTCTGTGAAAGAAAGAGATACGTCCAACTAACCACATATCACACAGAAACAGACAGCTGTTATTTTAGCAAGAGCAGACCGATGATGAGTATATGAACTGCTAATTGTGGTAAATGATGCTACGAAGATAAGTACAGTGGAGTGACAGGGAAGAATGACAGGTGGTGGCACACACCTTGAATCCCAGCACTCGAGAAGCGGAGCCAGAGGTAGAGGCAGAGGCAGAGGCAGAGGCAGAGGCAGAGGCAGAGGCAGAGGCAGAGGCAGAGGCAGAGGCAGAGGCAGAGGCAGAGGCAGAGGCAGAGGCAGAGGCAGAGGCAGAGGCAGAGGCAGAGGCAGAGGCAGAGGCAGAGGCAGAGGCAGAGGCAGCAGGATCTCTGTAAACTCAAGGCCAGTGTGGTCTATAGAGCAAGTTCCAGTTAGAGCTATATCATAAGACCCTGTCTTGAGAGAGAAAGAGCAACAGGGAGAGACAGAGAAAGACAGAGATGGAGAGAGACAGAGTGACAGAGAGAGACAGAGTGACAGAGAAAGACAGAGTGACAGAGAGAGACAGAGTGAGAGGGATAGAGACAGAGAGTGATGGAGAGACAGAGAGAGACAGGGTGACAGAGAGAAGCAGACAATGAAGGAGAGGTTTACATCTAAAGTACTTGATTGATTACTAATAAGAGCTATTTCGAAAAAGGCAGCTTTGCTTGCGACTCCATTGGCTTGCCTGCATTACTGAGAACTATCATTCAGACCAGAAGGGCTGAGCAGATACCACATGGAGCAGCGCCAAGGTCCAGCCTACAGCCACCATTTTCCTCTAACGACCATGCACTGCAGAGTTTTCTGTAGCCCACCAGTCTCTGTCTTCTCTCCACAACAGTATTTCTAAAATTTGACTGTCTGTCCCAGTGTCTTTATTCACCATCACAGCATGCACATTCATGTTCTGATTTATGATGTCATCAGCCCCAGTGATGCAGAGAAGAGTCATGAGCCAAATCATTATTAATCCCTGCTCCCAAAGTCACCCTTGCCCAGTGTCTATAGGTGGTGATGAAGGGCAGTGATATTGGCAAATTTGGAATCATGGGTCATTTGACTTGTCCAGGGAAAGTCCCAGACAGGTTAGGCAAGGGTGGAGTGGTCAGACTTGGGGTGCAAATCAAAGATGTGGAAATAATCAGAGTAATCTATTCCCATCTGATAATTTGGGCTCCTTGCCCTGGTGGCTTTGGCTGGCATCACAGACTAGGAAGAAGTAAGATAATGAAACACACAAAAAAAATTGGATTATTTTTATAGAGTTATAATATTTACACATAAATGCATATAAACAATATGCCTCAAATATAATGACAGAGAGACAGACAGTCATACAGTTAGATAGATAGATAGATAGATAGATAGATAGATAGATACATACATACATACATACATACATACATACATACATAGTCTTGAGTTCCTAGAATCCCTGGGAGATATGAAAAAGTCAGGTGCCTAGGTCCTGCCTTTAGAAGTTACATGGTTTTAGATGCTCTCAGGTATGGATACGGTTCTAAAGTCTCTAGTTAAAGCGATAGGAGATTAAAGCAATGCTGTCAAGCTTGACCATGTACTAGAATTACCCAGAGGGATTTGCATTGTTTCCACAGACTGGCTTCCATTCCTTTGCCTCTGATTTTGCCCCAATGGAAATGGCCTGGCTGCCTCCCCAAACTCATTCAAAGCTCTGGATTGTATTATTTTTGATTTTTATATTTTGGTTCCTCCTTCTCTAACATTAATAGGCATAAAAACAAGCTGTGAATCTTTTGTTGTTGTTGTTGTTGTTGTTTTTGTTTTGTTTTTTTGAGACAGGGTTTCTCTGTATAGCCGTGGCTATCCTGGAACTCACTCTGTAGACCAGGCTGGCCTCGAACTCAGAAATCTGCCTGCCTCTGTCTCCCAAGTGCTGGGATTAAAGGTGTGCACCACCACTGCCTAGCATGAATCTTTTAAAAATGCAAGTTCTGAGTGTATGCCAGAGGCTGGTACAGAGATGGAGACTTGCCTAACATGTATCAATTTTCCATTTCTGGATGGTAAAAGGAGAGCTGGAAGTGGGCTACACAACAGTGTGAACACACTTGAACCTACTTATCTGTATATTAAAAAAATAGCATCACGGTAAACTTTACATTGTATGTATTTTATTATCATCTTTTAAACTATGGATTCAATAGGTATGAACACAGCTCAGGATTCTGCATTTCTTATAAATTGCCAAGTGATTCTAATAGTGTCATCCAGAGACTGCACTGGAAACCAGGATGTCCTAGCATCTTGCTTTAAGAACATTGCTGGAGACAACACCATCTACAAAATCCTGATTTAGCAGGGTGAGGCATGGCGAGATGGGGTGGGTACTCTAAATTCTCGGAGAGTGACGTTTTCTGTGAGCTTTAATTCCAAAGGTGAGGTGGGTAGATTGATCATTTACAGAGGTGTACTCCTGCTTCTGACATTTCCCTTCTTGCCCAGAGGTCAAAGTTTTTGTATGCTTTGCAGCTCTGTAGAGCACACCAACACTTCCCAGCTCAGCTCAGTAGGCATAGAAAAGATCCTCTACTGGAAGAGACTCTAAAATGCAATGGGGGTAGGGTTCATATTGGCAGGCTGTAGGCTCATGATTATCTAGGATCAGCGGGGTACTATATACCTCGGTAGATCAGGATTCCGCAGCTGACACATCTGGACTTATACCTCCCAAGTTCCCTGTGTTTAACCAAACCAACCCTCACCACACTCAGGTCAAAGCAGTAGCCAGCAAATCCACACTTACGTATGCCAAGTCTCTGGGGTCTGGAGTAGCCCAAAGGTGCATTAGACTTCAGTTCTCACATCTTGTGGATTTACTATTATCCTTGCCCTTTTTATGGGTGAAAAACAAAACAAAAGCAAAATAGAATCATGAAAGACATAGAACAGAGCCTATAGATAACAGAGCCAGCATTTGAAACTTGCTTTCTCTCACAAGGCTGTCCAGGATCTCCTCACTATGGAGACGATGTTCCAACGGGCTAGGAACCAGGGCCAACAGTGGACTGATGTCCAAGAACCCAGATTAGAATTTCAACTGTGTCAGTGATTCTTGGAAGGACTCCTTCATTCAAAGCACGATTCTTCAGTGCCTACCGTTCCAGGCAAGTCATTTTGCAGAGGGATTCACACTTAGAATAACTCGTGCCAAGGAGTAAATTAATCAGTCCTAGACTTCCTGAGGAGTAATAGAATGTGTTAAAGAACAATTTGATATTTTAAATGAGTTCAAGGTTGCTAGAAGTACAGGAGAGGACCAGGGAGACGGCTTGGTGGGTAAGGCCTCTTCTCTCCAAGCCAGATCACCTGAGTTCAGTTTCCACGTCTCATATGGTGGAAGGAGGAAAATGAGTCTCACAAGCTGTCCTCTGTACTCTACACTTGTAACTACAGCCTTGCGCTATAGTTTATTTATTTATTTTAAAGTATTAGTGTCTCTGAAGTGAATGAAGCTTGAATACAGTTAATGTGTGGATGGGCGTGGCTGTGGTGGGAGGACATTGCTTATTTGTTGTTTGGTTTGTTTGCTCTTTCTGAAATAATTATCTGGCCATTTCCGAAAGGGCTTGACGATGGCAGTCAGGGGTTGATTCAACACTCAGTCCCTGCCGTGTCCCCATCTCTTTCTTAGCACTAGTTCATTCCACTTCCCTCTCTGTTTCCTCTCAGAACTGCCAAGAGTGCTGCCTCAGCATTCAGAGGCTCTTCAGGCTTCCTGGCAGTCTCCCTGGACCACGAGGACGGGGGTGGCCTGATTCCTGTTTGCCCATACTAAAGGAACACTGTGGGATTAACAACCTGTTTTTATTTTTTTTTTAAACTGTTGCTGTGTAAAGAGTGGAGACCTCTCTTCTTCTACCCAAAGGTCACCAGCCACTTGTTGGAATCATACACACTGAGGTGTTATGATAGCATAACATAATAACAGGACTCGGAAGCGCTTTACCCTGAGATGCTCTTTGCTCTGAGGTTAGTCATCAGATGTGAATTTTATAGGTCATTTACCCTCAGATGGTTTACCTGGAAGAGAAGAGCCTTTGTTCCCCATGGAGTCAGTATTTGATCTGGAAAAGACTTTGGACTCCACTTTGTAGGAGATGAAACTAAGGCCAGAGTGAGTTAAGTAAACTGGATTTGGTCTGAGCATGCATCTGGTTAGTAGCAATACTGAAGTGGTAAATCCAATCTTAATCTGTGGCCAGGGTTCGTCTATTGTATATGCTTCCTGTCTTGAAAATTATCTTAATTTGGTTTTATTTATGCTGACTGGCTAACACCACTACGATTAAAATTAGTTTCCTAATCTGAATTGTGGTATATCATAATTAACTGGTTGTTTGGATATGTAAGGCATTCATCATTTAAACAAGAATGTCTCAACTCTTTTTTTTTTTGCACTTCCAGGAATGCATCCTGAGGAAGCATTTAAAAAAATGCTAGTCATGCAGAGATGTTTATAAATATCTATATTGAGATAGCAGAAAACAAGAATGAAGAACAATTTGGCAATGATTAAGCTGGTCTCAATTCAGTTAGAGTAATACATGGTCACTACAAAAAATACATAAGGAGGAATTCAAGAAGCAAGCAAGTAAATGGTATGCTTCATAATTATATACTATAGAGCCTGGAAATTGTTTTTATATTACATTATCTAACTTGTTTTCACAATAGCCCTGTGCAATTAAAGCACCTGGCTCTATTTACTGTGTCTCATTTCACTCATGAAATATTCAGCACATTGACCACAATGACTTAAAACCATAGGCAAAGCAATCAAGATTAGAAATGCTGTAAGTTGCAAATAGCTGCCCCATCAAAACAAATGTTCAGCTGTATGCACACATGTGCATGTGCTTCTTGGAGAACTCCTGCAAGCCCTGATTACTTCTAAGATTAGTTAGCTTAATCATAGAATCTATGTCCTCCAACTTCTTAAGTATCATAAACTCGCGTTTCTCTATGACATGAGTTCACTTTGCTTTGTGTAACCTCACAGAAGTCTATTAGGACTTACATTTCTCCGTAGAGAAGAAAATCACTAAGGCCAGACAAGTGAGTTTGACATCTGGTCTACCTACCCTGTTAACAATTCCAATAATGTCTTGAACCCAGAGGATCTCATCCTCACTCTGTCTGGGGGGCGGGGGGCATTCATTTGTATAGCCACTAAAGAATGATTTTTCTTCTTTGTAAAATCAAGGACATGAGTCTCTGGTGGGAAGTTTGAGGAAGATTTCAGGATGGTCCCCTGTATTAGTCTGAGTGACCTGATAGGCAAGTAGATGTAATAAGACTTTGCCCTTGGACTAATTATAATGTGACAAATCAGTTATTCTCAATATTTTGTTTTTTCTTTTTGTTCTATTTGAACCTCAATGTCTTTTCTAGGACAAAAGCCTTCTGCTGTAGGAATCCCGATTCTAATTTGAATAACTCTAATGCTGGAACTGCTGGAGCATAAAGCGGATCATGTGTCTCCTTGTCCACACACAGGTATTCATGTTCATGAATGTCCTTCATCTCATGCAGCACAAAGATTCTGCTCAGAGCTGCTCTTTAGAGGATTGCCTCCTGGCTGCACATATGAACAGAGGGAATGACAGTTGGAAACGATATTCAGATAAGACTGGATACCCAAAGGCACAGTGTGTGTGTGTGTGTGTGTGTGTGTGTGTGTGTATGTCCGTGTCCATTTGTGTGTCTTAGCCAGTCAAGTATGATGATGCTTATAGTCTCATCACTTGGAAAGCTGAGCAGAAGGCTCTTGAGTTTGAGGTGAGGCTACAAAACAAGACCCTGACTCACACCCCACGTACCCCACACACCAGACTAACCCAGCTCTTATAGATAGAGAAAACTTTCAACAGTTTAACCCTGTTCTAATCATCTATCTCTGCTCCAGCCCATTCTTTCCCTTCTTTCCAGAGCAAACTTCACCATGAAAAAGCTGTGGGTACCCATGACCTCCTTTTCTTTCTTTGAGGCATTCTGGCACTGGCCCCTCCAAACTGCCCATGCCACTACGTGGGAACGGGCCTTCCAGCAGCTCCCTTTGTGGCGTCAGTGGAAGCAGGCCAGGGCTCAGAATACCACTGTTCAACTCTCTTTGCTCTTTTGTCTCTGTATAGAGTTTGCTCCTGCAGCCTCTCACTGCTGGCTTTTTCTTGCACGCATTCCAAAGAAAGCCTTAATCAAAGAATTGCCCATAAATATTTCCACATCCCATCTTCAAGTGGAGCAACTCACTCCTCACCTCCTGAGATTTCCTCAGAGATTAAACTCTAGCCGGCCCTAAGGAAAGCTTGGTTGACAATCCCCTTTTCCTTGGCCTCTCTGTATTCTTTCATTTTCTCAATTTCCTACCATGTTTTATTGGGATCGGCTCTGGGATAAACAGTTCATATTCAAATCACCATTTTAAGATGGGATTGTAAAGGGCTTTAAAAGAAAACTCCGAATTCCTCTCCTGAAGGTAAGTTCTTTTGGAGGCTAGTGAAGTAGGGCCATTGGCTGCTTCACAATCAGAAGGCAAGGAAGTTGATTGATGAAGCAGTATAGTAAACCTAGGGCCAGACCTATAGGGCTCTATTAGGGACAAACTGTGGAAGTAGACATCTGGTCTACCACACTGCTGGGATAAAATGCTGAAAGGCCTTGAAACATGCCCTCAGAGGATATTTTGGACCTCCATGAATTTCTTGATTTTTTTTTTATAATTTATATACCTAATTTCCAACCAGAAAAAGTTAAATATCTATCTGCACATATGAAAGAAGGAATTGTGCTTTTAAAAAAGTTTCAATTTTTATTGGAAATGTTTTCAGGTAGTATATTCTGATCATAGTTTTGCCCTCCTCAAACTCTTACCAGAACCTGCCCACCTCTCTACCTGTGTAACTCCACATCCTTTCTCTTTCTTTAAGAAATGAAACATACCGGGCATGGTGCTGCACACCTGTAATCCCAGCACTTGGGAGGCAGAGGCAGGTGGATTTCTGAGTTCAAGGCCAGCCTGGTCTACAGAGTGAGTTCCAGGACAGCCAGTGCTACACAGAGAAACCCTGTCTCCGGGAAAAAATTTAAGAAATGAAACAACCCCTGACACACAGCTAAACACAAAAATGGGGGGAAAAGGCTACAAACTGAACGGTATTCCTAGTGAGCTGAGCTGGGAAAAGTTGGTGTGCTCTACAGGGCTGCAAAGACTGATCATTTACAGAGGTGTACTACTGCTTCTGACATTTCACTTCTTGTCCAGAGTTCAAAGTCCACTACAAGAAGATGGCTGAGTGAGACACTGCTCTGAGTTCTAACCCTGTGTTGCCACTTGGAATCCGTGGTAGAGAGTGTTTCTGGATTTGGGCAACAGAAAGGAATGGAGATTTGCGAGGAAGGATGATAGGGTTGGTGAGAAAGAGCTGAGTGGAGCCCACACCAATAGACCGAGTCCCCAGGGAATGGGGCAGAGTCATGCTTTTTAACTAAGCAAATCTTTCTGAAAATGACTTATGCGAATTTGTGACACAATGACCTGAAAGTCCAATTTAATTAAGTTTTTTTTTTGTTTGTTCATGTTTTATTTTGAATCTCATATAGCTCATCTGGCCTTGGAGTTGCTATGTAACCAGGGATAACCTGGAACTTCTGATCCTTCCCATTCTGCTTCCTGGAACTTTAGAGATAACAGATGTGTTGGTACCACCATGCCTGGTCGTATGCTGTGTTGACATTTGAACATGGCTGTGCATGCTGGGTAAGCACCTACTCACTGAGCTATAATCCTCTCTCTCTCTCTCTCTCTCTCTCTCTCTCTCTCTCTCTCTCTTTCTGACTTACATACACGGGTGTTTAGTCTGCACATATGTCTGTGTACTACATGCAAACTCAATGCCCAAGGAGACCAGAAAAGGGCATTAAATTTCCTGAATTGGAGTGCTTGTGAGCCCCCATGTGAGTGCTGAGAATTGAACCAGGGTCCTTTGGAAGAGCAGCCAGTGCTCTTAGCCCCTGGACCATTTCTCCAGCCTATAGTCAATCATTTTTTAGCCCATGGTCCTGTATAAAAATGGCAGTGTGTCTATATAGTTTACCTCACCGAGAGAAAAACACGGAGCATTTAGTTTTATAATCAAGGTCAACTATAGAACCGTGACTTGTGTATGAAAGTCCTGCTTAGGTGTTATTAGAATCTCAGCAAGATTGAGGCAGCGATTTTGCTCCTCAAACACTGTGGTCCATCCTGCAACAGGAACACAAAATATAACAGCCATGGCAGATCTTTCTTTCCCTGATCTTTTAAAGACACATTCCCGAACATTGTAGAATAAGGAATATGCACATTGGGTTTCCTTTATTGTAGTAAAGGATACACAGCATAAAATTTACATTTTAATTATGCCCAGTTGATTAGCACGCCTGTTGGCTTTGGTGTGCAGCACTCACTGCCAATCACTGGAACCTCTCCAACCAAAACTCCACTCCATTAGGCATTTCCCCCTTGTCCCCTCCCTTCAGCACCCAGCAATCACAGTTACACACATCATGGTGTCTTCAAGGTTCTTTCATGCAAGCATGTGTTAAATTTCCTTCCCTTTTCATAAGCTATCATACATGTTTGTGTATTTGTATATGCATGTATACATATATATGTATACATATATGTATGTGTGTGTGTAGGTGTGTGTATGTGTATGTGTGTGTGTGTGTGTGCATGTATGTGTCACATTTTGTTCATCCAGTTATCTGTTCATAGACACTCAGGCTGTTTCCAACACTAGGCTTTATTCATAGTTCTACTATGGAATTTAATATGTAAAGTATCCGTGTGACTCCCCTCAACTTGACTTTTTGTGGAAATTCTATTCCTAACATATCCGGTCTGAGCAATAGAATTTTAACCTGACCAAGAGGTTTCCTTTCAGATTAGGCTACATTTCAAAAGCTGCTACAAAGAAGTCAACAGGTAAAATATTTGTTATATTTTTGAACAACTATGGGTATAGAATGGGTATAGATAGGGAAAGATGCTTAACAGAAGAAAGGTGTGTCTTAATGACAGGTACAATTACTACACATTTCAGCCACTGCAGATTATGCTTTTATCCTTTTATAGATATTTGCTCTAGTTTCCTAGACATAAACTAAGAATTGGAGTCTTGGAATTGGCAAGAGTTCTCTTTGAGTAATTTTTAACTGCAGTGGAAATTATTTTACATAACACCCACTTCAACTGTACTGACTCATTTTGTGATTTTAAGCAAACTACTAATATTCTTACTTGAAAGCGGATTAAAAAAAATCTTCTTGCGAGTTAAGTACTTGTTATGTTCCAGCTCTGAGAGGTATTTGCTTTGGCTCTAACTGCTGTCAGGTTTCTCCCTTATAACCCGAGTGGTTTTCTACCAACACAGCTCCTTCACCTGTCAAAAGCTGAGATGTCAGTCAGTCAGTTGCGTGTGTCGGTCCATAGAACTCCAAAGGTAGTTCTGATTTAAAAACCGTACACGGGAGACAACAGTTAGCAGACTGGGTGTGCAGCGCAGTCAAGCTTCTGAACTTCAGCTTTGATCTGAAACTGTTGCTAGGTAACCATTTGAAGTGGACACCCAGCAACTATTAGCTGCTCTCCTTCATTTCCACTCTTTCTATAAACGGCAATCTGTATTCCCCAGTCCTGAACAATATCAAAATCCTCAGGGAGAGGGACAGGGAGAAGGAAAGAGGGAGGGGTGTGTGTGTGTGTGTGTGTGTGTGTGTGTGTGTGTGTGTGTAAAAGAGAGTACACACACACACACACATATATACATACACACATATATGTATTAGTTTGGGTTTTACTGCTGTGAGCACACACCATGAACAATGCAAGTTTTATAAAAGACAACATTTACTTAGAGACCGCTAACAGGTGCAGAGGTTCAGTCCATTGTCATCAAGGGGTCAATTGCACTGGCTGGTTTTGCGTGTCAACTTGACACAGGCTGGAGTTATTACAGAGAAAGGAGCCTCCCTTGAGGAAATGCCTCCATGAGATCCAGCTGTAAGGTATTTTCTCAATTGGTGTTCAGGAGGGGGAGGGCCCATTGTGAGTGTTACCATCCCTAGGCTGATAGTCTTGGGTTCTATAATTTTTTATTTTTTGTCTATGATTACTTGTTTTATGTAGGTGAGAGCATGTATCTGGGTCATCTCACAGTGTGTGTGTGTGCAGGTCAGAGGTCAGTTGGCTCGCTCCTTCCCCTATGTGGGTTCCAGTGTTGGAACTTAGTGTTGGAGTGGTCTCCTCACTGAGCTATTTCACTGGCCCACTGCTTTACATTATTACACGTTATGCTACTTGGCATATTCTTGCCAAATTCAGTAAGGAGGTAACTTTGAGATAAGTGAAACCAAACCTACCTACCAAAACCATTGTTTTGGCTTATTCCTAAAGCTCCTGTGGGAAAGGTGTGGTAGCTTGTGTCTGTCATCCCAGGACTTAGGAGGTTGAAGTGGGAGGACCACAGGTCCAAGGCTACAGAGGAAGACTGTGTCAAACAAATACATCCAAGCTCTCTAAGGTGCGTGATTGTACTCAGTACCGTCTATGGTTCCACTAGAGGTGATCCTTGGTGAGATGCCACTTCATGTCTGTCCTTGTTGGGGTTACTATTGCTGGGAGAACATCATGACCAAAGCAAATTGGGGAGGAAAGGGTTCGTTTGGTTTGTACTTCTACATCACAGTCCATCTTTGAAGGAAATCAGAGCAGGAACTCAAACAGGGAAAATTCCCAGAGTCAGGAGCTGATACAGAGGCCATGGAGGGGGGGGGTTGCTGCTTATTAGCTTCCTCCTCATGGCTTGTCCAACTTGCTTTCTTATAAAACCCAGGATCACCGCCTCAGGGATGGCACCGCCCACCATAGGCTGGGACCTCCCCCATGAATCATTAATTAAGAAGGTGTACAGCCGAATCTTATGAAAGCTTTTTCCAGTTGAGATTCTCTCCTCTCTGTTGACTCTGGCTTGTGTCAAGCTGACATGAAACCAGCCAGCACAAAGCCTCAAATGAGATCCTTAGGAATCCTTAGGAAAAGTTATGTCTCCTCATAGTTTGAGGGGTACCAGGAGGATGAAAGGCAGGAAAAGATATAAATGAAATCTGTATGAATTAAGTTCATCTAGATGATGCAGAAAACCCCAAATCGGTGTGAACTAAACAACGTAGCGGCTTCCTTTTGGTTCTGTGTAGATTCAGCTGTGATGGCGGCCTCTCACTGTGAGAAGGAAGGAGTTTCTCTTCTTGTTTCATCACGTTTCCACTCCACTCTCTACAGTCTATGTATGAATGGTTTCTTTTGTCTTTAGCCTAACCGACTTCACTCATCTTTGGAGCTCCAAGGCTGACACGCTCTCCTAAAGGCCCTTAGCCAGGTTGTTATCTCAGTCCTTTATCCCATTATGTGAGTCATTTCTTTAATGACATAAATTTGCATACACTAGTTTCATTCTTTGTGCTATAAGTTCAATGGTTTTATCTTGCATGATTTCTAATATCAATAGAATTTCTCATTTAAATACTATTTTAATAAATTATACTCAATAGTCTAATATCAATTCATAATACAGCAAATAATTTTTGCCTGGGTTTCCAAAGTTGTCAAATGGCAGAGTCAGACTTAGATTCTTGTGGGTGAGTTTCCAAAGTCTCTTTTTCATGGTGTTTTCTAGAACCTTAAACTCTCAAGGGTCAGGGAAAATAGTTCAGGTCTTAGATTTTATTCCCAGCATCAAAGAGTAAATAAAAGAAAACAGGGCTGGTGAGATGGCTCAGCAGGTAAGAGCACACTGGCTGCACTTCTGAAGGTCCTGAGTTCAAATCCCAGCAACCACATAGTGTCTCATAACCATCGGTAATGAGATCTGACACCCTCTTCTAGTGTGTCTAGACAGCTACAGTGTACTTACATATAATAGTAAATAAATCTTTGGGCCAGAGTGAGTGAGGCAAGAGTGAGCAGAGGTCCTGAGTTCAATTCCCAGCAACCACGCGATGGCTCACCACCATCTGTGCAGCTACAGTGTACTCAGATACATGAAATAAATAAATAAATCTTAAAATAAAATAAACTCTTATAGCATACGTGAAGAACGTTTTTGTATTCTCCTGTGTAGAGTTATGTGCTCTGTGTTCTTTCCAGATATAAGGTCAACTTTTCTAAAATGTGCATTGGTTTTAAGAATTGCCATTGAGTAGGAATACCACATTGACGTTTGATTTAATAGAGATTTTTTTTTTAAAAGACCTTTGATTTAATAAACAAAGGCATAGGCTGGTGGGGTTGTGGACCTCACAAAGGGTGGGCAGGATCTGTCCACCTTCTCCCCCAATTTTTATTTCCTCTTCTATATTAAATCTTCAGTCAGTCAGCAGCTATGTGCTGACCCATCCCTGCTGTGCCCTCTGGCCCGTCCAACTCATGATGAACTCATTAAGGCTTCTCCTCTTGGCCCTGTGAAGGGCGGGTAATGGCTGAGTCAGCATAGTGGGGAGAGACGGAAGTGACTATCTTAGCAAAGACTTCATTTCAGGGAAGAAAAAAAAAATACCTGAGATGAAATGTTCCTAGGAATTGAGCTAAAATTCTAAACAAACACACTACATTTTCCTCTTCCTCGGCTTGCCACTGCAGTGCATGCTGGGTAGAGAACACTGACTTCTCTTTCTTATCTCTCCTTCTGTATGGGTAACAGAAGCTTCCAATGATCTCTGGCTTATGGCCATACTGAGTAATGTCCTTGCGACACCGCGGTTAATGACCTCAGTTGATAAAGCTGCCTTCCGCCCACCAACACTCATTTTTTACTACTATCCCCGGTACTAGAATTGACTGGTTAAGTAGATAGTTGAGAATGGGAACCAGATGTCTCACTGGGAACCAGGGCCAGAAGCAAGGCTGGTGGAGGTCGTGATGGAAGGGTTGGCCACATCTCTATGAATGTATGTTTCTGTGAAAGGATCCGTGTGGAAATATTAGTTGAGATGTGTGCTACTTTGTGTTCATAAATTTCCTTTTCATTTCTCTCTGAGGCAAGGGCAGTCAGCAGCCACACCCATATGTAGCAGCCCTTGACCTCCAGGACTGCTCTTCAGGAAAAGGACCAGGGATCCTGGGACAAATGGCGGATTCTAGGTCTGGGGCAGCTAATATACAAGAAGGGGCTGGGTGGAGCAGCATGTAAAGAAGAGACTAAGGAAGGCTCTACCTTCTTTCCAACTCTCTGAACACAAGGAAATTTGTCAAAAGGCCAAAAAGGTTGAAAGATAATGAAGCTGAAGAAATATTGGATTACGATTCAATGTATTTGCTAAAAGTTTGAGTCCTTAGTTATAAGTAAATAACTAAATAAATAAATAGGAATTTCATATAATTTTTATAAATACCATGCCTCAATGAGGTATGCATAACTGCTTGCAACTTAAGTGTAGGCGATTGGAGTGGCTTCCCGTCCAAGAATTAAAACAGAAATTTGACAAGCATTCCCTCAGCCAAGTGATCAGAGGTCACTGAGCAGAAGCAGGCCGTGCGGCTGCTGGGTGGCCTTCCTAAGATGGGAAAACAATGGCGTCTTGTCTCTGGGGCTTTCTTAGAGGGATACCTACTAAGTGTAGTCTAATGAGAAACACTCTGGACAAATATCACTGAGGGATATCCTATGTAACTTCTTAAAACAGTTAAATCCCTCAAGAAGAAACGAAGCTCTTTCCTGCTCGATGAAGAATTGAGTTAGAATTTTGATGGGATTGCACTGAATCTGTAGATTGCTTTTGGCAAGATGGCAATTTTTCCCATATTAACTGCCAATCCATGAGCATGGGAGATCTTTCTATCTTCTTCGATACTCTTTGATTTCTTTCTTTAGAGACTTGAAGTTCTTCTCATACAGATCTTTTACTTGCTTGGTCACACCAAGGTATGTAATATTATTTATGATTATTGTGAAGGGAGTAATTTTCTTAATTTCTTTCTCAACCTGTTTAATTCTTTGAGTAGAGGAAGGCCACTGATTTGTTTGAGTTAATTTTATATCCGGCCACTTTGCTGAAGTTGCTTATCAGGTTTAGGAGTTTTTTTTGGTGGGATTTTGGGAGTCACTTAAGTATACTATCATATCATTGCAAATAATGATATTTTCACTTCTTCCTTTCCAATTTATATCCTTTCGACTTCCTTTTGTTGTCTAATTGCTTTGGCTAGGACTTTGAGGACTATATTGAATAGGTATGGAGAGAGAGGGCAGCCTTGTCTAGACCCTGATTCCAGTGGGATTGCTTCAAGTTTCTCTCCATTAACCCATAATGGAGAGATACAATTCACCCAAGATACCCAAGATACAATTCACAGACCAAACGAAGCTCAAGAAGAAGGAAGACCAAAGTATGGATACTTTGGTCCTTTTTAGAAGGGGAAACAAAATACCCATGGGAGGAGATACAGAGATAATGCGTGGATCAGAGACTGAAGGAAAGGCCATCCAGAGACTGCCTCACCTGGAGATCCATCCCATATACAGTCTACAAACCCAGAGACTATTGTGGATGCCAACAATTGCTTCCTGACAGGAGCCTGATATAGCTGTCTTCTGAGAGGCTCTGCCGGTACCCGACAAATACAGAGGTGGTTGCTCTCAGCCAACCATTGGACTGAGCACAAGGTCTCCAATGGAGGAGCTAGCGAAAGGACCCAAGGAGCTGAAGGAGCTTGCAGCCTCATAGGAGGAACAACAATATGAACTAACCAGTACCCTCAGAGTTCCCAGGGTCTAAACCACCAACCAAAGGGAACACATGGAGGAACCCATGGCTCCAGCTGCATATGTAGCAGAGGGTGGCCTGGTTGTCCATCAAAGGGAGGAGAGGCCCTTGGTCCTGAGAAGGCTCAATGCCCCAGTATAGAGGAATGCCAGAATAGGGAAGTGGGAGTGGGTGGGTTGGTGATCAGGGGGAGGGGGGATGGAATAGGGTATTTTCGGAGGGGAAACCAGGACAGGGGATAACATTTGAAATGTAAATAAAGAAAAAAAGAAGAAGAAAAAATGAAGCCTAAAGCTACACAAGGTGACAATACCTGTAATTGATTCCAGCACTTGAGGCCTGTGTCAAAAGGGGTATGAAATCAAAGGCAGCCTGAATTATGGAGAGATAGTCTTCAAAAAAAGGCAAGTAAGTAAGAAAGAGTAAGAAAGAAAAGACTGTCAGGAGAGACATGGTGACTGCACATAGAAGAAAGGAGTATCATCCGTCACAGTCAGCAGGGTCCTAAGGAGACAGGATGACCATATGCGGTGTCTGGGGTGGTATAGTAGTCACTTTATGTACTGCTGGGGTGGAACAGCTTTAGAAAGGAAGGGTTTGTTTTGGTTCTGTTTGAGGTATAGTCGGTCGATTGCCATGGGGGAGTTAGCGGCAGCAGCATGAGGCAGCTGGTCACGTTGCACAGGCAGTGAGGAAGCCGAGAGAGACGGATATTGGTGCTCAGCCCACCTTTTTTTTTTTTTTTTTTTTTTTTACTTTTGGTAGTTCAAGGCTCCAGCTCGTGGAATGGTACAGTATTTCGCCTGGGTCCCCTCATCGCGTAGGGACACCCTCGCAGAAATGCCTAGAGATTTGTTTCCATGGTGATTCTAATCCCACCAAGTTGGCAATCAAAATGAACCCTTCTAGAGGGGATCCCAGAGCAACAAAAAAGACAATAGGCAAAAGCCAGAGAAGTAGGCGTGAGAGTCTGCACTGTCAATCACAGCGCATGGTATTGATGCACCATCACGCCATTCCCTTTAATGTAATGGAGGCACCACTGGATGCAGGATATATGGAGACTTCATACTGCCATGGTGAGTTTTCTGTAAATGTAAAACTAACTCCAAATAAACTTTACTTGCAACATATTATTAATATTAATATTAATATTAATGTGTGCTCATATGTATGTGTGTGCACAGGGAGGTTATAGGACAATGTTCAAGAGTTGGTTCTTTCTCTCCTTCCAATATGGCAGCCGGGACTTGAACTCGGGTTAGCAGGCCATGAAGCACTCTTACCCATAAGTCACTTGACTGCTCCTGCTCAAACCTTAGTTTTAGAAGCTAAAGACGGCACACTGCAAATACTCCCTCTGTGCGTGATGGCCTGATGTTCTCCTGCAGAGCACAAAGGGCTTCCCTGCTCCCGGTGTCTACATCACTGGGTAGTATTTTGGAAACATTTTCAAATTCTCCTGCGGCGAGAGTTTCACTCTTTCAAGAGAATATAGAATATATTTGTAGAAGGACAGCATACAGTGTTGTAAGCCGTCCCAACCGTGGAGCAGATATGGACGAGGAGAGTGAACAGAAGCACAGACTGGAAGTGGAGACTCGCTTTGCAGAAGATAAGTGCAGTGCTGCCTGGCCGGCTGATTAGTCACGCGCCTGCTCTAATGGTGATTACAAAAGCCAAACTGTTTTTTATGGGCAACACCCAATGATCCAGACTAAACAGGAGGAGTCAAGGAAATGCTTAAGTAGGGGCGTTGAATGATGACACCAGTCTGGTTGCTTCTAAGAACCTATACCAAGTACAAGCCTACAGCCTGCAGCCACGCAGGGGGAAGTGACTCCCCCAAATGGCTTAAGCAATCGAATTGATGACAAGAAGGGAGAGCCATAGCCAGTACAGGGAGAGTGGGAACCGGAGAGTCCAAGAAGACAGAGGTTGAATCACGGGGTGTGGCAGTTTCTAGTCTTAACTCTTACAGAAGTGACTTCGTGGGCTTTTTCTTTCTTTTAAAAAAAAAATGTGAGACTATTTAGTGTGTGTGTGTGTGTGTGTGTGTGTGTGTGTGTGTGTGTGTTCATGTGTATATGTTTGGAAGTCATATGCAAACTTGTAGGCATCTCTTGTCTTCTAGCATTGAGGTTTCTGGGCATTGAACTGAAGTTATCCTTCAAGGGCAAGTGCCTTTCCCTGCTAAGGCGTCTCAGCTGTCCATTGTGCTCTCTCTTGCTGACTTTTTTTTTAAAAAAATTAATCATTTCATTCATTTATGTTTCAGATGATATCCCCTTTCCCGGTTACCCTTCCACCGATCCCCCCCTCCTCCCTCCCCTTTGCCTCTATGAGGGTGCTCCTCCACCCACTCACCCACTCCCACCTCACCCCTCCTCCATCCCTCTATGCTGGGGCACCAAGCTTCCCTCCTGCCCACTGATGTCAGATAAGGCCATCCTCCGCTGTATATGTATCTGGAGTCCTGGCTCCCTCCTCTTTGCTGGGTGGTTTAGTCCCTGGGAGCTCTGGTGGTCCAGTTAGTTGATATTGTTCTCCCTATGGGGTTACAATCACCTTCAGCTCCTTCAGTCCTTCTCCTAGTTCTTCCATTGGGATCCCCGGGCTCAGTCCAATGGTTGACTGTGAGTATCTGCTCTGTGTTGATCAGATGCTGGTAGCCCCTCTCAGGGGACAGCTATACCAGGCTCCTGTCAGCAAGAACCTCTTGGCATCAGCAACAGAGTCATGGTTGATGTCTGCAGATGGGATGGATCCCCAGGTGGGGCAGTCTCTGGATGGCCAACCCTTCAGTCTCTGCTCCATTTTTTGTCTCTGTCTTTCCTTTGGATGGGAACATTTCTGGGTTAAAATTTTTGAGATGGGTGGATGGCCCCATCTCTCTCCTGGGGGCTGTGCCTATCTACTGGAGAAGGTCTTTACAGGTCCTATCTCCTCTTTGTTGTTTTCATTTGTATCTAGTTTTCCATGTTATCTGGGTTACTGGTCACAATTAAGCAAGTAAATGAAATGGCAATCGGGTATGAGACGTTAATAAGAAATCAAGCCATTTGCGGTGGTATCATCCTTCCTATGGGTTCAAGGCACTGTTAAATGACTAACATTTATGGTACTGTGGACCGTGAGGAATAGAGTGGGCAGCACTCTCAGGCCTGGAAGATCACATTCACACAATGAAAACCACAAAGGGGAGATACAACTCATAGAGACCATCTCCAGTAGATGGGGGCACAGCCCCCAGTAGAGGGATGGGGCCACCCAATGAGAGTGATTGGTTGGTGATGAAGTCACATCTGTGAAATAAGGGTAGACATCTTTGCGTGTGTTTGGTTCAGAGTTATTTTTGAGACAATTTATGTCACGCAGGCAAGCACTTTTATTCCTTTGGCACCGCCACGTCAAATTTCGGGGTAATAATAAGCACATTTCACAATTTTTATAACTTGTGACGTTTTAAAGGCGTGCCATTCACCTTATTCTGGGTCTGTCACAATGACACCCTATGTCTTGCTTAGCGTAATTCAGCTTGTATCTTAGCCTCTAAAAAGAAATTCTCCTAAGAAATAGCCCCGGGGTGAAGTATGCCATGCAGTAGTACTAACGATGCTACTGGGGTGGTTTAAAGTGTTTAGAGTTACAGAGAAATCCTGCAATCATTCTACCTCGGCCCTCTGGTTTTGCCTCTTTCTTGGACTCCATCATGGGTATTGGGTTGGGAGATTTAAGGACCATGCCACTTTTATGATGCCCTTCTTCTTGGTAGCACTTTACAAAGCGTCACATGTCTCAAATCAAATAAATGAGCATCTTCTGGGGATGCCTCCAGGATTCACTTGGTAAAGTAACCAGAGGACTCCACGCCATAACTGAAATTTCAAACCACTGTCCCTAACAACAGGGAATTCCTGCCAGGTTGTGAAGTCTGCCTGGGGTCATTTCCTTTCCAGAAATATTAGGTAAATCCAAGAATAAAATCAGACTTTAAATACATCTTTTATAGGTACAGCACAAAGGTTCTCCTACTTATGCTATAGAACGGGGCTGTGCAATCTATTTTTAAATTAAATGAAGGCTCAGTATAAATGAAGCTAACTGGTAAACTACTTGAAGACCACATATTCCTGTTGAGGCAGCAACTTTGTGATCTAGTTCATTCAGACGGAGGACTGTATTCTTGCAAGAGCATTTATGGTGGCCAAGCCACCTGCTGCTTCGCCCAACCGGCTTTTCACCTGCGAGGCTTTTAAGTCTGCATGTACGTGTAAGTTGTATCATGCAGACAGAGGGCTAACCTACTTACATACGCTTAGCTTTTCTTTTTACATTTAGTGAACTCACCTGTATCATGTCATCCCTTGTCTTTCCTTACCCAATTATCCTGAAGCATGGGGTGGATATTGTTTCACCCATCAATATTTCATTAGGAACTTACTAAAGGCAGAGCCTTTTAAGCATTCCATTTATGTCATTTGGTTATTGTTCCTCACTGACTCATGACTTTTATTTTTTTTCACTCTCTCCTTTTACCTCTCACTCTCCTAATTTTTCCTTTCCCCCTCTTTTCTTTTCTCTTTCTCGCTCTATTATTTCTCTCCCTCCCTTCTTCCATCCCTTCCTTCCCTTCTTCCTTCTTTCCTTCCTATACAGTGGGTTGCTTTCAGCACAGGGTCACATGTACCCTAGGTAGACCAGGACATGGCTGAGGCTGAGGCTGAGGCTGAGGCTGAGGCTGAGGCTGAGGCTGAGGCTGAGGCTGAGGCTGAGGCTGAGGCTGAGGCTGAGGCTGACCTCAAACTCCCGATCTTCCTGTTTCTACCAACTGGGATGACAGCCTGCATGCCACTTCCCTGATTTAGAAGGTGCTGGGGACGGAACCCAGCATGTTTGGTCTGTAAGGCTGGTGCTCTATCCATTGAGTTACCTACAGCAAACATTTTATAGGGTATTTTCAAGACCAGATTCCTGTGTGTAGTCCTGGGTGTCCTAGAGCGGTCTCTGTGGACCAGGTTGACCTTGAACTTAGAGATCTGCTTGCCTCTGTCTCCAGAGTGCGCCATTTCTCTCTTGAGAAAGAGTTCTTTATGTCCAGGCTGGCCTCAGACACCCCACATAGGTAGCATTGACCTTGAACTTCAGGTTAAGGTGACCTTGGACTCCAGATCCTCCCACGTCTGCCTCCCAGGTGCTGGGATCATAAGCATGAACCACCACACCAGGCGTATATCTGATGCAGGGTATAAACCCCGGGATCCCTGCATGGTGGGCAGTTTGGTGTAATCTACCAAGTGGGCTACGTTTCCAGCCCCTTCTTAGCCATGTGTAAATATAAAACTCCATTTATTCTCGTGGGCAAACATTGTTTGCTGCTACCCACCTCCATGCTACCTTCCTCTCCTGGAATATGATGGCCATGACTATGGCGCAGGTCTGAGCACCTTCGGGCATCATCCTAGTACTTATTCTTTTATGACTGGCTTACTTCACCTGCCATGGGGCTTTCCGAGGCTCATCTTTGCTGCAGCGGGTTTTTTGAATACTCTATTTTTCATTTTATTTGTGTGAGATAGGGGGGGTCTCGTGAAATAACTCCCGCAAGGCTTGATCTCACTCTCTAACCCTAGAGGAACCTGGGGCTCCATGTGCTCTCTGCAGACACTGCTCTGCCGAGTCACAGCCTCAGCTCATTTGGACTCTTTCTTTTGACCCCTTAGCTGTCTTGACTTCATTTTTTATTTATTTGGAGTCGGTCTTGCTAAGTTGCCTAGGCAACCAGCCTTGAACCCACTCTGTGGCCCAGCAGGCCTTGAGTGCATGCTCCTCCTGCCTCATGCTTTCTAGCACATTGGTTTATCAGCCTGTGAGGTCAACCTTGGCTCAAGAGGAAATTACTTTATCTCTACGAATGTTCTGCCTTCCCGTGCGTGCCTAGTGGCCAGAGAAGGCTTTGGATCTCCTGGGGCTGGAAATACAGGTAGGTGGGAATTGTCACGTGAGCCCAGAAAAATCCATCCTGGATCCTCTGGAAGAGCAGCCAGTGGTCTTAAACACCGACCACTTTAAAAATGAAAATGAACAGCTCTCCACCAGTCTGTCTGGTTCTGTGGGAGGGGTGTTTCCCTCTTTTGTACTTCACCACTGAGCATCCAGGAACGGAGAAATGGGCTGTTGCTCCTTGAGGCTAGCTGGAAAACAGGATGTGGATCCAACACACAGAGTCAGCAGTCAGCATCCGGGCAAAGACGGCTCATTCTCTCCCAGACATCGTTTCTCAGTGCATCCAAGTTATCAAGGAAAGCAACCCTGGGCTGTGTGTCACACTAGCAAGTCCTGCCTGGCGTCTTCTCTCGAAAGCATCGGAGGACAGAGAGACAGATGTCTGACAGGTAGGCTTGAATGGGTATTTTGCATTATTGATGTCAAACAGGTAGCAGTAATCTGATCATTCTAAATTCATTATCATCAAATTACTTACACATTGACAGGCTTGTATCTTGGAAATATATATATATATATATATTTTTTTTTCTGACTCCCACATCGTCCCAGACTACTCTTTATTTGTCTATAACAAAGTCTAGCTACATATCCCCAGTTAGCCTAGAACTTGCCATGCAGACGAGGCTGTCCTTTGCCTCCTGAGTGCTAGGATTACAGGCACTGACCATCATGCCTTGCTTCGTCTAGTTTAAAATCTGACCAAGATCATGCCAGAATATTATGATGATGACACTGAGTATAATTGTCTAAGTATTTTTTAAAATGTATTAAGTACAAAGCTCAACTGTGTCTAATTCCATACTATATTGCAAGATTCCTTTCGTTGAATCTAAGAGGTCTGTTTCAATAGGTTTTTCTGTATTTTGTGGCTGCTGTGTACGTAGATGTAGAACCCAGCTTCGACAGGAAGCCCTTGGAGTTGCAGAAGGAAGCTTTCTAGTGCTTTTCCCTTCCTAGGAGTTTTCCCACCACAATGGAGTCCAGCCAGCCTTACCAACTTGGAGTCTTTATGAACCCCAAACACGGCATAGAATAAAATTCTCTCATCAGGTGAAAGTGGCACCCAAAATATGCGAATGCAGAGAATCATGCAATGATAACATCAGATGGGATTTCAAGGTTGAGTGATTCCATGATCCACAGTTTCTTGGGTTTGTAAATAGAAAATCCAATAAAAGCCCTGGATCTTTTCTCTTGGGAAAAAAAAAAAAGACCTGTTGTTCTGCTTATTATTCTTCTGAATTATGCACAGTGCCAGGCTTCACATTCAGAATCTGATGTCAGGGGCTGGAGAGATGGCTCAGCAGTTAAGAGCACTGATCACTCTTCCAGAGGTCCTGAGTTTGATTCCCAGCAACCACATGGTGGTTCACAACCATCTGTGATGGGATCCGATGCCCTCTTCTGGTGTGTCTGACAGCTGCAGTGTACTCATATACATAAAAGGTAAATAAATCTCTAAAAAAAAAAAATGAAACAAAGCTTGTGAAGAACCTGGTGTCAGGAGATGTTGGCCGAAGGATGGGTAGTATTGGTTAGGTAGGATTGCCCAAGAGGCATGCTACTATACTCACTGATGAAATGTCACGTTCTTGAAATATGCATTCTTGCCACAAAAATGACAATTATGAGAGATAATTCACAAAAATCAAACCCTTGTTTCATGTGTATGAACTTCAAGAGCCCATGAAGGCCATGATAAGCACATACAACTTTAGTGCTAAGCTTAAAAAAAAAATCTATTGATTTTTAAAGAGATGCAATATCATTTAACTCTCCCCTTTCTAGTGGTTGGAACTGGGAGGCGTGGTGGGTAGAGGATGTTCGAACGTTGCAGAGTAAGGCAGGGTGAGGGTTCACTGCAGGGCAAAGGGATTGTTAATATAGGTTGTGAAGCTTCTTCTGTGGGTTAGTGGGGTTTTGTTGTATTTTTAAGTGTTGGACTCTGAATCACACACATAGTACAAGAACTGACTCCTGTGAACTGTTGTTCCCAGCTCTGGCTATGAAACCCCTAACCAGAACTCACCTGACCTAGGTGGATTGATGGGAGAGCCCCCCTCTCCCATGTGCCGTGCCCTTTGGTTGTAGATGGTGCCTCATATCTCTGTGCTCCGTTCAAACACCAGGTGAAGGCAGGTAGAGTATGCTGTAGGCCTTCAGCCCTGAACCCAGGTCTCCCCACCTGCTGTGAAACTTGTCCCCTGTGCCTTTGCCTACGTCACCAAAGCACATCTCAGCAGAGCGGTTTGGAGGTGCTGGGGAAAGCCTGGAGTCTCTCAAACAGGCCGTAGTGCTAAAGCAGGCATGTCTAAAGCAGACATGGGGCCTGAGAGTCTGGCAGGATTAACGTTAAGCAAACGCAGCATTTGGAGAGCTTCGTCTGCTTCCTTTTATTTTATTTTATTTTTTTTAACTCGCTCTCTCTCCCAGCTAGAAGCCAGAGTTCTGGAAATGTTTTGTATTGTAATACTAAGCAACTGGATTCCTGACATTGTTGAAATGTATTTAAAAATCCCCAATCTTATGAGTCCTGGGCAATTAGCTTGGACAGACTGCACATGTTGGTAGAGGGTTGCGCTAAGGCCAGGGAGGAAGCTTAGACTGATGGTCCAGGAAGAAAGCGCTTTCCCCGGGAACACATGTGCTCTCCAGCAATCGCAGACTGAAATATAGAAATGAAATGCAGCATTAAATGCAGCACGTCACATGGTTTTATCGACTACTTTTGGGGGGGGGTTGGATTTGGTTTTTTTTGAGACAAGGTTTCTCTGTATAGCCCTGGCTATCCTGGAACTCACTCTGTTCACCAGGCTGGCCTCGAACTCAGAAATCCTCCTTCCTCTGCCTCCCAGAGTGCTGGGATTACAGGCGTGCACCACCTTTAGGGACTCCTTCAACTGTCCATGTTTTGCTGCATGTGTTTCGTTGAGAGCTTTAAACCTTTATCTTGTTTTAGGTGTATCCGTGTTTTGCCTGCATGCATGTCTGTGCACCACATTCGTGTTGTACCTGCAGCAATCCTGAGGAAGGCATCCGGTATTTCCTGGAACTGGAGTCACAAAGAGATGGGAGCTGCCAGATGGGTGTTGGGAATCGAACCTGGGTCCCCTGGAAAAGCAGGCAGCGCTCTTAAGCACTGAGCCAGCTCTCCAGACTCACATGCATTTCGGCTACGACAAGATTTATTCTGATGATAGCGTGTCTAGTGTGAACACTGGAACATACGAAAAGAAGAAAATGAAACCGATGGAATTCCAACAAGCAGAAATCAGGTTTGACATCTGACACGTGTATTTTCAGGCTCTTTTGAATGATATATAATATAATAGCCCATGTTCTCATTTTAATTCAAAGTACGGCCACAGGAGCTGAAGGGGTTTGCAGCCTCATGGGAAGAACGACAATGTTGGCCAACCAGACCCCCCCTGGGCTCCCAGGGACTAAGCCATCAACCAAGGGCTACACATGGTTCCAACCACATCTGTGGCGGAGGAAGGCCTTGTTGGGCATCGGTGGGAGGAGAGGTCCTTGGTCCTATGAAGGTTTGATAGATGCCCCAGCA
The DNA here is from genome assembly GCA_964023405.1 of Apodemus agrarius. Lineage (NCBI taxonomy): Eukaryota > Metazoa > Chordata > Mammalia > Rodentia > Muridae > Apodemus > Apodemus agrarius. Next base: position 28,503,616 of record OZ030023.1, read on the forward strand.
TGGGGAAATTGAGGGGGGGGTAGGTGGGAGTGAGTTGGGTGGAGGGGCATCCTCATGGATGCAGGGAGAGGGAGGATGTGTTGGGAGCTTTTTGGGAGGGGGGGAAACTGGGAAAGGGAATAACATTTGAAATGTAAATGAAGAAAATATTCAATAAGAAAATAAAGTATAATTTACACACACTTAAAAAAAGTATGGCTACATGTTATATAGAAAACTGAATCTCTGTATCTTTAACCCATGTTACAGGATAGGTTTTTCAAAAAGTTATTTTTTTTTCTGAGAAACTTTCTTTTGTTTTGTTTTGTTTTGTTTTGAGACAGAGTTTCTCTGTATGGCCCTAGCTGTTCTGGAACTCACTCTGTAGACCAGGCTGGCTTCGAACTCAGAAATTTGCCTGCCTCTGCCTCCCAAGTGCTGGGATTAAAGGTGTGCACCACCACTGCCCTGCTCCTTTTTGGTTTTTAATGTGGTGGTGAGGATGAAACTCGGGGCTTTCTGCTGCTTGGCAAGTGCTCTACTTTTGACCGATCTGCAGAGGAAGCCTCTGAAAACGACTGCACCCATGCATTCATGCTAACGTCTATTTAACAAGTTATTCTGCTGGTAGAAACCCTGGGTGTCTTCAGTTTTCTTCACTGGATGTTGCACGTCTCTACTTCTGGCACTCTTTCTAGGTTTTTTTTTTTTTTCCCTCATATGTTGTTAAATGTTCTGCAAGACTGTACTAACTTATACTCCCACGCACAATATATGAATGTGCCCCTTTCTGTTCTCTTATGAACGCTGGGTGTTTGAAAACTGATGCCAATTTGGTGGACTAAATATGGTTTCTGCTAGGGTTTCCCCTTGGGTTCCTGTGACGAGGGATATCCTGTGATGAACTTGAGTTTCACTGCAGCCATATTAAGGATTGGTAGATTGATCTATTAGGAGGTCTTCACCATCACCATCTTATATATATATGTATATGTATATGTATATGAATATGTATATATATGTTTATGTATATGTATATATATACACATATATATTTTTTCCTCTGTACCACAAATGTACAGTGCCTGCTGGTGTCAGAAAAGAGTGTAAGGTCCCCTGGAACTGGAGTTACAAGTGGGTGTGAGCCACTATGTGAGCCTTGTGACTTGAAACTGGGTCCTCCGCAAGAGCAGCCAGTACTTCTAGCCACTGAGCCATCCGTCCAGCCCTAGTAGGAGGTCTTTCTGCCATCCTGAAGTGCCGCTCTTCGGAAAACTTAAGGCAGTTCTTCTTGGGGTCTGAATTAGTTTTCACAAGGGGCTCTTATGAAGAACAGGCCTGCTAGGCTTGTGTGACAACCTACATTTCCAGCTGCACAGGAGGGTGGGACAGGAGTGGGGGCAAGTTCAAGGCCTGCTTGGATAACAGAGTTTAGAGCATCCTGGACAATTAGACCTTCTCTCTCTCTCTCTCTCTCTCTCTCTCTCTCTCTCTCTCTCTCTCTAATTTAAGACAGATCTTTAATAGACTAAACTGGCCTTGAACTTGCTATAGCTGAGGATAACCTTGAACTCCTGATGTTCCTGCTTCTACTTCCCATGTAGTGGGATAACAGACATGCGTCACTACCATGGTTTATGTACGCAGTGCCAGGGATCGAGCCTAGGGCTTTGCGCATGTTAGGCAAGCATTCTAGCTGAATGACAGCCCCAACTCTGTCACAGGGTGAGCATATTGATATAACACACACACACACACACACACACACACACACACACACACACTCGAGTAGGAATATAGCTTAGGGACAGAGACCTTGGAAAATATGTATATGGGTGTAAAACCCTGAGTTCAGCCTCTAGTACCCCAAAAAGAGAGAGAGAAAAAAAAAGAAACAACACAGGAAAGACCAAAGCCGGCCACTGCCTGACTGCTCTGACTTCCCATCTGACCTGTGTGACCTCTCCATAGTGCAAGCTCTCCCGCCACTGTGATTCCAGCCACTGAGGGGTCCTCAGCAGAGCCAAGCCAATTTCAGTACCACGTGCCCTTAGACCCACAGAACTGTGAGCTAAAGAAATGTCTTTCCTTTAGACAATCTGACATCGAGAGCGAAGGGTAAACCTCGGTTATGTAGCAAGTTCCAGTGACAGTCTCAGGACATTCACTCCGTGACAGGAAGTGGACTGTTGTAATTTGCATCGCTTTGACTAACCCATGTGCCGCCACTAATGGCTGCTGAGCAGTCAAGGGACAACTCAGAGCACCGACCAAATGCTGAGTTTACACAAACTCTAGAGGGTTGTCCATCACACTGTGTTTAAAAAACAAAACAAAACATGTTTTATAATCCCTGTCATATTTAATGTTACAAAGAGACAAAAACATAAGCTAAAGCTGTCCATTTTAAGATTATGCAGGAAGTAATTAATCAATATATGATGCTTTAAGCTCTTCCCTCTTACATTGATTACTTATTTGCTTTCCCTCTAATGAAATGCTATAGTATATATTTAGTATATATAGTATATATAGTATAAATAAATATACTATATATAGTATATATATAGTATATATATTTCTACTATAGTATTTATCTTCTGAAATTTGGTTCGTAGTCATTCTATATACTTTGAGTATAATTTTTTTGTTATATATCTTGAGTGTAAATTTTCCTCATGTGTATCACAAGCTGACATACATGACGGGAGCCTAGATCTCCAGCAGGCTTGTGGTGTGAATGGAATGGCGTAGCCCCGGGCAGGCCTTGGGGCGCTGGAAGGCATCTGGTTTCTCTCAAACACTCCCATTCCAGTTGCCAGAAGTTTACCGTTTTCTGCAGTGCCTCTTACTTGATTTTAAGGGTCACCATGCCAGATCTGGTGGCTCCTATGAGCGGCGTTCCTTTGGCTGAGGCTAGACTGAACTGGGATAGCCTTATGCTGCTGTGTGTGATCAGACGACCTTCTTAGACACAGACCACAGTCTCTGTCTGCTTTCTTCTGACTACTTCCGGCGAGCCAAACCTTGGCCTGGAGTCTTTCCTCTCTTTGTCTCAAGACTGTAAGATCTGACCACACTCTAGCACACTGTGCTTGGTTGGAAGCGAACCTATTTCTCATTGACTCTGCTTTGACGGGGCCATTTGATTTGATGGGCTGCAACTTGTACTTCCCTTCAGATAAAATTTGCGAGGCTAAGATGCGTTTAGCCTTAGAGAACAGAACCCAATTTAAAGGTAGTCTAGCAAAAATGAGGGGTTTATTGTAATTTTTATTACTTTTGTTTGTGTATATTCACACGCATGTGTATGCGTGTGTGTGTGTGTGTGTGTGTGTTTGTATATGTGTGTGTATGTGTGTTTGTGTGTGTATGTGTGTGTGTAAATGGGTGGTGACAGTGGCACTATAATGTGATGGTATAGATCAGAAGACAGCTTGTGGGAGTATAGTCTCTCTTTCAGCCATGTGGGTCTCTGGTATTGAACCCACATTGGCCCAACAGAAGGCATCTCTACCATCTGAGCCACCTCTGTAGCCCAGTTTATTGTAATATTTTAGGACATAGAATGTAGTTAGGATATACGATGTGATTTCTTTGTATGTTATTTTTGTCTGCTTTTCTCTCTGTTCTTTATCTGCTTTTCTCCCCATCCCCAAGCCCCATGCACTGCCTGTCTGTCCTTTCTTCCTGTTCCTGTTTTAGCGCTCACTGACCTGGAACATGCAGTGGTTGACATGTCCCTGTCTGCAGTGTGCTGAGATTATAGGCATGTGCCGCCAAGACCAGCTCCTGATTTTCTTTCTTGGTATGTTGGCTTTCCTCTGCTCTGAAGTCATTCTTGTACAGTGGCGATGGCTGCTGGGAACATCAAATATACTGCCTAGATGCACAGAAAATCTGATTTTCTTTATCTCACCTTTACATCCAAATGTTTGCCAAACTCATAAGACCAGTACAAATAAATTCATATTTCATGTTAGGACAAAGCCTAAATCTCCAACACATAAACTTAATATTCTAAGTGTGGTTTTAAAATGTAAATTATATGATATAATAGCCTTCAAGAACCAGTAAGACAACACAAGAAGAATGGAAGGGTTGTGTCAAATTGCTCTTTAGTACCTGAAGAGTATTTGTTGTTCAAACAAAGTAACCATAGTGAGGCATCTGCTAGCCACTGTGTGTAAAATTCCAGTCTTCTCAGAGAATTTTAAAATCACCTTTGTGTGTGTCTGCGGGTTGGGGGAGGAGTGAGATGGATTTTTCTGCGTTTCTCTGGCTATCCTGGAATTCAGAGATCTGCCTGTCTTTGCCTCCTGAGATCTCTGATTAAAGGTGTACACCACCACCATATTTTAACCTACCACAAGGCCCCCGGATTTTGAAGACTGCCTTGATCAAAAGCAGACAAATGTACTATCAGAGATATGTCTCATGTTATCGTCATGCAGTTAGTTATACACCTGTATATGTTATATACACACTTGTTGGATTAATGAAAATAATAAAAATGTGACCAAATGTGGTGCTTATCTTTTGACACTGTTGTCCCTTGTCCTTACAAGCCATTATGCCCCTGTTCTCTCCATGTCAGAGGATTTGGTGGAAAGTAAATAGGGAATTGGGTTTGGTAAATTCCTTCCAGAGTAGTATCAGGAATACCAAAAAATGGCAGCCTCCATTTCCTTGACTTGTACTTGATATATTTTGCTATGGTTTACATCTAGAATGTTCCACGTGTAAAAGGCTCAGTACTCAGCGTATGGCTTTTGGGAGATTGTAGCACCTTGAAAGGCAGAGGCTAGTGTGATGTTGGACACAGGTCACTGAAGGGGATAGTGGGACCCCACACTTTGCTTTGTGTTCTCTTTGGTCACAGTGTGAGGTTGAACAGCTTGTGATACCCTGTGTTCCCACCACATTGTGTCACCACGAAGCCAAAGCAACAGGGCTAGTGGTCACACACTTAAACCTTCAAAAATCTGAGCCGCTTTAACCTTCAATCATGGTAAACTGATAACAATATGAGAACAGTGATGGCTGGAAGTGAGCTGGCTCTACTATTAATAATAATGAAAATTGCAATTCTTTCATAGGAGTTGTCATTTCTGATGCTATGCTTTCACTGTGGTGGCTTGGATGAAAAATGTTTCCCCAGAGGCTCGTGTGTGAATACTTGGCCCTCAGTTGATGGCTCTGTTTGGGGAGTGTGGTGGTTTGAATATGCTTGGCCCACAGGGAGTGGTGCTGTTAGGAGGTGTGGCCTTTGTTGGAGGAAGTGTGTCACTGTGGGGGTGGGCTTTAGAGGTCTCCTCCTATGCCCGGACTCTACCCATTGCAGAAGAGGGCTTCCTCCGAGCTGCCTGAGGATGCCAGTCTTCTCCTGGATGCTTTCATATTGGGGTGTAGAACTCTCAGCTCCTCCAGCACCATGTCTGCCTGGATGCTGCCATGCTTCCCACTATGATGATAACAGACAGAACCTCTGAAACTGTAAGCCAGTTCCAATTAAATGTTTGCCTTTATATGAGTTGCCATGGTCCTGGTATCTCCTCATAGCAATGGAAACCCTAACTAAGGGAGGATATGGAATTTTTAAGATGTGGAGACTTGCCGGAACAAGTGCGTCACTGGGGGTGGACTTTGAGAGTTTATGGCCTTGATCCACTTTCAGTACCTACCTCCAACCCTGTTTTCCTCTTTGTAGTTGAGATGTGATCTCGCATCTTCTTAATCCTGCTGCATGATATCATGCCTCCCTGATATTAGCATTTGTCATAGTTTGCTTTCTATTGCTATGCTATTCACCATGACCAGCACAACAACAACAACAACAACAACAACAACAACAACAACGATGACAACGACAACAACAACAACAACTTGGGAAGGAAGGGGTTTATTTGGCTTATAGCTTTATTTGACTATAGTCCCCCATGTAGGAAGTCAAGGCAGGGACCCAAGCAGGAAGGAACCTGGAATTAGGAGCTAAAGCCGAAGCCTTGGAGGGATGCTACTTAGTGACATGCATCCCATGGGCCATTCAAGTTGCTTTTTTATATATCTCAGGACTAATTGCCAGAGTGGCACCACTCACAGTGGACTGGGCCCTTCCACATCTATCATTAATCAATAAGACACCTCTTATGCATGTTTACAGGCCAATCTGAAGGAGGCATTTTCTCAGTTAAATTTCCCTCTTTTAAGATGACATTGCTTGTATAAAGTTGACCAAAAACTAACTAGCGTATGCCTCTGGGACGTTATGGCAAAAGAATACCTTATATAAGTTGCTTTGGTCATGGTATTTTATCATAGGACGAGAAAAGGAGGTGGTACATATGACACTGTAACCTTAAAACATCTTTCTAATGAGGGCTGGAGGCATGGCTCAGCATTTAAGAGTGTTTTGCAGGCTATTTTTTTTGGTGGACAACTTGAGTACATTTGGAATTAACTAAAACCTAAGGCGATGCATACACAAGTAAGGGAGTTTTCTTTTTTTCTTTTTTCTTTTTTTTTATTGTATATATTCTATATTTACAATTCATTTCCCTTTTTCTGGTTCCCCACCCCCAAAAGTCCCACATGTCCTTTTCCCTCCCCCTGCTCCCGCATCCACCCCCTCCCACTTTACTGTTCTTGTACTCTCCCACAATGATGTTTTGGTCCATTCTAGCACCAGTGTCCACTCCTTTCTTCTTGTGAGACATCACTTGATATGTGATTTGTGTCTTTGGTGTTCCAAGCTTCTAGGCTAATATCCACGTATCAGTGACTGTATACCATGGGTATTCTTTTGAGACTGGGTCACCTCACTTAGTATGACGTTCTCCAGCTCCATCCATTTCTCTAAGAATTTCATGAATTCATTGTTTCTAATGGCTGAATAGTACTCCATTGTGTATATATACCACATTTTTTGTATCCATTCCTCTGTTGAGGGACATCTGGGTTCTTTCCAGCTTCTGGCTATTATATATAAGGCTGCTATGAACATAGTGGAGCATGTATCCTTATTGCATGCTGGTGAATCTTCTGGGTATATTCCCAGGAGTGGTATGGCTGGGTCCTCCGGAAGTATCAAGCCCAGTTTTCTGAGGAACCGCCATACTGATTTCCAGAGTGGTTGTACCAGCTTGCATTCCCACCAGCAGTGGAGGAGTGTTCCTCTTTCTCCACATCCTCGCCAACACCTGATGTCTTCTGAGTTTTTAATCTTAGCCATTCTGACTGGTGTGAGGTGAAATCTCAGGGTTGTTTTAATTTGCATTTCCCTAATGACTAGTGATGTTGAACATTTTTTAAGGTGTTTCTCAGCCATCTGAATTTCTTCAGGTGAAGAGTCTCTGTTTAGCTCTGTACCCCATTTTTGGATAGGGTTATTTGGTTTTCTGTGGTCTAACCTCTTGAGTTCTTTGTATACATTGGAGATTAGCCCTCTGTCGAATGTGGGGTTGGTGAAGATTTTTTCCCAATTTGTTGGTTGCCGATTTATCCTTTTGACAGTGTCTTTTGCCTTACAGAAACTTTGTAGTTTTATGAGGTCCCATTTGTCTATTCTTGTTCTTAGAGTATAAGCAATTGGTGTTCTGTTCAGGAATTTTTCCCCTGAGTCGATGTCTTCAAGGGTCTTCCCCAGTTTCTTTTCTATTAGTTTTAGTGTGTCTGGTTTTATGTGGAGATCCTTGATCCACTTGGAGTTGAGTTTAGTGCAAGGAGATAAGAGTGGATCAATTCTCATTCTTCTGCATGTTGACCTCCAGTTGAGCCAGCACCATCTGTTGAAAAGGCTATCTTTTTTCCACTGGATGTTTTCAGCTCCTTTGTCGAAGATCAATTGGCCATAGATGTGTGGGTTCAATTCTGGGTCTTCGATCCTATTCCATTGATCTGCTTCCCTGTCACTGAACCAATACCATGAAGTTTTTAATACCACTGCTCTGTAATATTGCTTGAGGTCCGGGATATTGATTCCCCCAGAAGTTCTTTTGCTGTTGATGATAGTTTTAGCTATCCTGGGTTTTTTGTTATTCCAGATGAATTTGAGAATTGCTCTTTCTAGCTCTATGAAGAACTGAGTTGGGATTTTGATGGGGATTGCATTGAATCTGTATATTGCTTTGGGCAAGATTGCCATTTTGACTATATTAGTCCTGCCAACCCACGAGCATGGAAGATTTTCCCATTTTCTGATGTCTTCTTCAATTTCCCTCTTCAGAGACCTGAAGTTTTTGTCGTATAAATCTTTCACATGTTTGGTTAGCATCACTCCAAGATACTTTATATCATTTGTGGCTATTGTGAAGGGTGTCATTTCCCTAATTTCTTTCTCGGCCTGCTTATCCTTCACGTATAGGAAGGCTACTGATTTACTTGAGTTGATTTTCAGCCACTTTGCTGAAGTTGTTTATCAGTTGCAGGAGTTCTCTGGTGGAGGTTTTTGGGTCACTTAAGTAAACTATCATATCATCTGCAAATAGTGATAGTTTGACTTCTTCCTTTCCGATTTGTATCCCTTTGACTTCCCTCTGTTGTCGAATTGCTCTAGCTAGTACCTCAAGTACTATATTGAAGAGATATGGCGAGAGGGGACAGCCTTGTCTAGTCCCTGATTTTAGAGGGATTGCTTCAAGTTTTTCTCCGTTTACCTTGATGTTGGCTACTGGTCTGCTGTATATTGCTTTTACTATGTTTAGATATGGGCCTTGAATTCCTGTTCTTTCTAGGACCTTTAGCATGAAAGGATGCTGAATTTTGTCAAATGCTTTTTCAGCATCCAATGAGATGACCATGTGGTTTTTTTCTTTGAGTTTGTTTATGTAGTGGATTACGTTGATGGATTTCCGTATATTGAACCATCCCTGCATCCCTGGGATGAAGCCAACTTGATCATGGTGAATGATCGTTTTGATGTGTTCTTGGATTTGGTTGGCAAGTATTTTGTTTAGTATTTTTGCATCGATATTCATAAGAGAAATTGGCCTGTAGTTCTCTTTCTTAGTTGGATCTTTGTGTGGTTTTGGTATCAGGGTAATTGTGGCTTCATAGAATGAGTTGGGTAGTGTTCCTTCTGTTTCTATTTTGTGGAATAATTTGAAGAGTATCGGTATCAGGACTTCTTTGAAGGTCTGTAAGGGAGTTTTCTTAATTAAGCCATTTGAAGAGGGAAGACCCTCTTTTAATTTGGATCTTTTGGGGTGGGACGATCCTCCGTCAATCTAGACCACACCTTCTGGAAGCCTGTATAAGGACGTGGAAGAATGGAGTGTTCCATCTTTGCCTTCTTGCTCTCTTCTCTTGCCTTGATTGGCAGTAGAGCCTACTTCTTTGGGATTCCAGCACATACTGAAGACCAAGTGAGACATTTACCCTACCGGACACTTGGACTTTCCACTGGTAGACAGTAATTGTTGGATTAGCTAGAACATAGCTTGTAAGCCTCCGTTAAAAAAAAGTCTAGATATTTCTTCACTTCCGTTGTCTCAAAAACCACCTGTAACTCACTGCGGGTGATCTGGTGTTCTCATCTGGCCTCTGTAGGCACCTTCACTGTGTGTACATTCAGTAATACATACGCGATCAAAATAAGTCTTAAAAATCCGAATAACAACATTCAGAAAGGGGGGGATTTCTATCCTGTGTGACCCATTTGTAAGTTAGTGTGGTGGTCTGAGTAGGCATGGCTTTCATAGACTCATGTGTTTGAATACTTGGCCCATAGGGACGGGCACTATTAGGAGGTGTAGCCTTGTTGGAGACGGTATGGCCTTGTTGGAGAAAGTGTGTCACTGTGGGGGTGGGCTTTACGTTCGCTCTACTCAAGCTACATCCCCTTCCACTGCCTGTAGATCAAGATGTAGAACTCCCAGCACCAAGCCTACCTGCACGCTGCCCTACTTCCCACCATGAGGACGATGACCTGAAACCTCTGAAACTGTAAGCCAAGGCCTCAATTAAATGGTTTCTTTTATAAAAGTAGCTGTGGTCACGGTTTCTCCACACAGCAATAGAAACTCCAACAAGTCAGATAAACTATTTTTTTTTAAAGTGGGACATCGTACAGTCTAGAAACTGTACCTATACAAGTAAAATCTTAAAGCACCTAGCTGGGTCACTGTCAGTAAATCTCATTCAATTTTTGACAGGCCATTAACTGTCTGACAGAACTGTAGGGTACCTGTACCACGTCCACACCACCCTTGGAGGGAGTAAGTACACCCTGGACAGTGTAGCTGGCTGGTGGAGACTGGGAAGGCTGTGGAGGGTGGGGCCTTGCTGTGCCTTGCACACAGGTACAGAGAGGTACCTTTCCCAAAGCCTGCTATGGCGTGCTCCCTGACACAAAGCAGATTCCATGTTTCTCTTGCATCGTTTCCTCCCTCCCTCCAACCCTCATACACTTCATTTCAAAGTCCACCCCACTTGCCACAACTATTTCACAGGTGTTTCCCGTCCATTTTTCTCTGAACCATTTTTTGCCTTCCTTTTCTCGGAAAGACACTGTCTGCTGCAGGGTCGGGACTGGAACGGGTGGGAAGACAGTGAATGCGGTGGCGGGTGGGTGGGGACACACTTCCACAGCCCCAGAGGAAGTTCTGAGGTTTCAGGTGACAATGCGATACATCCTCAGGCTTCCAGGGAAATCAAACGGCCCGCAATGAACGTCTTCAGCCGAAAGTACTGTCAACAGACGCTAAAAGTGCAGGGCCGTTTATCCTCTTCCACGGGAGCCTACGTGTTCCCACTTGACCAGGAAGCAGAAAGCAAGCCAACGTTCAACTGAACGCTGCCTGTTCCAAGGTAAATTTGTTTTCTGTAGACCCGAGCAAAGAACAAACAAACATATTGGTACAATTTGCCTTTGCGAGGAGCAGGAGGAGCTGGCATCGTGGAAGCCTTGCTCAGTCTCCCTGTTTGCAGCCAGGTGACCAGTCTCAGGCTTCACCCCCAGTGCTGATGGGAACTGGCTTGCATTCAAGCCAGATGGCACACCCGAGCAGGCAGATTTATTAAATTTGGGGAAAAGAAAGGGTGAGACTTAAAAGGAAAAAAAAAAAAAAGAACACAAACAAACCATGTCCGATCTTCGCCTTTAATCTCAGCTTGACAAATGAGTCGTTAAGAAATATCCTTATCAAAATATAGACTATATATCTATTTATATAGGCTTATATAAAAATATAGCCTTTTAATGGAGGTGCAGGTTGCTTAGACACTGACATTAAATCCCACCCATGTAAAGCAAGTGAAATAACAGCTCGCAGACAGCTTATGGTCCTTTCTCACGGTCACTGGGCCAGATGTCAAGCTCTGACCTGTGGTTTGGGGAGACTGTTGGTCTAAGAGGTTTGTACCTGTCTAGCATGACATTCTTTGAATGTATCTATAAGAGCCCAGTAAAATGTCCCCTAAAGCCAATGCCAGCGCTCCTCTGTACCTGGTCTTACTACTACTCTTGAGGCTTAAAATACTCAGAGACCCAAGACTGGTCACATTACCTTCCCCATCTCTTCAAGCCCAGGGCCCAGCTGCCTGAGCGTTTCCCTCTGCCGTGCTGTGACTTTGGATCTTACTACTACTGTCTCCTGGCTTTCAATTTTGGGGTAGCATTAGAGCATTCCACTCGGGGAACTTGTGAGTATTAGATAAAAAGCCACGGCACCGTGCCTTGCAGACATGGGAATTCTTTATACACATCAGCTACTGTGACTAGTGGTGACTCTCAGACACTGTAGTCATTGGGACTTGGTGTTGGTAGTCTGGATAACGGGACTCTGACATGTTGCCTTCATTTCTGGCTATAGAATGAGGACAATACAGGAAGTTTCTTCCCAAGTGGTTGTACACTTCTGCCTTTATCATGGACACTGTGTGTGTGTGTGGGGGGGGGGTCCTCAGACTTCTCCTCTCTTGTAATTTTTAGACCTATCGGATACTTTGCAATACTTCTCCTTCCTATTTGGCTAAAGAGAGCATAGATGATCTCATCTCCAAGATTTTGAATAGCCCATCTCCTTTTTAATTTGGCTTTACAGAAATGGAAGCTATTTGAGAAAGAAAGAGGTGAAGGTTCTAAAAGGTTCTGAGCTTGTTCCCCTTCGAGGGGAATTCAAGTTCACCTTCTCCTCAGATTAGTCAGTGGCTCTGTAGGGTTGCTTGATTAGCAAATTTCCTTTTAGGACCAGACAGGTCCTTTCCACTCTCCAGAGTTTAGTTAAAACTTCCAGCCCACGGGTGTCTTCCCTTCTGAACTCCAGAACAGCTGAGTGAATGGAATCAGAACTATTTTGAGAGTCTAAAGCAGTTGAGTGAAGTGAAGGAATGGCTTTTCTGGGACACAGTGTTTTCTGGAACTACTAAAGCATAAAACGAGAACAAGATAAAGCAGCTCCTTTTTAAAAAGACCCAGTAGGGGAAGTGGCTGTACTCAGTCCTCAGGGGTGCCTGGTTTTGAGCACAGAATGCCTCTCATTCTGGGAAACCCCTCAGTTTTGTATGAACCGGCACATTTGCCAACTTTCAACGAAAAGGCCAAATTGCGACTGACAAAATTAAAGTTCCAAGGCAAGAGTGTATTTAGCTGATTTTTTAGTATCATGCCTCTTTAATGCAGGTAGAAAAGTGTAAATAGGAAAGGCAGGTGACTTAAGTTCTGACCTAAGAAACTGCAATATTGCCTGATATTGGCAGACACATAAATGGAGGTTCTTTGTTGGGGATGTGTGGGGTTCTCCTAGCATCTTAGGCACAGGGAATCCTGGCCAGTCGTCCCTGTCCCCGTGCTTCAGTTATTTGCTGGCACTTACTCCAATTGTAAACGTCATCCCTGGGAGGAAACAATTCATCCTTACCGGGTTCTTTTTGAAAACAAAACAAAACAAAACAAAACAAAACAAAACAAAACAAAACCTAAAACTGTAACATGACACCAGACACTTTAGAGACCAAGGAAGAAACCGGCATCCAAAGGAAGTTTCCCATTTCAGTGAGTCTTCACAGGAGAGGAAATGGCGGAAGTGCCCTTTGAGAGAGTAAGGCTGATGACCTGATGGGGATGGAGGTCGCGGAGAGGGACAAGTCCACATGGATGGTAATGAGGCTTCGGCCTGGGCGTGACTCAAAGATCTGTCAAGATGGAGGAGAGCTAAGGATGGGGAAGATGGACCACAGGGGGGATGTGTTGGGGCAGGACTGTTCAGCTGGAGTTTGTGGGTGGTCTTAGCTAGGGGGAGGAGCACACTGTTCCTCCCTTCAGCCTGGTATTGACAGAGAAGTAAATGGAAGATCTTGATCTGGGATGCCTGGGGACTCCTGTCGTCTTGGGCACAGGCCTACAGCCTCGCTCTTTCCACCCCTGAAAAGACTGTGTGCCCCAAACTCTAGGCCGAGCAAGCCTCTGTGCATGGTATGCTATTACATGCACGGAGCAGATGCTCAGGGGCTACAGTGTCAGGGGAAGAAAGACGACTTAACCGAAAGGCCGACCCTTGGAAGGTTTCAGAAAGTCCGTGCATTGGATCCATGATGTTGGATAAAAATCCAAGGCAAGAGAACTTCTGATAATCAGAATCTGTGCGTGCCAAACTGAGCCGGCTGTGTTAGGAAAAGGGAGATAGGAGAGGCATGCCATTTGCAGGGTGTGGGAGTATCTATAGAGGCCCATATTCTACATGTCTAAATATATAAATGTGCTAGTTCTTATATATATGTGTGTATATGTGTGTATGTGTATATGTGTATATGTGTATATGTGTTTATGTGTATATGTGTATATGTGTATATATGTATATATGTATATATTCTTGGTTTCATCCACCAGTGAGAAGCCTTGTGGGCACACAGCTAGTGATTCCCCACGTACAACCCTAGAATTATCATGTTATATATTATATATGTTATTATTATAACCCACGATTGATTATTTTGAATGAGCACAAGGCACATTGCCTCGTCCTATTTGTGTTAATGGACTTTATGAATAGAAAACTTTGATTTTGGCTCACTCCAGGATCTGTCAACTCCACCCAACCCCAATGTTGGGATTTGATGATTTCTGTCAGAGCAGGACATCAGAGAGGAGTGCATACAGGTGGACGAGTGCTTGTTTCCTGCAACCTGGTATGTTAAAGAGGAAGTGGAAGGCATGATGCTTTGCTGGTTTCTTTGAGAGCACAACCCAATGACCCAGCTTCCTCTGCTTAGCGCTTGTTGCATCATGTTTTGGCTACCTCCCAATAGCGACATGCTAGGGACTAAGCCTTTCGTGTGTGTGTGTGTGTGTGTGTGTGTGTGTGTGTGTGTGTGTCTGTGTTGGGGGGGGAGGCGTTGGGAAAATCCCAGACCCAAACTACAGGGCTCTCCATCCAGGCTGGAGGCTGCTGACACCTGACATTTAAGGTCATATATAGAATGTTCTAGAACGTGGAGGGGACATGTCTTTTAGACATAACAGAAAATTAGCCACTTGGAATTGGAGCATGGGCTTAGGAGGCCAGGATAGGTATCCATGGCAGAAGTTATGTAGAACATAGCTGCTTCATTCCTTCTTTCCTTCCCTTCCTTTCTTCCTTTGCTCCTTTTCTTCCTTCCCTTTTCCATTCTCTTCCTTCCTTCCTTCCTTCCTTTCCCTTTCCCTCCCTCCCTCCCTCCCTCCCTCCCTCCCTTCCTTCCTTCCTTCCTTCCTCCCTCCCTTCCTTCCTTCCTTCCTTCCTTCCTTCTTTCCTTTCTTCCCCCTCCCTCCTTTCCCTTCCCTTCCTCCCTTCTTCCTTCCCCCCTCCCTCCCTCCTTCCTTCCTTCTTGCCTTTCTTCCCCCTTCCCTCCCTCCTCCTCCCATTCTCCTCCCTCCCTCCCTCCCTCCCTCCCTCCCTCCCTTCCTTCCTTCCTTCCTTCCTTCTTTCCATTATTTAAAGATTCTTTCTCCGGATTTAACATTTTTAGTTCTTAGCAGCCCGGCCTGACTCCATGTTGTTCTTCGCTTGAAGAAGTTAATGTTACCATGACCTCACACTTTAAACCTCTTGCTTCAGTCCCTCAGGCGCTGCAGTGACAGGCCTGCAGGAGCACTCGTAACTTCAGGGGCCCTTGAGCAGGCTTCTCCCAAACTTCCTCACTATGAACTTTGCTCCCAGAAGTCACCTTGCCTCACCTGCTGGAGACCCTTGGTTAAAGCTCCAGAACTGTGTGTGTGTGTGTGTGTGTGTGGGGGGACACTCTAGCCCTAGGGATCTTGCAGGACTTTGCAAGCAGAGGACAGTTCCTTGCAGGCAAACGCACAGGCCTCCTTTGTAGCGGGGTTGATAAGGGGCACGCCTAAAAGCTGACAGGTCCCAGGCCCCACTCAGCTCTCTTAAGCAGACAAACAAAAAATGATCGATTATCTAATGACAAATGGAGAAGCGTTCTCCGAAGACATTTACAAAGGAAGGATAGTGATTTTCCAAAGGCTCTGGAGGGCACCCGCTTATCAAGGGCTGTTTAGATGCATCTACAGCACTTTAGGACGGAAGCAGAGCTCTTTGAGATGCAGAGGGTGTTGGGCCCTGGCCTGCGTCTCCTCCCCAGGCTGAGATTCAGATTATTCCATTTATTAAAAGCAGAGGTGTGGAAGAATCAGCGCATACTCACGAACATTGTGGGGACAGGTGTGCTCAAATGCACCGTAACTACCTGTGGAGTCAGCAAAGTCCCTCTAGTTACCAGCAGACTAAAAATTGCTTAGTATTTTTGGGCCCATTTTTACCTCTTTTACATTCTTACACACACACACACACACACACACACACACATAGCACTTCTAAGAGAATACTGGAATCCTTGGGTGTTTAACTTCTCAGGAAGTCCACAGATAAATGTGACAGTTAAATTACAGGTTTTATCTGAGGTGTCCAAGACTAACCCTGGGCACATTTTTACCACAGGATGCATGCCCAGAGCTTGGTATCCATCACTGGGGTGGCTTTTCTGTCGGTTTCTCTCTTTGAAGAGACAACTAGACTGAACATGGATACATATATGAAATTTTCAAAAAAATAAATAAATAATTACAAGGGATCTACAAAAGATAATCAAATAGTTTTCAGCCTTGGGATTTGAATTGAATCGGTTAATCGCTTACCACACCTAGCTTTACGCTGAGTATGGAGATGCCTGAGGACCATGTTCACCCTTAACTCGCTCTACCCCGCCCCCATTTCCCTCCCAACTCTGCTTTCTCTGCTTCTTTCTCTGCTTGCTTGCCTGCAAATTGAGTCTAACTTGTGTTGCCCTTATTTTCACGGTATGGGGCCAACTCCTGGGGCATTGGCAAGCGAACAGTGGCCACACCCTCAGTGAAAGTGACTGCTCTTGTCAACCAGTCATTGCCTGTCACTGTTCCCCAGATAAGGTGATTAAGCAACTGCAAAACCGTGGTAGAGGTGATCTCTATGATCTTGACAGGTTTCAAGGCTTTGATAAATTTGGAGATTACTTAAGTATAGATATGATCTCAAACCCGCTTCCTCTCAATGGAAAGAAACCCACACTGAACCCTGCACAGCGAAAATGTGCCTGATACTACCGTCATGTCTTTGAATCCACAGAGATGTAGCATGTTGTGTGTGGCTGTGACGCTAAATGCGAGAGCCCGGAGAAGACATCTTGCCTTGCATCCAATTCCCAACCACCCACAGCAAGCCAGAGAGGTGCTGGCTCAAACTAGGGGAGCTGAAAACTAGGCTTCCTTCGACCCCAGTAACTACTTATCAAATGGATGAAAAGGTTGTCTACTCCTCCACCCCACCTCCCCCCGCATCTGCTTTATATTTAACCACTCTCTTGTTCTAAGCATCTTTGACACCCGGGTCCCTACATTCTGCCGGCTCCACAGAGGTGTGGATGTAGGGCGCATGGAAAGGATGAACAAGGAAGCCTGCTAAATCCTATGCTTAGGGATGAATAAGAGATCCTTAGGGACCAGGGTCAACAAAGAGCCTGATGCAGGAGAACCCAACCCGGAGACCCACACCAGCCTTGAGGAACGCATCTGATGCGCCTGGCGCGGGGCGAGGTCCACGTCACCGGCCCCACCGCGGCTGGAGCCCCCAAACCCCGAAGCCTGTGCTCGCTTACAACCCCCGCCCCCGGGGCGGTGCCGGGAACAAGCGGCGCCTCCGCCGGTCACGTGGGGCCGCTCCACCGGGCGGCGCTGTAGCTTGCCGATCGCGCTCTTCCCAGCGCCGGGGACGCGGCGCTCGCGCTCCCGCCGGAGCCGCGGGGAAACGGAGACAAGGAGACGCCGCCACCTCCGGCGCCCCGGCCCTGCGCCCGCAGCATGCCGGCCGCGGAGCCGAGAGCCGCCCTCCTCCTGCAGCTCGCGGAGGCGACGCCGCCGGCCTCCGGGCCACCGCTGCGAGGGTAGCGGGGCCGGAGTCGGCTCCCGAGGCTCGGCGAGGCGGGCGGAGCTGGAGGAGGAGCAGGCATCCTCCGCGGCGCGGCGGGCGGCGGCCCTGCTGCCCGGCGCGCCCATGGCCCGGGAGCACGGAGAATGCGAGCCGCGTTGCGCGGCCGCAGCCCAGCTCCGAGCCGCTTGCCCGGAGCCCCCCAAAGCTGCCTGCGTCGCTGCCGCGCCCCAGTTGCGGGCTCCCGGCCACTGGCTGCGCTAGGACCCACGGCCGCCGGCCGCGCAGGGGTGGTGGCCCGGGAGCAGCGGGAGCTAGAGGGCCCGGGAGCTGGGCGCCGGCCGGAGTCCAGCGCGGCATGCAGCTGCGGGCTCCGGTCCCGGCGTGAAGGTTGTCGGCGCGGGGCCCCGCCATGGCTGGCAAGGACAGTGGCAACCTGAAGACGGTGAGGCTGTGGCGGGACGCCGCCCTGCGCGCCAGGAAGCTGCGGAGCAACCTGCGCCAGCTCACGCTCAGCTGCCCGGGGGCCGGAGGCGACTCCCTGGAGTCCCCCGACGCCCCCCAGCTGGTGCTGCCGGCCAACATCGGGGACATCGAGGTGCTGAACCTGGGGAACAACGGCCTCGAGGATGTGCCTGAAGGTCTGGGGTCCGCTCTGGGCAGCCTTCGCGTCTTGGTCCTGCGCAGGAACCGCTTTGCCCGGCTGCCCCCCGCGGTGGCGGAGCTGGGCCACCACCTTACCGAACTGGACGTAAGCCACAACCGGCTGACCATCCTGGGAGCTGAGGTGGTGAGCGCCCTAAGGGAGCTGCGGAAGCTCAACCTGAGCCACAACCAGCTGCCAGCCCTGCCTGCCCAGCTGGGTGCCCTCGCCCACCTGGAGGAACTGGATGTCAGCTTCAACCGGCTAGCGCATCTGCCAGATTCCTTCTCCTGCCTCCACCGCCTGCGTACCCTTGATGTGGACCACAACCAGCTCACCGCCTTTCCCCAGCAGCTGCTGCAGCTGGCGGCCCTGGAGGAGCTGGACGTATCCAGCAACCGGCTGCGAGGCCTACCTGAGGATATCAGTGCCCTGCGTGCCCTCAAGATTCTCTGGCTCAGCGGGGCCGAGCTCGGCACGCTGCCCAGCGGCTTCTGTGAGCTGGCCAGTTTGGAGAGCCTCATGTTAGACAACAACGGGCTGCAGGCTCTGCCCGACGAGTTCAGCCGCCTGCAAAGGCTCAAAATGCTCAACCTCTCTTCCAACCTCTTCGAGGAGTTCCCTGCGGCGCTGCTGCCCCTGGCTGGTCTGGAGGAGCTCTATCTCAGTCGCAATCAGCTCACCTCAGTGCCCTCTCTTATCGCCGGGCTGGGCCGGCTTCTCACCTTGTGGCTGGATCATAACCGCATCCGGTACCTGCCAGACTCCATTGTGGAGCTGACTGGCCTGGAAGAGCTGGTGCTCCAGGGCAACCAGATCGCTGTTCTGCCTGACAACTTCGGCCAGCTCTCCCGGGTAGGTTTGTGGAAAATCAAAGACAACCCACTGATTCAGCCCCCTTACGAAGTCTGCATGAAAGGGATCCCTTACATCGCCGCCTATCAGAAGGAATTGGCCCATTCGCAGCCAGCGGTGCAGCCCCGTCTCAAGCTGCTCCTGATGGGCCACAAGGCTGCAGGAAAGACCCTGCTTCGACACTGCCTCACGGAGGACAAAGTGGAAGTGGGGCAGGGAGGAGGGGACAAGGAGAAGAGCTACCTACCTTTCCCTCCCCTTGGGAGGAAGGGCATCGAGGTGACCAGCTGGACCGCGGACGCGTCCAGGGGCTTGCGGTTCATCGTGTATGACTTAGCCGGCGACGAAAGCTACGAGGTGATACAGCCCTTCTTCCTCTCCCCGGGAGCCCTGTATGTGCTCGTGGTCAACTTGGCCACCTATGAACCTCGCTGCTTCCCTACGACCGTGGGCTCTTTCTTGCATCGCGTGGGGGCCCGTGTGCCACACGCGGTGGTGTGTATTGTGGGCACACACGCGGACCTGTGTGGGGAGCGGGAGCTCGAGGAGAAGTGTCTGGACATTCACCGGCAGATCGCCCTGCAGGAGAAGCACGATGCAGAGGGCCTGAGCCATCTAGCCAAGGTGGTTGACGAGGCCCTGGCTCGCGACTTCGAGCTGCGCTCCGCCAGCCCCCATGCAGCCTACTATGGTGTTTCAGACAAGAACCTTCGGAGGCGCAAGGCCCATTTTCAATACCTGCTTAACCACCGGCTGCAGATCCTCTCGCCCGTGTTGCCTGTTAACTGCAGGGACCCCCTCCAATTGCAGCGCCTTCGAGACAAGCTGCTCTCGGTCGCCGAGCACCGAGAAATCTTTCCCAACTTACACAGAGTCCTGCCTCGGTCCTGGCAGGTCCTGGAGGAACTGCACTTCCAGCCACCCCAGGCACAGCGACTGTGGCTGAGCTGGTGGGACTCTGCCCGCCTGGGCCTGCAGGCAGGTCTGACTGAGGACCGGCTCCAGAGTGCCCTTTCCTACCTGCATGAGAGCGGCAAACTGCTCTACTTTGAGGACAGCCCGGCCCTCAAGGAGCATGTCTTCCACAACCTCACCCGGCTCATTGACATCCTCAATGTCTTTTTCCAGAGAGACGCTTCTCTGCTGCTGCATAAACTGCTCCTAGGGACCAGTGGAGAGGGGGAGGGGGAGGGGGAAAGTTTCCCCACTATAGCAGTGCCCACGCCGGGTCAGGACCCACTCCGGGCCACCCAGCTGCATCATTATGTGGAAGGCTTTCTGCTGCACGGCCTTTTGCCAGCCCACATCATTCGGTTGCTGCTTAAGCCTCATATCCAGGCCCAGCAGGACCTGCAGCTCCTGCTGGAGCTCTTGGAGAAGATGGGACTCTGTTACTGCCTGAATAAACCCAAAGGCAAGCCTTTGAACGGCTCCACAGCTTGGTACAAGTTCCCGTGCTACGTGCAGAATGAGGTACCCCACGCGGAGGCCTGGATTAACGGAACCAACCTAGCTGGGCAGTCTTTCGTCGCCGAACAGCTGCAGATCGAATACAGTTTTCCCTTTACCTTTCCGCCGGGATTGTTTGCACGTTACAGCGTCCAGATCAACAGCCACGTGGTGCACAGGTCCGACGGGAAGTTTCAGATCTTTGCCTACAGAGGGAAGGTTCCCGTGGTGGTGAGCTACAGACCTGCCAAGGGGGTCCTGCAGCCAGACACCCTGTCCATCGCCAGCCATGCGTCCTTACCAAACATATGGACCGCGTGGCAAGCCATCACCCCTTTGGTAGAGGAACTGAATGTCCTACTTCAGGAGTGGCCCGGACTGCACTACACTGTGCATATCCTCTGTTCTAAGTGCCTTAAGAGGGGGTCGCCAAATCCACACGCTTTCCCAGGTAGGCGGAGAGGGAAGTGGTGGGGGGGGGCTTGGGATTCTCTGATGGTTGTTTGCCTTATGTTGCATTTTGGAGACTTTTGCTTCTCAGGGTGGCACGAATGTTTCTGTAGCCTCATAGACTTTCCAGGAAAGCCTTTCAAGGTAAGTCAAGGGCCAATGGCCCAGGTGGGAAACACTGCCATGAGCATCACTCTCCTCTAATAGGGAGACTCCAACTGCCAGACTTACACATTTCCAACTCGCCTTTACAGCAGGCAATCTCAGGTGATTGCACAGAGGCCGAGATGAGCGTGACGTTAGCCCTGTCTGAGCCTCTGTTCTCACAGGCCTTAGGCATCAGAGGGAGGAGGAGCCCACGTCTGTGTTGGTGGTCGTGTTCTTTTGTTTAAAGTCCTTGTGCAACCGGCAAGTCAGAGTTAGGACTGGCTTTTCCTGAGAAATCCGAGGAATGTTCTGTAATCGGGGTGAGTGATGGCTGAGTAGTCTGTAATGTAGGCCTGCCTCTTGAGAGTGCAGACTTGACCAGCTCCAGAGAGAGAGAGAGAGAGAGAGAGAGAGAGAGAGAGAGAGAGAGAGAGAGACTTCTCTGAAGGGAGTTTCCTCTGACATTTCCTGGCAATTTTGAGCTCTGTGGACATTGTAAGATAGATTCTCAGTAAATGGGGCTTTCCGAAGGTGGTTTTTAAAGTGAACCAAGGGAAAGCAAGGAAAGAAAACCAAAGAGCCCCCTAGGGTGTGTCTTCCCGATAGGTTTGTTTTCTTCTTTTTTTTTCCTTTTGTAAACAGTTATGGGTGAATGAGAGAATCTGAGAACTAATTTGTTTAAGCTTGAAAGCAAGCAAGCAAGCAAGCAAGCCTCATTTTAAAAGCAATTTTAGAGGTTCAGCATCACTGAGAACAGAAAGTCTGGGCTCCCCACCTGATGCCCTCCTCCCCCCAGCAGCGTAAGTCTTCCCATCCCCAGTCATCTTTCTCTGCACAGGACCGGACAATTCGCTCCACCCCCCTACCCCCCCAACCCCCCACCCCCCGCCCTTGGGAGCCAATCCTTGCCTGGAATCCCTAGTTTACATTAGTGATCCCTCTGGGTGTTCATTCTTGTGGGTTTGGGCAATTGCGTAATGAATGACACGTGTCCATCCTTGTAATGTTATCTGGGGTAGTTTCACCACCACTAATTAAAAAAAAAAGAAGAAGAAGAAGAAGAAGAAGAAGTCCTTTGTGCTCCTTTATCGGTCTCTTCCTACCTGTCCTGGGAACTCCAGGTCTTTCTACTGCTCTGTCTGGGAGATTTCCCACCTGCCCCCACCCCTGGTTAATTAGTCTCAGACCTTTAGCTAGGAACTATTTCCTTATCGTCCTTTGAAGTTCTTTGACAGCTGATTTGTGTGCAGTCCCCTGGTCGATACAATCACAAGCATCCTTAGCACAGATCCTGTAGTAGGGGCCGCTGAGTCCTTCTCTCCTTGGTCCCCCATCGTCCAGGGTAGGCTGAGGGGCGATGAATGGGAAGAGTGAATGCCACTCTGATTTCTGTCTTGTCCCGAGTGGCAAGTAGAACGCAGCTTGTAACAGTCCCGGAAGAAAAAGGACACCAAGGTGTCCGAAGGCAATGTCTTTCCGTTGCCCTAGATCTCTAGGCTTAATTCTTCAGCTCGGAAAAAAGCCACCATATTGGATTACCAGCGAGTGGAGCCAACCATTCTGTGAGATTATCCTGTAGCTTGTGGCCGGGCGTGTTTGCCGTTGGGTTTTATTCACGGAAGGTAAAACACCCTCCCTACTGAGTTACTGAGTTGTACAAAGGGATGGGGAGCCCTGTCCTCAGAAGGTCCTCAACTGAAAGAGTTCTCTGAGACCAATGCTTGCTTAATGCAGAGAGATAGAGTGTGAATTAAATTGGTGCCACGCACACCAAAGGGAAGGACATAGGTTATTGAACAAGGGCCAGCGGAGGCTGGGGGATTCTGCTAAGAAGACAGTGGGGCTGCTATGATATCTGCCCCCCTCCCACTTCCGCTCTTAAGTTTTTACTTCTGTTGCCTGTTGCAGGGAGATGGCTAGACAAACAGGGGCTGGCTTGTTCTTTCATTTGCCTTTTCCATTGCCACCCTCGGCTGGCAAGCCAGGTTACAAGGAAGACATTACCTTTCAAAGTGGAGAAAGGGAAAGAGAAGAATTGTGAGAACACACATCTCTATGGAGAAATATGCCAGCAGTAATTTTTTTTTATATGCATGGAATGTTTCTATCTGTAACAAAAAGAACAAGATTTTTTTCCCCTCCTATTTTTTTCTGGGATTCCCATCCTTTGTTAGTAACTGTCATAATTCTGAAAGATCTGCTAAGACCTACAAGTAATAGAATCTAGACTGTCACGTGGGAGGAATGATAACACTGGATGTCCAGTTATGAGAGGACATAACCCTTAGGTGATTAAAACATGGTTCAGGGTGGCAGAAGCTTTAGTCTATATGTAGCTCTCTGTCTTTCTATGGAGTAATGCGCTTTTTTAGGGACAGAAAGGCTTCCTTTTACACTTGATTAGAATATCAGGTTCTCTTGTAAACTCACAATTTTACATACAGTAGTTTAAGAACTGATTTTTTAAGTGTTTGGGTTTGTTTTCCTTTTTCTGTTTTTTATGTTGTCTCCCTGGGGACATTAAGTACCATTTCCCATGTTGCCTGGTACCATTCGGCCGAAGCCTTCATCCCGTTAAACCCTTTACAAATGTTCTTATATGGAAAACCCACTCTGACCTTGCCCGGCTGCCTTCTCTGGCAAGAGCTACTTAGCCGGCTGAATGTTGTGGAGCTGGTGTTCTCTCGCTTTGATTTTGGGGATCCGTAGCCAGCAACCATGGATTTAAAATTTCTCGTGGACGAGGTCCAATCACGCTGTCAATGAGATTACAGATTTTAAGATTTATTTATTATAGATTTTATGTAAGACAATTGGGCTGATCTATAAGAGTAAGTTAATATAGATTTATTTATTTATTTATTTATTTATTTATTTAGTCTGTGTGGATGTTTAGTCTGCATGTCTGTCTGTCTGTCTGTACCGTAGAGAAAGTGGGACGCCTAGAACTAAAGTTACAGATAGTTGTGAGCGGCCATGTGGGTGTTGGGAATTGAACCCTGGTACTCCAGAAGAGGACCCAGTGCTCTTAACTGCTGGGCCATCTCGCCAGCCCTCCAGCCCTCCAGAGTCCTTCCAGAAACTGAAGACAGGTCTTCAGATGCTTAAATGTTGCTGTAGCTCAGCAGGTAAAGGCACTTGTCTTGCAATCCTGACACCTGCGTCACCTGAGTTCCTCCCCCAGAGCCCACGAAAAGGTAGACGGTTGAACGGGCCTCCACACATGCGCACACACAAACACAAATGATTTTTCAGACTATCACTGAGTATCTAATGTTTTCTCTAGGTGCCGACTCACCCATCCCCCCACCATACCCACCACCCACTTCCATTCCTTCCCTGTAATTGGTCCTGGGCTCTCATTCCCAGAGTGCACTATTCCTCCTATGGGATGTTTATTCATGCTTTTTCTTCTCTTCTGCCAGTATCACTTAAACCAGAGTGGGCAGCCTCCTGAGGTCGGCTGACCTGACGGACTAAGCGGCTACCACACTGGACCACAGCGAGATGGCAGTACATTGATAACACTTCGGCAGACGAACGAATGGCAGTTTTGTGGTTTCGAGTTGGAAGAATCTGTCGTAGTCTAGGCGACTTTGAATATGTTTTCACTCATATTCAAATATTTACCCTCCAAATTACGAGTGGTAATTTTAAACAAGCAGAAAGCAGCCCAGTAAGCTTAATTATCTGCTTTTCTTTAATCTTGGCCACGCCCATTCACACAGAGCCTTTCCATATCTCAAAAGGACCCTTTGCTCCTTCATTTTTTCTTTCTTTTTTTTTTTTTTTTTTTTTTTTTTTTTTGTACCTAGTGTGTACCTGTCGGACTGTATGTAACCTGTCTCACCTTGTATGCCTGTCAGATTGTGTGTGCCTAACTGTACTGGTCTGAATGCAGTGCTTGTGTGCCCATATGACAATGTATGTCTACCTGATAGTGAGGGCCCATATGGTGGATGCTTGTCTGATAGTGTGTACCCATCTGACTGTATGTCTGGCTGTGTGTACCTGTCTGACAGTGTGTGCCTATCTGTTGTCCATACCTAACTGTGTGCGCCAGTCTGACTGTGTGCCAGTCTGACTGTGTGCCAGTCAGACTGTATGTCCTGGCCTGAGTGTGTTTACGTGTCTGGTGGTGCTTAGCATATTTCTCTGTTTCCCGGGGTGGTTGCCTCTGTCTTACTGCTTTCCTGGTTAGACAGTTCCCTTGCTTCCTCTAAGCAGAGACCAGCCTGAGGCTCTGTGGTCCCTGGAAGCCTCTCAGGTGCTCCCTGAGGGACTGGTGCTTTGTGTGAAGAATCTCTTTGTCGTACTGTCAAGTTCCCAGGTAGTACCGGATGGCGATCCTGCCCTGGCCTGCTTCCTCCTCTCAGATGTCCTAGCTTTCCTGCTGGGCCCGGACCACAGCTCTGGAATGGGCCCTTCATTTTGACTGTTGAAGCGAAGCAATGTTCTTGCCTTATTCTATCTAAATTTTTACAATTACTGGAATCTGAGCGTGACCTAGTTGCTTGGACTGAATTAGTCATTTGTTTTGGAACTCTACAAAGCCTATTCAATATCTTTTTTAGCTTCACTGTATTAATATCGATACCCCCTAGGTTTTTTATTTTTATAAGCAGGCCTCATTAAACTCTGTAGGACTTTTGCTCTGCTAAAAAAATAAAAAAAGGAAAAACCTGAATGTAGTAGGAAAAAGAAATGCAGAATGCAGTTTAAAGCCCGGGGAGGTCTACAGAGGGCTCAAATCATTTTAAGGCACAGGAGCACAGGAGTTTCTGCTTCAGTTCTAGGGTGTTCTCACAAGGCAGTCCCTGCTCAGGCACTGGAGAACTTCCCAGAGCAAGACCTTTTGTTTGTACCTCACAGTTTAGGTGGTGGCCTGCCTCCTGCTCCTCTCCCTTCCTGGCTAGCCTGGCTCTTTCTCTTTCACTTCATCTCATATCTAACACGAGGATGGGCACCCTCAGGGATCTAGATCCGGGCAAGGATGGAGGATAATAAAGCTTTCCCCAGGGCTGGGAGGAAGTACCAGTGTTTGCCCATTGCACCGGAAGGGGTGTGTGGGAAGGGCCAGTTCTGGAGTGGATGTTTCTGGTAGTCCTCCCCGATTTGGTTCTTAATTCTTGTCTCCCCATTGGGAGCACCTGGATGGAAGACTCAGCGGCCATCATTAATGGGCTTCTGTTGGAGTTGTTGAAAACCATGGCGAGTGCTGGCCAAGTCTTGACCCCACTCTTGTCACCTGCAGCTCCGTGCCAGTCCCTGTGGTGTAAGTGCACAGGAAGGTCTATTTGGGTCAGGCTCAGCCAGCCAGGCCTTAGGCCTCTCAGGCTCAGACTTTCTGACATGAAACCAACTGCTGGGAGTTAGTGCCGCCATTTTGTCTTTCTCTGGGGGTTGGTGGCCTTTCCTTCAGAGGAAGTAAGAGCACACTGGCACATATTTTTCCAGTGCTGCTCTGGCCTTAGTGAAAACTGACCTTCTTCTCCTCAGAAGGACTGGTAGGCATCTCCTACACCCACAGAATGCATGGGACCAACCCATGAAACTTAAGAGACTCCCCCACTTCCCCACTCCTTCTCTGAGGAATGGTATTGTGTCTCAGGGACTCTTCTTTTTTTGCCTTCTGATGTTTCCTGGCAGCCGGCTGGGTAACACCGGAAATGGCTGAGCAGATGGGAGGGACTCCACCGCCATTGTTTCTGAGGGGTGAAGACATTGTGTCATCTCTGATTACTTGCAAGTGGGTTTTGGGTTGTTTCTGGTGTGCTCTATCTGCAAGTGTATATGTTGAAGTTCGTCATGTGGGTTTTGGGTTTTGTTTGTCTTCTTCCCTTTTGCATACAAGCTCTTAACTCTCACAAAAATAAATGGAGACGGGACAGATGATCAGGAGACCTCGTTGAGTATGTCAGAGCCGGCTGCCTTAAGCCTTCTGCTGCCTGACCTTATGTTGAGCCCCCTAGGGCACTGGTGACTCTTCCTCCCAAGGCAGGGTTGTCTTAGCTCTTATCCTCCCCTGATTGGCTCATACCTTCCCCTTAACTTTGACTTCCATATGGGAGAAAGATTCAGTGATGGAGGAACATGAACCCATGATTGGTGGGAGTGGAATGGGTACAGGAAGGAAGATTTTTTTTTTCCCCTCTTGAGGCGTTACCCTCTTGCAGGCAATGTGGCTTCCCAGAATTCCACCCTGGGTTCAGCCTATTGATTGGAGATCAAGGGAAGGCCCTGGTGGAGTGGCTGACTGCGGTATAGACAAGCCCATGTGTGCTGCATACTTGGCAGCTGCCTGGATAACAATTCCCAGCTATCCTTGCCAGCAGGCTGACTTATTTGTAGAGAATGAGAAGGAAAATTTTGGAGTTATTTTTAATTTTTGGCAGTAAGTTCTCAAAAACATTTATTTCTTCAGTGTAATGCCCTAGCTGGAAGCACCAAGGCTTGCCTGTTTTGTTTGTTTGTTTGTTTTTAAGAATAAATGAGGAAGGGGTGCCCGACAACAGCTTTCTCTCGAACAGGACACCGTGAAAGTTAGAGAGTGCAAGCATCCCAGTGGGCAGCAGTAGGGTGTCACAGGCAGGGTGGTCAGAGGAGCCAGGTAGCTTTGTTGGATGTCAGATGCCTAGAGGCTCTCCCTGCTTGCTTCTGGAAAGTTCCTGCTGGTCCACACCTTAGCCTCGGGCACCCAGGCCATCCACACTTCTCACAGTCTGTGCAGAGCCACTGGCTTCATGAGTTAAGCGCTTCGCGTGGTCACCCTCACTGCTCTTCGTTTCCTGTGCCCCCTCCTCCCTTCCCTCCTCCTCTCACCCTTCTCTTTCTCCCTTCTTTCCCCCACAGCTTTCCTTCCCTTTTCCCCTCCTCCATTCCCTTCTTTCCCTCCTCCCTCCCTTTCTCTTCCTCTCATCACCTTCCTCCTCCTCTTCCCTCTTCCTCTCCTTCCTCTCAAGGTGAAATTTATCAAATATAAGATCAACCGTTTTTTAAGTGAACAATTCGCTGGTATTTCCGACCTTCACTGAACTGTGCGAGCATGAGCTTCAAGCCAAGTGCTTGTGTGGGCAAGGAGCACTGAGGAGGCAGGGCTGGGACCCCTTCCTGGGATGGATTGCCTGGGAATTCTTCTATCAGGCTCCGGGTGACGACTTTCTTTGCAGGGCATGGCTTAAGAGGGGTTTGGGTGCTTCTCCATTGACTGGACGTCTCTCTCACGGCCATATTGGGATCCTCTTGTTAGGGTTAGTGAGTATGAGTTTACTCGTGTGTGTGTGTGTGTGTGTGTGTGTGTGTGTGCTCACTCACACTGACTCACATAAGATGACAAAGATCACTTGGGAGAGAATTACTATTTTCAGCATAGAGCTTATGATTTTTTTTTTTTTTTGTACATTTTGAGTGATATGCCTAGAGTGCTTGGTCCTTAGGCTACAGATAGGTAAGGGTTGGGAATATTTCAATATTAGGATATTACCACATGAGACAAGTTACCAGCTTGAGTCTGTCACTTTTGAATACCTGCTCTACACAGACATCTAGGCTGGACTGGGAGTTTTAGGAGAATAAAATAAAATGCACTCTGTTGGCCATGGGGGTGGGATTTAATGTGATGACTGGCCCTTCATTTATGGAATCTGAGTATCTAGAGAGAAAACCGTTGTGTGTTTGTGAGATGTCTGGCTTCTCATTTTTCTAGGGGGGGAAAACCACTCATTTAGAAAGAAACAGACTCCCTGTGTGAATTTACTTGATGAGAAAGGATAGGTAGAAAGGAGGGATGCCCACATCCCTCTCTCCAGTTGACGTGGAGTCTGGATCCTTTGCTGCAGCAAACCCCAGGCAGAGCCTGAGAGAATGATGGTGCCACCATCATCAGCAGCATCAACATCAGCATCATCACCAGCATCATCACCAAATCTTCCTGAACCCTTCCAAAGCTCATTATCCCTTTAAAGGGAAAGAAAGTTCTCTTTGTTCTAAGGATCGATACGTTCTTGGTTATTTATTTGCTCCTCCTTTGGAAGGATCAAGGCCATTAGTCATTTCCAGACTCCCGAAGACAGCACCAATTAATGTGGGTGTGGTCAAGCATATGTGAGTGCGACTTACAGGTTTCTTTGTTGAGGGAGGCTCTGTTGAGATGTTCTCCTATTATTAGCCTATTAAATGTTGAGAAGTGTATAGAGTTAAACCTCTCAGATCCTCCTCACTCCCAAGATGCATCATCTCAGGTCCCATTGTTCCCAGGATGAGTCATGCGCCCTTGACATGGTGTGAGAACAATATGCTAGCGGTAGTGAATACGGGGTGGTAAGTAGCACAGCCCTTCACCTCTCCCTGGTTGGAAAGGAGAGCATGTAAGAATGGTTGTGGAGGTGATGGAGAGGTGGCTCGCCCTGGGCTTTGTTAGTCAGCTAGTTTTGTACACACACCCACACCCACTCACACACACACACATACTCACATAAACACACACACACACACACACACACATGCACACCCACATACACTCACACACACAATTCACGAATGCATCCCCCCACACCCTACGCCCACCCACATACACTCACACACACATTCACATGCACATGAACTCATACTCACATGCACCCCCACACTCACACCCACCCCCACACACCTATACCCACACCCACACACCCCCATACTCACATGCACACATACACACACACACACACACACACACACTCACACACACATACTTACCCCCACCCTCACACACTCACACACACACACATTCACATGTACATGCACACACACACACACACACACACACACACACATGTCGTTGTTTCTGTCGTTGTAAGGGATATGGTTTGAGGACACCAGGCGATAGAGCTTGTGCCGAGTTTTCAGCACACACAAGAGTCCTCAAGTGGGTGATCTCATTCAGATCGCTGGTAACCCTATGAGGTAAGGATCGCTGGGCCCTCGATTTTTCTAGTGGCGATTAGCTTTGGCCAATAAGTGACCTCCATAAGAGCACTCTGGGGGTGGGCTAGCCTTCTGTTCATCTCTCAGCTCCTTAGCAGGCAGCTTGCAGAGAATATCTTCCATATCACTACTAGCTGGGCCTGCAGTGTGGAGTCGGCAGAGGTCACGGTCAGGGGTGTGAACCGCTAGGAAGGCATGCTGTGGCGGTGGCCGCAAGGCCACCCTGCAGCTGAGTGTTACAGATAGTTTCCAGGTAACTGCAGGAAGAAGGAAGTGGGAAATGACTCTCTGTAGGTGAAGGGGGGGCTGAAGGCCTAGGTGGGCCTGATGCAGATTGTGTGCTCAAAGCATTTGGGGTTTAGGAGTTATGATAAGGAAGGGGGCTCTTTATTTAAGTGTCATTTGGGGACCAGACATCTTTGGCCTCCAAAGACTCTTGATGGTCCTTGAATTAGACAACTGAAGCACTGGTCCCAACATAGCCTTGGCAACCTGGCAGTGCTCTGCTGAGCCCTGAAGACATCTGCAGCCGTGACAGTGGAGAGGTAGCCTCAGATGATCTGCAGGGGACACGGTGTCCAAGTGTGACCACTTTCTCCAGGTCAGAGTACAGGGAAGAAAGGGCCACTGGTTATCCCCACAGCACGAGGGCTGGATGCCTCGGCAATCCATAGGGACTGTGTGTGAGCAAATTGATTTTCCTCGCTGTAAATCTTACCGTGACAGCCCCTGAGAAAAGCAATTTGAATTTAACACAAGCGTTTAGCTGTGAGCCCTTTACATCTCTACTCTCTTTATGTACTGCTTGTAACTCTGGAGTAAATGAAAGTGCGACTTTAATTAAGTTTGCTTCTCAGTACCCTATTCTATGCATATCATTCATCTGGACGTAACTGACTTCAGGAAGCAAGGTTTCTTGCATTGATCACTTGGTTACTACTTGAATTTTCCTGTCTCTGCCTCTCATTTTACCCAAATACACTTTGTTGTCTTTTGACTGAAACACTTAGAAGTTCAGGATATTAATGTATACATATGCGTGTGTGTGCGCGCGCACACACACACACATATATAGATACACATATATACGTGTATATATACACACACACACATATATACGTATATATATACACACACACATATATATGTATATATATACATATACATATATATATGTATATATATATGTATATATATATGGTTTGTATTCTTTCTGCTTTGATTTGAAACATAGGATTTATGTTGCCTTTTAAAGTTGAAACATTCTGGGCTGATAAGATGGCTCGGTGGTAGAGGTGATTGGCGTGCAAGCCTGAAGACCTGAGTTCAATCCCTGGGACCGAAGTAAAAGTGGAAGGAGAGAATGAAGTCCACAAGGACATCCTCTGATGTCTATATTTATGCTGGAGCATGTGCCCAATCTACTACCACACTCCTCCTCCTCCTCCTCCCTCTTCTCCTCCTCCACACACACACACACACTCACACACACACACACACACACACACACACACACACACTCGCAAACACACATGCATACCATAATAATAAAATTAAATTAAAAAGAAAAAGCAAGGAGTTTTTTTTTTTTTTTTTTGTTAATAACTGTAAAATCGAGGCATTCTAATACACTGGTCAGTTGGCTGTGGATAGCTGGGCTCTGCTGTTTCAGTACCTGTCAACTGTGTGCCTTTGGGAGTCACAGTAGTTTTTGTCCTGTGGGGTGGTCCCAAGGGCTGAGTTAATGCACATAGATTGTCTAGAAGGATGCTTTGTGCATGATTAGAACTCTGAGGAGTTCAGCTGCTGCTGGAACTACCATTTTCCAGAAGATACAAACTTTCAGATGTGTATTTGGAAATCTGATAAGCCTGTAGATAAAATCCTCCTCTTCCTCCTCCTCTTCCTCCTCCTCCTCTTCCTCCTCCTCTTCTTCTTCCTCTTCTTCCTCCTCTTCTTCCTCCTTCTTCTCCTCCTCTTCCTTCTCCTGCTCCTCCTCCTCCTTTTTATATATAGTGGGGGCATGACATAGTCCCATCTTATAGAAACTAATTTCCCCCATATTAGAACAGAAATTTGGAGGGGAGAGGGGAAAAGTACCCCTCACAGCTGCCATGGTCCATAACCATCCCACTGTTTCCCTCAGCTCCTCCTTTAAGCTTAGTTTCTTAAAATATGAATTTAGTTCACTGTATAAGTGATTTAAATATTGATTTTTTTCTAAAAAAAAACAAAAACAAAAAAAAACCCAAGCTATTTTCCATTACATTTCAGGGGCTTTCTAACTGCACAATAAGGGTGAGTGCTTACGTAACAGGAAGACCATTTTCTCTGTTAACCGTGTTCCCTTGACTCAGCCATGGGAACACTTGCCTTTTATTGTAATTTTGGGATGAACTTTTCTCTATTTCGCTGTTTTTTTTTTCCCACCTCTGTACTTTTGAGACTTTTGCCAGGAGGTCCTCCTGTTTCAGCCTTCTGAGTTTAGGATTATAGGCCTGAGGTACCCCACACCTGGCTCGGTTGCATTTCTTTGTGAAAGTTTTTCCGCTTGTTTGTTTTCTTTTCTGTTTGGGGGTCGTGAACTTTTATCATCATTCACAGACTTTATAGACAAAAGAACATATCAGCGTTGTGTGAAAACTCAATGCAGGGTTGTAGGCGTCGTTGTATGTACACACGGGGGCAACTCTGTTCTCACAGCGGGGGCAGCGGGCGCTCCTCAGATGTTTGTCTGCAGACAACCCTGGGCACATTGGAGCAAACCACGGGGCAAGGCTGTAGCATTCCTGCAGGAGGGCACCTGACCTTTGTAGCTGCAGCAGCTGGGCAGGCGCAGGAACTGCAGTGTGTGTGTGTGTGTGTGTGTGGGGGGTCTGTGTCCAACGTCTGTGAGTCCAGGTCCAAAGGGACCAGCAAAACTCCGCCCTGCTTGTTTTGGAAGGCATGTTACAAGAGTTTGTCATTTGGGCAGTTGTTCCCAAGGTGGGGTCGGGGAGTGACAGGGAGGGGATGTCATGGTCTCAGCGTGTTTGCACACTTTTCCTGCTACCTGTCGGATCCCGTCCACAGGCGGTCATCCTAACAACGCGCTGGTATTTAATGGGAAACAGCACCTCGCCGGTGAGGTGACTCAGAGGTCTAATTAGTGAGGATGTTCCCTCGCATGCATGCTGCCTAATTACATTGCCATTTTTCTGAGTTTTCAGATAATATCTTCTTGGCATCATTTTACTGGCTCTCAGCTTAAAAAAAAAAAAAAATCACCGTGCTTTATCAGTTTAGATTAACTTCATATGTCTTCGTTGCATTCACAACCCTTTTCCAGTTTGTTTGACTTTTTGATTCTCTAAGAATTCTTGATTTAGGTTTAAAAATTTTCACTATAATTGACTTCTTAGAGGACTGAAAATCGGTAGCGTTATTGAAGAGAAATCACACAATGATTCTTTGCTCCCGGGACATTAGCAATAAGAGTCTGCATAGTAAATCCGGTAGCAGAAACCACGCCCACCATCATCCTCCTCACTTTTGATTTGTACAGTGTTTCTTGTGGTATCTTTCGGGTATGATAAAACACATGTTTGCATGTATTTAGCCTGAAAGGGGGTCAAATATGCTTGGTCTGCACCTTTGCATTTGAGCACTTAACAAATATTTTTTGGGGGGTGGGGGAGTTTGAGGGATGGCTCAAAAGGAAAGAACCTTTGCCAGAGGTCCTGAGTTCAATTCCTGGTACCCACACGAGGCAGCTTACATCCACCTGTAACTCCAACTCTGGGTAAATCCAGCATCTCTGGCCTCTCCAGACATGTGAACTCAAGTGCACATAGCTGCACATACATACTATTAAAAAAAATCTGTGCCCTGGTAATGCCATAATTGCAGTTTGAAAACAAGCACACACATATACATATTGCCTATGTGTCTGTGGTCTATCTCATACTATTCTGGCCCTTTCTGTACTGTTTAGTCAGCCCCTGCTGACAGACTTTGGTCTCTTCCACACTCTTCTCAAGATTTTAAGCTAAGGAAGTTTTCTCCCTTTCAGAGGTTCCTCAGTGAGCGTCTTTTAAAAACCTTTCGAGTTTATCAGGCTTTCTTTGTGTTCAGAACACTCTGGAGGCGCAATTAGTCGGGATGGTGGGACGAGAGAGAGGCTTGGGAATTCAGAAAGCTCAGCTTTGTGATTTAAAAGGAGGTAATGTCTCTAACTGGCTTCCGTGATGTGTGTCGGAACGCTATTGCTTTGAGCGTAATTACTCTTTTCACAGCTTAATTCATCTCTTATTGTGTGATGTGGTATTTAGACATAGCCATAATTACAAATCTTGCGTGTTTATAAATACGAAGATTACTGATCAAAATAAGACTGTGGCAGCGAGAATAATGCTCGGTCCATGTAAGAAATCAATGGAAAATAATTGGTGGCGAGCCGTGGCCCACGGACTCAGAACGCTGCCTCTGCCTCTCCGCTGGTAGCAGGGTGGTGAGTCTGTCCCTCACGATGCCTCTGGAGTTCTGATCCATCATATTTTTAGACCTAAGCTTGGTACGCTATGTACAGAGCCAGTACCGGATGTCTGGTTTGGAATGGGTCTAACCTAGTGCACTCCAGTGCGCTTACCATGGAATTAAATGGAATTAAATTCTGTTTTGGTTGCGCCCATGTTTCAAAGATCACTGGAAGCCAACAACGTCAGACTCGGTTTCTTCAAAAATGGTTTTCACCATATGTTCTTTAGAAATCTTTTCTCCTTGCCCTGAACAGTATGCAAATCACTGCAGATAGTACGGAGGGCCAGGGTGGCTCACATATTCTCTGAACATGCCACAAAAATATATATATTCAGTGAGACACTCTACATGCATGGCATGGCAGAGAGGTGACTTTGATTCAAGCACGGCTCATGAATTGCATGGGATTTACTAAAAACAGAAATGTGAATTTTCCAAAATACGTTGGTGCCAAAACTGCCTCCCCTGTCTGCTGAGAGCTTGGCTGTTTTGTGCCCTGGGATACAGGGGATTAAAAAAAAAAAAAAAAAGGCCGGGGGTGGGGTGGGATGGTGGTGGTTTAGAGCCCTTGGTAGCATACATGCATACATCTGTCCCCTTCCCTGACATGGCTGGTACCCAGATGGTTCCTGAGCGCCACAGCCCTGGTCGCCTCTCTCACTCTCCGTCTCTTGGGTGAGGCAGGTGTTCTTTTCAATTTATTTCATGTCTTAAAGCCTCTGCATTTCCTCAGATCCAAGCAGGCAGAGCTGAGTTTCACCCTTGTTACTATGTTGCTTCCGTCCTCTCTTCTTGGTGTTAGGGAAGGCAGGCAGGGGTACTGTTTGTTGTTGTTGTTGTTGTTGTTGTTGTTTGGCGGTGGCTCTGTTTCAGTGTAGCCAAGCCCGCATCTGTAGCCACAGCCTGCTCACCTCTGCGGCCTCGTGTTGTGAGCGCTCTGTGGATGCCGCTGAGCTTCTCGGGAACATACTGCGGTCATGCTCAGCCAAACAGGGGGGCTGGGAAAAATTCCCTTGCCTAGCCAAAACAAACAAACCAAACCAAAAAAAACCAACAACAACAACAACAACAAAGCCAAAATGGAACAGGTGACTGTTTCTAGGACCAGAGAAATTGCTGTGTCTCCAGCCTCAGGTGCTCTGCAGGCAGGAAGCCGCAGGGTCCGGACACTCAAACCGCCCATCTTTTACAGTCCATAAACCTTCTGATTTACAGTGCCATTTGTGACGCCAGACACGCTTATTCATGGGGGAATCTCCCATTGAGATCATAGCTCACCAAGAACCAGAGAGGAAGAACGGGGAGGTAGAGTGGTGCCCATTGTCCTTTGTTAGAAAAAAAGAACCCCGTTCTTTGGCAGTGGACAAATATTTGCTTTTGAAGAATCTGGTGGTGTGTCGGTGGCTTTGTTCATAGCCGTGCACAAAACACATGCTCTCTCTCTCTCTCTCTCTCTCTGCCCGCCTCTGAAGGACGTGGAAGCGTGTGCTCCGTGGATCATTTTATGCTTGGAGCCTGGCTCTGTGTGTGTGTGTGTGTGTGTGTGTGTGTGTGTGAGTGTGTGATCTGTGCTTTGAAGAGCTTTCTGCTTCAACCCCCCCCCACCCACCCCCCAGCCCCAGCCATCACCCGTCCTCTGACCCGCATCATTTCTGTAAAGGATCTGATCTTTGTCTCAAGTCCACACGGTTTCCTATGGAAGTTGACACAGAACAAGTGTCTCTCTCACTGCAGCCAGAGCTGAGGACTGCTCTTGCTTTGTGCTAACGCAGCACCAGGGAACAGAGCGTTTCCTTGCCTCCTTTCTATTCACATGAAGTCCAGAGTCACGGGCTTCTAGGAAACTACTTGGCATCCGAAAGACTCAGCTTCTTCTGAAACGTGAGAGGAAAATTCTCTCAGTTCCTAACCCTTCATGCCCATGTCATTATGTCCTTAGAGGTCACGAGGATTAAATAAACAAATAGGCATCCAGGCCCTAGTACAGTACAGTTTCTATTACATGGTAAACACTCAACAAATGTAGGCTAAGAATACTGTGATCTTTGTTCACAGGTAAGTAACACTGACACTTGAGAGGGCTAAATACCTTGGGCATTGAGCTGTAGCAGAAGCCAGGCTGTCCCCCAGAGCCTACAATCTCTTATTACTTGTCATAGGGAAAACAGTAGCTTCCACCTGTCCAAAGTGGGGATTAGTCGAACGGAGAGCGAAAGGATGTGAGAAGGGCGTGCGGCTGTTTTCAGTGTGGAGCCTGGGCTCTGACATGAGCTAGGGTTCTGCGATGGTAGGCACAGGGCGGGTCGTGCAGCAGCTGAGGAGAGCAAAGCGGCAGCCTGGGAAGAAGGAGAGTAGTCAGTAGTCAGCCACGGCGCTCTGCAGTCAATTCTGAGGTCCTCGGAGACGTGAGAGGCCCGAGGAAAGCATCCATCTGGAGCCAGGTGGGTGGGGCAGGAAAAGGCCTCCAGAATATGCACGCCGGCAGATTTTCCCGGAGCTCCATGGAGAGGAAGAGGGTTATCGATATGCTAGCAGGAGCTTAAGGACCCAGTCACCAACACCTCTGCGATGTAAATCTGGCATGTACGGATTTGATTTACTCGCTTAGAAGAGAACTCTTGGCAGTTCCATGCACTGTTAAAATAAGACCTGGTGGTCTCCCCCCCCCACCTCCCACCCCCACCGTGAGTGGAAGTCAGAATTGAACAGTCAGCCGGAACTGCTGGGTTTGCATTTTGTAGACGCTCTGCGTGGAGGATGGATTAGAACGGAGCGAGAATGGAGTCCAGTGGCCACTCGTGCTCATTCAGATGGAATGAATGGAAAAGGCCCAGAGCATCCCTGGGGACCGAGGAGCCGGAGTCCAGGCTGCTCAGAGGGCACACCCGAGTGCTTCGGAGTCTTCTGACCCTGGGCACAGCCAGGACCCTCTCTCCAGGCTTCTCTTTAACTGTTCTTACCTGTCATGTCAAATGCCAGACCCTATGATTTGAGAGTACGGCTGAGGATCAACTCCAGCCGCTGTGAGATGAAAACTGGGCCATTTATTAAAAAAAAAAAAAAAAAAAAAAAAAAAAACAGAAGAGCAGAAGTGATCTGATAACGTTGGTCTCAACAGGACTGCTGACCTAATTGGTTTATTTAGGGTTATTAGCTACCCTGCTCTGATGGATGGTGCATAAACTCCACAAGATTTATGGTCTTCGGTTTGTAAGTGGTCCTACGTCTTAAAATTGGCAGGTTCCTATGGAAATAAGAGACTTTATAAATAGTATCTGGTAACTTTTGCCCGATTTAAAATATGGAAAGGATAAATGATGCCGATAGCTGCTCTCTGAGCGTCATGAATTATGTATGTAGCAGGGCCTGCCTTGTTCTTTATGGCTGCCCAGAGCCAGTCTTTTGTTCTAGCGTATTTTCAGCCATGGTGCTTGTAAAAGAAGACGTCATATCAAGAGCATCGAAGGGGTCTGTTTAGGGTCGGATCACCGGGCGGCTGTCAAAGTCACCGTGTTGTTTTTGGTTTTGTTTATGATTTTTTTTTCATCATCAGATTTGGGGCGGCTGGGAGGAGGGGCTGTGTGCTGTTCACAGCTGTGGGTTGGGCTAATGATGGACTCCAGAGCTGGTATGCTCCATGGCTCCTGGCCCCTTAGGAACTTCTAACTCTTCCCTTGTGCCCTGACCAGCCTCTGTACCCGGTATGCAAAACCAGGGCGGATTGTAACTATTTTCTCACTAGGAACTGAAACAAATGGTTAGGAATGTATCCATGGTCTTCTCTTGCAGCGGTTTTTCTCCGTGTGCTAGGTGAAGTCAGAAAGGATTTTCAGGTATTTGAAGTACAGAGCCAGTCTGCTTCTCTTTGCTTTATTCTTGCTCTCAAAGCGATCTGAGTCACCAAAGGCTTAAAACGTCTCCCACGCGAAAGTGGGGATGACTGTAAATTGAATCCACTCCCTCTCTCTATAGAGGGAGCTACTACCCAGCTGGCCGATGCGATGCAGGTGTCCCCTGTAATTAATTGGAAAGAGCCCCACCCGTGCATCGCATCCTGGGTGTGTCACTCCATCGTCCATAAAATGGTCTAAATCAAAGATCCAAGTTGTTGAAAGTGACCTCAAATTGAGGGGCGCCCACACCCCGTGGGCCACCTCTGTTTTAGAAGTATCGGTCTGTCATCTACCAGGGACTGGATCCAAGGCCTTTGTCAAAGCAATACTGTAATCATTCAGCACCAGTTTAAAACGTCCTGGCACTTCTTTGAAGAGTTCATATTGGGTGTTTGGTTAATACTAGATTTCAGAAAGAAAAAAAAAAAAACCTTAGCAAGAATAATTAAGCTAATGTACCGATGAAGTGACGTAGCATTCTGCTCCTATGATATAGGAAATGGGATCAGACGTAGAGTTTAGATGGGCAGATTGTAGCCGTGGGGATATTGATTCTCTGGGGCCTGTACCCACTCAGCTAGAGTGTGCCACCGGCCATTAGCAGGTCCATCTTTGGAACCTGCCCTCAAGGACTTGGGTTCAGGCTGATCAAGGCTGATCACAGTGCAGGAGGTCAGTGGACCAAGTGCCAAGAGAGTTTAGAGGAACAAGACTCCTTCCGATTGAGGGGGCCTGAGAAACCAATGCTCTGTTGATTACTGGAGAGAGCATGTGGGAATAAATGCTCTTTTTTTTTTTTTCTTCTACAGAAACCACCGGGTCCCGGGGTTTCTAACCTGTCATTAACACTCTACGGTCATTGCTAATTTTTGAGTCATCATTGTTCATTTAACTTTTGTATTAGATTTAAAACCCTAGGGTTGTTAATAATAAAGGAGTAGAAATATGGATGAATGAAAATGATTTTCTAAGGGAAGCCTGGTGAGTGCATGGGTCCTTTAATTTTTACATCATATCAGCAATGCTTGTCGTCACTATCTTAGCAATATTAAAAAGCACACATTCAGGTGTGTGGGATTATACCCTTAACATGTGTTATTGAAATATAGCAGAATGTTGAGGTGGAAAAGCATTTACCAGGTCTCTTTGCGCTAATCGTGTGATTTTAATGGCCATGGGTCTTGTCCACTCGTGTTCTCTTGAGACCAGTGGCGAATTCTCAACCCATTGCTTTGCCATCTTTGTTTTCTTCGGCCCAAAGGCCTTCTTTGTCTTCCCTTCTGTGGACAGAACTGAACTCTACACTCAAACCAGACCATGCCAGGTCATCTCTCTTTTCCTGTGTCACCTTTTATGTTTATATTATTTACAGATGATGAGATTATGCCTTACAAGCTGTCTTGTGTATCTGTCTCTGTAGAGGTATGGCCCATCCTTTGCACAAACGGCCTTGTGTGTTCCGTAGCTTGTGGATGTGATATCTCCATCCTCCAAAGACAGGGACGACCTCAGCTTCTTGATTTCCTGAATTCATATCATGGCTATTTATAAACTGTCCCAGGTAATTGCTTGTTAGGGGAGCGCATAAGAAGAGAGAGATCCGAGTAGTGATAGGACATTTTCCACCCTACCCCTGCAGTTCTGGGGAGTGAGGCAGTCCCTGCCGGGTGAAGGTAGAGCTCAGTGGACATTCGGTACCGTGGACCGTCTTGCCAGGTGTAAGACTACTTCTTGCTAGGTAACCGTCAATATCTCTATCAGCTCCCATCTCAGAATCCATGTCTTATCTCTGAAACAGCAGTCACTATTAGAGAGGGTCAGACACGGTACCCGTAGCAGGACTGGCACCCAGGTGACTGTGACCATGGGCCAGTGTTACGTCAAGGGCATTGAGCCTCTTAGATTTCCTGGACTCTTTCAGTATTCGTATGGCTTGGAGAAAGAATAATAATACCATACATCACTTTAGCAGCAACTAAACCTTCCCCCCCAAACTGCCTAGATAGACCCTGGGGAATAAGAGTTTAGCTTTCTTTATCATTTTCATCTCTTTCAGGTTGACGTGGCTGGGTGATTTTTCCCAGGGCTCTTCTGTCTGGAGAGTCAAGTGGCAGACAGGACAAGGTGGGTGGGGGACCTCTCTTCTGGGGTAGGAATAATCCCTGCCCTAGTTTTTCTCTCTTCCTGAGTGAAATAATAGAACTCCAATTGTTTTATATAAGCAGCCTTCTGACTTTTTGGCCTGTGAAAATTAAAATTTCCCAAGATACTGAATTATCAGATTTGGGAACACGAAGTAGGTGGACTAAGTGGCCAGGCAGTCTACCAAAAGCAGCTAGTTTTCCTAATAATTGCTATCAATTTCACGGACACTTCAGGCAGCTCCCTTTGAATAACCGAGTTCTATTTTGTTTTTTGGTTTGTTTTGTTTTGTTTTTTGGTTTTTTGAGACAGGGTTTCTCTGTGTAGCTTGGCTGTCCTGGAACTCACTCTGTAGACCAGGCTGGCCTCGAACTCAGAAATCCACCTGCCTCTGCCTCCTAAGTGCTGGGATTACAGGCATGTGTTTTTTAAGCACTTACTGACTACAGACTGATTTCCAGAGGGTTCATTCTCTCTCAGTGGGGGTGTTTCAATATGGCTTCCAACTGATGCGATTGCCCCATTGTTGATTGCTCCTTTTATGTGGCACACACCCATGGGCATTCAAGGGCCTCCACCTATCTGTTGCTTACCAGTGGCCTAAGAAATTACTATCTTGACATCACATACATTTTTAGCAAGTTTTTCTTATTCCACTAGCCATGATCTACATTCTTACTATAACTTTTCTCTTCTTGCTCCAGCCATGTCCCATCAATACTTGATCTCTGGTCTTTGGATTTTTTATATGATATCACTGAAAGGTTTCTACCCTGTTTTGACCATAAGAAGCTTATATTTCTAACCTACCGTCCCAGCACGCTGGTCCTTAAGCGAGACCATATTGTTACTCGGAGCTAGGCCTCACCCAAGCCAATTTGCCCACAAGCAAAGAAATGAATGATCAAAGACCTTTCCAACTCAAACCCAACTAAAAAAGCCTGTGACCTAGACAGCAGCCCATTTCCCAGCTAGTGAAGTAGTAAGATTGCCTTGTCCCTGACTCTGACGCTTCCCTGCCTTAGTCACTGTCCTACTGTCGTGAAGAAACACCATGATCCAGACAACACTATAAGAGGAAGCATTTAACTGGGGGCTGGCTTACAATCTCAGAGGCTTAGTCCATTATCATGGTGTGGAGCATGGCAGCACTCAGGCAGACAGGGTTCTACATCCTGATCCATAGGCAAAGAAAGAGAAAGAAAGAAGAGAAGAGAAGAGAGGAGAAGAGAAGAGAAGAGAAGAGAAGAGAAGAGAAGAGAAGAGAAGAGAAGGAAGAGAAAGAAGAGAAAAAAAGAGAAGAGAAAGAAGAGGAGAGGAGAGGAGAGGAGAGGAGAGGAGAGGAGAGGAGAGGAGAGGAGAGGAGAGATGGACCCCAATGTGGTCTTTTGAAACCACAAAGCCCAAACCCCAGGAACACACTTTCTCCAACAAGGCCACACCTCCAAATCCTTCTAATCCTTTCAAATAGTTCCACTCCCTGGCCACCAAGTATTCAAATATATGAGCCTATTGAATGAGCAATTCTCATTCAAACTACCAGTCATTTTTAAAATTTCTTTAAAATACTCAAATGTATTTATGTCAGCTTCTAGAAAGCTAAAGGATAGCTTTGAAACATACGTAACAGCTGCATCTCAGGACTGAGGTCCTTGGGCTTGGGTCACTTGGCAGTCACTAGTATAAGCTCACCTACAGGCTGGCGACAGTTTGAATGTAAACTGTCTCCCATAGGTTCTGTGCTTAAATACATGATCCTTGACTGAGGGGTGGGGAAGAGGAAGTGGGGACCTAGCTAGAGGAAGTGGGTCACTAGGGGAAGGGCTTCTTTCTTGTCACTCTCTGAGCTGATGATGCCACTTGCTTGGCAGGTTCATGCATTTCTCCCCTTAATTGTTGCCTGTCAAGTAGTTTGTCTCAGCAACTAGAAAATTAACTAATAGGAAACTCTAGAGGAAAAAAAGAGGGACGAAATGGTAGACAGACAGATGGACAGACTGAGAGGAGTGTCATACATAGTTACATAACAGCATTGACATTTTCTCATCTAAAAGATTACTTGAGATCTCTTGCAATTTTATGTAGGGATCACATGCTAGCTATTCAAAAAAAAAACAATATCCAGTTTCTGAACAAATTAATTAGCATTCCATCTCAGCTAAAATAATCTAAAACCATAAAAAGAGAGTTTTGTTCTCAAAATGAGAGAGGTTGACAAACTATAGATTCACTTAGTTTAAGACAGCAAGCTTAAAAGACAGAGGTTGAAAATGATGAGATAGGAGAAAAAGATACAGGTTTCTACAGGTGCAGGAGGCAAAGAGAATGAAGACTAGGCTAGCCCTAACTCACAAGGTTCCCACCTGAACCACCACCCAGGAAAGCCCTAAGTAGAGTCACACCTATGACACATGACGCGGGGTGTTAGTTTAGTTCTATCTGGAAACTCTTAGTTTTAGAGAATGACTACCAGGTACATTATTAGAGTACTTTCCTGATAATAGAACTAGTTGGGCTGGAGAGATGGCTCAGCGCTTAAGAGCACTGACTGATCTTCCAGAGGTGCTGAGTTCAATTCCCAGCAACCACATGGTGGCTCACAACCATCTGTCATGGGTCTGATGCTTTCTTCTGGTGTGTGTCTAAAGACAGCTACAATGTACTCATATAAATAAAAATAAATAATATTTAAAAAATATAACTGCCGGGCGGTGGTGGCGCACGCCTTTAATCCCAGCACGTGGGAGGCAGAGGCAGGAGGATTTCTGAGTTCGAGGCCAGCCTGGTCTACAGAGTGAGTTCCAGGACATCCAGGACTACACAGAGAAACCCTGTCTCTTAAAAAAAAAAAAAATACATAGGAGGACCTTTCTGCCATCTTTGTATAGGCAGAACTTATTGTTTTGATCTTTTTATATATATATTAAAAAAGACCATAGTTTTTTAGAATTATTTGAGAGTCACAGCAAAATGGAGTGAAAGGCACAGTAATTTCTTATGTGCTCAAATGCCCCTGAACGTGCACTCTCCGGGGCAGAACGTCATTCTTAGGAACCTGTACTAAAAGTCATTGTCACCTCGATTTCATATGTCACGTTAGGCGTCAATCCAAA
Organism: Apodemus agrarius; assembly: GCA_964023405.1. Taxonomy (NCBI): domain Eukaryota; kingdom Metazoa; phylum Chordata; class Mammalia; order Rodentia; family Muridae; genus Apodemus; species Apodemus agrarius. The sequence continues at coordinate 28,547,150 of OZ030023.1, forward strand.
TGTATTTCCTGCTTACAATGGAAAAGTGTACCATAGGCATCCACTGTTTACAGAGTAGTTTTCCTGCCCTGGAAACCCTGTGTACTCAGACCGACCTTCCTGCCTAACAGCGATTATTGGTTTTTAGATGTAGAAACAAAGAAAAAAAATATAGTTATTAAAATTAAAAGCTTTTGGCCCTCAAAGGAACTGTTAAGATAATGAACAGGCAGCCTCCGCTAGAGGGAACATGCTTGAAAAACACCTGATTTTAAAAAATGGAAATAGACCGAGGCGCTCTTCGAAATAGCCGAGAAGATCTGGAGTCTTGTCCCCGAGTCTGATTTAGCAGGGGAAAGTAAGTGTGCAAAATGGCGTTGTCATAGTGAGTCACTGGAAAAGTGTGGATTTAGGAGGTGCTGCTACCATAGCATTCTCTGACTGAGATGATGAAGTGTCAGGAAGATGTGGACTAACCTGGGACTTCCCCACCGTGATGCTGGAAATGGAAAATAGCATATCCACTCTGATGGGATTTGTTAGTGTCCCACAGAGTTAAAACTACATCCACCACATAGCCCAGGAATTCCTTCCTAGGTATTTTCCCAAGGGGGAGGGGGATCTGTGGTCAACGAGGACTTATATAAGCATTCCTGATTTGATCATTTTGTTGTTGCTGTTCTTTAATGATCATAGACCAGAAACGGCTTGCTTGTTGCATGGTAAGACAGTGTGGCTATGCAGCTGTGCAAAGACAGGCAGAGCTGGTGAACAGCCTGGATGCGGCTCAGAATCCCGCTCCTCCCAGGCAGATGCACACACAGAAAAAAAGCACATTCCGTGTGCATATGCTTTCACTCCTGTGGAATTCTAGCAGATGAGAAGCTACTATAGCAACAGAGGCTATAAAGGAGAGAATTGTCAGCTAGAGATACAGGAAACTTTGGAGGTCCATGGATGTACCATATATGTCATGATTGTGTTAGAAATCACAAGACTAGATGGTTTGTCCAAGCTCTTCGGAGTTTACCCTTAAAAATTGTTGATTTTTATCACACGTAAGTTATAGTCTGATTACAATAATTTCCTTAGGTGTCCTGACATGTGTCCCTTATTTTTCCCACATCCACTTGGTTTTCTGTCTCTGGCTAAATACCCTTCCTATGTAAGGATTTTTGCCAATGGAACATTGTTATTAGAGTCAAAGCCAGGCTACCCATCTGAGATTCTGTGACTGTTGTCTTAGGTTTAAGCAGATGCAACCATTGATGTTCCAGTTGCTCCTCAAAAAAAAAAAAAAAAAGTTATACTTTTGTTTGTTATTTTTGTGTGCTGTTGTCATGCACTTTGGAGTGTGTGGGAAGGTCAGACAGTGGCTTCATGGGGTCGTTTCTCTCCTTCACTTCATATGAGGACTCTCAGATGGGCAGTCACCAGGGCCAGCCCTCACCACGTGCTGAGCCAACCCTCACCACCTGCTGAGCCAACCCTCACCACCTGCTGAGCTATCTTGCTCTCCCAAACTTGCTGACCCAATAGTGCCTCCAGTTTGACCCACAAAAGCAGTAAGTTCAGGACTTCAACCAATGGCAGGGCTTTTGTTTGCTTTTTAATGCATTGCCATGACTTGGCAAACTCATTACACCTTGTGACTGTAGTAATTGTTACTTGTTAGAATTATGTGTGTGTGTGCACACACGTGTGTGTATGTATGTATGCATATGTATGTATGTATATATACACATAACTGTGTACAGGTGCTGAAGAGGGGGTTGAATTCCTTGGAGCTAGAGCCAGCCATATCCTTCCCAATGTAGATCTGGGAACCAAACTCAGGTTCTTTACAAGAACTCTTAACTGTTGAGCCATCTCTTTAGCCCAATTTTGGGGGATTTCAAAAACATTTTTAAAGGTGTCAGGGTTGGTTTTTTTGTTTTGTTTTGTTTTGTTGTTGTTCCAATTTATACATTTTATTTTGCTTTATGACATATAATAGACTTCAATACATTTTACACACACGCACACACATACATACGCAGATGTGCACACACACATAACTTTAAAGGTAGTCTGCTTGTTCAGTAGATGAATTTGATGTTGCCTCACCCCTAAATTTAGATGATTAAAAGACTTGTATAGATGCTGTCATTATTAATAAGCCATTGTGAAATATAGCTTTCAGTCATTGTGTGTTTGCTATGCTTGGGAGGATTGTTTGGGCTTCAGATTGAAGCAATTACCAGGTCTGGATCTGCACACATGCATCTGCATAAACATGTGTGCACATGAGCCCGGAGAAATGGAAAGAAGATTGATGATTCAGTTTGCATGAAAATTAAAACAGTCTGCCGAGTGTGAGCCTTGCTCTAAGCTTTCCAGAAAAGTCTGTGTGGTCTGTCATCGTTGGAGGGTGACCTCACCCCCACTCCTCCTCTAGTTACGGGTTGAACACACTGAGTATTATTCCTGAGAAAAGATTGAGATGACGTCATGCTATCTCATTTGGAGGGAAAGCGATCCTGGGAAATTGGCTGTCACTTCATTCTAAACCTTGTTCGCCATGGTGATGGCAGAGGCTGGGCTTAACCGGAAATGACTAGAGGTATACTCTGGAGAGTTTGGTATGTCCACATTGGTCAGCTTGGTGTGATGTTTGCTTAGATCTCTAATAGAGCTCCATCTATCAAAATAGAAATGCATGCTCTCACCTCCCCGACTGTGGCATATGGTCTTCTCTCTTTTCAGGTAACTACATGTAGGACTGAGGACACATACACAGGTGACACTTATTATCTGTATGTGTCACAGTCCACACATAGCATACCTGTTGTGTTTGGACACGAGCCACAGAAGAGAGTATCCAAGAGACAATGTTATGTCGATGAGATTGGTTTCCATGCTTTGTTCGGGAAGCTTTCTAGACTGTCTGCATTCTCCCTCTGATAAGACCTTGTTCTTGATCATGCTTTGCTCTCTGCAAGGGAGCGGCTGTACCTAGGTTAGTTATGTCAAGAGGCCTTTTATTTTAGAAGGGGGCATTCCAAGGCAGACTAGTGTCTTCAAACCCTATATCTGCTACCTAAGGCATATAATCCTGGGCAAATGATTTAATCTCTTTGGGTTGTGCCTTTATTTTACTTGAAAATAGGAATAAGTTGATTAAAATGTACAAGGCTGTGGTTTTCACCCTTGGTACCACAAAATGAAACAAAATTCACCATGGGCTAGTGGCACAGCCGAGAGGCTATGTAAGCCCCGGGTTTGATTCTAACACTGCCCAGACCAAACCAAATCAAACGTCACCTATAACTAGATTACTATTTAAATCTTACCATGCTGTAAATTGACTTTTTTTTTTTGTATATACTTCTGAATTTCAACCCATGGTTATATTCATGTAAGCATTACTACCTTTGGAGTACAGAATAATCTTTTGTTTCAGAGAAATTCTGGCCTGCTATCCTTCTGAAGTCATATGAGCCCTCTCTGTCTTATACTACTCAATAATAGTCTTGGGGGTACAAATTATTCATAATTTATAGTTCATATCACCCTGAAGATTTACTAAGTCTTTCTTAGTAAAATAAGAAAAAATATACACATAAAGTATAAATGAAAATATATGAAACATATATGTGAAATATATATATATATGTATATATATATATATATATATATATACACACACACTTTTCTATGTGTGACAGGAGGGTGGAGTCAGCGTATACCCTTTGTCTTTCCTGTTCCTTGTCTTTTTTTTTTTTGAGACAGGGTTTCTCTGTGTAGACTAGGCTGGACCTCACTTTGTAGACCAGGCTGGCCTTGAACTCAGAACTCCCTTGTCTCTTGCTCAGGAAAACTTACTCCCTCCTGTCCCTCCTTGGAAAAGTTGAAGCTGAAGAAAGTTTGATTTAAATGTCCCTTCTTCACACAGCTCTTTCTAATGATATCACACACAGTCATGAAATTCAGCAAAACTCTTTTGGGGTGCCTCTCAGTCACAGAAGGCTTGCCTATCACTGATAAGATGGGTTCCGGGGTTCAGTGCCCAGCCCTACAGAAAACACAATGACCATAACAATAAGAACACTGAAGGTCTTCAGGGCCACAGCTAACTTCAGTTCCGAGCAATGTGGTAAAACACACACAAGATTATAAAATAGAACAATTTGTGAAGTAAATTTTTTTTTATCTTTTGAGGCGAAAATATTTTTAGTGTAGTTTTATCCTTTTCAGTTGGTTAGGACCCAGTTTGTGACTATGGATTCCAGGAAAATGAACCTGTTACTGTTGTCCCTTATAGCTGGGATGCGCTATAAAATTAATTAAATTTCTTATATTTAATAGAGTTTTAAACATTAGTTTTAATACTCTTTTCATTTAGTGGAATTATCTAATAGAAGTACAAAAGTAATAATTTTGTATGTTTAGATTTCAATAATACTAGGAGAGCCAAGTCCACTTTCTTGGTTTTAAAAAGCCAAAATGTATTTCATAGTGCTATTGTAAGGAGTAAAATAATTTGCGTAAACGTGCACTACACAATGTTTGCCATGTAGTAAGAATTTAACACATGGCCTCCCCTCCTTTCCTGGATTCTTCTCCCTTCCTTTCTTATTTTTGTTTTGTGTGTTCTGGTGTTTTGCCTGCACCTATGTCTGTCCACCACTTCTACGTCTGGTTCCCACTGGGAGACAAGAGGAAGGTGTCAGATTCCCTGTGATGTTAGGGATGGTTGCGAGCTGCTATGAAAGTTCTGGGAATCGAACTCGGGACCTGTGGAAGAGCAGCCAGTGCTCCTAACTGCTGAGCCATCTCTCCAGCCCTCCTTCCTGGTTTCTTGACAGCCTGTTTTTCCTTCCCATCCTACCGCACCTCACTTGTGTTCAAACACTGAATGGCTGTTGCTCTATTTCGACCAAGGGTGTTAGACCTGCAGACTCTTCATACCCACTAGCTCTGGGCCAGAGCATTTTGTTTTGTGTTTCTTGGGTTGCCCTGTCATCCAGGTCTTTGTCATAATGAGTTCTGGGAAATGGGTGTTGGTGAATGGAGATCACAGTGTGTGTGTGTGTGTGTGTGTGTGTGTGTGTGTCTGTGTGTCTGTGTGTCTGTGTGTCAGTGAGTGGGGACAGGTCAGCAGGTAGAGCTTGCACATGCAGTAAAACTTGTTTTAAATTTTAGCTGCTTAAAACACTGAAAAAAAAAAAGAAAGAAAGAAAAGAAAAAAAAATAAGAACTATAAAAAAAAATCTGAGATCTCAGACAAACCAAATACCAATTTGTAAAAGCTACTTTCTGTTAAACAGGTAGTTAAAAGGCAGTTATATATTGAGTGAATTTAGATGAAACTATTTTGGGGCTTAATTAAAAAGTTCAAGTTCCTCTCAGTGAGCAGTTGTCTGTACTTGTGTAACAAAAATGTATACACGTACTATTTATGTTATGTATACTCTGTGTACCATACTCTCTCTATACACACACATATGTAGACTAAGGTGGTCGAAGGGACCATATCACTTGTGGCTGAGTAAGCGAAAGAAAGAACCTAAGTCCAGGAAATCGGCTTTGTTTCAAAGTAGAAAAAGCTGGCATATTATCATTACCTGGAAGATGTCTCATTTTGGAGTCAGATATTTAGAATTACTCTCAAACTAACCTGTGTTGGTCAGCCAGGCAACACTGTTTTGACTTTAATCACAGTAAGACAAGAGGGCTACAGCTGAAATGTATTCGTTGATCCCTTATGCGATTTCTATTTAAACTTCATTCCCTGCTTTGTTTAAAAATGGGCTGAATTTGTTTGGCAGCTTCTTCTTCTTCTTTTTTTTTTTTTTTTGGTCATCCTACATCTTTATTTGCTATACTAGGCAACGCTATATAGCGTACATTTCTTAGAAACTGTATTTTTACAACCAAAGTAGCTATAAACTTAAATTGTATCCCAAATGAGACATATCAACGTCTTCCCAGACTTGCGCTGTCCTATGGGAGTCAGGGTGGGAATTGCAGATGGCGTGATAGCCATACTTCAGAGGCATTAAAGGAAGTTGGCCCTTGACCTATAGCAACTACACGATCTTGACAGATTGTGTAGTGCGGACCCGAGTTCATGGGGTTGTCTGTGCTTCTTGTCTCCTTTCAGGCACTTGTAGTACAGGGGTTTGCAGTTTACAATGAGCAGACACCCCTGACTGTGCTGGTTCATTAACAAAGCGGGTGTCTGGGATTCTGGAGCTCTGCCTAGACTCAGGACCGCCTCCTCTTTGCCTTTGTCCCCGAGGCTGGGGTTCTCAAGACAGTGTCCACTAGTTTATTTATCTGCCTGTCTGTCTCATGTCTGTCTGTTTGTCTGTCTAATCTATCTATCTATCTATCTATCTATCTATCTATCTATCTATCTATCTATCTATCTATTATCTATCATCTATCTACCTATCATGTATTTATCTATATTCTATCTACTTACCTACTTCTTATCTATTTATCTATCTACCTACCTACTATCATGGATTTATCTATCTACTCTCTATCTACTATCTATCTATCTATCTATCTATCTATCTATCTATCTATCTATCTACCTACCTACCTACCTACCTACCTATCATGTATTTATCTATCTTCTATCTATCTTCTATCTATCTATCTATCTATCTATCTATCTATCTATCTATCTATCTATCATCTATCTATTTATCTATCTATAGCTTTGGTTTTTTGAAAAAGGGTTTCTCTGTAGCCCTGGCTGTCCTGGAATTTGCTCTGCAGACCAGGGAAACCTCGAATACAGAGATCCACCTGCCTGCCTTTGCTGGGATGAAAGGCATGTTTGACCATGCCTGGCTGATGAATATCCACTCATATTCCCCCATTCCTGATGGAGGGATATAGCCTTGGGACTCACCATGGCAATACTGGGTGTTGTGAACCTCCTGCCCTCTCTGTCTCTGTTGCACATGCATGTGACAGGGGTGTTCTGGGGGGAGATATGTGGATGTGTGCGCTGGTACACATGAACTTTGTGGCTCAGCTAGCATGAGTGGATTATGGTAACCTCATTTTTTTATACTAGTAAATGGAGCAGGTGGGGACATGAGAGGCAGAGCTGACTCAGGCAGTAGTTGCTGCTGAGAATAGTCAGGACCTCAATTTCCCGTGTATTCTGCTCCCCAGCACCCCCCCCCCCGGCAGGCCATCTCTCACTCACTGAGGAAGGTTCTGAAATGTGCTGAATATAAATGTTTTTGTGGCACTGTAAACAGTTCTGAACTTCACGTGTTGGAGGGTCAGAACATTCTCCTAGCACGTAAAATTGTATCGTTAGGGCTAAAACCAATGATAGACTTGCATTAGAAAGCATATCAATACAGCTCTGTCCTTACCCACAGGGGAGAGCTTCAAACGGTAGGTGTGCCCTGTTGCCTGTTCTCTAGTAAGGAAAATAGAAGCAAAACGTTTGTTTTCTGGGTTTCAGAACTCAAACCCCATTCATGATGGTTAAAAATAGTGGTGAGGATCCTTAGAAGTTGAAATCTTGGCTTTGGTGGGTGGGGTGGCGGCTAGAAAACCCATTATTTGCACAGAAATAAATATTTTAATTGGCTTTGAAGTGCTGCGGGAACCTCGGCTCCCTGGAGGATGGGCTGTCTCGCCGTCTGGCTGTGGCTGTCATTGAGCTGGACGTCATCTTGCCTAGTAGAAACTGACCTGCCACCCCCTGCACGTCCCAAACTGGGCCATGTGTTGCTGTGCAAGGGACCACCCAGTCCTTATTAATAATCTGCTTAGGGATATAGAATTCATATTGAAGCCTCACTCTGCCCAGAAAAAGATACTTTATTATTAATTATGGGAAAGGAGGACACCATGGCCCTTACAAGCCAGGAAGGTTTGACTTACGGAAGGCCTTGAAGCTTCTCATAGTCCCATTATTTTATGGAATGTCACCACGAATGTTGTGGTGTGATTAACTCCCAGTGTTTAAGTACATTTCTCTGGTTAAAGCTTTGGTGAATGGAAGAAGAAAAGTAAGGCAAGAGAAAAGGGTGTGCTGTTAGAGAATGGAATATTGCTTTTAGCTGTTTTTCAATGGCCCATGTAAACCTTTAACTTCTGGTTCCTGTTTACCAACTCCTGAAAAATGCAGCTTTATAGTACAATGTTGTTTGATACATTTGCTTTACAGTGCAGTAGGGTTTGCTACCATCGTGCAAGAGGGTTTGATACATTTAGGGTTTGCTACATTTGCTTTACAGTGCAAGAGGGTTTGATACATTTAGGGTTTGCTACATTTGCTTTACAGTGCAAGAGGGTTTGATACATTTAGAATTTGATACATTTGCTTTACAGTGCAAGAGGTTTTGATACATTTGCCTTATAGTACAATAGGGTTTGATACATTTAGTGTTTGATACATTTGCTTTATAGTACAATAGGGTTTGATACATTTGGTTAAACAGCCAAATTGGTTTTCATGTTTAGGTAGTGACTCTATCTAGGCTTTGAAGAGCTGTTTCTTTGCATCCCTATCTCATGTTTTGCTTGTTTGTTTGTTTGGGTTTTCAAGATAGGAGACTTACTCTAGTTCAGACTGACCTAGATCTCACCTGATAGCCCAAGCTTGCCTCAACCTCCTGCAATCCTCCTGCCTCAACCTACTAAGTACTGGAGTTTACAGGAATAAATCACCATAGTCTCTTTTTCTTTAGTATTGTTGTTACATATATGCATGTAACTATATATATGTATATATACTATATATACTCAATTTATATATATTATATATGTACTGTACATATATAATATATATAGTTATATTATGTATAAATACAACCTGCTGAGTCAGTTTAGTGCTCTTGAATGCATGTTTTCAAGGCTGACCACTTGATACTGGGTAACCAATTAGGAGCTGATTCTTGAGGAAGGTTAATTCTTTTGGTCCCAGGTTGTTAGTTGCCCATAACTCTTTGTCTAGGGGTGGGGCCCCATGAGATTTCCTTCTTCCAAGTTAACATCCATATTGGCATCCTCACTGTCCAAGTCTTCTTTAGGCAGCCATATTATTGAGGTTTCAAAGTTGTCCATTTCTAGAGGACATAAGCCCAAAGCAGACTTTTCGGTCTTTGGCATTTTCCCCCCCTTGAGACAAGTCTCACTATATAGCCTTGGCTGTCCTGGAACCCACTATATAGATCTGGCTAGCCCAGAACCTACAGAGAACTGGGGATTAAAGACGTAGACTACCATGCCTGCCTTTAAGTAATTACTAAGTTAATCTTTACCAACCATTGTAGCTAATAGTTTAGCTAACCACTTTCCTATCCTTGTAGTTCTCACAAGAGCTAGGCATTTACAATCTTTTTATCTTTGGTAGCTTTAAACCTAATCTAGACAAAATAGTTCAAATAAAATAAAAATGTCTTTCCTGGGAAAGACATAGTAGTAGCTGTCTGTGTTGTTAGACATGAAGATTTCAGAGTGTGGGAGGCCTAAGTCACTCATTTCCTTTATCTTCCTAGAAGGTTTCAATCATCCCGAGAGAAGTCCCATAGTAGTCTCTGTGAAGATCTGGTTACTCTCTGAGTATTTCAAGTAGTTTTCTCAAAATGGAATTTTCCCAGGGTCACACCAGGCAATGAAGGCTTTGTGCCATGAGGTCTCCCAAGACTTTAGTTGCCCTTGCTAGAAAGTAAAGCTATCTCCCCTTACCTGTCTGCTGTTTCGCCAAAAGGTATCGTTAGACACAAAAGCACAATGAAGCAGCCTCCTGGGCTGCTGGTTACCGGAGTGCAGTGTCAGCGCCAGACCTGGGCTGGACAGCAAGGAAGCTGCAGAGAAGTAAATGGGGCCAGAGAAAGAACATTATGATAACCCTGCCTTCTTACGGGCATGAAATGCATGCACACACATGCACACCTACGTGTCTGGGCTGGTGAAAGAGAGTCAGTGAACTGTGGGCTCGCAGGGTTAATTGCTGTAGAGAACTGTTCTTTCAGCTCTGTACCCTTGCCATGATGCTGGGAGGAAGGGTAATCCAGCCTCTTAGTAATTAAGAGGAAATAAGTATAATAATAGTGGTTGGAGTTTAGAGTCAATCTCTCTCCTACCTTCAGTGGGGGAGACCGGGACCCCAGTGATCTGATTTAGGCTCGCCCTCTTCTAAGCCAGTATTACAGGAAGCCAGTTTGGCCCTGTCTATTGAGAGCTGCCCCGTGGACAGTTGTCCCTTTGTGCTAAGCTGCCCGCCTGCTGGTGCCTTCCTAATGGGCACGCTCGGCTTTTGTTTGCTTTGAAAAGAGGAGCGCTCAAGTGAAGACCGAAAGTTCTGTCCGTCTCTCTGTTGAATAACTTCCTTATTGTTTAAACACAGCCTACTCTTTGATGTGTCAGTGGCTAACCTTCCCCTCGTGTGAGCATTTTAACATTCTCACTGAGGCTAAGCATTGACGCGACGTGGACGTCCCCACGAGTCCTTTTCACACACTAATACAGTTGTCTCTGTGTTGATGGTTTTTGCATTTCTTCCTTTGCTTGGGATGGAGAAGGTAATGGATTGGGGGGGGGGACTTCTGTTTAGGGGAATCCTAATTGACTCGCTCATTGTGAAACGGAAAGGAGTCACCGCTTCAAAATGGCTAGCACGGTTCAGCTGTGTGTGAGTTAAGGTCATGTTCCTTTCTTTGAAGACCAGCGGGAGCGCTATTATGGTGAATGTGGTAGGCATGATTAAAGATGAGACTTCTGCAGGGCACACGCGGCAGTTTCAGGTCCTCGGGTGCCAGGTGGGATACACCGCGAATGGCAGTTTGAAGAAACAGAGGCTGGGGAATTAACCAGTTCAATCCAGGTCTGCAGTGCGCCGACACAGTGCCTCACCAGCAGCTTGTTATCTATCCCGTGTCTAGTTTTGTGTTGTTCTTTCTTTATACGTCGGCATGGCACGGTGAACTAGAATCTAGAATAGGATGCTATTTGTATGTACGTACATTGAACATTATGTGTTCGGTCACATCAGGTTCACTGTGCTTACTGATGTCCGTCTTCTTTTGACATAAATATGGCGGGCCATTGAGGAGGTCACTCAGCTCTTTGGACTTCTGCAAGTATCGGCTCTTCTACACAGAAATACTCCACACTGATCAGTAGTGTGGCTGGGCATACTAATGGTTAAAGCAGTAGGAAGTGGAAATCTACCTTTCAGCACTGACAGTAAAGTGGACTTTTAGTTCGCAGTGTTTTTTTGAAGGTGGAATGTGCGTGGGGATTCACTGCAAACCACCCCATGCGCATGTAAGGAGACTTCAGGAAGATGTTAATGGACAAGTCAGCACAAGTACTTTATACTTCTCAGTATATACCCACCGGCCAACTCAGGTATTGTAGCTCATATGCCTTTTCTACAGTCTGAAAGTAAATGCTTCCTACTTCAGAATCTTTGTCTCTCCAGATAATTTTTTAACTCCTTTATTGGAAGCAAAACCCCAAAGTCCTGGAGGGAGGGGGGGGTTCCCTTCCAGGGATGCCTTGTATATTTATTATTTTTCTGTTGCTATGATTAAAAACCCCATGACCACGGCACTGTAGAAGAAAGAGCTGGGGGAGGTTTACGATTCCAGAGGGCAGGAATCGTTCATGACTGGGAGGAGACATGGAGACAGGAGTGGGAAACCGACGGCTCACATCTTGAAGAGCGGCGAGTGCAAAGCAGAGAGAGTGAATTGGAAATCACACCAAGTGTTTAAACTCTTGAAGCCCACTGCTGATGTCACGCTTTCTCCAGCAAAGGTCCCCCCTCCTCACACCTCCTCAAATAGTCCCTCCAACTGGGGATCAAGTATTCAAATGCCCAAGACTATGGCGACCTCATGTTCGACTCATCACACCTGGTGGCTAGCGTGCTTGTGCTTGGGTCATGGTGCATTCATTCTGCAGAGATTTGGGGATGCGTTGATTCTGAGCTCATGTGGTTGTTCCAGCCGGGGTTCCTAGAGCTTCTTGGGATGTCTTCATAACAGAATTTAAATTGTAAAAATTTTGAAAATGAAATTATTTTAGATTTATGTTTTATGAATATTTTGCCCACGTACCATGTGGGCAGAGTACTTGTAAAGGGCTGAAGAGGGTGTTAAGGCCCATGGAACTGGAGTCACAAATGGTTGTGAGCCCCCATGTGGGTGCTGGGAACTGAACCTTGGTCCTCTGAAAGAGCACTAAGTGTTTTTAACCTCTGAGCCATCTCTACAGCTCCCAAAGCAAAGTATATTTCTTTCCATTGCGTAGAGCTGGAAATAATACAAATCCTTAATCTTCTCATCCACCATAGATCACTAGCTACTGTGTGTTGCAGTCTGTAAACCTAGTCTCTACTCTTCTCTTATAAAACGTTATCGTTGCCACCTGCTGTCACTGCTGCACTGTGCTTTAACCCTTCCCAAAGTGTTGGTTACTGCTGTCCCTTCTTTAACTTGCCACTAAAATGTCATGCTAAAATCATCACACTGAAATCTTTCTGTACACCCAAGACTATGTTCTTAGAGCAAAACCGTTAAATCGGAAATCTAAACGTTATGGGAATTATAAGATCTGGCAAAGCGTACCACTGCCCAGCGATTTAACAGTAAATACTACTCGAAAGAGTTGATGGGGCACGCTCTTTTCACTCTTTAGAGTGAGGCTGACGTTTAAGTTGCTGTGCTGACTAGTTTTATGTCAGCCTGCTACAAGCTTGAGTCATCCGACATAGGGAACTTTAGTTAAGAAAGTTGGGCTGCAGCCAGGCGGTGGTGGCTCACGCCTGTAATCCCAGCACTTTGGGAGGCAGAGGCAGGCGGATTTCTGAGTTCGAGGCCAGCCTGGTCTACAGAGTGAGTTCCAGGACAGCCAGGGCTATACAGAGAAACCCTGTGTCAAAACAAAACAAAACAACAAAAACAAAAACAAAAAAGAAAGAAAGTTGGGCTGTAGTCAAACTGTGTAGAGTATGGTTTTTTTTTTTTTTTTAACTGGTGATCTATGTGGGAGGGCCTAGCCCACTGTGGGCCCTAGGACGGTTGTTCTGGTTCTGTAAGAGTCCAGGGTGAGGAGCAAGCCAGTAAGCAGCACCACTCCATGGTTCCCGCATCACTCCCTGTCCTGACTTCCTTCAACGATGGACTTGTAATGTGCAAGTATAAGCCAAATAAGCCTTGTCCTCTCCAAGTTGCTTTTGATGGGGCTTCATCTCAGTGATAGAAACCACATCTACGCTCAGTGTGTAAAGCGTTCACTGCAGATGCATTTAAGCATATATAACAAGAGAGTCTCCGTTCAGACTGTGGTACTGTGTGTTTCAGCTCTGTGACGGGTCTGAGGTTTAATCTTACTTTTATCTTGATAAGTTAGTACACCTCAGTATCACAACCATTTGCAGAGACTGTGTTTTCTAGACATGTGACAAGCATTTCTATACCAGAGCTCCCTCGCTGTATGAACTGGGTGTTTAGACTGGTTCCTCTTGCCCGACCCCCCCACCCCCGTGACTCAAATGGCCGATGTGGACTCTGTGTCTGCCTTAAGTAGTCCTGTATTGAAGAAACTCGAATTTAAGAATTTTTTTTTTTTTAATAACGGGTGGTAGACCCAGCTTAATGATTGTCCTGGAGGATAGATTTTTCTAAAAACATACCACATCTGGCATCCATTCCAGAGGAAGATAATTATCTCCATTGTCTAAGGTTGTTCACTATCCAAACTTTGATTAAACTATAATTCCAAATGAAAGCTGTTAGTGACTTCTTTTACCAGATGACCTGGTTAGTTTCACTTGTCAACTCGACACAGCTGGGAAAGAGGGATCCTTAAGGGAGGGGTTTCCTCTATTGAATTGGCTTTAGCACATGTCTGGGGGGGGTGGATTTTCTTAATTCCCTGGTTGACATGGGGTGGGTGGGGGGGCGGTGAGCTCAGTATAGGCAATGCCTTTATAGATGTGTTCTCACATCTCAGCTAGCCTGAGAACATTTTAAACGGAATATTTTAAAGGTCCCTGGGTTGTGTAGGGTGAGTAGGCAGGGCGAAAGCAGGGAGGTTGGGTAGGAGGCCTGCCGGACCCAGCAAGAAGCCGTGGCGCTTTTGGGCTGATTGACAGCAGCGGAGTAGTGAGAAGCCATCTTCTAGGCTGGTTTGGAAGATGGAGCTAATGAGTGTGTTGCTTTGTTGGTTCTGGGTCAGGCAAGAAAACAAACAACAAACAAAAGAAAGAAAAGCTAAAGATAGGTAGGTAGGTCTGGGGCCTGAGCGACAGAATGAGGCAGTTGCCTTTATTAGCTGGTGTTCTGGGGAGGAGCAGGCTGGTGTTCTGGGGAGGAGCAGGCTGGTGTTCTGGGGAGGAGCAGGCTGGTGTTCTGGGGAGGAGCAGGCTGGTGTTCTGGGGAGGAGCAGGCTGGTGTTCTGGGGAGGAGCAGGCTGGTGTTCTGGGGAGGAGCAGGCTGGTGTTCTGGGGAGGAGCAGGCTGGTGTTCTGGGGAGGAGCAGGCTGGTGTTCTGGGGAGGAGCAGCAGGCCAAGAGTGGCACATCTGACGTTTAAGTATGAGGCCTGTTTGTTTTTTGTTGCGGTATCTATGGAAAGCTAGTTTTCTCTCAGTCATCTTATTGTGTTTCCATGGAGATAAGGTGTGCTCCGTTATGTGGTCCCAGGGTTAACACGGGGAACTTTTAAGTCAAGGAAAGAAAAATTCAGGGTCAAGGCCAGAAAAGGCAACGTGGGGAGAGCGCATTCCCACAGCCTGACACCAGCCCCCTGGAAGGCACCTTTGTGCCATGGGTGTCCTATAAGCCCTTTCCTGAGCAGACTCACAGACTCCATTTCCTCCCTTGGCTTCCTGATTGGGGCGGGAACTTAACATGTACCCTAGAGTAGACAGAGCTACCTGGAGCACTGCGTGCTGGTGTTGATGTTACTAAACAGGAATCTGGTCTATTGTTCTGCTGTCTAGAGGGATCAATTGTTATTTTATCAACATTGATTAGTCACTGTGAAAGCTCTTTAAAAAGCTTTCTAATTTTGTTTTGGGCACTGGGAATTAAATCCAGGGTCTCATGCGTAGTTAAGTGCACAGTCTACGATTGATCTGTAATGCTAGCTCCAAAGTTTTAATTTTTGTGTGTGTGTGTGACTATTTCTATGTGTCCGTGTGAGGGCATGTAAGTAGGTCTACTGATGTGAAACATGTCCCTGTGGGTGTATGTGTGTCCATATGCATGCATGCATGTGTGTGTGTGTGTGTGTGTGCGCGTGCGCGCGTGCAAGTTCATCTGTGTGTGTCCCAGTGTACAAGTGTGTGTGTGCATGTGTGTGCATGTATGTGTACATGTATGTGAGTGTACAGCTGTATATCTATCTGAGTGTATGTGCAAGAGCAAGTGTGTGTGTGTGTGTGTGTGTGTGTGTGTGTGTGTTGGGCTTACAAGTGAGAAATCAGAGGACAATGTTGGATTTCCTACTCTGTCACTACTTGTTTTATTCTCAGATATCGCTCTCCTTCTCATTGAACCTGGAACTGGGCAGCCAGCCAGCCAGCCCCAGCAGGTCTCTTATCTTTGACCCTCACGGTACTGGGTGACAGGAGGTGTGTCCTATAGCTAGTGCCAAGCTAGTCATGTGGCTGTTGGGAATTCAAGCTCAGGACCTATGGCTTGTATAGCAAACACTCTTACCCACTACTCTATCTCCCCAGCCCGTTTTGTTGTTATTTCTTTGCTTGCTTTTGTGTTAGCGATCTGGAAAATTCTGCTGTTGGTTCTGCTCCTTCAGTCTGATAAAGAATGTCAGTTAAAACCATTTTAAAGACCTCCACGTGGTTTTCTCTTTGCAGGTGACAGCAGGCCAGTTACATCGATGTCCACCTTTAAGGGAATGAGCAGCTTAGTATTCGAATATTGAGGGAAGTACATCTTCGTCTGTTTTATCTGCTCTTGTAGTTTTCTTCTTGGTGTAATTAAAACGAGTACTTCTCTTCTTGGTTTTACTTTTCTTGTCCTCATTCATGTTTTCACTGCAAATTTGCTTTGTTGTGTGGATCATGTTTAGACCTCTTCTTAAAATGTGCCAGTAACCCAGCCTGGCACAGTGACACACACCTTTAAGCCCAGCACACAGGGGGCAGAGGCAGAGGCAGAGGCAGAGGCAGAGGCAGAGGCAGAGGCAGAGGCAGAGGCAGAGGCAGAGGCAGAGGCAGAGGCAGAGGCAGAGGCAGAGGCAGAGGCAGAGGCAGGTGAATCTCTCTGATTTGGGGACCAGCCTGGTCTACAGAGTGAGTTCAGGATAGCCAGGGCTCTGCTATACGTAAAAAGTGTGTCTCAAAAAACAAACAAAAAAACCAAAAACCAGCCAACAAACCAACAAAGCAAAGCAACAACATAACAGCAACCAGTGACCTAAATGCCCAGCATTATCACTTAAACTTGCTTCCCAGCCAATGGCCAAGCAGCCTTAGCGCCGGGCATAGTGGACAGGGTTGAGGCTGCCTCAGCGACAAACATGGAGGGACGGTTCTGTGCTTTAGGAGTTGAGAATCCAGGGCTTCAAGGAGGGAAGGCTGTGGTGATCCAGTATCAGACACAGGGTGAGGATACGCAAGGGAGAGTCAGAGCAAGAGGTGGTGGGCCGTGTGGGGGGGAAAGACCAGAGAAGAGGCACCCAAAGCACATGGCTGTGTTTACACAGACACCCCAGGTTGCTATGTAAAGGGTGGCCGGAAGCCAGCCCTGCCTCCTCAGAGGTACACACATGAATGCTGTGTAGTTCCAGATCTCAGATAAGATGTGAATACAAAGCTAATTTTAAACAATCATAGCAGCGATGCCAAGGCTTATTTTTATTTGTGTCTTTGTAACGAAACCCGCTCAAGTGCGAAGAGAATCGTATTTTAACGAAGACCGGGCTATAATGGACACATGACATGTTCAAAGCTGTCTGCTTTCATCAACTATGAGCTTTTGGGTTTTTGATTCCTTCAGTTGTAAACTTGCGATCCTCCTGCCTCAGCTGGATTACTGGGACTTTTCTTCTGGTTTTAAGAGAAATGGTAATAGTGAAACAGTGACATTTATTTGACTTAGAGTCAGACGTATTTTAGGGCCGGTAGGGAAGATTCTGGGGTTACCCTGCCTGATCTCTCCCACCTGTTTGGAAGCCAAGTCTGAGAGCCCCGGTCAGTGTCCCAGGAAGGACTGTGAAAGCACAGCTACCGTGATAGACTCTCAGTGTCCCAGTCATTCAGCACGAGGGTCACCCATGCTGTTAGAACCCTAGAGAGAGCAGACGTTTATTTCTATGAAATAGGCCCTACCTCTGCCTAGGAGGAAATCGCTTTCTACTCTTCGGCTTTTATCTCTTTGGGCGAGCAGTTCTGCTTCAGAGTTTGTGAGAACGGATAGTTCTTGAGTTCCTGCCCTTCTGTTTTGATTTATCCTCCCTGATCTTAGTGTGATAGTTAAATTTAGTATATAGTAAGTTCCTATATCTCATGTAAGGCGAGGAATGTATGCGTGAGGGAGCTGATGTTGGGGGGCGTGGCACTTGGAGGTGGGGGGGGTGAGCCTTGGCCTCGCCCCTCCCCTGCCTCTATCTTGTTCTCATCTTCCACCCTTGAGGCACCCACCCTATATGTGGCTCTCTCTTTGGAATGGAGCCTCTCTCCCCGGCTTTCTTCTGTTATTCTTTGGTGCACATCAGTCAGACGCTTGGGGTTGGTTGTTTGCTTGTTTGTTTTTGCTTGATGCTTCTCCCCCATTATTCGTCAAACCTAGTCCTGTGTCCGTGAGAAGGACAGGGGAGGACGCGGAAAGATGACATGCAGCATCTGCACGCCCCAGAGCACTGGGTGAGAAGGGCCAGCAGCCGCTGTCCAGGGCTTGCTTGGGGACGGGTTCAGGGCTCACCAGGGTTGGCGAGCACTTCTCAGACTTCACAGTGCTAGGAGGAAGAGGAGCGAGGGAGATGGTTCAGTGAGTAAGAACGCTTGCTGCACACACACGGGAGGACCTGTGTTCGGGTCCTGTCAGAGACGGTGAGGAAAACCAGGCAGGTGTAGTTGCAGATACCAGCTGGCGAAGGATGGAGTTGGCTAGCTGCTAGCCTGCTCCACATTCTGTGAGAGACCTCATCACAGAGGAGAGAGAGAGCAGGACACTGGGCCTCTCCTCTGTCCTGTCTATGTACTCACAGACATCATGCATACCTATACTGTGCATGCGTGCTACCCATATATGCTACAAACACACACATACACACACACACACACACACACACACACACATACACACACACACACACACACAAGCACACACACACACAAGCACACACACACCTCGTGGAAAACAACCCCCAAACTTTTCCTGCACTCGCCTTCTTCCCTCAGATGGAGGTTCTGAGTGGGGGAGGGGGAACGGGCCCAGGGCTGCTGAGTTTCTGAGCAGCTCCAGGTGAAAGTATCTCAGCCCGACATGCAAACATTTAGTAGGCTCTACGTCTGCCCCCTGGCCACTTTGAAGCGATGATTCACTATTCCGCAGAGGAAGTGATAGCATCTAAAATTAGATTCTTCGATTGTAGACACTCCAGAAGGGAGGGTAAGGGTGGGGTGCACTTCCCCTTTCGGGGCTTCCCTTGAAGACTGACACTGTGAAGTCCCGTGGGTGGCTCAGGTCGGGCCATGGCAGGGGAAGAGCATCTGTGCACTCTGCCACACATTTTAGCTCTAGAGGCAAACCCTAGTTATTTTTAGCCTCACGCCTTGCTGAGACTGGGGCGAGGTTAATTTCTAGTACCGGTGCAGAACGCACATCCGTCTTTAAGAAAAGAGATGCATAAAACCTCATATGGAGTTGTCAAAATAGGATGGCATATTTCATAAAAATATGAAGCAGTAGAAGGAGTGGTTTATACCGGGTAAGTGTGGTGAGATTGTCTTTTTGTCTTGTTCAGCACGTAGGGAGACCTGGGTACTGTGGTATAAGTGAGGTTTTACTGGGGGCTGTGAATTGAGGCCTGCTTCCTCTGGGGTTTCTGCAACTGGGGAGAGTGGGCGGGGGTGGGGGGTGGGTGGGTGGGGTGGGGGAGGTCTCTAAAGCCTTTTGGGCCTTGGCATTAGCATTTCTGAATGAGCAGATTTGACTATCTGACAAGACGCTGCCAGTTCACAAGGGCCCTTAACGTTCAGCGCATGCTTGCTTCAGGATTGTTTTTGATGGAAGAAATAATATGATCACAGTTCGTATTAAAGAAAGGTTACAACAAAACAAACCAAAACAAACTACAACAACAACAAGCAGAGTTAACGAAATTGACAACTTGTGGTTTGTCTGAGCTGAATTCTTTCCTCCATAAAAGGAAAAGCATCAGAGTGCAGTGCCCACCCCCACCCCCCCCCAGCTGTTTTTTTCCTCTTGTCTGTGTGATGTGGGGCGCTGGAGCGCAGATACACATGTTAAGCATGTGCTGTGCCTCTGAGCTGGACCGCTGGCCTGTTTTCAACACATACGTGTTAGGAGGCTCTGCATAGTTAGCTTGCTGGTCTTTATTAGGGAGTTTTGCTCTGTAATTGCCCCTCGTCCAATCGCTTTCTAGTTATACAGGCTTAAAGAAGACATTTAAAATGGCATGTGCAATGGAGCTCTTTAATATCCGAGTTTACATATAAAATTACAGGTCACTTGTTTTTCAAATGAAGATGTGTCTATCTACCTTGCCAGCCCAAGGTGTCATAAATCTTACTGTTGTAGTTTGTCAATATTCTTCTCATTGATAGCATTCTTCTTGTTAGCATTATCTTGGGGAGGGCTGGGGACAGGACTCAGTGACAGACTGACGGTCTGGTGTGCTCAAGGCTCTAGGTTTGATTCCCATGGCTGTAAAGGCCAGCAACAACAGCCGGATTCGTCTGGATTTTAATTAATGAGTCAATGAATTAATGGACAGGGTCTCATTCTGTAGCCTAGGCTTGTCTGGAACATGCTATGTAGCTCAGGCTGACTTCTTAACTTGCAGCCATCCTCCTGCATCAGCTTACCAAGGGCTGGGATTACAGGTACAAGCTACCCACCACGCTGTGCTGGCACTTGTCTTCATAAATAGCAACTTGCTTGCTTGCCTGTTTGTTTGTTTGAGACAAGCTCTCACGGGGCCTTAAGTAACAATTTGTAATTGACTTAAAGTCTTCCCTAAGCACCCAGCATGGCCTGTGTGTATCCGGAAATGTCCCATTCTTTCGCTCAGTTCACGTTTTTTTTTGTTTTTTTGTTTTTTTTAATTGCACCAGAGAACAAGGAAGACTTCTAATGTACGGAAATGACTGCGACTCAGGAAGGAAAAAGAGAAAATGGATGATGTATGGAATTTTGTGCTAGGTTTTTTTTTTTTTTAAACACAAGATGATTTCTACTTTTGATTTTATAGCTGAGAAGAGTAACTGAAATTTTTACTGATATATAATTGATACTATATGATAACATATTAATATAATGTAAGAGAAAGATCAAAATAATCTCTAACTAGCCGGGCCGTGGTGGCGCACGCCTTTAATCCTAGCACTTGGGAGGCAGAGGCAGGTGGATTTCTGAGTTCGAGGCCAGCCTGGTCTACAGAGTGAGTTCCAGGACAGCCAGGGCTACACAGAGAAACCCTGTCTCAGAAAAAAAAAAATCTCTAACTATAAAGAGTTTGATGCTCAGCTGGCTATATGAGATACCATCTTAGAAAGAGAGAGAGGTAATATATGTTAGGATATGTACAACAGCTCATATTTCAAATTCCAAGTAAATATTTCTATCGCGAATATGGCTAGCTTAGCTATTCTGAATAACTGCAGGAAGCGGTGGGGAGTTTCATCTCCACGCGTGGTTCGTGAGCTCTGCATCTTCCAAGTGGCTCTTCTACATCATATTATTGGGCTTCAAGTATTCCTAGAGGGCTGAGGGGGCCTCTTAAGTCCTTTGTGTGAAATCTTACCTGGTGGGTTCTCTCCTGAGGGACTGTGGGAGAGGAGCTTCATTAAGAGTTAAAATGAAATTGCCAGTGCAAAATGGGTTTTCATAAAATGGTTAGTGGACGGTGAGTTTAGAATTCAGTCTAAGTTCTCACTTCCTTCTTCATGTTCACTGCGAGAAACATTAGAGAACCGATGAGCAAATGCTTCTTGGCATGACTCGCGGACAGACGACTGATCGCTGTGAGCGCAGCTGCTGGTTGGGGTGACCTTCGCCATTTCTGCCTCGAGGCTGGTCCCAGCCTGGAATGATTCCGGAGGCCTATGGAGAGGGTTTCTTGGATGTTGTTTTAGTTTACAAATAACCTCATTGGTTTTATGTGCATATTGTTAAGTTTCCTCTATTTTGAACTCTCTTTTGAAGAACAAGAGTTTAAACTTTTAAACTGCTTTTATCCTTTTTCCCTGCTGAATGTTCTTTTGGTTCTCTTTCCGGGCTAAGCTTTTCATCTGAGTCTTCTAGAAGTTTTGTCTTTAGATTTAGGATACACTTCAAGGTTGTTTAATTTTATTTTGTGCCTATGACACATGTTTTGAGGTTTAGTTTTGTTCCATATATTTCAGCCATGTTTTGAAGAAAAACAAAAAAACAAAAACATAAACAACAAAAAAGGCTTTATTTTTTGAATTACCCAAACCCCATTATCAAAAATCAACCAACCAACCATTCTTGTGTTTGTGTATTTCTTTCTTTCTTTCTTTCTTTCTTTCTTCTTTTTTTTTTTTTTCTCGAGACAGGGTTTCTCTGTGTGGTCCTGGCTGTCCTGGAACTCACTCTGTAGACCAGGCTGGCCTCGAACTCAGAAATCCGCCTGCCTCTGCCTCCCAAGTGCTGGGATTACAGGATTGCGCCACCACGCCTGGCTTGTGTATTTCTTAATTCTGCTCTGTCTCTCTGATTTGAACGTGACTAGTCACCTTCATTTCTGTAGCTTTACAATAAAGTTTGAAGTCGGGTAGTATTCTAGAGAGAGCAGACTTTAATTTCGATCCTTTAGTCAAATGACCTTTTCAAAAGCACTTCTGCTTCTCAGGTCAGAAGCATACTCTGCCGGTAGTGTGGACCGTTGTGTGCCCCCTCGGAGCCCCAGCCTCCGGAATGACTCTGTGTGGATGGCCTGTCACGAGGGGAATAAAGCTAACTGAGGTCCTAAGAGGTCACTGTGCTCTGTACCTGATGTACCCAGAGGCACCAAGGAGCCCTCCGCAGACACTGTGGGTTAGAACGACTACACTACGGCCTTGCTGCTGGACCCACCTGGGCCTTCCTCAGAAAGTGCAGGAGACAGTGCTGTCCCCAGATTCTGCTTCACATTTGTTCAACTCTAGTTTCTTAGCAACCAGTGGTTTCTCCTGCTCTGGGTGGGGTGCAAATGAAGAGGACATGAGCTTTGTCTAGGTGTGGTGTTCGGCGGAGCACTGGGAGTCTTGGGTTGATTGCTCTTCTATGATGATGTTGCAATGCATTTATCGTTTGCTTTCTTCCTTGGGGAAATCTCTTTAAACAAGCCTCCTGAATGGCGGTATCTAGAGCAGAGTGAATGGTCTCAGACCTGTAGAGTAGGGCCCAGGCTGGTCCCTTCTTTCATTTGAGACGCTTCAGAAGGCTGGGCATGGCGGTTTCATACCAGGGATACCAGTACTCAAGAGGGTGAGGTAAGGATCTGCCTCAGATCAGCCCTGTGGTAATTCTAGCCAGTGAAATGTAAGAACAAGGCAGCTGGGAACTTCTCAGTACTTCTTTCCTGCTTCTTGATATAAGACATACCCATCTGGCCACCACTGCCACCACCACCACCACCACCACCACCACCACCACCACCACCACCACCACCACCACCCCGCCCCTGCACCTTTCTCCTGCTTGGAAGGACAGATGTGAGATCTGGTAGAATGTAAGCATCTGCTTGCCATGAGGACTGAGGCCCATATAATTTGTACTGTAGAACAGAAACACAGCAGGTAAGTCAGGGACAGTACAGAGGAGATTATACCAACCTGCCCAGCAGTGACGGGAACTTCTTATTCATAAGGAAAATACACTCCCTTCAGGCTTGTCTTTTTTTTTTTTATTGCTCTGCTCTATTTTTTCCATTGTATATAATGCTGAGTTACACAAGGACATACACTTTCATATGACTATAACTTTGACAGGTTTTTTTTTTATAGCTATTATTTTCTACATGGATATACCATCTTCCGAATTTTTTTTTTTTTAACACACATGCTATAAAGCCCGAGTCAGCCTTTTCACTCTACGCTGTGAATCTTTCCTAAGTAGTATGACAGCATGAGAGAACGGGGCTATTTTGAACACTCCAGAGCTCTGTGCTGTGTGCACACAAGTGCTTCCGTTCTTTGCTAAGAGTCTAACGTGCATTTTGGGCTTTTGTTACTGCTATAACAACCACCAGACCAGACTCTTTGTATACCACTAGACTTGGCAATGAGGGCTACTATGTTTCTTCACTCTTACTTCTAGAAAGCACATCAGCCTGCCTAGCATATCACTCTTGTTGCTTCTTGAAAATTCATAGCATTTATTTCTATGCAAAAGGAATTGGCCCTCTGACATACATGAGAACAGTCTTCCCGGCCCCCAAATATTATTAGTTATTTGATTTCATTTGAAGAATTTTTCTCCAAAGGAAACCCTTAAACTTTGATGTGACTTTTTTTTTTTTTTTTAATAAGGTCTGTGAGTTTGTTAGTCTGGGGGCAGGAAGGTATCCTCTACCTCCGCTCTAAGCTGTATCTAAGGTTTACTCCTCTCATGAATCAGTAAGTCTAAACCTTTCGGGCAGATTAATTTTATTGCTATCTAAGGAGGGAACATTTTCTTTTCTCCCAGTAGCTACTCACTGCCTCAGCCACCATTTACTACAGTTTATTTCCTCACCGTCTGAGGGCAGGCAGTGTGACTGGCGGACCTCTGAGAGGGCCTGACTCAGGTCCCGTCCCTGTAGACTTTCCAGGCCACGACTGATGAAAATATACACGGAACGAGCTTCCGTGTCATTTGTCTGTCTTCTAACGAAGAGAATGAATCAACACAGTAAAAACAAACACTGACAACAAAGACCTCAAAAGACTAGGGAAACAGGAAAGGTCTCGCAGGCTTCCGTGTAAGAGAAGACACTTAAACCTCACATGCTGGAGCATCCGATCAAAGGCATTGGGTGAATCATGGGAAAGAAAATCCGCCCCAGGGATTTTACCGGTAGCTTAGACCAATACTTGTCTTTAAAAGACGGGGGTAGGCATGAGGAGGGGCATGGCCTAGCATGGGATGTACCAAGGAGCATCTCTCCCCAGGAGGGTAGTTCTGTGTTTTACTGGCTCTGCAGGGTAGCACTAACCCTGGCTGCCACCTCCGTCCCTTTCCCTGATGTTGACAGGGAGTCTTGCCGATGGAATACTGGCTGTGGTCTAGGAGTAGTAAAGCAAGTCAGCTCTGCTAGTGGGAGGCCCGTATGGCCTCTCTTCAGGGCCTGGGGGCGGAGTACCTGATTCCCTGCCTCTTCTCCCCTACCTACCTGTACTCTGACCCATCCATCAGCTTTGCCTACCTTCAGAATACACGGGTATGCTCCTGAGTTCCGGGGTCCTTGCCTGGTTCTCACCGTGAACTCTGTCCTGACCAGAGATGCGCTGTCTTTTAGAGATGGTCCCTATTTCTGCAGTGAGGGAGATATGAGAGCAGCGTCTCCCATTGTATGAGCTACCCTGGAGATGAACCGGGATATTGCCTGTGTTAGGCAAGTCCTCAGCCACTGAGTCAGAGTCCCTGTCCCCCAGAGTCACCTCATAACACAGTGCCAGGAAGCATCTTCTCTCCTCTACCTGCTTTCCTTCCCTTGAACCCAAAGGTTTTACATATGCTGTATAAATGCTCTATTTGGACTCAATATATAGCCCAGGCTAGCCTCAAACTTTCAGTTCTCCCACCTCAGCTCCCAAGTAGATGGAATTCTACTTGTATTTAAAAGGTGCTTATGTACGGAGGATGGAGGATACACTCTGTGTGTGTGTGTGTGTGTGTGTGTGTGTGTGTGTGTGTGTACGTGTACGTGTACGCGTGTTACAGAGCACCGTAGTACTTCAAACTTTCATTCCTGCAGTCTGGTTTGAGCTGGGCCCTAGCCAAGGCCAGAGGACCCTGCCACAGCCAGCCACATTCTAAATTAGCGACTGGTATCTTCTCTGGAGCTAATGAAGGCTTTTCAGGGGCATCTTGGGCATTGAGGGGAGCCAGTCAGGATTGCATGCCCAGCCAGGGTAACTAAAGATGATCAGAGTGTGGAAGTGGAGCAGTCAGCTTCCTCCGGGAGGTAGGTAGCTTTCCTCTTCGGCCTGCCTACTACTGTTCACTTCCCCAGGAAGTGGGGCTGGGGCAAGGAGGGGTCATCCTGGCTGGTCAGGAGTCAGACCCAAGCAGCGGGCGCTGAGGTAAATATAGCAGCGGGCGCTGAGGTAAATATTTAGGTCTGGCTCAAAAGTATGGAGTGGTGAGCTCTGAGAGGGGCCTGCTTTGATAAATGGGGAGTGAAAAGCCCTTACATAGAAAAGCTCATACCTATGATCCCAAAACTCACTAGGTCAATGCAAGACGATTGCTGAGCTTGGGCTACAAACGAACAAACAGACAGACTAACAGTGCTTTTATTCAAATGAAAACTTAAATTTCACCTTTTCCTGGAGGGGAATGGGTGTGGCTTCCCAGTCTTTGCTTCCCTCTAGGGATATTTGCTATGATGGAGGAGGAGGAGGAGGCAGTGCCTTTCATGTGAGCACTCAGCCTGGACAGTAAGCAGCCCCTAGTTGAGCTCCTGTAGTAAGGGGCTAAACATCCCTGGTGCTCTGCTTTTCTTTTTCTTTCTTTCTTTCTCTTCTTTTTCTTTTTCGCTCTCACCTGGCCACAGCCACTGTGGGTCTGCTGAAATGTCACAGGTTGGCCTCCTTGGGATGCAGAATGGCAAAGGATGGAGACTTAGGGGAGCGGCAGATGAGTGGCCCGGGAGAGCCAAGGATGTGTTTGTGTGCTCCAGTTCGGAGCTGGCTCTACATCCCACTGCGTGTGTGAGGATTAGAACTTGAGACACCTAGAAAATTAGGTAGCAGCTCTCCCTGCATGGTACTTTATGGTCACCACTGACTATTTAAAGCTGAATGACTCTGGAGGTAAACCAGTTCAGACTCTTCCTTTTAGAGCTGACAGTTGAGGCCCCAGGATGTATGGTTTGCCAGAGAGGGGTTAGCAAGCCAGCTCCAGAGCTCGGCTTCTGCCCCTCCCTCCCACGCTTCCACAACGGGATTACCAAGGTAAACAAACAAACAAACATGTTCAGCGTAAAGCCAAGAGTTCAAGAATTTTCTTGTCATCATTTCTTAGAGCCACACAGTAACTTGCAAGTGATAACAACGATCTAGAAAGGGAACCCTCCTGGGAAAGTTGCATGTAACTACTGAGGTCTGCTCGGAGAGTATGGTCTAATCTGAGATGGGAAACCGGGGTTCCGGTGAGGAGAGAGCAGTCCCCTGAATCAAAGAACAGGAAGCAAATCCCAGCTGTCCCTGAGGGCTGGCCGGTGTCTCCAGGTCTCTTCCCTGGCCCCTGTCCCTGAGGGCTGGCCGGTGTCTCCAGGTCTCTTCCCTGGCCCCTCTCCCTTGTGTGCTTGGTCCCAGATCCAGCGTGTCTCCACTGCCCTCTGGTCCTGGCACGTCTTCATCTTCTTGTTTTACTTGTCAGTCTTCCTTTCCCTGTCTCGGGCCCCTGACTCCACCTGCCATCCCCTCCCCATCTAACTCTCTGGCTTCATCTTGGCCTCTCAACTGTTCCCATCTTGGTCCTCTATCTCCGTCTTGATCCACTTCAGTCCACCGTGACCATCTGAATCCAAGGCATCATTATCTCCGTCTCCCAACGCCATCCCAGCACCCTGTCCACGGCTTAGTCCCCTGACCTACCTTGGCTCCCTGACTCATTTTGGTCCTTCTGTCCTTGCCTCATCTCACCCCTCTGTCCCCATTTTACGGACACTTCTCCATGTCCATCTTCCGTCCCCTGCTCACAGCTGACCCAGTCTCCATCTAAGTTGCTGAGCCTGACCTGTCCTCTACCGCCATTGCGTTCCCTCTGGCTTTTGCCTCAGGCATGGCCGCCTTGCTGGTATCATCTCTGTCACTCCCTGAGAACATTCTCTCTTTCCTTCGCCCCAGGCAGCTCTCTGCAGCCATACAGGATCGGAACACCTCCTACTGACTCTTGACTCTAGTTGCCTTCCCCGAAACCCCTAGATTAATCCTGTCGGTCCCTTCAGTTTCTTACTCCTCTGGGAGCAGTGTGACTGTCCTGCTTCTGCTTTCTCCCCTTCCTGCTTGTTGCTGCCACTGTGGTCTGCTGTAGCTCTGCAGCAGGGTCACTGGGAACGCCTGCTAACGCCTGGGAACACAGGGAACACGTCTGTGTTCATCCCATCCAGGTGTTGCAACAACCCCATGAGCTTTGCAGTAAAGAAACTCAGGTCAGAGCTATCAGACCCATTGCCGGGGACCCACGGACAGGATGTAGTGGAGCACAGACTCACCTTCCGCCGATGTTACTGTGCTGTCCTGTCGATGCAAAGGTTATCTGAAGCTCATCAGATCCTATTCCAGCACTTACCCTTATCTGTAGCATGCTTGTCCTGTTTCAGCTGTCCTCCTAAGATCTACAGTGCCACTAGTACTTGTCCGAGGATGCAGGGCCCCCCAGATACGATTTCCCCTTTTCCTATATGCTTTGCAGAGTGGCTGTACGAAGCTGGAGTTTATCTGCCCTGTTTGTGCTTAGGTGCCTATTTGAATCCACATTCTTGTGCCTTGGGACCCCTGTAGGGTCAACACAGGTTCCTTGAACACAAGCACCATGACCTGTCAATATGATGTCAGGGTTTGCTGCTAACATTACTAATGGTCCGGTAACACATATCATAGGGATGCTCTGATGAGGGGGTAATTTCTATCCCTGGAAGGACAGATCAGACAGTGAGGGGGGTGTTTCTCACAATACTCAATACATGACATAAAACTTCGCAACTGCTAATTTGGGGGAATTTCCCATTGGACATTTTTGGATTGAAAATAAAGGAAGAGAACCTGGAACTACCCGGACAAGTGGGGCAGTGCTTTGAGAAATGACTGAGCTTAGGACCTAGGTGATTCTAAGAAACCTGGATTGGGGACCTGCCTCCTGCTCACCAGTGGATTTCTCCTGTTTGGGTGCAGAGGAGGGCCTCTCTACTATAGTTTAAGATCCTGGAGACACACCTAAGGAAGTTCTAAGCCATTGCTACTGTCTAGTGAGATTTTTTTTTAAAAGCCACACCCTTTATTAAAAAAATAAATAAATGTAGGGCTCTGGCATAATTGATCATTGGTGACTGATTTGTATTCTCCCAACCTCAGGCACCCAGAGGGGCTTCACACTGCCCAGAAGACCACAAGTCTGTCTGGGAGGTGACCATTTCTACACCAGTCTTCTTGTCTAGATAGCACTTGCATTCTGCAAATCTGCCCTGTTGAAATCCAAGAACCAAGAAATGCAGGGTGGAAATAGGTTTCCTGTGAGTGCCCTTCCATTCCCCCCCCCACACACACACACAGCCCTCCTTATTAAGATTCTCGGATCTGCTGCCAGACAGCCTCAGAGGCATCTGTAAGCTTCCACAGAAGCCACTAATCCCCCCACCCCCACCCCACCCTGCCATCATTCTGTCTCCATCTGGCGCCTGCCCCTGCACACCCAAGGGATGGGCAGGGAGTGGCTGCTGGGCCTGCAGACCCCAGCAGGTGGAGAGTGTGTCCCTGTTACTGTGGCCAGCTACCCTCACTGGCTCTCTCGCTTTGAGAGGCAGGAGGGGAGGGAAGGACAGTGAAACTGGAAGCATCTACATGCTTGCGAGGTTTTCTCTACTACCAGCGCTGGTTTTGTCTTAATCAAATGTACGGTTTGGTTTGGTAAAGAGTCTTCCTTTGGGTTGTTTGATTCCATGATACAAACAGTACTGTAGTTTTTGCCTGGAATCATAGACCATGCTTGGACAGAGCCACTGCTTAAAGGAATGGTCAGAGGTTAGAGGCTGGCCACGGGAGCCACTGATGCAGTCCCATCCTCAGAGAAGAGGCAGGACTGTTGCGAGTAGCTTTTAACTACCCTGCCTGAGCTCCGGGATCTGGCTGTGCTACCAGCCCCAACCAGCTTCCCTTGAATCCACGGATAAAAGACACACAGTTGTTTGTTTTCTATTTGCCTTCTTGGCACAATTGCTGGGGTGCTACTACCTCCAGCCTGGAAAAGCATGCCTTTATCAATACTCTTAGCTCTACACCTCCCACCTGCCCTAACTTTAGTTGTTCAGTTAAATCTAGTCCCTGATAATCATCCCTGACCACCCGCCTTTAGGAGTGGCCTGTGTGGCGGGCTGCTCCTCCCAAGATGTCACATGGCTGCTTAGTTCTTCTTTCTCCAAAGCATAGCAAACTCTCTTCACCTCCCTTGCATCTCCCTTTTTCCTCCAGGGACCCAGAAGTCCCGCCTGTACCTTCCACCCAACAATGGGCCCAGGGCTTTCTTTACTGACAGATCAAGAACCAATTGGGGAACAGGACCTTAGCATCAGAACTGCCTGTACACAGGACCTAAGAAGGAGAGCCAGAAGGGAACCATAGGGGTTGTCCTCGGAATGTGAGGATTGAGCTCCATGGAGATGGAAGGCTGTTGTTTAGGAAGTTGGGGGAGAGGTGGTGTAGGCGTACAGGACAACCTCATGTATGTACAATTGTTTGTGTGTCTGGCTAGAGGAATACACTGAGATTAGGTGATAGAGGCCCAGAATAATAAGTATAGTTTGTTAACAGCAGTGTGTCAGATAAAGAAACAGAGGTTGCGGTTATACCTACAGTAGGAGCATATGAGGACAAGAGAAAATGAACAAAATGCCACTGTGGGAATAAAGCAAAGATGAGGAAGGACACACATCAGGCAAGGTTACAAAGAGGGGAAAAAGGAGAACTGAATACATCCTCCAAAAAAAAAAAAAAACCCACCCTGGTTATATTAACTTATGTATTAAAGCTAGCACACATGAATAGACCTTTATGTTAAAATATTTAGAAGGTAAGCAATGGGGCTGGAGAGAAGGCTCAGCAGCTAAGAGCACTGGCAGCTATTCCAGGGTCCTGGGTTCAATTCCCAGCATCCTCATGGTGGCTTATAACTCTCTGTAACTCCAATTCCTGAGAATCCAGTGCCCTCTTCTGGTCTTTGCGGACCTTGGCCAGGAATGGATTACACTAGATATTCATGTACTCAAACACCCATATACATGAAATAAAAATTAAAAAATAAATAAAATGTAAGCCAAGTTGTTTGTATTACTTTCACATGTCCATGGAACAGGCCGAAGGGAGAAAGGTGTATGTTCACTCCAGTCTTAGGGGATTTCAGCCTATTATCTCAGGGAGGAATCCTATTATCTCAGGGAGGGCTTATCGAACAGTGCAGTTTATGATGGTCGAACACAAGAGAAAGCTAGGTGTCTCACAATCGACCAGGAAGCACATAAGCAAGGCAGGAACCAGGACGAGGGATAAGTTTCAAAGGCTCACTCTTGATGACCTACTTCTGCGGTCAAGCTCACCTCCTACAGGTTCCCTAAGCTCCCTGCCAGCCACTTCCTAGACAACAAACATTCAAACTGAGAACCAGGGGAGGGACCCCTCCATCCCAACCATAGCACCATTCTAGGGAAGATACAGAAAACAAATTCATATGATCTTTGATCACTGTGAGGATCAGGGTGGCCTTGAACTCACAGAAATCTGCCTGGCTGGCTCTGCCTGGAGCGCAGATCTGTGCCGGATCTAGGATTGGGTCACTGCTAATGTCATCATTTAACTTCCTTTAGCATTCTTATGAGATATACATTAGGCACTCTCTGCTCACAGTTTGCAGATGGGAAAACCAAGGTTTAGAGGACCCAGTCACAATGGGTTGTCTCTGGTCACAAGGTACACCGGGGCACAGTGTAGGAATATAAGCCATCTTCTTAACAGACAGACAGATGGCCAGACAGACACAACACACACATACACACATACCTCACGCTAATTAGAAATTTCTGCACATTTTCCACTGTGAAAATATCTGAGGATTCATTGAACAATGAAGTAGTATAAAAAATCAAGTTTTACCTAAAGTTGTCATGTGACTCTGTGATGTAGTAGTGTCTTACATTTTTAATAGGTTTGTGCATTATTCAGAAACAACTTGATGTGGGGTCATATGAAATACCTTTAACCATAAAGGGGCCGCATTCTTCAAATTCTTCATCCACTGACTCTAAAACAGAAGATACAGCCCCAAGACAACCTTGGTCCTGGGTTGACCTCCAGATTGGTCCAAAAAGCCCACAGTGTTCTGAAAGACATTGATGGCCATAATTCCTTCAAACCCTCAGTTCCTAGCAGAATACAAGACAGGATAGAACTGTATCAAGGATAAACAGGACAGATACAGGAGCTGAGCTTGTGGGCACTTACGCTGCCAAGACATTGGGCTGGGACCCATGATACCAGGCCACAGCTGCCCCACTTAGGTGACATTGTTAGAGGCCTCAGAGACAGACTTGCTGAGAAGAACATGATTACTCACTGTTTGAAAATCAAGCATCTGATGGTGACGGCCTGTACATTTTCACTTCAGATAGCTTCATTAGATTGACCATCTCTGAGACAGACAGGGCTCTCTCTCCTTAAGGAGCTTAGGTGTAATTTGGTACAATGTCTCAGCTCAAGAAACAAAGTGCTTTTTATTTTATTATTATTCTTGCTTCCATAAAAGCCAAGGAAAATCCCCCCCCCCTTAGATAATAGAGACCATTATGGTAGTTATTCATTTTTCAGTTTAATTTCTCAAAAATGGTATAATTTTTTAGAGCAGACGGAGAGAAAATGGTGCCCATTTTGAACTAATTTTGTTAGTCTAACACTCACTCCTCGTGTGCTCTGATATGAACGGAGACACTGTCCTCACCTCCATCCACCCGCCCGCTCTCCTGGAAGGCTGGTAGAATATGGTTCCCATTTAAGTTACAGTACCCTTAATCTTGTAAAAGGAGGGGTGTCAAAGAGAGAATGCAGGAAGAAGAAGTCAGGCTTCCCAGGGCTGCTCTGAGGTAGGTGAGCTGTTTACCCTAAATACCACCTCTTCCCCATTTGCCCTTAGCAGTAGTCATTAGCTACTTGTCTATATTACTGCCCTCCCTCACCCCCAGGACTTAGAACCATCAATCATCCTTCACTCTTTGGACCTACAGCATGCAATCGCCATTGGTAAATGATGGCGTCTCTCCATTATTAGATACTATATTGTTGATATTAGAATCACTTACGTGACTGTACAGCTCTGACTTGGGTTTGGCTCAGCATTCTTTTATAAAATCATCACAGTGAGTCCTAAATGCAATGGCCATAAATAGATGTTAGCAGAAGAATCTCTGGGGGGTGGGGGTGGGGGTGGGGTTCTTGTGTGGCATCCCTGCCTTCCCACAAACTTCTGGGAAAGAGCAGACACTATGTGCTCCTCCTGTCATCTGTCAAATATTTGATGTTCTAGGGTCTGTAGGTTTGGATCTAAGATGTACTGCTGTGGTGCTGAAAAGGCAGAATTATTCAGAAGTGGTTAAGCTGTAGGGCTGTGCCCTTGGGGTTGGAATGAATCCTCTCCTTAAAAAGCTAGAGTAAGCTACCCACCCCTCTTCAGCCAGGGGAGGGTACGACGATGCAGAATAGAGAGTTCTGACCTGATTGGAGTCCCTCCATCAGATGTCCTCTCATCCTCAAGTCAGTCAGGCCCCTTTGGTGACCTCTATACTGCTTTCTAGACCCAAGTGCTTTCACGTATCTTAGTCAGGGTTTCTATTCCCGCACAGACATCATGACCAAGAAGCAAGTTGGGGTGGAAAGGGTTTATTGAGCTTACACTTCCACACAGCTGTTCATCACCAAAGGAAGTCAGGACTGGAACTCAAGCAGGTCAGGAAGCAGGAGCTGATGCAGAGGCCATGGAGGGATGTTTCTTCCTGGCTTGCTTCCCCTGGCTTGCTCAGCTTTCTCTCTTATAGAACCCAAGACTACCAGCCCACGGATGGCACCACCCACAAGGGACACTCCCCCCTTGATCACTACTATTAAGAAAATGCCCCACAGCTGGATCTCATGGAGGCACATCCTCAACTGAAGCTCCTTTCTCTTTGATAACTCCAGCCTGTGTCAAGTTGACACCCCAAACCAGCCAGTACAATATGTATGGCTTTGGGGTTCAGTTTGGTCTTCAGCCCCTGTACTGCCTGATATCTGCCCAAGAAATAAAGAGCCATGGGTGGTGATACACAACTACAACCCAGTACGGAGGAGACAGAAGCCTAGTTCCGGGGCCAGCTTGGGCTACATAGTGAGCCAAACTGAAAGAGAACTCACTCTTGTTCACAGTCACAACCATCATCTGTCAAAGCTAACGAGTCTTAGCAGAGGTGGGATATGTCCTTTCTCGGCCTGTTTACACATGCATTGAAATGGATCTGATCTGGGTGAAGGTTCCTTTTGGCCTTGAAGCTCCATGTCTACCATGTGGTTTTTCTATGTCTTCCAAACCCTTAAGAACCTCCCCACCCCCACCCCAGCTCCAATTTTCCTTTCTCTCCCTTCCTGTCTTCTGGGGAAAGAGGGATGATATTAAGAAGTTCCTCTGATTCCTTGTTAGGAGGCAAGAAGAGAAGACACGTGTCTGACTGACTATCCTCAGAGTTCCCAGCCCCCTCTTCCTATTGCAAAACCAGAATGAGGCTGATAAGACCCACAGGCCAGCTGTTCAGATCGCAGGACATAAAACTTCCTTTTACTTCCCACTGGACGCGCATGTGGGAGGGTGGGTCTTGGAGTCCGAACTCTTGTGCGCACGCTGCCTGTGTCAAAGTCTCTCTTGGAGCCTGGATCCTTTTCCCAGGAGTGGGTGACAGGCTATGTAAATGAAGAGTCACCTTAGAAAGCACCTCTGCCCGGGCTGCAGAGCGGGCTTTTTTATGATCTTGCTTGAGTGTGAGACTGGAAGGCTGAGGGGTGGGTGGAAGGCTCCGCTCTCCCCCCCCCCACCCTCCCAGCACACTTTGATCTGAGCTGCCTGTCTAATCCTCAGCCAAGTGCTCTGGAACTTTAGCCAGAGCAGGAAAAGGAGAAATAGTTTTCCTTTCTTGGGTGGATTTGTATTTATATAAACCCTTAGCCCTGAAAATGAGCCAATTTGCACTCGAGCTCGGAGGGAAGGTGCATGGGATTGAGTGGATGGCGGGAAGAGGCAAGGGCCCTCTCCTCCTTTGCCCCCAGATGGATGAACTGGGGTCAGAGGGCGTCTGGGGTTTCCAAGGGCCAAGGAGAATAGGGTATGGCCTCTGTGTGTTTGAAGGACACAGTTGGGGCGGAGAAGAGCAGGAGCTCTTGGTTCTGGGACATTGCCCCTGTGCATGCACTCTTGCTGCTGTGGACGGTGGGCTGCCTCTATGAAGGAGCTCCCTGCACACTGTGAGAGCAATGCTGTGGAAGTCTTAGGGGTCCTCAGATGTCAGTCGCCATGTTGATTTATTTACATGAACTTGTTGTTGTTGTTGTTGTTGTCGTTACTGTTAGACCAGCCCTTCCTCTTCCTTGGACAGAGTGAATTTGTTGCTTATATTTGCTATTGGTTGTTCAAGATTTCTTCTCCTGTTTTCCCTGGCTCTGCTTTCTCTAGGATGGAAGGTGACTTACTTTTAGACTCTAGAGAATTCTCTTGTGGAATGTAAAGAGGGCCTTCGTTCCTCACTAAGCCATCTCATTTGTACAGAGTCTGGGCTAGTCTGCGACTGGGGAGGGGAGGGGTTGGGGAGGGGAGGGGCTGGGGAGGGGAGGGGAAGGGCTGGGGATAGCTAGCAGAAAGCGTTTGCACTTGCTTGCTCTTTCCTACTTTTGAACCCAAAGCAAAGTCCTTCCTCATGGGTGACTCAGCTTCCGACAACCTCCCTTGAACTCTTTTTTTTTTCTTCCAGTTCATTCATAAGCTCAGAATGAGCCCTGTCCATCTGCCCTCCTGAGGTGTTTATTCTGGCCCCAGCATTGTTATTTTGTATATGTTAGAGCCTCGCACTTCAAAGTGGAATCTTCCTGAAGTCTCCACCTGGTTCGGTTCTCATCCCTAGGAATTCTGGGATGCCAGACTTGAACCTTTACTGGTGTGAAGGGAAGGGAATTTCTTATCACCAAACACAGGGAAGCACTGGGACTTGGAAGCAAAAGTAGGAAAGGGGACACTCTGAAAGGGGTTGGTTTGACATGAGGGAAGGGGCTAACCTCAGGTAGAGTTCGGAAAGAAACTGTTAGTAAGTTTGTCCCTTAGTTCTCCTGGGTGAAGTTTTTGCCACATGCTTTAGGAATGACTCTGATCCAGGGGTACAGTGCTCTCTCTCTCTCTCTCTCTCTCTCTCTCTCTCTCTCTCTCACTCTCTCTCTCTCAGAATATTATATAGAACATTTACATTAAAGTGTTTATCTGAAAAATTCATTTCATTATTACATGTATACTGTTGTAAGCACGTCTCTAAAGGGTTATTATGTTAAGGCTGGCAGAATTCAGAGTTGTTTTATTTTATATTTTCAACTTCATCTTCTATTTTTTTTATTATCACTAAAAGTAGAAAAACAGGTTTTTAGGCAGGTATAATGGCTCACACTATAGTGCTAGCATTTAAAGGCTGAGATAGAAGGATTGTGAGTCAAAGCCAGGTTAGGCTACAAAGTGATTTTCTCTCAGCCTGGGTAATGGAGTAAGGCCCTGTCTCAAAAAGAAAAAAATGTTTTCTCCTTTATTTATGAGAGAAAGGTTTTGGTTTTTTCTTTTCTTTTCTTTTCTTTTCTTTTCTTTTCTTTTCTTTTCTTTTCTTTCCTTTCCTTTCCTTTCCTTTTCTTTTCTTGTTTTCTAATGGAATCCTTTCTGTTGTCCAGTTATCATTTGGAGAACACCTAGCACAAAACTGTCAATAGCTGATCATCCTGCCCCTGAGCTAGAGAGGGACCTTGGCTTGTGATGTGCTGACACTGGATGGTGATTCAGAAAATGTCACATAGACAGTAACACAGTTAATGGCAAAACCATCTGAGCACGAGACTAGCACCACTGTTCCCGTGCATTCAGGAACATGGAGTTGGGCACATGTGCCCTTGGCATGTGGGGAGATGCAGTCTCTCATACCAAGACGGAGCGTTCCTTTAGCCTAGGCTAGCCCAGCCTTCAGATTTCCATCCTATCTCCCACCAGCTCATCTCTGTGGTCTCCACATGACATTTTCCTATTTGTCACGGGTTCCGTCACATCGTTCTCACAGATGAAAGTCTGTGAAGGGAAGCATTTACAGTTGGCTTGAGCCTTTCTGAAGTCAAGTCACCCCTTGTTAATCTAGAAGAACCCTGGGTAATTACCCTCAGGAACTCCAGTGACCAGATGGAGTTCTTTCTTCTTTGATCAGTGCACCCGAGATATTTAGCGTCCCTTTCTCCTTGACCCTCGAGGGAGGAAGAGAACCTTGTGTAGTGAGTTAGTGAGGGGAGAGCTGAGTTCGATGTGGCCCTGCTACAGAAGGCTGGCAAGCGGTGGCAGCCACTTGTACCCATGGCATTGCTCCGTGAGACGGAAGCGTGGGGTGCTGTGAGTCACCCAGGGGGCCATGACTCTGGGCTTTGCTTCACCTTCTACCTGTAGCTGTCACCTGTCAGCACTTTGGAACGTGTTTCGACGTAGTTGAGAAGTTAGTTCAGTGCTGCCTGATGACCAGATCGTAAGCGCTCCCTGGAGATGGAACCATTCAGAACCAAAATTGACATGTGAATTAAAAAAAAAGAAAAAAGAAATAGAAGTGAACAACGTCTTCACCCTTGTAAGTTGACTAGAGTCCAGTTTCTTGATGAAGTAAAGTCACTGGTTTAGAAGAGGGTAATGATTTTGTTTTGTTGGTGCTTGGCTGGCTTTTGTTTGTTTTCTTTAAGTATTTATTTGCGATAGCATCTCACCGAGTAGACCAGGCTGGCCTCAAACTCAGAATCCTCCTGCCTCCTCCTTCCGAATGCTAGGATCACAGTGCTCCCACGCCTAGCTAGAAGCTGACCATTATTTTTGATACTGTAAAGTTTTGCAGCTGCCTTTCAAATTCACGTTGAGGGATGTATCCAGCCATTAAGTGGCCCTGTCTTACTTGAGTAATTTCAAAAGTAGCCAACTGAGCCAAACCCTGTGATCGGGAACAAAAGAACCCCTTGCAGGTTTAGGGACCGGTCTCTTGAGTCCCAGAACTCCTGAAAAGAATGGCTGGCTTAGATGACTTAACTAAGGGCCGGCGGATCTCTGTGGATTCTATATATGCTCTAGCCAGTTTCCCAGTGAGCCCAGAGGCGGCTCTCTCCAGAGTGTGGAGTAGCTTTCCAAGGACCCTGTTTAGTACCCCATTGAGATTCCCTGTAGTTCCACAGCATGCACAATCTTTGTATGGTTTGTTTTTATGTCCCTATGTCCCTGAGGCATAAGACTTGCCAGAAGCAAGCACTGGTCTTATGGTGTAGACAGGGTATACCCATCAAGGTGGGGATCATGTGATGCCAAGACCACCTCCTGACCAAGGCAGCCTTAGAGCAATGCAGCAAGTCACTCTGCAGTAGCAGCTGGGAAGTAGATAGAGAATTTGGCTCCAAACAGAGCTAGACTGAAACCCCCAGAGGCTGGCCCCTAATGGCCCAAGTCTGCCCTACTTCTCAAAAAAATAGGTCACATCCTCACAGCCTGTCAAAATAGTGCCACCTGCTGGGGGCCACATGTTCAAACCTAGGAGCCTGTGAGGAGTATCTTATCTTTAGTGGGTAACACTGCTCAACCTGTTCCCACACCCACAAAGACGGCTTTTAAGATTTTGTTGGCACCAGAGGACAGTTCCAGCCTAGTAGTCTATCAGCTGACCATGGACTGTTCTGATCAGGTAAATGCAGGAGCCAAAGTCCAAGGGCCTGTAGCACACACTGTCTCATGAGGCCAGAATCCCAGCCTCTTGGAGCACCACCCCCAGTGCCATATTCCTTCCTCTGAATATTTCTTCTCAGCCTTTAATGTTCTCTGTGTTCTCTTTAACTGTTAAATCCTGCACATAGATAGCATTTATTTCTACTAATCAGGACTCTGTGCAGTCTTTCTCATGACTATACTTAAAAAAAAAAAAAAAGATTTATTTTATGTGTCTGAATATACTGTCACTGTCTTCAGACACACCAGAAGAGGGCATCGGATCCCATCACAGATGGTTGTGAGCCACCATGTGTTTGCTGGGAATTGAACTCAGTACAATCAATCAGGTGTTTGTACCGAACAATATTTTTACTCTCAACACAATGGCTTACATTGTCGCTATGATAAATGTTTAGTGTTTGGCATAATATGCCCAATAGTGGGATGATCTGATGAGAGAGGGGAAATAAAAAGAGGCTCATGATCTGCTGCTTCGATGATCTGCTGTTGATGTCTTAAAATGTCCCAGCAGGACTTGGTGTTCTGTTCTTCCGACTGAGGGAAAAGCGGTTGTTAGGAGTTGGCTGTCATTGTCCTGGCACAAGTCTGGAGCCTGAGTAATGAAGCAATCCTTCACAGGGTTGAGGCCCACGGGAGGAGGAACAGTGGCCTCAGCGGACAGCACGCTTCCTTCAGGAGGCCGCTGCGTCCTCCCAGATGACCACCAGTGCACACTTTCTCAGAGAAAGAAGAAAAACCTTTCTTTAAAGCCAAATGCCAAGTGAGGAAATATTAAGACCATGCAGTCCCCGGGGACCCATTCACTCTGAATTCACATCAGATGAAGCTTCAAGGCGTACGGGAGATGCCAGCCTCCTAGCCTTCTGGGTCTACAAGGCGTCTGTCGCCGTGGTGTGCTGGGGCACTCCATAGCATGGCACTTGAGGATTGCCCTAGTCAGGGTTTCTATTCCTCCAGTCAGGGTTTCTATTCCTCCGCAAATGTCATGACCAAGAAGCAAGTTGGGGAGGAAAGGGTTTATTCAGCTTACACTTCCACACAGCTCTTCATCACCAAAGGAGGTCAGGACTGGAACTCAAGCAGGTCAGGAAGCAGGAGCTGATGCAGAGGCCATGGAGGGATGTTTCTTACTGGCTCGCTTCCCCTGGCTTGCTCAGCCTGCTCTTATAGAACTGAAGACTGTACCAGCCCAGGGATGGCACCACTCACAATGGGCCCTCCCGCCTTGATCACTAATTGAGAAAAATGCCCCACAGCTGGATCTCATGGAGGCACTTCCTCAACTGAAGCTCCTTTCTCCGTGATAGCTCCAGCCTGTGTCAAGTTGACACACAAAACCAGCCAGTGCCATGATGTTACCACATGTCTCCATATTATAAATAGAGCAATGATATAATTTTTGTAAGAAATAAAGGCTGACTTCTTTTAAGGAGGCTTATCTGTCTGCGGAGAGTAGTGTGTGTGTGTGTGTGTGTGTGTGTGTGTGTGTGTGTGTGTGTTGATCCACAGAGATGGAAAGTGGTATGTCAGGTCCCCCAGAGCTACAGTTACAGGTGTGTAAGCGGCCTGATGTGGGTGGGTACTGACTGAGACCCAGATTCTGGTCCTTTGGGAGACCAGGAAGCTCTCTATAATGTCCAAGTCATCTCTCCAGCCCCATAAGCAAGTTTTGGAAACTGGAGCTATACCAGGCCAGGTGTAATCGCTTTCCTTAATCTGTTGCTAGACTGTCCTATGTAAATGTAACTCTTTATAGTGCCCGCCCACTCTGGGAATTTATCACTTTAGCTTACTTCATGATGGATGATAGATGTGTAATAGAATCAAACTTTTTTTTCACTTGAATTTTTTATATTTCTGCTGAGGCAGAGTTTCCACCTATGATAACTGACGGTCTAACCTGAATTGCCTGCTTACACTGTGCTTGCATGAATTCTTTATATATTTGGAAAAATCAAGCTTCTACAGAATCTTCTTATTTCTGTAATAATATTGCTGCAAACTTATGAGATGTCAGAGTGTTTAGCATTTTTTCATGTGTTATCTAATTTAATTATCATAGCATCTCTGTCATAGGGCATTCTGATATGGTGTTTAAGTGTCGAATTGGGTGGGTCTTGGTTCAAATTCTGATACTACTGTTTCCTCTTGAGACCATTGGTAAACTTTATATACCCTGTAAGTCTTCTTTTGTATTATATTTTTATTTTGTGTCTGTCTGTCTGTACCACCTCACTGTGTATATGTGAATGTGTATATATGTGTGTGTGTGTATGTATATATGTGTGTATGTATATATATACAGCCTGTGTATATGTATGCATGTGTGTATGTACATATGTGTATGTGTTCATCCGTGTGTGTGTGTGTGTGTGTGTGTGTGTGTGTGTGTGTCTGGGTGTATAACTGTGTATCTGTGTCTGTATGTCTCTTTGTGTGTGTGTGTATGTGTGTCTATGTGAGTGTGTATGTGTGTCTGTGTGTCTGTGTGTCTGTGTGTCTGTGTGTATGTGTTTGTGTGTGTATGTGTGTGTGTGTGTGTGTGTGTGTGTGTGTGTGTCTGTGTGTGTGTGTGTATGTGTGTGTGTATGTGTGTCTGTATGTCTGTGTGTGTGTGTGTGTGTGTGTTTGTGTGTGTATGTGTGTGTAGAAGTAAGAGGAAGATGCAGGCATCATTTCTCTCTGGGTTTGAACTCAGCTCATCAGGGTTGGCAAGCATCTTTACCCTCCAAGCCATCTTGCCAGCCCAGTTTCCTTTTCTGTGTATTGGGAATAACTGTCCCTGTCTTACATGCTCATAAGGATTGAGAAAGTTCCATCAAGTACACAGCACACGCTCATTTAATATCCATGGATACAGTGGGCGGTTTTCTCTTTCTTTCCTGGGTTAACTTAGGTTTGTTTTCAGTTCAGTTTTTTTTATTACAGCATAGAGGTAAGAAACCACACACACACACACACACACACACACACACACACACACACTCTGTTCTCTGTTCAATAGTAAATATTCCTGGGTGTGTTGCTTTAGCACTATGAAATATGCAATAGTTATCTTTCTTCAAGGTCTCATAATTTGTTACTATTGGAATTTCCTTCTTTATTTTTCTCTCTCCTCTCTCTCTCCCCTCCCTCCCTCCCTTCTTCCCTCTCTTCTCACTCTTTCTTTCTTCCTTCCTTCCTTCCTTCCTTCCTTCCTTCCTTCCTTCCTTTCTTTCTTTCTCTCTTTCTTTCTTTCCTGCCTGAGACACAGAAGTAGAAGCTGCCGGTGAGGAGACCCCGCATCTCCTCGGCAGTATGTCCCGGGCATTCCCTTTAGCCTTCCTCCTTCTCTTGGAGAAAGTGCCGCACAGCTCTGCAGGGTCCCTTCTCTTTTCCTCTGTGCACTGTTTCTCCAGAACAGCACGTTGGTGCCGCTTGTATCGCCGGACATGTGGAGAGGCATGGTGCTGAGTCGTGGGGGCTCTGGCCCTGAGCTTCTGCCCCTTGTTTGAGGTCTTTCGGACACCACTGGCCAATATCTCCTTCTTTAGAGAGGTTGAAAAGCTTTGGGATTCTGCTAGTTCTTTTGTGCACCAGCTGCCAAAGGGCAGTAATGCCTGCTGGTCCGGGAAAATACGCTTTTCTCCTCTTACAATAACCAAGTTGTAAACCCTCAGCTTGGCATCCGCACTGCAGCCAAACAGACCGGCACTTTCCTCTCTCCAGTTGTTGGTCTATATCAAGAGATGCCCCTTCCTCAGCACCAGGCACACTCTGCCTGCCATGGGTCTAGACACCCTACTTTATGGGGAGACCTCGCTTGCCATTCCCACCAGATTCCTACCCCCTCACCCTTCCCCAAGAGCATCACTAGCTACCTCTGCGGCCACGGGCTTCTCACAGAAAGCAGGAAGTTTTTGTTCATGGTCCATTTCAATGAGTTTCTGACAGCCAACTGTGGAGAAGAAGATACTCAGCTTCATCTTTTTTGTTGTTGTTGGTTGGTTGGTTGGTTGGTTGGTTGGTTTTGTTTGTTGAGACAGGGTTTCTCTGTGTAGCCCGGCTGTCCTGGAACTCACTCTGTAGACCAGGCTGGCCTCGAACTCAGAAATCTGCCAGCCTCTGCCTCCCAGAGTGCTGGGATTACAGGCGTGTACCACCCCCTGCCCGGCCCCATTTTCATCTTGACGCAGCTGACTGACTGACTAGGACGGTCATTCTCCACCTGTCGGGCCACTTTGAGGTTGAACAGCCCCATGACAGGGGTTGCCCAAGACGATCCCAAACCAGGTATTTTCAGTATGATTCGTAACAGTGGCAAAATGACAGTTATAAAGTAGCAACAAAAATGTCTTTTATGGTCGAAGGTCACTACAACGTGAGGGACCTGCATTAAAGGGTCGCGCGGCATCCGGAAGGTTGAGAACCACCGGTCTAGCTGGTGTTGTGGAAAAGAGCCATGGGCTACCTTTGAAGTAAAGGGAGATTTATTTAGGCTTATAATTTTGAAATCAAACCTAAGACCAGGCCTCCTGTTACTTTAGGCATCACACAAGAACAGCCCACCATGGCAGGAGCATATGGGCGTGCAAGTGCTCGCATCTCTAGCCGGGCAGCAGGGAGAGAGATAACTCAGGGTCCACGCTCCCACTGGCATGTCTCAAAGTCTCAGCTTTGAGGACCAGGAGCACCTACCCACCAGACCTGCCACCCCGGGGCCCACATTCTGACCTCTGAGGGCCACCAGCTCTGAACAAAACCATCTAGCCGGCTCTATGGAGAGGATAGTAAGGCTGCCCCTTGTATAGAAGTTGGTAATCAAGGCTTAAAAATATTCGAATTCTTTCCAGTTCTGTCTTGCAGAAACTGCCCTTGTGCTCACCAAAGGCTGCAGTATCACCAATAATAAAACAGCTGTGTGATTGGTGCCAGGGACCCGTGCACCAATAGAATAGGGTCGGTCCCTGCAGTCCTTATCTGGGTACTCAGGCAGCCCAGAGCGGACGATACTGAGGCCTGCGCAGCACATCAATCATCCAGAGAAGAGAATTCCCAGGGGGCTGGGGGGGAGGTGAGGTGAGGGGAGGGGGAGGGGTGGGGGAGGGGACGGGGGCGGGGGCGGGGGAGGGGGGATAGGGGATTCCCAGGCTGTGCTCAGGCTTTGGGGTCGATCTTAGGATTTTAAATGAAAAAACAAAAAGTACACTTCCCACCCACA
Source organism: Apodemus agrarius (assembly GCA_964023405.1). NCBI lineage: Eukaryota > Metazoa > Chordata > Mammalia > Rodentia > Muridae > Apodemus > Apodemus agrarius. The sequence goes on from OZ030023.1 coordinate 28,590,489, forward strand.
TACATAGCAAATGTGCAGCTTGGCCTGCGTGCGGGTCCTGCATGCGGGTCCTCCACCAACTAGAGCAGGGACTGTCCCCTTTATTTGTTCCCTGCCTCGAGATCCTGTTTCCCCTCACTGGGCCACTTTGACCTCAGAGAGAGAATGCACCTAGTCCTGGCATGCTCGCCTGAGGGGATTATACCTGATTCTGTGGGGGCTCGCCTACTCAGATGAGACAGGGAGGAGGGTATGGGAGGAAGAGCTGGGAGAGGGAGGACTGGGCAGAGAGGATCCCTGATACAGGGACGTAAAGTGAATAAATAAATAACTTAATTTTAAAAAAAGAAAAAAAATACCAGCGCGGAGCCAGGAGCAGCTGAAAGCACTCTGTCCTCAAGGCCCTGGCAGTGCTGTGAGTCATTGTGGGCTGCTTGGATTTCCCAGACTCGCAACTCTTAGTAATTCTGTTAAAACGCAGACATCTGGCTTCACCAGCGACGCTAGACTGGATGGCTTCCAGGTGTCAGGCGGCTCCCACTCGCTCTTACTTGGGTCCGTTATGTCCCTTCGACACCATTTAATGTGTCATTTCATTTCTGTGTGTGGCTGGCACCTTCCTGCTTCTGATCATTTCCTAGCTGGTGTTGGAGGACGCACCGTTCTGACACATAGGTATCCGCAAGACCAGCTAATGGTGGCAAATTAATGTTCACAGTGGTTTGATATGTGCAGTAATTTGGTGAGCAGACTAAAATTAGATTCGGTTCTGATTGTGCAAAGCAAAGAAAAAATGTTCTGCTCGGGGAATCAATGTGCCTCTAAGAGTATACATATGTCAGTGCCTAAATTCCTTTTAAAATAGTGATGTGAGGCAGTCCCTCCAGGAAAGATGCATCCTGGTTAGGGACGCAGTCCCTGCCTTGGGAAGCAACTGAAGTCAAGTAGCAGAGGGTTCCCCTTGTCTGCCACTAGTTAACCCCTGTAGCTGGGTACATCTCATAACGTCCCTGAGCTGCCTTGTTTCATGTCTGTCTGACCCAAGACATAGTCATTTTGGAAGAGAGAATCTCAAGTGGGGTAAAAAAATATCCTCACCAGATTGATGCCTGGGCGAGCCTGTGGTCCATTTTATTGATTGATGACTGATGTAGAGGACCTAGCGCACTGTGGGACCCAGCACTGTGGGCAGTGCTAGCTCTGACCTGGTAGTCCCGAGGGCCATAAAAGCAGGCTGAGCAAGCCAGTAAGCAGCACCCCTCCCGGGCCTCTGCGCCGTCTCCTTCCTCCAGGTCCCTTCCCCGTTTGAGTTCCTGTCCTGATGTTCCATAGCAATGGTGTGTAACCCGCGAGTTGTAAGCTGGAATTAGTCCTTTTCTCTCTGACTTGTTTATGGTCATGGTGTTTATCACACTAATGGAAACCCTGAGTGAGGCTGTTCTGCCCGCTCAGTGGGCCGTGGTACACGCTGATGTGGTGCACACACCAGGATTCTGCTTCAGTGTCGGCACATGCTCAGAAATACAGAATTTTGAATGTGTGTGTGTAGGTGTGGGGTGTGTGTGTGTGTGTGTGGTGTGTGTATGGTGGTGGTGTGTGGGGTGTGTGTGTGTGTGTGTGTGTGTGTGTGTGTTGCACATGCCATGGTGGGTATATGAAAACAGAGGACAATCTTGTGGAGGGGGGGTCTAGGGATTGAATTGAGGTCATTGGGCTTTTGCTGAGCCCCCTTGCTGGTCCACATTCTAGGATTTTAAGCAAAAGGGGCTTTCTGTCATTATCGATCAATATAACTATGGAGTCCCTAGAGCTTCAAAGGACCATCAGACCTGATAGACTTGGCATGCCTTCTGTATCCTTGGTTTGCGTGATTTATTTCTAGGTCTTGACAGGGGGCTGTCAGGCAGAAACAAGGACTATCAGGAGCCAGGCCATGTTGACTGAGTCCTCTAAGTATCAAAGCCTGAGGGGTTGGGCCTGAGGACGGGAGGAGGAGGGACGGGTTCCCAGTTGAGGGGTCTACAAGGAGGAAGCTAAGCGGTGGCAGGCGCTGCTCCTCCCAAGGAGGCAGTGATCTCATTGCATAAAGATGATGTGCAGGTGTCTCTAGTGTCTGATTTCCTTTCGGTATTGAGTTCATTTATTAAGTTAGTCACCTGTTTCTACTGGGCCTGCCTTAGCCGTGAGATAATCCTGTGTGCTTCAGAATCAGCACTTGGGAAATTCTCCTGCTCCAGGATGCTGGACCGTGGTCCTGCTGTTTACCATGTAAACACCTTCGGCCAGCCACATGCCCGGATTGTTTGCACAGAGCTCTGTTTTGAGCCTGCTAGCTCTGCTGAGGCCTCATATGCCTAAATTTTAATTAAGAGCCTCTCGTTGGTAGCCCTGCCTGGCTGATCTCAGGAATCAGTCTGAAAAGATAGGTGAGCAGGCTTGCAGGCTCACAGTAAATGCCTCCTTCTTCTGGAGGGTCCACCTTTCCACCACCACCATCACGACATAAGAACCCTCTGTGGCGATGCACTGGGTATCCCAGCAACCGAAGCTACAGCCCATAGTTCAGCCATGCTGGCTACGTTTCGGTCCTCCGTCTCATCTGAAGACGTCCTCACGGCATGCCTCACTCCTTGCAAAGTGCTGTATTTCTCTGTGTAAATTAGTCCCCTGCTCTCTGGGGCCTGTTTTCTAATGGGTTTTTTTCTCTCTTCTTTGCAGGAGAGTTGCTGAGCCAGCCCAGGCCAGAAGGGGTGGCGGAGATCATCTGCCCCAAGAATGGCAGCGAGCGCGTGAATGTGGCTTTGGTGTACCCGCCCACACCAACTGTGATCAGCCCTTGTTCCAAGTGAGTTCCCACGACCCACTGGCCCTGGCTCCTTGCCGCAGATGCTGGCTCTGTAGTGGTAACAACCCAAAGCCCACTTCAACAGTGTGAGCATAAACCTTGAGAAGTCAGTTATCTCAAGCAGCTAAATAGAAAATTATTTTCCCCTTTCTAAAGTGTGTGATATTTTACTTTGCTGAAAAAAGAAATTAAAGCTTTTTATATGTATAATTCATAAGCCACATGGTCTACTCATTTAAAAATAGAATATATAGATTTTTGGGTTTTAGTCTATTTTTAGGTATTTATAACTTAAAGGATGTGCCCCTCTCCCAATATCATTAATGCAGAGCTTTGTTGAAAAGATATTAGGGTCCACCTGAACCCCAATACCCAAGAGTTCTTGTCCCAAGAGTTCTTAACTGTCATTGTAGAATTAAGTGGGCTTTCCTTCAAAGAATAGCGAGGGGCCATTAAATCAGAAAAGCCTGCAGAAAATCTGTAATGATCTGATTTTTCAGGGAGCTCTGATTCTCTAATCCAAGCAAAGTCTGTGAGCTGGCTCCTACCTTCTCCCCAAGTGGACCGACAGGGGATGCACGTGTGCAAATATATATTCACACAGGATGTGTGTTACCTATGCTAGAGAAGACACATCCTGTTGGCTTAAGGGGTTTGTTTTATGTTTTTAATCATACTAGAATGCTTCTGAAATGAGATAAAGTGACTCTGAGCTGATAAAGCCATAGACAATGGCTTTCTGGCTTGAAGCGCATTGTCTTGGTGCTAGCTCCAGTCACATATCCGGATGCCAGGTGGTCAGAGTCATGCAACAGGCTTTAGTTTTTCTTCCTGGTTTGTTGGTTATATAGTGTCTGTTCCTTCTCCTTCTCTACACACACACACACACACACACACACACACACACACATACACACACACAGAGGCACACACACCAAGTTATTATAGGGCTTTTGATAGTTTACACGTGAGAACTGTGACCTTTCTATCATCCATCCAGTCAGTGTAGGTAGGAGGACAAAACTGGACATTCTTCACCAGGAACTTGCTGTCTGGTCACATGCCAGAGATCTGCAGTAAGAGTGTCATCCAGACAGGGGCAGCTCCCCTCCTGTGGTGTGTGCTTCCTATACAGCTGGGTCTCTGTGCTGTTATAACTCATCAGCAGTAGAAGGAAAAGCCCCCCCATTTTCTACAAACCAGGTACTAAGCAAAGGCTATTCAACATGCCTGTGCTGGAGGCTAGCCCAGTGCCCTGAGGGAAATGCCTCTCTAACACTAGATTCTGGATACTCTTTTATCTAGCATGCACCCAGCATGATCCATCACTGAGGTCACCCTAAGACATTGAAGTTATGTAATGCTTCTCAGGTTTCACGATAGAACCGCACACCCTCTGCTGCATCTCTGCTGCCCTGAACATGTCAAAACGCAGGCATTGGCCTGCCTTGCAATGTCAAAACCCATGCATTATCTTGCCTTGCAGTTTCTTTGAGTCTGTGCCTACTGTGCCTTGCCTTTCAGATACACCAGGGCAGGGATAAAGAGCTGTTACAGAAGCAGGGTCCAGAACACAGTGCTTACGTTATATTGATGTAAATGTCCCTGAGCCGCTAGAGACACTAATCAATTGTTTTCATACGGATCCATGCTGTTTAATAGACAAGATAGGTATAAGAGGTAAATATCTGCTTAAGCCAGATGCCCTGGTGGCACAGGGCCAGCTGTCAATCATTCCCAGGGGTGGCTTCTTCTTCTACCACCGTAAGCCCCTGTTTACCAGCCTGGGGGAAAAAAAAAACATGTTATCAGCCTCTCCCTGACAGTTTATTAAATGTAAATGAACAACCAGCTTTGAATTTGTGTATCATCAGAATTGGCTTAGACCTCTCTAGTTGTGGGAGGGAGACACCACTGAACTGGGGCCTGGACCCCAGTTGTCATAGCAACAAAGCATCTTGGCTGTATAATTCCCAGCTCTAGATGAAGGACTGCTCCCTAAATATGAATTTTTTGTAACCTTGGCAAGACTAATTTTTTAGTCAAGGAGAAATGATCTCTCTCATGACCATCAGGATAAAAGCCAGTGTCTGTAGTTTCCAATTAGAAACTTATGCCCTGAAGCATCTACAACTCGTAGTCATGAGCACTAAACAAAAGCAAACATGCAGGCTAGGCCAGGCCCACTGAATGTCCAGGCCACAGAGAGCAGGCAAAGTGGTTAGCCATTGAGTCACATGGTTTTGGCCCAAGGCTGAGACTTGGTGTCCAGGCAGGACCAGCAATCCAAAACACTGCCTTTAAGCCCCGGTCACCTAACTTGAGTTGCTCTCTATGAAGTGATATCTACCTCTACTGCAGCTCATACAGTGTAGGCGGATGGGCAAAACCAGACTTTCCTCGAAGGGCTCATGCATCAGAATGTACGGAGAGAAGGTAGCTATGTGTGCATCTTTGAAGAGACACAGAAGCCACTTGGCTGGTTCTAAAGTACGTGCGTTGGACCCTAGCCCCCTGAGCCCTGCCCTTCTCAGGGTGGCCTCTCAGCCAGGGCTCTTGCCCTTTCTCTGTTGGAAAGAGTAAGTATAAAGCAGTTGCAATGCAGAACCTGGGACATGTAGCAGCATGGTCGGATACTCCTGTCTTTTCCACATGTGACTAGGATGATATTCTGTTCACTGTTCATATCAGAAAAGTATGAGGAGTCCCAGGAATCTTGTTCTTCATTGTGTTGGGACATCAGGTGCTGACCACAACAGTCCCAGGTACCAGAATAAACACCCCACTCTGTGTTATTGACATTGATCTTTTAATGCTTTGGGGCAAAAAAGGGTTCCTCCAAGACACCATTTGCCTGGTTTCCTCTCCCCTCAGGTATCAGAGACTTGACATTTAATGGCCTGCCTATAGCCTCGTGCAAAATAGTCGTGCAGTAGAGTTTATAAACAAAAGAAGAATCAACGGTTGGTATTTGGTACTTCCTTATGAATACCAAACTTTTCTATTTCTCATTTGAGAAAAAATAATTCCAGGTATAAAATTTTAAAAACAGCCGGGCGTGGTGGCGCATGCCTGTAATCCCAGCACTTGGGAGGCAGAGGCAGGTGGATTTCTGAGTTCGAGGCCAACCTGGTCTACAGAGTGAGTTCCAGGACAGCCAGGACTACACAGAGAAACCCTGTCTCAGAAAAACAAAAACAAACAAAACAAAACAAAACAAAAAAAACCCAAAAAATTAAAAAAATAAAAAAATTTTAAAAACAACAAAAGAGTGTGTATTGGGGTGTGTGTGGCAGGGGCAGAAATGACTCTGCAGTTAAGAATGCAGACTGCTCTTGGAGAGGATCTGAGTTTGGTCCCCAGCACCCATATGGGACAGTTCACAACAGTATGTAACTCCAGCTTAAGAGACTTCTCTGGCCTTTGCACCTGAACACACACACACACACACACACACACACACACACACACACAGTTTGCAACTCCAGCTTAAGAAACTTCTCTGGCCTTTGCACCTGAACACACATACACACATACACACTCTCTCTCTTACATACACTTAAAAGGTAAAAGTAAAGTACAAAAATTTCCACTTGTTTCTTCCCTGTGAAAAGAGGTGCAAAGTAAGGAGTAGGTAGTAGGTCTTCAGGTTGAGGCTCATAGTAGGTCTTCTAGGAAGGCTCCCTCTCCGTGTGACTTATAGCTGTGACTTGTCCTAGTGGTGGGTGGTAGAGCTCCCTCCCAGAATTCCATAGAGAAGAGGTTTCAGGAATGGATGAACTGCTGTTCTTCTGCCTGCCCTTCCTGCACCAAGGGAGAAGCAGTTGCCTAGAGGCATCGTGTGCACTTTGCTAATCTATTCAAATGAGGGTTATTTCTGTACTTTGTATTTATGATTGTGAAGGATTTGGCATGGGATGACTGTGCATTTTGACCGCAGAGGTGCTCACAAAACAAAGAAACAAAAACTTCCTCGACGTGTACTATGTCACACATCGTCCTAAACCTCTGTGGATGTCTAGTTTACGTAGTTCTTGATGATTCTCAGTGTATTTTGAACAGTGTGGCTGCTCTTGCCCCTGTCTTATGTTAAGCATTCTCATCACCCCAAGAAGAAATAGGATTCTAATTGCCATTACTTGTTTCTTCTAGTCTAATGTGGCACTTAGTTTGTATCGCCAATGTGTTTAGTGTCTTCTTCCAGAATGGTTTTGGTGGCTGGTGTATTGATGTTAAACAGACTCTCGAGTTTGAAATAAGTTCTCATAAATCCTTTTGGCACAGTTCAGTCCAAATGGAATGAAGTAACTTGGTACCATGATTCACTCATAGCCCCTTGTTTCCTGGGTGATGGAGGAGAGATAGGGTACCACGGAGGGAGGTGAGGAGCTTCCTTCAGAACTTTCTAGTTGTAGCCTTTTGATAGCTCAGCAGCCAAACATGCTAATCTCTGGATGTGAGGAATTGGTAACTACTTGGGGATCCTAACAGAGCCCCACCCTTTCTTGGACACCAGAAGCAGAAAGCACTCAAGTGCTTGTATAAAATGGCATGGGATGGGCATGCAGTACCTGTCTGCAATCCTGATACTCAGGAGGATGTTGAGTTCTAAATCAGCCTGAGCTACAAAGTAGGACCCTGCCTTGGGAATGAGGAGAGGGGCAAATGAATTTGTTAATTAAATGAAATGACAGGACTGCACAGGCTCCTGTATACTTTAAATCACCTGGAGATTGCTTTGACATTTAGAAGTACTCCAGTTGCTACATTGTATCATTTGGAGAATGACAAGAGAAAGTACATGGTCGGCTCGGGCACACGAGCTCCATGCAACAGTGTTTCCAATCTGCAGTTGGTTGAATCTGAGGATACAGAATCTCAAGAGGGAGGTACAGGAGGTGGCCGACTAGACACTCTGGAAACAATAGAGAGAAAATAGAAGGATAATTTCTTTTTCATACTTTAAGAAATATCTAGTAACATTTAATAATTTTATAGGCATATTTTGATCATTTCCCACTCCTCCCCCTAGTTGTTTTTTTCTCAGAACAACCTCCCAACTCCTCCCAACTTCACACCCTCTCTTTTGTTTGTTTGTTTGTTTTAAATAGTTCACTAAGTCCACTTTGGGTTGCTCCATAGGTGTAGAGACCATCTGCCAGTACCACCCCCTTTAGAAAAACCAACTATCCCCCAGAAGCTATCAGCTTTCAGTAGGTCCTCAGATAGTGGAAGGGGACTGTGAAATTAATGGAAATTTCCCTACATACGGCATAATGTTCTTCTCAGAAGCCATAAGATGCCAGAAAAAAAGCTCAGTGCCAGATGAAGGATATCTCCCCTTGAGTTGTTGGGGGACTTCAGTGTGTTGATGATAACCCCAAAACAATACGGGCTATTTTGCCATTTGCCCTTTGTTATTTCTCTGAACCTGATGTTATAACCCTATTGCTGAAACCACCATATACTTTGATCATAGGATGTGGAAAGATCAAGTTGGTACCAGTTAGGAAGCTTCTTACTGCTGCCCAGCCTTCAGTAGTACCAAAAGGTGCTATGTAGGCTTCTGGAGAAGGAAAGTTACCAACAGTCTCACCCACTGATGAACTCTGTGTGCTGCACTTAATAAACCAGCATGGCAGAATAGGTTCATGGAAGCAATAGTGGCACAACTGTTGTGGGTGTAAACAACTCCTTTCTGATTAGATTTAAGGCCCCCTTCACAGGAGGAAGCATATTCCTGGCACTATACAAATCTGGCTAAGAACTCATGGTTGGGGAGCTCATTGATCCTAGGGGTGAGCCTACTACTATTGTTTTGTAAGTAGACGTAGGAGTAAGCTACACTCTAAATTCATGTTCTGTACCTGAAGATTGGTATAGTTCTGACTTTAGAAAAGTATCTCAATGCAGAAGATGGCTGTCAATGCAGAGTCTCACAGCTGGTTAAAATGCAGAGAATAAATGCATGTTGAGTGCTCTGTGACGAATCGGACTTCTGTATCGAGCTCCTGCCCACAATGCTTAGAGGCCATTGTGGCAAGGGGTCAGCATGATTTTAAGAGCCAGAGAGTGGAGAGAACCAAAGCAGAACAATAACTTCTGGATGAGAGAGGGCCACTGCGCTCATGAACTCACAACTGGTGTGGTTACCTGCACAGCATCAAGCTAGTCAACATGACAGAACCTTTTACATGTCTGTCTGTGAATCCGTGGCTCTGTGATGTCTCTCTTCAGGTTGAGACACTTGGTGTTTTAGTCCACAGAGTGCGTGAGCTTTTGATCAAAGGACAGATGGCCAGCTGTGCTTCATTTTTAGGTGGCACTATATAAAGTTTTTCTGTTTTGTTTTGTTGTTGGTTTCTTTTTCTTTCCAAAGAAATTCTGACCGGTGTCCTCCTTCCCTAACTAAACTGTGTGTACTCTCTTAAAAATTAACTGCTAACCCCAACTTAGCTACTGAGCCTTCTGTAAGCACCTGAAAAATTTCAACAGACTAGCCCAAACAAACAAACAAACAAACAGAACAAATATAAAAAACAAACAAAACACATTACCTCCCAACATACTGGCACACCACCCATGTCCATTTGTATGGTTTTTATGGGCTGACCCTAAAACATGCAGGGCAGAGGAATGCCTAATTTTTATTTCCTAATAGTTGAACTTTCTCTTAGGTGGTCCCTTGTCTGCATGCTCCATCCTGTTGGATTAGGAGGGAGTTCATAGAGAATAAAGAAGTTAATTCTAATTTTGGCAGATGGTGTGCTAATAGAATCAACAAAAGTATCCTAAACAAAAGCCAGCATTCTCTGGCTTGGAAATGTTGAGCTAAGCATTTTCACACTAACAACAAAGGGAAGAGCTGAGATTTGCCTTCAAAACTGTTTTTTGTTTTCAAAAGCCTTGAGGATTGCCTGTGCATGGTAGAGTTCACATTCAAGCAAGAGCCCCACTAGATACCTCTCTTACTATTCTAAGTATTCTTAAAAAGTATGGTGATAGCTTCACATAAGTTCCGCAGTGACAGTGTCATGGCCTAAGGATATTTAAGACCCACTGAAATATCCTTTTATATATAAAAGTAAGGCTAAGATTGTGGCCTTTAGCTCACCAAATAATTAGGCCAAAATTTCAAAGCCACCCTGGATTAGCTACTATGAGTTTGAAAACATATTTTAAGGAGAAATGGAATGACCCGAATTTGGCTTTATCACAGTGAACCGTATTCATTGACTATAGAATTTTAAAACAGAAGAAGTGTGTACACTGGGGGCGATGCAGCTGGTATTGATAGCTAAGGGTAGAGTAGCCTGTTTGGAAACTCCCATCTATTTGATTTATTTATTTGGTCCTTGGCAAGGAGGGGCTCTTCCACTGCCTGGTTGCCTTTCCTGGCTGGAGGGATTGTGTGTCTTGAATCCTGCAGTCTCCCGTCAGCTACATTGATACTGGACTTCTCCCCTCTCTGCTCAGGTATCTCCATCCTTTCTTGGAAAATTAAGTGGAAAGGATAGTGCTTCTTCCCCTCTGCCACCATTTTTACTGTACCCACTCTGTGACTTTAGGAGCACCAAGTTTTAAGGGTAAGTCTCTGGGCATCAGAGAGTCTCTTGAATAGGTGTGGTGCTAAGACCCTGGAGAACTGAGGGGTGACATGGGGTGGATTGGAAATGAAGGGAGCCGATGGGCAGAGAGCCCAAGCACTCTCTGTTCTGCTTGTCTGGAGTCACTCAGGCTCGGGATAGATGCTGGGGATAGAGGGATAGAGGGATAGAGGGATAGAGGGATAGAGGGATAGAGGGATAGAGGGATAGAGGGAAACAGCAAAAGGCTCCATTCTTCACTTCACTTAGGGTAGTATGCCAAGTCAAGAAATCTTAGATCTGTGTTGGGGAGAACATGAGTGTGAGTGACCCTTACTAATTTACATTATTGTATAGCCTGTAGCACCAGGATTAATCTCAGGTAACTTCCTGAAAACAGTGTTTTAGGTTCATTTTCTCAAGGTTGTTTGAGCTCTGGGGCTCCACTGCCCTAGCTTGAATCTCCATACTTCAATCTCTTTCCCTCCCCCACCCCTCCTCTCCCTCCCCCCCCATGTTATTTTTAGATGTTTGTTTTTTGTTGTTGTTGTTTTTGTTGTTGTTGTTGTTTCGTGGTTTTTGAAGACAGGGTTCCTCTGTGTAGCCCTGGCTGTCCTGGAACTCACTCTGTAGACCAGGCTGGCCTCGAACACAGAAATCTGCCTGCCTCTGCCTCCTGAGTGCTGGGATTAAAGACGTGTGCCACCACCGCCCAGCTTTTAGATGGTTTTGCTATAGCTATATAGTCAAGATGAGTCTCCACTTTGCTGTCCTCCTGCCTCTGTCTCCTGAGTGCTTGGGTTACCAGCCTGGGCCGCCCTGCCTGGCTACTGAGCAGACTTCACTGTTAGTGCTGTGGTGTTAGACATCGGTAAAGTATAGGTTTGTGGAGGTGTTCATTTCATGAGGTCTCATGGACCAGTGTGTCAGGGGCTTTCACTCTGAGGGACTCTTGTCTAGGTGTGATAGGTCTTACCGACTACAACATGAAAGAGCATAGTACACTAACACCTTTTTATTAGAACAGGGGTAGGAAAAACCATCTAAAAACAACACACACACACACACACACAGAGAGAGAGAGAGAGAGAGAGAGAGAGAGAGAGAGAGAGAGATGAGAGAAGAGAAGTAGAGGGAAGAGGGAGACGCAGTTTCAAACTCAGCATTTAACATAATTTCGTAGAGCAAATAAATGCTCAATAAACGTACATACTGTTGTTTCTACTAGGAATATATGCGGTGGAAACTGAAGGGCCTAGAGAGTAAAAACTATAAACAAAGTATTTCTACAGTGTGGGTACCGTGGTAGAACCCTGCCCGTTGGTTTATCTAGACACTTAGTAATTAAGGGGTCTGCCTATAGAAGGTAAATGAGAGTAGTGGTTTCCCTTTCTCTATTTCCAAGGGAGAAGAAATAAAAATCTGTATCCTTAATGCCTACCCCCGTTCTCATAAAAAAAGGAGATGTTGGCTTATCGTGCTATCGTCTTTCATGTTGTAGTCAGTAATACCTATCACACCTAGACAAGAATCCCTCTGAGTAAAGGCCCCGGACACACTGGCCCGGGTCTGATCCTGCAAGTCACATGAAGCAGAGACCATCGCATTCCACACTCCAGCTACAAATGACGCAGGTTTGCCTCAAGGCCCATGGCTTCAGTGCTGTTCTCATAGTAACGGATACTCTCATTCCTGTGTCTATTTGAAAACAAAGTAGGTTCCCACTTTAAAGGATAATGAGGCTGAGAGACCATTAGACAGCCGACACTGACTGCAGAGAGCGGGGCAAGCTACTCCAGGGAAGCACAGGCTTGCTCCTGCGACCAGGCAGGGGGAGCTGCGGCAACAGCCTGGCCTGTGGTTTATAAGGCAAGGCAGGCATGCAAGTTTCAGATTGGCTGGTGGTTGTCTATTACCAGGTCCTGGAGGGATGAGGGACAGGGGCGGGGTGGGTGGGATCTTCATCGTGACCTGGCATATTTGGCATATTTGGCAGGCAAGCCTGTTAAGCTCTCTAGGAACTGGATTCCTCCAGGACAACTAGTCCCTCCAGGATCGCCACCTTCTACACACATTTCAGAATACAGAAAATGAAAAAATACAATTAATATATACTATAGTTTCCCTCTCAGCCCAGATAGCCAAATATTTTGAGCCCTGGGGTATTCTTTTGAGGCAGGTGCTCTAACCTGGGAAGATTCTAGATAGAACCCTTACCTCATGTAACAGTATCCCATCTACTAGCCCCTTGGATGGCCTGTGGGCTTCGTGGTAGAGAACTGTGTTCACTCCTTTCCCCAAAAGTCTTGAGTGTTCCTTCTGTCCCAGGTGATGGTAGACTTTTGTGCCTGTCTGAGCTAGGAATCTGTCAGGTTTAATAGCTCCCACCTATATAGTCTGTCACCGGAGTGTTTGCCCATCTTATGAGTGTGCCTCGACATGACTAAGCCGTTTCTTTAGCTCCGTGATTTCCTCTGACTCTATCCCCCAAGATTCCTGTAATTGAAGCTCCTTAATCAATCTAGTCATCTTATCCTGCAAACTGATAAAAAAAATTTTAAGATGTATTTATTTTCTTTTATGTGTGCATGTGCTTTGCCTGCATGTATCTCTATGTACCACATGTGCCTGGTGCCCTTGGAGGCCAGTAGAGGGTATTGGATTCCTGGAAACTAAAGTAGAGACAGCTGTGAGCCGCCATATATAGGTGATACGGATCAAACCGGGGTCTTCTGAAAAATGCACCAGTGTTAACCACCGAGGTATCTCTTTCTATCCCCTCTCCAGTATTTATTCTGTGATGTCAGTTCCTGACACATAGATCCCCTTTTCAAAGCCATGAGTAACTTCCTGGTGATTTAGGCTCAAGTTCAAAACCCTAGGTGTGACTCAAAAGGCCAGTCACAATCACCTTCTCTGCTAACCTAAGAGACAGTTCTTCAACTGAGGGGCATTTGAACAGTGGGCCCTGGCTAGTTCTCAGTCCTCAGCTGACTGACCTGGCTCCCTTACCAATGAAAGTCCATTACCCCTGAAGCCAAGGATGTGTGTCTTATTTTCAGGGAAGCCAAGATTGCTAACTCTAATCAATTACTCTGTCCTGCACACTTCCTTGATGTTTAATACTGTTTAAAACCATACTATTATAGGAAGGAGCTCACAGTGTAATAGCCACTTTCTATCTGTGGCTATTCTTCCCATCTGATGGCTTATTTGTGTAGCTGTGTGGAATATTCGCGCTCTGGTGGGCCTTGTGGCAGGTATTGAGGATGCAGAAATAACTTGCCCACAAGAGTGGGAACCAAAGAAGTAGCCAGACAAGAAAGGCATGCCAGGTTGAAATAGAAATTTGATGACAGATTATGAATAGCACTGAGAACAGTTGTAGGAAATACCAGGTAAAGGCTCAGAGAGTGGTATTTGGGGTGGACCTCGAAGGGCTGGGGTGGCTTCCTAAGATGGAAAAGCAGTAGGGTAGAGAAGGCTGGAGATTTGATGGGTAAAGAGTGGGATTGGTGTGTTCTAATATCTTTTCCTGTTGTTGTAATACAATTCCGTGATCAAAAGCAGCTGAAGGGAGAAAGGGTTTATTGTGGCTCATGGTTCAAGATACAGTTCCTCATGGAGGCGGTAGTGATGGCAGTAAGTCCTGACAGCTTCTGGCCAATCAAACTTTCAGTGCTAGCTGTTGCTCAGTTCTCTACTTACATTGGCCAGAATCTCAGCCAGTCAAACCATCCCACCCACAGGGGGCGGGGCTTCCTCCCTCCGTTGACATAATCAAGATCATCTCCTCTAGGCTCTCCTCCCCGGTGATTCTAGAATCTGCTGAGTGGACAATTAACAAGAGCCATCACAATGTGGGCAATGCTGCAAGTGGTGACGGGAATGTCCCCCGTAGCAGCCTCGGTTAGGCGATCTTGTGTTTCTCAGAGCCATCTGTGGCTCAGGGGAGCAGACACAACTGAAAGTTCATTATATTCGCTGAGGAAAAGCAGTTACTGCCACCTGAACCGAGAGCTGGAGGCCACACGGCGCCATTAACTGCCCGAATGAGACGTGTGTGCGTCCATATGCCGTTCTCTTAATCGTATTTCAAAACCTGTGTTACCCGGAGTTTATTATCCTGCTAGGTTTTCATACATTTCCATATGTCTCCGTGGCAAAGAAATGCAAAACTCTTCAGAGCCCCCCAAAAGCGGACCTCTATTCTACCAGTCAAACGTACTTTGGAGTCTTGCTTGTCCTATAACAAGGCCCAGCTATGCCATAACCCGTGGGCATCTTCCCCCCAGGACCTGATGGGATTGGTAAAACATTGAAAAAAACAAGCAACACTGTACTACAAGGAAAAGTGCCATTCCTGGAGGTACGTGAGCAGTAACCAGAAGGCTCCGGGTTTGGGTGATAGCGATGGAGCACTGACTAAGCATCTTCTATGGGCTGAAAGGTGTTATCAAGTAGATCGTGAGTTACCAGCCTCTGCAATAAAACAGCATTGAGAGGGATGGAGTGGGGGCGGGGCAAACCATAGCCCTTTTCCTTGCCCTGCCTTTGTATGCCATTAAGTGTCATTAAAACAGAAAAATCCCACCGCCTAGCGCTGTTGTAGAAAGCCAAAATAAAAGCCAGAGACATCTGACC
Organism: Apodemus agrarius; assembly: GCA_964023405.1. Classification (NCBI taxonomy): domain Eukaryota; kingdom Metazoa; phylum Chordata; class Mammalia; order Rodentia; family Muridae; genus Apodemus; species Apodemus agrarius. The sequence continues at coordinate 28,605,543 of OZ030023.1, forward strand.
TTCTCCGCTCTGTTTTGTTTCAAGCAAATGCCATTATTTAGTTTGGCTGAGAATGCCGCAGTATATTCAGGCCACGCTCAGACACCCTGGATTTGGGCTGACACCCTAGCTAGGAACACTGAATAAAAGCATGCTTCGTAGCGGTAGGCGGATAAGCTCAGGTTGAAGCGTGTTCTTTCTCAGGCTGGGGTGGGGGACGGTTATCCGCTTGTCGGTGTGTGTTTACTGAGGAAGCGAGTCTGTGTTTAGGGGCTGTGCTTGTTCATTACGAGGCTAATTCAACTGTAAGGTTCCAGTCTGGTCATAGCAATTAGTGCCGGTCCCCACTTACGGCTGACCTAAGCTTAGCATCACAAACGGACATTTGACTAATCTAACTGCTAAAAAGACTGCTTACTCGGTGGGTCATCAGGACCCTGACATGTGTGTTCATAGAGCATTTTAGAAGTAGGCATGGAAATCTGTGCAGACGGCTCGTTTATGCCTTTTTCCTTATAATCGAGACTACTGTTATTCTGTCTTCTCGTCCTATCCAGGAAGAACGTTGGTGAGAAGCACAGAAACCAGTGACACCCGTGGCTGTGGAATTTCCATGGAGTTAACAGAGCATGGGAACCGACCGCCTGGGACATCTTCTTCCGCCAGGCTCCCAAGCGCCTTCTGGGGCCCAGAGCGAAACTGCGCACGCGCACCCGGGGTGCTTGCACAGGACCCTTGGAGTGGTTGGAGGGGGCTGGGAAGATGGGAGCAAACATGGGGCAAATGTTTTACAACCTGAACCTCAGAACTGTGATCCTCCAAGGAGAAAGCTACTTGAAGAAAAGAAAGAAAGAAGAAGAAGAAAAATAAAGTTAACAGGCTTCTCAGGGATTGTGTTTTCTGTGTATACATGAGCCATAGCTCCAGGCCAGGCGGCAGTATTTAGAGCACCCGGATTTCAGTTCTGTCCAATGTGAAGGAGGGATCAACTGACGTTCATTGCCGTTCCGTAACTAGTGTAAGATATGTATATGTTAATCTTTATTTTTATAATATGCAAATACATTTAAATTTATACAGTCGGACACTTCTAGCATTAGTTAACACTGGGTGCAATATTCTGCATGAGAGCTGTGCCAAGATGGGGCTGACGTCTTGGAGTGTCAGACTTGGGTTCTTCTCGTCCTTTAGCCCTCCTGCGCAACTGCAAAGGGCAGGGAAAGCTAGCCTCCCCCCTGTTAGCCCGTGGCTAGATTTAAGGTTGGTTTCTAGAACTCTAATAACCACTAGGAGCTTTCAGTCCAGTGAGACAGAGCCCCCTCCCACCTTTCTATCGCACCCCCCTGCTTGTTAGTCACTGGACACGGTGGAAGAGTGATAAATATTCTGTCCCCACACATCACCACTGCTGGGACAGAGGGGCATATTCCTAGAGGCCGAACGAGGTGAAAAATCTCCGAAAATCCGGATCTTGGAACAACTTGAGATAATCTGAATCCAGTTCTAAATCTTGCAGTCATTCTCCTGCTATGCACCCCACCCCCCACCTCCCCGACCCCCAGAACAGTGCGCATGACTTAGCAGAGCGCTCCGCGGAACCTCTCCATCTGACTGTCCGCCTTCCTGTAGGAGCACCCGGTCAGGGCGGAGCTCCAGCCCTCATTGGCTGATTATCCATGCAGAGCCACTTGGAGGAAGTCCTGCTGCCAAAGTCCTAGCAGAACCCTTGTTTTGAAATCTCTAGGAGGTAAACACTTAAATTCAAACTCCCCAAATTGCTCTCTAGTTAGGGCCAAACAGCATACACGCTGTAGTAGAAACACGCTCTCCAAAGAACGTACAGGATTCTGTTTACATCTGCCTCCGTGTGTTGACAGGAAGCATGTAAAACTGACTGTTCCCCAACAAGAAGCGTGTGTCAGCTGGTCTTCCTCTGTCGCCTGTAATCGACTCTTAGACTGCCACAGCACACGCAGCCACCACAAATCTTTTAAGAGAAATGCAAGCAGGTGGCTGCGCTGTTGAGAAATTACAAATTGATTCGTCTTGAATCTGTGCGGTTGACTTCACCGCACCCTCCGGGAGCCCGTTCCATGGAGGCAATTTCTCAGAAATCAGAATCAAGTAGGGATTGTCTCTCTTTATGTTTTGAATACTTGAACACGACAAGTCCAGTTTAAAATATCGGTTTTTTTCCTTTTAGAACACAGTTGCAGGATGGGTGAGACTCGGGTTGATCTCTTCTGTCATAAGTCTCGCGTGTATGTGTGCAAGTGTAAACCGAAGGGTTAGTGTTCCCCTGGCCTTACAGACCACTGAATTATTGGACAATAGTTTTTTTTTAATTTTTTTAAATTGGCACCAGACAGTTCTGAAACTGTCAAGTCAGCAAAGCTCAATGTCCTATATGATTTGAGGCTTATTCCCCCAGAGGGCCATGTCAAATAAAAAATAAGGCTCCTTGGGTGAGTGTGCCCTGCAAATGGTTGCTATTTTCATAAACACAGATGCCCATGTTCTGAATATCTGCTACTTTCTGACAAGTAATGTCGTGTGTTGTCCTGAACCCTAGAGAAGCATCGTGGATGAGGGAACCCTTGGTGGTCACATGTGTTGTGGCCAGGGTTGGGCACTGTCAAAGGGTCACGTGCCTGAAAAACCTCCAGCAACGCGTGAGAACTTGCCTCAGTGTTGGGGGGAGGGCTGAGATACAGAAGCCACTCTGCCCAAGACGAGTTTCAGCGGCCGTATAGGAAAGTCGTGTTTCCTTATTTCACACCTGGGAAGACTCAGCGGCCAGCAGCAGCTGCGGGGCCAGCCACTAAGCACAAGAGGAATTCGTTCAACCCAAGGAGCCCCGTGCCTCTCAAATGCGCTCCGAGTTTGTTATGGTTTCTATTCTTACAACGAGTGGTATCAAAACCACTTCCGGGGATTGTAAAAGTGCTGCCAGAATCAATGTTTTCCCCCTTCTAAGGAAAAACAAAAACAAAACAAAACACCCGACAGTGCTCATATTTGACATGTGCGCTAGACTCTTTTGAATGAATAAAGAGGAAGGGCTTGATGGGACCCCAGTGGAGTGTGTGTGTGTTTCATGCTGCAGTCTGTGAATTGTAATTGTGGTTTCCCAGTTCATTGTCCTAACGTAACGGGGCAGAAATTAAAAAAAAAAAAAAATCAATAAAAACACAATGAAATGTTTAAGCCGTGGTAGCTCAGAGTTTAATTATTTCTGGTTTGGTTATTTCAGTTTGATCAGTTAAAAGGAGTAAAAATTTTGTGCTTTTAGCTCAATTTTGAACCGGGGGTGGGGGGTGGGGGATAGGGATAGGGGGTGGGGGGGGTGGGGGGGAAGAGTCAGCTGCTTGAGTCTCCAAAGGGGAAAAAACTCTAAGAGCTGCTGTTTTCATTTTTTTTTATTCCACTTAATTTATGTGTATGTCGGGGAGGGGGGTTGCCACAGTACACATGCAGAAGTCAAAGGTCAACTTTAAAGAGTTGGTTCACTCAATCTACCATCTAGGTCCTAGGGATGAAACTTAGGAGGGCAAGCTTGGTGCTGGGTGCCTTCACCTACTGAGTCATCCCCCTGCCCCAAGTCTCTCACAAAACTCTGCTTCTGAAACACTGGCTCTGTCTTTTGGGACTGAGGGCTGAACCCAGGACCTTCCACATGCCAGGCAAGTGCCCTGCTCCTCACCCACAGCCCCAGCCTAATACCATCTGTCCGTGAAATCAGATTCCTTTTGCAGTGAGCCATTGTGCTTCTAAGTTACTGATGTGTGATGACTTTAGAAGTCCCCATTCCCCGGGCTTCCTTCTTAGGGTCCTGCCACAGCGTGTAAATACTGTCTAGGAACACTCTGGAAGGCTGAGATTACAGGTCCCTGGGGGACTGCTCAGAAGCTCTGTTCCTCTGTCTGCTTGCTTGTTTGTTTTAAAGAAAGATAAAACATGGAAAGAAAAATGCGTGGAAGCCAGACAAATCCAAGCCCTGCACAGAGGACCTGGGACACAGGGGCAGGACCAGCTCAGACCAGAATGTTCTCCTTTAAAATGTTCTGAAAAGGAACTATCTCTTTTAGTATCGGATATCCTAGTTCAAAATGTACCTCTATGGTGTGTTTACCATATACCTCTGTGTTGAAATATCTAAAACCACCTGGTGTAAAAAAGGAGGTATGCTTCTGGCAGAGTGCTCACTCTCACAGAGGAAGCCAGGCAAGCTCTGACATCCATCCTCACAGCTGCCTGCTTCTGCCCAGGAGGACAGAGTTTGAACATATGTCAACAAATTCGTGCCTGGAATTTTATCAAGATACTTTAAGAGTTCTTTAAACTTGCTCAGCAGATCACACAGCCAAGTAGGTGTCGGTGGTGACAATTAGATGCCTGTCAGTTCACACAGGATTCGGTCCCTCCCAGGGCAGTTTACCCCTTCCTCCCACCCCCCACCCCCCCCACCCCCCACCCCCCAATGAGAGCTTTCTGAAGTAGGGACCAAGTTTATAGAACTTCGAAGCCCTCCTACCTACTACATGCAAAGAGACAGTCTGCTGAATCCCAGTGACAAGGGGACCTTTGCCCATGAGTGCTTATGTTACTTACCCAGTGATATCACCAGGGTGTCGGGCAAATGAGAGAACCTGCTACTGTGCTGCGTAGGAGGAGGGTGTGTGTGTGTGTGTGTGTGTGTGTGTGTCTGTGTGTCTGTGTGTCTGTGTGTCTGTGTGTGTGTGTGTTCATGCACACACACCTGGGGTAGTTTGGAAGGCAAATAAATGAACTTACATAGGTTAGACAACATGAGAAAATGCATGTGGCAATAGAACCCCATTTAACTATTTGTAACCCCTTTCAGGAAATAAATATCTTTTATTTTCATATACAAGCAATCGTTTTTAGTGAAATGAATGTCATTCCAAACACAGAACCTAAATGAATGTTTCCCAAGCTGGTATTTAGAATGACATGACTCCCTCATCACCAATACATACCCTGTAATGGGCCCCAAGATTCAGACACTTTAAGAAATAAAGTGTTAAATAAAGCAAACCAGTTTTTATTGCAGGCCTCTGAGAACCTTCTAGACACTGTTATAAAGTATCAATCTTTATAGACCAGATGTGTGCATGTGTTTGGGTGTGGAAAGAAGCCTTCTACAATGGCGTGTGGGCATGGCCTGTATCCATCAATGGTCTCTAGAATGAAACTAATAGAATTGAATATGCATTAGGAAGGGGTTATTAGATTGACTTACACTATAGGGGCTAGGTAGACCAGATGTCTGTCTGCACTCTGGAGAGACTAAAAGCCTGGTAGTTTGCTAGCCCATGAAGTTGGATGGGTTTGCAGTCCAGCTCTGGTGCAGAAAGCTGGTGGCATTCCTGGAGAATTGCTGATCTCCAGTTCACATCAAAAGGCAGAAGAATAGGAATTCTGATGTCAGTTAAGGATAAATACACCAGGAAGAAGCCAAAGCTTGCCAGTAAGTGGCATACTTTTTGTTTGACCCTCTTGGTATATCTGAATGAATACAGGTTAGTACCCAAGTACAAGGAAAATGGGAACATTTTTCTAAAGTGGCAAAACTGCTATGTGCTCATTTGGATAATGTAAGAGCGCAGTAGGGGACTGGCAGGCTAAGAAATTTGTCCTGGGTTAACACAGCTCACAGAAAGTCCAAGCAGTTTGTCTTCTTATGTTTAAGAAACTCTGAAAGCTTTAAGAAATAGCTCTACCAGCCTAAAATTTCCAACAAAGACAATCATTAGATGAATGTTCTAGAAGCATATTGTAAGATTACCTCCTAAATTTAAATTTTAAGGTGCGCTAAGCATCTTTTAGTCCTGTTTAAGCATAAAGATACTTCATGTAATTCTGAAAATGGGGGGGGGGCATCCATTTGATTTGTGACAAGCAACAATGGTTAAAGAGGATGTCCTAAGTATTGCCAACTCAGAACATTTGGCTGCATTGATACTGAAAGAGCAAACTCACACGACAGACTCATCAGACATGAAAACAAAATCTTATAAGCTGATTTGGTGTGATGGAACAGGACAAATGGCTTGGATTTATCTTACGCTCAGTGGTTGAGGAATCACAGGACAACATTAAGCCTCTGTGCATCTGTGTACAGGTACCTCCGCCTATGTATGTCCTGGGACTGTATGATGTCTTAGGAGTCGACAGTGCATTGGCTTGTACGTCTCCCACCAACAACCATCCTCGACTCCATGGATGGCAGAGGGAATTCTCACCAGCCCATGAGACTGACAAGAAAAACTTTGCTTTCAAAGAAAAAGCAAAAACAGTCACTTAGATCCTTCAGAATTTTTCTTTTCTTTTCTTTCTTTCTTTTTTTTTTTTTTTTTTTTTTTTTTTTTGGTCTTTTGAGCCTTTTATTAGAAAAGATATACAAGTCCTTATTAAAAGGTAAAGAATATGCAAAATAATGAAATCTAAAATGAAATTGGAGATAAAATAACAGACAATGAAAAATCCAGAGAATCTTAACGACATAGTTTTTAAAAAAGGGTGCACTCCACCAAATTGGAAATTATAAAAGAAATGGATAATTTAATTGGGGCTGGCTTAAAATTTCAGAGGTTTAGTCCATTTTCCTCATAGCAGGGAATTTTTCTTAATTACGTAGGGAATATGGAGAAGCTGTTGCTGAGGAAAATGTAGGTAAGGTCCTCCCTACTCCTGTGGCTTGCATCCAATAGTGAAGCCTGTAAGAAAACTGAGTAGAGCGAACATGGATAGACTCACTTTTCATCATTACCCTCTAAGCAAAGCTGTTTACATAGCAGGTACATAGCATCAGGTATGAGTAATCTAGGGGTGATGTTAAGCACAAGGGGAGGTTGCAGGCAGGTTCTATGCAAGTATTAAGCTGTCTTACACGAGGGCCGTACAAGCTAGCATTCTTAAGCAGTTACGGATTTGACATACAAGGAGAACCCTGGAACTCCTCCCCAGTATACTGAAGGGCCGTTGTAGTAAATGTTGGTAAGAATGATCAGTACAGATAGCATTTGAGAAGGCTGTGACCCCCTTTACCTTACCTGTCCTCTAGCTTCAAGCTCCCTGAGCACACGCACCACCCCTGTTTGTAACTGGATTCTGAAAGGTTGATAAACTGACTTGAGACTTTCTCTCTCACTTCTTCTACTGTGGACCAAGAATAAAAGTCTTATAAAATATAAGACTCCGTTGGTGCTGATTTTATTAACTCCATCACTCTGGAAGGACAAAACAAAACAAAACAAAACAAAACAAAACATTTGGGGAGAAGAACTGGAAACACCGATTATTTTAATGATTTTCAACTTTTCTACAAAGAAAAAGAGCTGGACAGGAGGCTTCAATGATGATTTCTATCAAATATTAAGGGAACTACATGCTGATTACTTTATGCCAATTTGATAAAAACTAGAGTTATCTGGAATGGAGGAAAATCAGTTTCCGAAAATGCCTCCGTCAGATCCCATTGCAGATGGTGGCATCCTTGGCCTGGTGGTTCTGGGTTCTATAAGAAAGTAGGCTGAGCAAGCCATGGAGAGCAAGCCAGTAAGCAGCACCCCTCCACAGCTTCTGCATCTGGTCCCCCCTCCAGGTTCCTGACCTGTTTGAGTTCCTTTCTTCTATGATGAACAGTGCTGTGAGGTGCAACCCACCAAACCCTTTCCTCTCCAAGTTGCTTTGGTCATGGTATGTTGTTGCAGCCATAGAAACCCAAAGTAAGATAAACTATTATAAGCCTCAATTTCTTTCAAACTGCTGTGTCAGAAAAACATACAAGTAATCAAGCAGGCAACACCACCACCACCAGACCATATTTTCCATTTGTTCTTATTCCCCAAAGATCAACACAGATTTCCATGACCTCAACATGTCAGGAATCATTCTTCCCATTAACAGGCAGTTGTTCTCATAGCATGTCTACTGGGCGTCACCCCGTTCAACTCACTTTCACCACTTTTCTACCTGGGCAGCACCAGATCCCATGGATTGACTCAGTTTCCAACACTGCAGCACCTCGCACACCATCACAAGCCCCAGGTAGATTTTTTTTCATGCTTCTAGCCACAAACTATAAGTCAGGGTTCCCAGGTCTAGAAGCTCAGCAAGACAAATGCCTTCAAGGGCAAACTCCTATATCAATGGTGTGTCCAATTGTCCAACCCTTTATCGTCAGCTAAAATTGTACAACATGACCCAAGCATATTCACTGGCTCCTGTCCACTATTTTAACCTTTCAATTATTTTTATACAATGTATCTTAATCATATTCTTTCCTTTCTTCCAGCTTCTCCCAGATCATTTTTACATTCCCTATCTACTCTACTCTTGCCTGAAAAACAAAAAACAAAAACAAAAACAAAGCACAAGAAGCACACACACACACACACACACACACACACACACACACACACACACACACACGAATCTGCTTTGCTTGGCTAACTCCTCCTGAGCACGGTGCTCTCCTTGGAGTGTGGTTGATATACCCAGTATCACTGTATTGGAGAAAACTGGTTTCTCCACTCCCAGCAGTCACCGTTTAAGTTTTTATTTGGTTAAGAGTGGGGCTCTGTGCCTACTTCCCCTCTCCATGCGTATCTAGAAGATGCTGTTTCCTTGGAGTCTTCCATCAGCTCTGGTCCCTACAATCTTTCCACCCTGTCTTCTGCATAACTCCCCGAGCTTTGAGAGGAGGGCCGTGATAGACACCTCATTAAGAGCTGAGTGCTTCAAAGGTTCTCACTCCCTGCCCATCGGTGGTTGTTGGCCTCCGTGTTAATTACCGTCTACTGCAAGAAGAAGTTGCTCTGATGAGAGTTCAGCCCACTGATCTATGGGCAGAGCGATATGTCATTAGGAAGCGTTTTATTGCTGTGTTCACTTAGCAAAATAATGGGTTACCCCCTAGTGCTCATGACCTATCTAGTCTCAGATCCTTGGCCTCATCAACACTGTCAGGTTCCATCTCATGGGGCCAGCCTTAAATCTGATCAAAAAGTGGTTGGTTGCTCATACTGCTTATACCACTATTTCAGTGGTGGGTATATATTACGGTTGGCCCCTTCTGTAGCTGCAGCTTGGTAAAATCGATGAGTACCTTTCTCCTTTGCTAGCATGTACAGTACCTCCAAGCTAGTCAGTGAGAGGGGAAGCTTCTGGTTGAGCATCAGATCATTTTCTCCATGGTGGTGTAAGTCATCAGCAATGGGCTCTTGCCATCAAGATGTAAAAGGTAACCAGTCACGTTGGCATATCCTGTGATATTTCGGGGCTTCCATGGGATACCTTTGGCCTATGCTTCAAAAAGATGTAACCCATTTCTTGTACTGGTGGTTTCATTTGGTACCATATAATGTCTACTTAGGCACTGTCTCTCCTAGTACAGGGTACCTCTATTTAAATTTCTTTTATATATGTATATATTCTTTGGAAGCTTCTAGAGTAATGGAAACATGCATTCTATGACATTGAGATAAATGTGCCCGTAAATATGTCTATCTTTCCTTCTTAAATTAGACAAACTGAGCATTCTCAGAAGTTCACCCCCTAGTGAAATACTCCTCTCCATGGATATGTTTAGGAGACCCCAGTAATCCCTCCATACATTCTTAGTTTGAGGAAGGCCATTGCTTTAGAAATGACTTCCACAGACTCCTTACTGCTGCAAGCAACACAGCGTTCTCTACCTTTTAGGTCTTAGCCATACCTGCTTTGGTATTACACTTACTGAGAATTTATAATAGTTTTACTATCACTCTCTTAGTTCAATTAATTTATCGATGCCTCCCATGTTTAGGAAAACACACGCAGACTGTTTTCCTCTTACAAATATTATTATTTCCTACCATTATTTTAGTGTGTGTGTGTGTGTGTGTGTGTGTATGTGTGTGTGTATGTGTGTGTGTGTGTGTGTGTGTGCGTGTGTGTGTGCGTGTGTGTTTATGTGCACATGTGTTAGTGCCCATGGCCGGATGTCTCCCTTGTCTTCATTAGGATTTACTGTTCCTATGATGAACACTATGACCAACAACTTGTGGAGGAAAGTTTATTCATCTGATGCTTCCACATCATAATCCATCACTAAAGGAAGCCAGGGCAGGAACTCATCCAGGGCAGAAACCTGGAGGCAGAAGCTGATGCAGAGGCCATAGAGGGGTGCTGCTTACTGGCTTACTCAGTCTGCTTTCTTATAGAACCCAGGACTACCAGCCCAAGGATGGCACCACCCACATTGGGCAGGACTCTGTCCCATCAATCACTGATTAAGAAAACACTTGCATGCAGCAGCCTGCCATAGCCCCCGGCTGCCTCCCTCCCCCCCTCTTCCTTTGACTACCTGGTGATCTGTGGCTGGGGAGGGCTGGCCAGCGTGGCAAAGTTCGTGCCAGGGCCGAGATAGTGGAGAGTCACAAGCTGGGTGGCACTTGTGTGAATGTTCGGTGTGTACCCAAAAAGGTAATGTGGAACACAGCTGTGCACTCTGAATTCATGCATGATCACGTGGATTACAGCTTTCAAATCTGTGAGGGTAAATTCAATTGGCATGCCATCAAGGAGAAGCAGGATGCGTATGTGAGCCATCTGAACACCATCTATCAAAACAATTTAACCAAGTCCCACAGAAAAATCACCCATGGCTATGCAACATTCGCAGATGGACCTCAGCCTACAGTGGAAGTCAATGGGAAAAAGTTTACTACTCCACACATCCTGATTACCACAGGCGGTGTGCCCACAGTTCCTCAGGAGAGCCAGATCCCAGGTGCCAGTCTTGGAATAACCAGTGATGGAAGACTTGTCCAGCTGCGGTGTCATTGTGGGTGCCAGCTACATTGTTGTGGAGATTGCGGGGATCCTCTCCGTCCTGGGCTCTAGGACGTCTCTTATGATCAGGCATGATAAGGTACTTAGAAGCTTTGATTCACTTATCAGTTCCAACTGCACCGAGAAGCTGGAGAACACCGGCGTGGAGATGTTGAAGTTCTCACAGGTTAAAGAAGTAAAAAAAGACATCATCAGGCTTGAAACTCCAAGTGGTTACTGTGGTTCTTGGTAGGAAACCCACCATGACCATGATTCCAGATGTTGACTGCCTGCTCTGGGTCATTGGGCCGGACCCAAATTCTAAGGGCCTGAATCTAAATAAACTGAGCATTCAAACTGATGGAAAAAGGCCACATCCTAGTCGACAGATTCCAGAATATCAATGTGGAAGACATCTGTGGGAAAGCACTTCTCACCGCAGTCGCAATCGCTGGTGAACAGAAATTTGCTCATAGACTTTTTGAATGCATACAGGATTCCAAATTAGACTATGACATCACTATCGTGGTCTTCAGCCACACCCCCCATTGGGACCATGGGGCTCATTGAAGAAGAAGTCGTTCTTAAGTATGGGAAAGACAATGTGAAAGTCTACTCAACTGCCTTTACCCCGATGTATCACGCCGTGACTACGAGGAAGACAAAATGCGTCATAAAGATGATTTGTGCCAACAAAGAGGAAAAGATGGCTGGCATCCACTTGCAGGGGATTGGCTGTGATGAGATGCTGCAGGGCTTCGCTGTCGAGGTGAAGATGGGGGCCACCAAGGCCGACTTCGACAACACAGTCGCCATTCATCCTACCTCTTCAGAAGAGCTGGTCACCCTGCGCTGAGAGCCCGGCACCCGTGTGGCTGGTGGTCCCACCAGTGGGCCTCTGGGAGGAACCAATCAAGTTTACGTCCTGCTCCAGCTTTATAGATTTCTGTATTTTGATCAGGAACTCCTGGTGGTGTAAATTTCCAGTTTAACGAAAAAAGAACTTATGTATCTAATCATAAGGTTGTTTTGTTAATCCGGGGTTGGTTTTCATTGATAATACTTACAATAATTAATATTTTGATTTTTTTTTAATTAACAGCCTTGTGTTGTGTTTTTCTTGTTTTGGCCTCATTCCAAGTTTAAATGTATGTGATATACACTGAAGTTAGCGCTCCTGACGGATGAAAATGGCTGCCTGATTTTTCTTTTCTTTTCTTTTCTTTTCTTTTCTTTTCTTTTCTTTTCTTTTCTTTTCTTTTCTTTTCTTTCTTTTCTTTCCTTTCCTTTCCTTTCCTTTCCTTTCCTTTCTTTTCTTTTTCTTTTCATTCTTTTTCTGTGCATCCCAGGATGGCCTCAAACAACTCAAAATCCTCAAGTTCTAACCTCATGAGTGCTGGGATTCTAGGCACGCATGGCCTCTCCTGGCCTAGCTTGTTAGCTTTGTAGGATGATAAGTCTCCGTCTATAAATATGCAAGTCTACAGAAGATACGTGTGGTATTTCTGTTCTGTATTGGAAAGCTGCTCTGAAAACATCTTTCCTCTCTGTTCTTATTTTCTTTTTTGCTCTGTTTTAAATGATTTTAAATGATTTGTGTTATTTTCATGAAGTGAAGTGCATTGAAGTCAGACTTGAGGCTGGCTAGGTAAAGGAGAGCTATCCCGGAGAAGACCGCACGTGTGGAGGGGAGGCTGAGGCACCGGAGCCCTTTCCTCTGAGAATTCCTGGTTCACGCAGTCATTCCAATATCTCTGTGTTTTTGTTATTTTTTATGAAAACAATTCCAAAAAATTTGAAATTGACTGCATTGTCTTATAAAATTTATTATGAACTGTAAAAAAAAAAAAAAGAAAGAAAGAAAGAAAGAAAGAAAGAAAGAAAGAAAGAAAGAAAGAAAACACCTTACAGCTGGGTCTTATGGAAGCATTTTCTCAATCGAGGTTCTCTTCTTTCTGTTGACTCTAGCTTGTGTCAAGTTGACATTAAAACTATCCAGGTCAGCCCTGGAGCTGGAGTTATAAGCAATTGTTAGCCAAACGATGCAGGAGCCAGGACTACACTTAGGGTCTGTGCTAGAGCACTGTGTGCTCTTAACTACTGAGCTCGCTCTCTCTGCCCCAATATATTGAGTTCTTGAAAGATTATTACAAAGGACGCCAGGGAAACACATGGGAGGATGAGTACTGAGCTTCTATGTGCTGAGAGTTTTAGCTCGCTAGAAGAACTTTCTGGAAACATACTGAGCTCTGTTTTGTCTTTCTTGGAGTTCTATACAGACTTCAGTACATAAGCATCGTTGTAAAATCCTGCATCAATAGCTTGGGTCGAAGAGCATGGAGAATCCTGCCAACCTCCACAGTCTTGACCTCTCTTAAATAACCAATTCATAGAAGGGAAATTGTCACTCTGCCTCAGTCTTGTTCTGTCTAGGCTGCCTAGCAGGACCCCATAGGGGTGAGGAGAGTTTTACAACCTGCTAAAAGACAAGAGTAGGTCCACCACCAAGAAAGACAGGTAGAGGGAGTTCGGAGTTCCAATTGTTTGCTTTAGGGATCTCTCTCTCTCTCTCTCTCTCTCTCTCTCTCTCACACACACACACACACACACACACACACACCACACACACACACACACACACACACACCACACACACACACACACACACACACACACACGTACACACACACACACACACACACACACTACACACACACCATACCATTATATTTTCACAACTCTCCAACCCAAAATTCATAAAGAATTTGGATACAAGAAAACCAAAGTCAACAACATATATATATATATTTTTTTTTTTTTGACCAAACTAAGTTTATCACAGAGTGCACAGGTGTCTTAAATTTGAAATTCGTAACGATCACATCTCAGCTTCTTGGCTAAGATCAAGTGTATGATCTGCTGCTATCAGTTTAGGACGGGTGCATCCTCAGTGTGAGCTCGCACGGCTTGTTAAATGGGTTTGGTGGGCAGAGGCTGCCATTGCTCGGTTCATTCCACACATTCACCGGATACTCCCGAGCCTCCAGAAACGGTGTGGCCTCTCAGAAGACTTTCAAAACCAATGCATATAATATACTGTGTCAAAGGACTAAAAAAAAAAAAACATAATTATCCTAGTAATTTTCAAAACCAGCTAATATACATTTGTGATACTAACACAAATGAACATTGAAAAGCACATGCAGAAGATTAGAAAGGAATAAAATCTGATTAAAAAAAAGCATCTGTAAAAGCCCAAAGCAGGTGTCATCTTTGATGGTAAAATACTGAAAGCTTTCAAGTCTGGACATAATGCAAGGGCATTTGTTCTCACAAACTGCCACTGTGTAACAAAGATTCTAATATTTTAATGATTTCAGCAAAGTTGTGGCAGATAAGATCATGTAAAAATTGGCAGCGACTATTTCAAAAATTAAATTATGAAAATTACCTTTTCTATGGCATTTCTGCTACCTATCAAGTGGGAAATGTCCTCCACAGGCTCAGAACAAAGATATTATGGGAAATGATAACAGATGATGAGTGTTATCTGGAGGGACCAGATCACTCAAATGTGTCTTTGAAGGAACCTCAACCATGGTCCCTCATACTCTGTTTTCTGTCCATCATGAGGTAAAATAGCAAATCCATTACAAACTGCTCCCCTGTGATGATTTGGTCAACTGCCTAGGGCTGAGCTGAATCATCTGAACCCATGAGTCAAAACAATCCTTTCTCCCCCTTAAGTTCCTTGTGTGGGGCATTGTGTTATAGAACTGAAGAACTAGCAGAAGAAGTCTGTTCTCCTTCTGGGTTATCGTGTAGCTATCCCCGATAGTGTAGTTGAGGAGCCCCTGGAATCATTTTGTAGAATGGATCTGAACACATCTGGAGTTATACAGGCTGAAGAGGTCCTAACAAGCTAAAGGCAAAGAAAGCTTCATGACTGTTCAGCTGGGAGTCCAGAAGCTCTGAAGAGCAGTAAGAATGTGAGGGCGGTTATCAGGTGTGGTACGGGCACAAGGATGCCATCGAGAATTAGACTAAGCTTCATTGGTCATGCTGTGGTGAAGAAGACATTGTCTAGGCCCCCAAAGGCTTTGTGGGATGCAAGGTTTAAAGGTGGCCCACTAATTAACCTGCCTGTGGTCATTTGGGTTTGGCCTGGGTATTGAAGGGATTTAGCAAAGTTTATGATAGAATTAGTGGTAAAAGGTGGAGGAGAAAGACTGCTAAAACTTACAGTTCGGCTTCTTTGTTCTGTGGAGTGTAGCATGGGTATCCTGTATGTTATGGCTAATATCCCCTTATCAGTGAGTACATACCATGCATGTCCTTTGGGGTCTGGATTACCTCACCCAGGATGATATTCTCAAGTTCCATCCATTTGCCTGCAAACTTCATGCTGTCTTTGTACCACAATTTCTTTATCCATGCTTCAATTGAGGGACATTTAGGTTGTCTCCAGTTTCTGGCTATTATGAATACAGTGGCTATGAACATAGTTAAGCAAACAAGAAAGAAGGCCCAAGCCAGATGCTTGAATCTCACTTAGAGGGGGGAATAAAATAGTCCTAAGAGGAGTTGGTTGGAGGGAACTGGGTTGAAGATGGGATGGGGATGGAGAGGGATTCAGGATCAGGTGTGGGGAGGATTAGGTGAGATGGCCAGGTGCCCATAAGAATGAATGGAAATCTGCAACTCAAGGGTGGGCAACCCCAGGATGTGACAGAGGCCTGGGACACGGGAGGAGCCGGAGCATCAGTGAGGGTAATCTTAGCTGTGATTCACAACATTGGGGCTATGGTACCTGAAGAAGCTACCTCCTGTAATCAGGCAGGATCCTCAGCGGAATGATAAGGACACCAACTCACCCACAAAACTTTAGACCCCAAATTTATTCTGTCCACAAGAAATGCATGGACAGGGGATGGAACAGAGACTGAGGTAATATCCAACCAATAACTGGGCCCAACTCGAGACCCATCCTATGGGCAATCACCAAACACTGACATTATTGATACTCTGCTATGCTTGCAGACAGGAGTCTAGCATGGCTGTTCTCTGAGAGGCTCCATCCAGCAGCTGACTCAGATGGATGCAGACACCCACAGCATAACAGTGAGTGGAGCTTTGGAACTCTTATGGAAGAGTTGGGGAAGGGGAGGATTGCAGGCCCTGGAGAGGATAGGAACTCCACAGGAAGACCAAGAGCATCAACTAACCTGGACCCTTGGGGCTCTCATAGACAGAACTATCAACCAAAGAACGTACACGGACTGTACCTAGGCCTCCCTGCACATACACAGCAGATGTGCAGCTTGGTCTTCATGTGGGTTCTCAACAACGGGCGCGGGAGCTATCCCAAAAGCTTTCGCCTATATTTAGAATATTTCCTTCTAGCTGGGCTGCCTTGTCTGGCCTCAGTGGGAGAGGATGTGTCTAACCTCACAGAGACTTACAGTGCCAGAGTGAGGGATACCCAGCCCCACCCCTACCTGCTCAGAGGAGAAGGGGAGGAGGAGCATGGGAAAGAATTATGGGAGGGGTGGCCTGGATGGGGCATTGAGCAAGATATAAAGTGAATAAATTAAAATAAAAAGAAACAAAACAAAACAAAAAATGAACTTACAGTTTGGTCAAGAAAATTTCTATCAACTGGGGCTAAGAATGACTTAGTTTCTGGTTGTATGAGTCCAATTAAAATGAAACTAAGATGGACTGTGATACCTGACCCCAAGGGGCAGGAGCAGGGGCAGGGGCAGGGGCAGGGGCAGGGGCAGGGGTAGGGGTAGGGGTAGGGGCAGGGGCAGGGGCAGGGGCAGAACTTTAGAAATCCTAAAGCCAGAGAAATTTCTAAATCATCTAGAACTACATAGTGGGATTCTATCTCAAAAAATAAAAATAAAAAGGTGAAATTCCCTGCCCCCCCAAAAAAAAACTATATAAACCATCTAAACCAATGAATCAAACAAAAAAGCAGGAAACCTAGGACTGCATCATGACAGTGGGTAAGGGGCTCTAAGGACTTGCCAGACTCTACCCCACGGATTGTAGGCTCAAAGCCATGCGAGGATAAACTAACCTGAGAGGTTTGCTCAGGTGGAGAGCCCTTCTGGGGCACTCTGCTGTACAAGACTGTCTAGGAAGTGTTTTCCCCAAACTTTTCCACCATGTTCTCTGTTCAGGCGTTCAGAGGACGATGGGGCCATGGTGCAAGTGGATTCAGCTTCCAGTTAAATTGTCGGTAGCTCAAGGTGTCCCCCACACCATGCTGGTTTAGCATCGTGAGACCCTATGTAAGAAAGCTGTGAGCTAACTGCGAATTGTGGATTCCACAAAGTGCAGAATGTTCTTCCCACAAGGTGGTCTTCTAGGAAGAACTGCAGAAACTATAAGGAGTGAATGGAGCCAGTCAGCCATAAACAGAGACCTTGGAAACAGTATAACATTATCTAGTCTCCTTCAAATTGTTTTCTATAGTTATTTCTCACAGTGAGAAAAGCTAACTAACACATTTTCATAGTCCTACCTCATTCAAAGTTTAACAAATTGTTTTACGGAATTACATGAAAAACACAATTTATTACAGAAAATACAGTAGTCATCTTCCGTTACCCAATGGTTAGCCAAGGAGTGTCTGCTTAAGATGCAAACTCCAAAGCACCAGAAGAATCAATGGATAGACGAGACTGCATCAAAATTATCCATGTGCTCTAAACAATGCTGTCAGGAAATGGAAAAGCAGCTCAAAGAATCAGAGGTGATGTTTGCAAATGACTTGTCTGATGAGTCGTATCCAGAATGCATGTACGACTCATAACTTGATGATAAAAAGACAATGAAATCAATAAGCAAAGACTTTGAGTAGACATTTATCCAAGAAGATATAGAGATGACCAACAATGACAGGAGAAGGTAATCAAAGTTATCGATCAGGGTAATAGAAACCAAAACCACACTGAAATACAACTTTGCTCCCAAGGTGATCATGAAAGCATCACTAGAATCAAAAAAAGATAACAGAACCAATAGATTGTAATACTTAGTGCACACAGTGTCACAAATACTGGGGAAAGAGTAGCAATTTAAAAATTTTCAACTCGGGATGGTCACGTGACTATGCAGTCCTATTTTTCCACTCCAGTGAAAACGCATGTCCACTTATAAACTTGTCTGCAAGCATTCTCCGCAGCGTCATTCATACCATGCTCAAAGTCAGAGCAAGCTAAATATAGACCCAAGGATTAATGGACAAATAAAAACGTGATGGGTTTTAGTAATTGGATATCTCTTGGCATTAAAGAAAAGAAGCCTTGGTGCATGCTGTCACCTGGATGGCGCAGACTGTGCCAGGTGGAAAGCCATCACAGAAGAGCCAGTGTTGTAAGACTGCTTATGCAAAATACCTAGGACAGGCAAATCGAGGTATTTAAATGCTGGGTGCCTGGGGATGAAAAGGGGTGGGATAGAGAGTGGAGGCCCATGGATTCCTTTAGAGAAAACGAGAGTTCCGACCTTAGGTTGTAGTGATGGTTGGGCGACTCTGTTCTCTTTTAAGCTGATGGATTATATGGAAAATGCTATAAAGGTGTTCTAACAATGGTGGGAGAGTATGAAGATCACTGTTTAACCGTCTAAAAAGGCACACTGCCTACAGTGTCTAGCTCTTAATCCATTAGTAGCAGTGTACTGCGTTAGAAACACTGTCTTAAGAGTTCCCGTTTTTTCATGGTCATGAGAAAAAATAGTAAATTCTGCTTTGGATAATCAATTGAGTCTAAGAGTATGCATTTACTCTCTGTTGGGCAAGGTCTTTGAGCTTAGTTCTGAAGTTGCTTCCAGTGTGCACATTACCGGAAGAAGGAAGGTAAACACGGGGCTTCATTTCCTTGTTATGAGCAATGAGGAGGTTGAAACACAGCTTGGTGCCAGGGAACTGCTGAAGCAAGTAATCACGCGTGTGGTTGCATGAGCTATGGACGTATGGGTAACCACATGTGCCAATGCTGAGGAAGAGCTGGCTGAGGGCTGAGTGCCAGGACTCTTACATGCTAATGCCCAAGTACTGCTTGGAGTGTATTGTGATTCTTCACTGGTTTCATCTCCCAATAATTACAGGCATGCTGTATTACTCTGCTCAGACTACCATAGCAAAGGCCCACAGGTTGTTTGACCTGAACAACTGAAATCCATTTCCTCCAAGTTTGGAGGCTCCGAGCCTGTCCTGGAAGTGAAGGTGGGGTAGGTCCCTTCTGAAGGTTGGAGGGAATGATCTTCTTGGGCTCTCCTAATATCAGCACTCAGGACATGTGTGCAATCTAAGTTTCTTCTTTTTTTGGTAATAATAATGGTTGGAACAGGGACCACCTCAATGACTTTATTTAACCGTGACTACCCATTAAAAGATCATGTCTCCATTTAAAGCCACATTCTAGAAGATTGGGAATGGAGACCTCACCGCAAGTTCTGTAGGGCTTGGGGGCCCAGGTAGCACAGGCGTTCTCTTCCTCGATGATCACAGGAAGTGAAGAAGCGCAGAGTTGATGTGACAGTTGTATTTCACACCGTCTCATGTTTTGAGCACACGAGTCCCAGCTTGTCACTCTGTTTTGGAAAGTGTTAGGACTTTGGAGGACATGGGGCTTGGCTGCTAGACATAGGCCACTGAGAGAAGACCTTTAAGGGTTGTGTTCCAACTCTGTTCCTCGGCTCTAATCTATGCTTCCTTGTCTCACAAAATGTTCGAGGCCTCTGCCACACACTTCCCCGCCATGATCTCCTGCCACTTAACAAAGGACTGAACTCCTTAAGAGGTTCCCTTCCTTAAGTCGCTTCTGTCAAAGGATTTGTCACTAGAGTGAAGAAGTTAGCTACTTTATGTGTGTGTGGTCACACTGTTAATTAATGGCAGAGTTGATAATTGAGTCCAGGCAGTCCCCCCGGGGAGGGGGTGTCATCTTGTGCTCAAAACCATACATTTTGCCTCTCCACAAGTTGGAAAGGTGAGGCCTCCATTTCCATGAGAAATCGCCAAAGAATACAGGTGATGGATCCAAATTAGAATGGAGTGATGCATCTTTTGCTTCCGGGACAGCCCATTATAGGCCCATTGGCCAGTGGTGTAACCCAGTATGGAGCCAGTATCACATACTCATAAAAGGCTTCCAGAGCACTGTGCCTATTGGACAGAGTGAGGTCCTTGGTCAGTTGTCATAAACCAACCCTAATTTCCTTTATAAATGCCCTTGAGACTATGAATCAACCACACCATTTCTGCTTCTGAGGAAGACACCTGTATCCATATCCCATGCTAGCTGCTGTTGAAAGGATAAAAAAATACAGCTCTATCTCCAGCCTCCTAAGAAACCCTAAACACCTCAAATTCCAGACCCTGCTCTTTGTTAGAAACTAGATAAAAAGGCCTTGAGTATGTGATCCTGGCCCCATAAGAAAAAATGAGCTAACTAGTTGCTATCTGGCTTCTATAGAAAACTGATTGGTCCTTGGAGCACAGGCTTGGATAATTTAAACTGATTGGCTTAGAAGCTATGGAGTGATACAAATCTATTGGCTTGCGTTGTGCAGGCTTTGTTGTGAACTTATAAAAGCTGTCCCAATTCTGCACTTGGGGTCCACAGTCCTCTACTCCTGCGTGGTGTAAGACTGTGAACCTCAGAGCCTCTGGAATAAAAATTCTCTTGCTGTTGCATCGAGACTGTTTCTCGTGAGTGATTGGGGTGTCGCCTTCCAAGGCAGGGGTACTGGGGTGCCCTTGTTTTTTCAGGTCTTTCACTGTCAGTGTTGCTAGCTAGACTAGGCCTTCTAGGTAAAAACAGACCAGGCAAGCACATCCTGCATGAGGGAGCAGAATGGGAAAGAGCAAACTAACAGTAGTGGAAGGAGGACTGCTTTAATACAGAGAAGAGGCGGAGTCGCTGCCCTGGCCACTTCCTGGATAAACTACAGTGGAGAAGAGGCTAGAAAGAAACAGGAACTGCTGGCTGAAAAACAGAAAGAAGCAGGGTAGAAAGCAGACCTGCATACCCTGTGACTGGGATAGTGTCAATCAGGGGTCCCTAGAGATGGTTCCACCATTCCCATCTATACTTGTTAGTTGTCTTGCCAATTTGACACAGCTGAGCATCATCCGGGAAGAGGGATTCTCAACTGAGAAAATGCCTCCTTCAGATTGGCCCGAAGACAAGTCTAGGAGATGTTTTCTTGATTAATGATTGATGTGGGAAAGCCTTAACCATGTGGCTGGTGCACCCCTTCCCAGCACGTGGTCCTGAGAGGTATAAGAAAGGTAGCTCAAAGTGAGCCCAGGAAGCCAGCCAGTAAGCAGCATTCCTTCGTGGTCTCTTCTTCAGTTCCTGCCTCCAGGTTCCTGCTTGAGTTCCGGCCTTGGCTTCTCTCTCTCTCTCTCTCTCTCTCTCTCTCTCTCTCTCTCTCTCTTTTTCTATATTTTTTGTTTACATTCCAAAGGCTTTCCCCTTTCCCAGATCCCCCCCACCATATGTCCCATAAGTCCTCTCCCCCCCAACTATTCCCCAATCATCCCCCCCCACCATTTCTCTGTTCTGGATCTACAAAACTGGATCCAATCTTTTCAGGCCCAGGGTTCTCTCCTTTCTTCTTCTTGTGAATCATTTGAATTGCTAGTTGTGCCTTGAGTATTTAGGGCTTCTGGGCTCATTAATATCCACTTATCAGTGATTGCATTTCATGTGTATTCTTTTGTGATTGGGTTAACTCACTTAGGATATTTTCCAGATCTAACCATTTACCTACAAATTGCATGAATTCATTATTTTTAATTGCTGAGTAGTATTCCATTGTATAAATATACCACATTTTCTGTATCCATTCCTCCTTTGAGGGATATCTGGGCTCCTTCCGATTTCTGGCTATTATAAACAAGGCTGCTATGAACATAGTGGAGCATGTGTCTTTATTGTATGCAGGGGAATCCTCTGGGTATATGCCCAGGAGTGGTATGCCAGGGTCCTCTGGAAGTGACATGCCCAATTTTCTGAGGAACCGCCAAACTGATTTCCAGAGCGTTTTTACCATTTTGCAATCCCACCAACAGTGGAGGAGTGTTCCTCTTTCTCCACATCCCCGCCAGCACTTGTTGTCTCTTGAGTTTTTAATCTTAGCCATTCTGACTGGTGTGAGGTGGAATCTCAGGGCTGTTTTGATTTGCATTTCCCTGATGACTAATGATGTTGAACATCTCTTAAGGTGTTTCTCGGCCATCCAAATTTCTTCTGGTGAAAATTCTTTGTTTAGCTCTGTACCCCATTTTTTGATAGGGCTATTTGGTTCTTTGGTGTCTAACTTCTTGAGTTCTTTGTATATATTGGATATTAGCCCTCTGTCGGATGTGGGGTTGGTGAAGATCTTTTCCCACTTTGTTGGTTGCCGTTTTGTCCTTCTGACAGTGTCCTTTGCCTTACAGAAACTTTGTAATTTTATGAGGTCCCATTTGTCAATTCTTGATCTTAGAGCATAAGCTATTGGTGTTCTGTTCAGGAACTTTCCCCCTGTGCCCATGTCCTCGAGGGTCTTCCCAAGTTGGCTTCTCTTAACAATGGACTGTGACCAGGATGTGTAAAAATAATAAATCTTTTCCTCCCTAAGCTGCTTTTGATTATGGTGTTTATCGCAGGAACAGAACACACACACACACACACACACACACACACACACACACAGAGAGAGAGAGAGAGAGAGAGAGAGAGAGAGAGAGAGAGAAATAGAGGCCAGCCATGAGCATGTGGAGAGATTGGGGGGGGGGATGAGAGGACAGAGCAAGAGCCAAGAGAGCAAGAGAGGAGCGAGAGGCTGAGGAGGGGGAAAGCAGCCCCCTTTCATAGTGCATCAGGCATTCCTGGCTGCTGCCAGGTAATTGTGGTGCGGAGCATACCTGGCTGTTGCTGGGTAACTGTGGGGCGGAGCTTAGACAGAATGCTAACAATAGTACATTCTTTTCATTAGTTGAAATACTACCCCTCTGCCTGGCCTCATTCAAATGATCCTTCTTCATAGACTTTGAGTCTCTTAGGCAAAATTTCCCCATCAACTCAGCATACCTGTGGCCTTCATGAGACTGATGCTACCTGCCTCAGTGAGCACACAGGATAGAGACTTGCTGGTCCTTTTCTAGTGCCCATTCTGGAGCCTTCTACCTAGGATCCACTGAACAGTTACTGCCTATCATTAAATTCATCCTATGAGAATTGTGGAAAGGCAGCAGTGAGAAAGAACCCTGATCTTCATCTACTAGTCCTACTCAAGATTATGTCTGTGAGTCCTTTGAGACACACACACACACACACACACACACACACACACGCACACACGCACACACACACGCACACACGCACACACGCACATCATATATTAAAGCTTGATCTTCTGTACTGTAAAACTTGGAGATGGGTAGGTAAGAGAAGATTAGATTACTAGAGCAGTAATTAACAGACTAAGCCATTAATGGGGCAATGACTGAGTGGGACGCTCAGAGATGGGACCTACTTGGAAGAAGTAGGTAACGGGGTAGGTGGGTGGGGTAGTACCTGTCTTTAGAGCATACTTACCACTCCCTCCTATTCATCACCGCCCCACCTCCCCCATCCTCTTTTTCTGCCTGTTCCTCACCCTGTCTGCCGAGCGCATGGCCAGATGCTCTCTCCGTCATCTTCAGCCCCACCGGAGGCTCAGAAACAAAGGGACGCAGCGAGCAAGGAAGCAGCAGTGTGGAGCTTTCTTCTTTCAAGCTGACTTCGTCGGATATTTTATCGTCACCGCGATGGAACACTGACACACCAGATAGCCTAAAGTTCAGTGAGACAGTAACTTGTAATTCCAACCTGCTGAACTTCCCCCTTAACTCTCTCAATTACCGCCAGCACGTGGGCAAAGTAGTCATTTGGGGGCTTTGGCACATGGTCAGCCAGGACTCAACAGAGAGGAAGAAAGGATAATAAAGGCCTCCAGGTGCGAAACTGTTGTTACAGCTCTGTGGAAACGAGCTACTGCGATGCCAAGGGCCCAGGGTGTTGGAGGTCAGGAAATGACAGTTCTCTACGCACACAGTTTGCTGAGGGCTGTTTTTAAATCTCGCTGGAAAGGAATCTTGTCTTAGAGGCATCGAGTCATCCCTTCATTCATAAGGAGCCAGGGAAATGAACTGAGCAAATCTTCAGCCAATTTTATAACCTCCTGAGAGAGGAATAGGAAAAGAAACAGACTTGACATCTAGAATGCACTGGGAAATTCCACGAACTCCCTGCAGGTGGCGGCAGCATTAAGAACAATGAAGGAGGGGTTTCCACGTGTCTGAGGGCATCTTTCAAACCTGTTCTAAGTCTCATGGGCTCTCTAAAGTCCCTTGGACATGAGGCTGATGATGTAAAGCTAGAGAGAATGTTGAACTTGGTAATCACAAGTCCCCATTAAAGACCCAGATAGCCTCTAAGGAGCCTGGGCTCTTGGGGCACATCTCTGGACTTCCTCAGGCCTTCAGTTGCTAGCACATACACCACCGCTGCCCTTTCATAATTTGGAGTTGAATCTATGCCAGTTCATTAGGCTGTTGTCCCAAATCTGCGAGATTACTGGAACTGATCCATCAACATTAGGGTCACTCTCTAATTATGCTGATTCACACCCGTATCCTGGCCTGATTTCTCCGCATGACTCACCCTGCATCTGTCACATGCTGGCCCGGGGTTATGGGACTGGGTTGAGCCCATGACACCGTTCCCTCTCCTCCGTGCAGTATTAAGGGATGGCTTCAAAGATGGCACCCCATACTCTACCGGGCAGTCAAGGAACCGGTCCCTATATTCTGCAAGGATTTTAAGTGAAGAAGTTGGATGGCTGATAAATTTTCTGTGAAGACACAAACGGCTTGTGAAAATGAAGACATTCTACTTAGCTAAAGGGAAACCATAAATCCCGCCTCACCCAAAATGCTCCTGTTCTGGGTACCGGCTCCAGTGCTGTTCTCACAAAACCACAGTGTTGAAAACCAAAATGGCAAGGGCTGTTCTGTGAGGAGAGTCTGAACCCAAACTTCCTGAGTGGATTCCCCAAACAGACTTGAATTCCACGATTGGAACTGTAGAATGAGAAAACTGGGCAGGGTCGGTAAATCACTGTGTTCCTGACACCCTGCGCAATCTTGTCCACTCAGACCCTTTGACGTCTTTTCATTCTTTGACACTCTCAGACTGAGGCCAGGACAGGACAAGCTGTGGCACTCTGGGATGCACATAGAAGGAACAGCTATCAAGCGTTGTCCCTGCGTCCTCTCATCAAGTCCCTCCACAAATAAAACCTATCCCAATAGTTTAGGGAGTCAAACATGGCTAAGAATGGTCCCAGCAAACACAAAGTACCATGGAGGAGTGATTTCACACCATTCGGTACCCGATGGGAAATGTCAGTAAATTGATGCTTTTCAGGAATGCTTCCCAGGACCACACAAACGGTTCTCCCGTGATTGTAAGTGCAATGTGAGGCCACAAGCTTCCTATGTGGTGTTCTTAACCATGTGAAGACCAGGCACAGACAAGGTGTAGCAAGACAGAGCATTACCAGAGATAACTCGAGATCAGGGAGCATGGACTTTATTTATTCTTTATGCTTCTCTTGGCTTCCTGGGTTACTCACTGAAAGCTTTCTCTTGAAAAACAAAAAACAAAATAACAAAAAGTGAAAAACCCACCAGCCCCTGTCCCTCGGACGACCCTCTCGCCACCAGCCTCATCTGGGTGGCCTGTCTTCTGTTCATCATCATGCCTTCCTACTCCTTGGAGACCTCGTGAGAGGAGGGAGCCACAGCCGCAGGATCCTCCTCTGCTGCTGCTGCGGACTGTGAATGCTACAGCCTGTGTAGACAGGTTTCACAGAAAGCCCCAAGGTGAGTGTCTACAGGAGCTTACAGTATCTATTTTCAAAACAATTTGGAGGACACAGTAAGAGACACAGCAAGATGGCCATGTGTGAGTCTGGTGCAGCCTGAAGCACCGCTTACGGTCAGGGGGGAACAGATGGACTGCTTGTGACTGTGCAGAGAAAGGCCAGAGGATGTCGCACTTTTTTTGGCATGGAGGTTTTTATGCTGTGAGAACTCCAAACTCTCAGAGGATTACACTGCCCCCCCATCCCCAATTTATTCATCTTAAATCACAGGACAGGTTTTAAGGCTTGAATTTTAGAGTCAAAATTTTAGAGTCTTCAGTGTATGAAATTTTCTGGAAGTTTGGTTTGTGAATTAACACTGAGTATACTCTAAGTTTCGTAGTAGAAAAATAATTATATACAAAGAAGGTTGACTGTCCTTTGGGAAGGGAAAATCAGGAAACTAGAGGGAACAGAGATTAGAGGGAACCCCGAAGTGTATTTATATTTCTGAACAATGAAATTACTGGTCCTGCTATTTCCTCATAATATCTTTGTATTTTCCAAAGACTTTGAATTGCTTTTTATGAGAAAAATATCAATTTTAGTTTTTATATCATAATTGAAGAGATATATTCAAAGCCGCTTGTATAAGAGTCTCTGATGGTGATGGTAAGACAAGACATATGGTTTTTGTATTGCCTTTTCTAATTGCTTCCCAATAAAACAAATTCTGATTTCCACCAGACCCCCCCCCCAAAAAAAAAAAAATACATTTGTCTATAGACACAGTTGAATCCTAAAGAGATTCTAGAATGAAGTCCATGCCTCGGCTGGCTATCTCTTCATTTCTGGAAGAGGAGGGAATTTTTGTCAGTGCTTCTTTGGGGCTGGCTCACAGGGGACTCTCATACTTCAAGTCTGATGTCATCACAATTATTTACAGAACATGTGTGTAATACTTAGAAGCGTGCATGCCTTTATTCGAGTCTCTTATCCATTCAATTAACAGGTATGGCATGCTAGTCTGTGAGCGTACTGATGAATTCATTTGTCTTTGTCTCAAGCATAACTTCCTTTCTTGCTGAGATTTTAGAATAATCTCAGTTAGTCATTCTTAGCGCACATTGGAAGCTGCCTCGGGGCTTCCTAAGACAGCTTTCTGGGTTGTTATAATTGTTCAATTGACAGGTGTGCCAAGTGCATCATGAGCGCGCAGTCATGCGTCTGCACCAGATAGTGTGTCGGTGCTGAATGCTGCATTAGTAGATATGAAGTCAGGGAGGTGGAGGAGTCTACAGGCAGGACTTCAAACCCGTGAGTCTACAGGCAGGACTTCAAACCCGTCCGTTCAGTCTTAGACGCCTCAGTTAGAAGTCGCTCAGAGCCAACACACCACCACTTTTAAAATCCAGCATCGGTGATGTTTCCTGGAATAGAATTGTCCCCCATTCCGTTTTCTTCTCCCTCTTCCCCAAACTTTCCAGGCTTCAACGCAATCAGGAGGACCACACCTTCCAAAATGGTCAGGTTCCGCTTCATCAGTAAGTAAGGGGCTCAAACACAGAGAGACCCTGGGTTAGTTGATATCCTGCTTCTGTAACAAAACCGGATCTACTGGACGTCCAGGAGAGCACGGGTTTGTTTTGGATCACAGTTTGGAGCTTTCAGACTGCGACTGTTAGGCTCGGCTGCCTTGGGTGGGAGGTGTATCCCACCGCAATAGCATAAGGTGGAGCAGCGCCATTCAGCACGTGACCGGAAGTGAAATCCAAGAAGGCTCTCGGTCCTGTCATCCCCTCCAAGAGCCTCCACCAGTCACCAGAAAATCTCCCAGTAGGTACCACCTCTTAAAAGTTCCAGCCCGTTGCTCCAGACCAATAGCGTCACTCTGGGGGAAATAACACAAGGGCCTTTGGAGACATTCCCAATCCAGACGTTAGCTGGACTCAGAGCAGCTTTCATGCCGTTAGACTGGAAGAATACGACCTAAGCACGGTTGAGTCAGATCTCTGGAATGCAAGGCTTTTAAGAAAGGAGGCTTCGCTAAAAATATCAGCATAGCTAGTTCCTACAGAGACTCTTCAAGTGCTGCGTGCATGGGGAGGGGTGGGCAGAAGAAGACGCATGCCTACGGAAATCTACTGACCTTTGCCAAGCTATCGTGCCCATTAGTGACTCGGTATAAAGTGCATTGTGTTATCAGTGGTTCATTCAGTGCCCAAGGAGTTAAGTTATAGAGTGCCTGTTTCTTAAAATAGTAAGGCACTTTTGAGAGGATTTTTATTTTTATTTTTATTTATTTTTTTGGTTATGTTTTTATGGGATGGGAGGCTTTTAGTGGAGGGCCACTGGAGTGATGGCAGAATTCCCAGAGGCGAGTCCAGCTGGATATAGCCAGACAGAAACTGCCTGAATTTCGTGGTCTGCATCCGTAGACTTTCTCTTCTGTCGTTGTAGGATAAAAGAACAGATAGTGCCTAAAACCACACAGAACAGATCGTTGAGTGGCAGTACATGCATTCACATTTTACATCTGTGTAGTTTTATTTTGGTTTTGGTGGCTCTGGGGATTCGAACCTGGGACAGAGCACATGGTAGATGGACATTCTACCACGAGGTTCCATGATAATTGACTAAGCTTGCTTTACTTACTGTTAGGGGTTTTATGTACACTATTTAATTAAGTCCATGATGGTGAGGGTCTGTTTGTCATGTTTTCAAAATTTCCTCTTGAAAATGAGGGTGATAAATTAATATGATGATAAAAATACCATGTGTAGCCGATGAAAGAAAAACAATTAGCATAGAGAATAAATCTTGGCTTAATTTCATACAGGTAAAACTATAAGTTTCTCTCTCTCTTAAAAAGAATTATTTATTTTATGTGTATGAGTACATTGTAGCTATCTCCAGACACATCAGAAGAGGGCATCTGACCTCATTACAGATCATTATGAGCCACCATGTGGTTGCTGGGAATTGAACTCAGGACCTCTGGAAGAACAGTCAGTGAGCCATCTCTCCAGCTCAAAGTTTCTCTTTTTAATTACCTCTTATTTATTTATTTATTTATTTATTTATTTATTTAACTCAAACATGGTGATCATAATTTTCAAGAATAGTGATTTATCCAGGTATATAGCTAAATGATTTCATTTTATTACTGAATAATATCCCCTTTCATTTTTGTACAAGAATCTATTCGCCCATTCACATGTTTTTTGGCCTCAACTTATTGACTGTCTTTTTTTGGGTACCTATATATGAAAATACCAATTTTTGTTGAGCTAGCTATAAAGGTATTTTGTTAAAGTTCTATTTATTTATTAAAAAGTAGAAGCTAAACTTATGTTCACACAAAAATATAGCATTTAAAAACAATGTTTTTAAAGAATTATTACACAAGAAAAATTTAATATATATCATTAACTTAATTTTTAAATTTATTTTAAATTATTTATTCAATTTATAATTGATAAAATTTATAATTTAATCTAAAAATTTATTTAATTTGATTTGATTTACTTATAAACAATTATTTGGTTTGATTTGATTTGTTCATTTGTTTTGAGGAGCTAGGAATTGAACTTTGGGCATTGGGACACTCTACCAACAAGCCTCATCGATGAAACTATAATCTTAACTTTTTATAAAGTTATCCAGGCATTGGAGAAATGACTCAGTGGTTAAGAATACTGTTCTTCCTACATGTGTGTGTGCACCATGTACATGCCTGGTACCGACACGGGCCAGAAGAGAGTGTCTGGTCCCCTGGAACTGCAATTGTGAGTCACCGTGTGGGTGCTGGGAACCTACCATGAGTCCTCTGTCAGGGCAGTGGGGCCATTTCTCCAGACCCTGCTTGTCTCCCATACATCACTTATCATCGAGTGTGGCTGGGACCCTGGGAGAGCGAGGTTCAGGTTTGGAGCACTTTACCAGGAAGGATGCAGGCACACATCCTGGGGCTGGGGAGATGGTTCTGTTCATAAAACGATTGTGCACAAGCCTAAGAATAAAACAGTTCTCAGAGGAAACAGAGAAAAGTTGGATACAGTGGTGCACACCTGCAGTCTAGTTCTAAGGAGGAAGAGACAGGAAATCTCTGACGAGATAAATCCCCAGAACTCTCTGACCATATAAAGTGGTTCGCAACCTTCCTAGTGCTGTGACCCTTTAAACCGTCATGTTGTGGTGACCGCCCCATTCCCAACCATAAAGCCATTTTGGTTACCACTTCATTACTACAATTTTGCTATGATTATGAATTGTAATGCAAATATTTTGGAGACAGAAATGTGCTAAAGAGGGTCACGTCCCACAGGTTGAGAACCACTGTCTAGCCAGATAGGCAAGTTCTAGATGCCGCATCTTAAGAGGTAAGGCAGAGAGGGATGGGAGTTGACCACTGACTTCTGGCTTCTGTACACATACATATAAATGTATGTGCGTGTGCACACACACACACACACACACACACACACACACAGAGGGAGAGGGAGGGGGAGAGGGAAGGGGAGGGGGAGGAGAGGGAGAGGGAAGGGAGGGGGAGGGAGGGGGAGAGGGAAGGAGAGGAGGAGGGAGGGGGAGAGGGAAGGGGAGGGGGAGGGAGGGGGAGAGGGAAGGGCAGGGGGAGGGAGGGGGAGAGGGAAGGGGAGGGGGAGGGAGGGGGAGAGGGAAGGGCAGGGGGAGGGAGGGGGAGAGGGAAGGGGAAGGGGAGGGAGGGAGGGAGGGAGGGGGAGAGGGAAGGAGAGGGGGAGGGAGGGGGAGAGGGAAGGGGAGGGGGAGGGAGGGGGAGAGGGAAGGGGAGGGGGAGGGAGGGGGAGAGGGAAGGAGAGGGGGAGGGAGGGGGAGAGGGAAGGGGAGGGGGAGGGAGGGAGGGGGAGAGGGAAGGGGAGGGGGAGGGAGGGGGAGAGGGAAGGGCAGGGGGAGGGAGGGGGAGAGGGAAGGGGAGGGGGAGGGAGGGGGAGAGGGAAGGAGAGGGGGAGGGAGGGGGAGAGGGAAGGGGAGGGGGAGGGAAGGAGGGGGAGAGGGAAGGAGAGGGGGAGGGAGGGGGAGAGGGAAGGAGAGGGGGAGGGAGGGGGAGAGGGAAGGGGAGGGGGAGGGAGGGGGAGAGGGAAGGGGAGGGGGAGGGAGGGAGGGGGAGAGGGAAGGAGAGGGGGAGGGAGGGGGAGAGGGAAGGAGAGGGGGAGGGAGGGGGAGAGGGAAGGGGAGGGGGAGGGAGGGGGAGAGGGAAGGGGAGGGGGATGGAGGGGGAGAGGGAAGGGCAGGGGGAGGGAGGGGGAGAGGGAAGGGGAAGGGGAGGGAGGGAGGGAGGGGGAGAGGGAAGGAGAGGGGGAGGGAGGGGGAGAGGGAAGGGCAGGGGGAGGGAGGGGGAGAGGGAAGGGGAGGGGGAGGGAGGGGGAGAGGGAAGGAGAGGGGGAGGGAGGGGGAGAGGGAAGGGGAGGGGGAGGGAGGGAGGGGGAGAGGGAAGGAGAGGGGGAGGGAGGGGGAGAGGGAAGGAGAGGGGGAGGGAGGGGGAGAGGGAAGGGGAGGGGGAAGGAGGGGGAGAGGGAAGGGGAGGGGGAGGGAAGGGGAGAGGGAAGGAGAGGGGGAGGGAGGGAGAGAGGGAAGGGGAGGGGAGAGGGAAGGGGAGAGGGAAGGGGAGGGGGAGGGAGGGGAGAGGGAAGGGGAGGGGAGAGGGAGGGGGAGAGGGAAGGGAATGGGGAGGGAGGGGGAGAGGGAAGGGAAGGGGAGGAGGAGGGAGGGGGAGAAGGAGAGGGGAGGGAGGGGGAGAGGGAAGGGGAGGGGGAGAGAGAGGGAAGGGGAGGGGAGGGAGAGGGGAGAGAGGGTGAGAGAGAGAGGGAGAGGGAGAGAGAGAGAGAGAGAGAGAGAGAGAGAGAGAGAGGGAGAGAGAGAGAACAGATTAAAGGGTCTGTCATTGACCAACTCTGGAAACACTGTCTTAGAATCCATAAATGACAATATTGATAAAAACACATAATGAAACATTGTTACATTGTTGAAGAGAATGGTGGTTTGCCAGCTAGTAACTGAGGATCACCAGGGATTAGAACATCTCTGCTAGGGTGGCCATTTTTTATGACTCCTCCAGGTAGCCATCTTTAGAACCAGGCAAGCAGGCCGGGGGGATGACAAAGGAAGAGAACAGAGACATTGTGTCTAGTTCGTCCCCGCCTTAGTGTTTGACTGCCAAGGGTCAAGTGGCAGTTTTGGCGGGAGAGCAGGTGTCCAGACACCACCTTAACAGATTACATTTACATCACAGACGCAGCAATGCCCTTCAACAGGAGGCCTTGAGGAAAAGCATGACGTCACCGTCACCCCTGTGCTGTTCCTCACACAGGAGCGCAACAGGAATCTGATCTGGAGGGAAACTGAGAACACGCAACTCTGACACCGAGTGCTTCATCTGAAGTCTTTAAACTATCAAGCTGGCGGGACCACAATGTGTGTGTGTGTGTGTGTGTGTGTGTGTGTGTGTGTGTGTGGAGAGGGGGGAGGGAGAGAGGGAGGGAGGGAGGGAGGGAATACGGGTAATCTAAATGAAACACAGTGTTGCTATTTAAAGGCTCTGGGTGATTAGCGTTATAATTTATTTTCAAAACAATTTTGCAACTTTTCTGTCTCTTTGAAATCATTTCAAAATAAGTGGTAGCAATAATTAGAAGGTAAAAAAATAAAAAAGACACACAAAGAAGTGTGATTGCATGTTGGCAAAGATGTTTGTCGTGTTTACATCTGAACTGCGACCCGCATGCGACTCAAACACCCCACTTAACATAACCCTCCTCACGCTCCTATGCTTTATACCTACCCAGCCATAAACACAGATTTAGCTTTATAACGCCCATTCGCACCCCCAGGGGCTGTGACTCTAGCTCTGCCTGTGTCCCCCCTTCTGTCATCAATACTGCCGTGCACAGATAGACCCCGCTAGGCTCCACCAGCAGCTGCACGGGAGCCAAAATAGTTCCCAGTGAGATAGTGACTGTAAGACAGCTGTAGCCTCAAGTGACTTGGAATGTCACATGCTTGTCCCCAAGCGCTGAGTATGCCATGTGACAGAAGAATTCTAAAAATGGCTGTGTGTGCAGTCTGGTATAGAGGCCTGAAAACTCCGGGGCCAGAGTGTGGACTTGTGTGTGTACAATAAGATGACATTAGATTTAAAACAGGTAATATTTATTACAGATTGATAAAACACCTCTCCATGCTTGGGTGCTTTGGGAAACCACTTTTTTCTTTTTAGTTTGGTTTGCACATGAGCAGGTGTGTGTGAATGTGTGTGTACATATACACATACATGTTTGTGTGTCTGTATGTGCACACCTGTGAATGTAAACATGTATATACATGTGCACATACATGTGTGCACACATGCACATACATATGTGTGTGCCTGTGCAATGCACATATGTGTATGCATGTGGTTTGTGCTTCAACTTATTTTATTTATTTGCTTTTTGTTTGTTTGTGAGAAAGAGACACAGTTGGAAAATGAGGCCCAAGCTGGCCTTGAACTTGTGGACACTGCCTCAGCCTTCCAGAACACTGAGCCTGCATGTGTGTGTGTAAACTACACTAGAAGGGTACTTCTGCAGTGTTGGGTAGAGATAACAGAAACCAGCCAATGTGGCTCTGGCCTCTTAGGGTGATTGGGACCAATGAGTCAGCTCGGAGTGCAGTCAGAGTGAGACTATGGATTCTGAGCTTGCAGTGTGGGGTGCTGAGGTGGGTTGACTGTCTCTGACAAAGTTAGTACACAGCTTTCCAATGCCTGCTGCCACTTGGAAATGAGGTTAGAAGGGGGAACTAATATTTCATTTGGTCTCAAGACAGAAAAGTACTTAACACAGGATCCTGTCTGTCACCAGTTTCTTATGTAGCCCAGGCTAGCCTCTAACATACTAGTAGCCAAGGATGTCCTTGAACCCCTGATCCTCTTGACTCTACCCCTTGAGATCTGAGATCACAGGTCATACCAACAGGTCTAGTTTATGTGGCTCTGGGGTGCAAACTCAGTGTCCATGCTTACCATGCCCTAACCACTGAGCCACAATCCTAGCCTAACTTTCTTCAAACATTCCAGAAAGTGCTTTTCGGATACACCAGCAGGCATTTTGGATTTTTGCATCAATCAAAATCCACGCCTAATTTACCAGGCTTTTTGTGTCTCAAAGGCATTTTTAGTTGCATCTTGTTTGACGAGTCCCACGAGTGACTCTCTGCCCTGGTCCTTTCTTCCTGCCTCTGTGAGGGACCATTTCTTGAATTTATTTTCAAAGGCTGGCCCATTCTATGCTGAGACATGTTCCTGATCCCTTGTTAGACAAGTCAGACTGTGGCGTTGCTGGAACCCATTTTCTGAGCAACCTCCATGCCTCGGGCACTTTAAGACCTGCCTCTGTGTTCATTGCGTACATTTGGACAAAGCCTGATAGAATTTCTGATATTAACAAAACATTTTTAGGAAAAAGGATAAAAGCCTTGAACCTTGGGAGTTTTAGATCTACTCTCCAAATCTTGAAAAAGCAATGCATGGTAGTAAAAATTTATTATTTTTTACTATCAGCACCAAATAATGAATCTGATACTGGTTCATCTTTATTTATTCCCAGAGAATGAAGGTAAACCATGATGTAAAATTAAATGTAAAAATCTAATAAGATTGTAAATGGATTTACAGTCTTCAGATCGACTCAAATTCGTCTCTGCCATACGTATCGTTGTGACTTCAGTGTTATCCGCTGTCTTTAGTAGTAAGACGAGCTGGCT